>CM062817.1:610898268-612098268 GCA_031772625.1 Pinus tabuliformis
AAAATGGACTAATCCCAAAAATTTCAATAACATCTAGAAACACATTTTCAACATTATCCCACCTACTATTTTCTTTGCATATGGGAGGTTAGGTTTTAAAAATCAACAATGTAAGGTAGCAATCACAATCACTTATCTACATCAAGAGAACTTGTTAGTACAAAAACATTTTATCAATGAGTCCATAACATTCTTCAAAGTGTCAATTTTCACTAGCAACCCCTTCTTGTCTTCGGCCTCATCTATCACAAAGTGGTGTTGAACATCTACGTGTTTTTATTTTAGGTTTATAGGTAGGAAAAATTGGTATAAACTATACACTTTGACTATCACAATCTAACCTTGCAACTTGGTGTACAATCCCATTCCCTAAACATATTTTAAATTAATATATAGATTCCCTATTCAGATGAATGGTTGTGATGTATTTAATATTTGCAGTTCATAATGAAAGTAAACCCTAGCTCTTGCTTGTCCAACTAATTACTCATCCAAATATGCTAAACAGATAGCCACTTGTAGATGTTCTATAATCCAAATATTCATCCTAGTGTGCATAAAAAAATCCATGTACATTTAACGCTTTGTCTATTCCAAGTATTCCTTGGTAGGAAATTTAATAATATGTAATTCCATGTAAATGTTTGAAAACCCTGTTTATAGCTATTTAATAATCCTTCAATGGTTTTGATATATACTAATTCAAAAATCCCACAACATGGGGATTTTTTGGTCCAGCATGGACCATTACATACTTCATACTTCGAATAGCACTAGCATGGGGAACACATGACATGTCCTATTCCTCTTCTTGTGCTTTGGGATACTAATATGAATATAAAATTACACGTACACGAATAGGCACCTTGACCAATTCACATTCCTGCATATTAAACCCATGCAATATTGCCTCAACATATTTCCTAATTCATCTAGTGTTTCCTATTTTCTTAATCTCTTTTAATTTCCATGCTAAAAATAAAATTTTAGCACTAATTTATTTCATAGCAAATTTAGAATAAAATTGAGTTTTGACATCCTTGATGATTTCCTTTTTGTTTGCAATTAACAATATATTATCATTATATAAGCTCACACAAATAAAATTATGATTAACAAGCCTAAAATACACACAATGGTTGGCTTTGCTCCTTGAGAAGCCAAGTTTGAATATATAACTATCAAAATTTTAGCACCACATCCTTAGAGATATTTTTGACCCATACAAGGGATTTTTCGAACTTTCAAACCATCCCTTTCTTTACCTTTATTACAATACCTTCTAAATGTTTCATGTAAATTTCTTCTTTCATATCCCCCATGCAGGAATGATACATTCACATCTATCTCTCTATTTGAAGATCAAAAGTAGTAACATTGAATAAAGTAAATCTAATAAAAGTTAATTTAGAAATAAGAGAAAATATTTCAAGCTTTCCACTACATGGGAATATCCATTTTATACTAAGTATGCTTTGTACATCTCTATTTTAGCTTCTCTATTGAACTTCTTAAAAATAAATTTATTGCTAGTATATTTTCTTCTAGATGGAAAATCATCTATATCTAAGACATCATTCTTATCCAAGGTGTCCATTTATTTGGTCATGACCTTCTTCGAGAATTTACAATTCTCTAAATATACTACATCCTTAATAGCTTTAAGATATTCATTAGTAATAAATAAAATAAAATTAGAACAAAAATTAGAATAAGTATACCTTTTTAGTTTCCTTCTTTCCCAAATCAATTACCTCAATACTGGAGTATGAAAATTTTATTCTTGTAATTCATGTTCTTATTTTGAGTCACATTCTTATTCTTCTTTTGTCATCTAGAGTAATCAGTAACTGGGATGGGTTTGTACATGCATAACATAGGTTTGATTTCAACCACTATGACTATAACCTCTAGTTGAGCCCATATATGCCTCCAGACATGACCACATGGTACAATAGAGTATTTCAACTGGAAACTAAAATTTTCACCCCTAATCAAATTACACCCCTGGGGGATTTTGAAAAGGAGGACATCGAGAAACCATTTTTAATATAGTTTCTATGGGTGGAAGCACAAGTTCAACCATTAACTCAAGGTTCCCCCATGGATTTAGGGTTAGTCCCTCATAAGAATTCAACCTTTCCCAAAGTTGAAAAATCCTTTCTTTCAACCATTGGATCCAACCCCTTCGTGCATGTTGAGTCACATTCTTCATCCTTCAACTCAAAAGTCTATTTTATTTTTGTCATTGTCCCTTGTTAGGAATTCCTATTTGGGAACCTATTTAACTTCTTTAAAACAATGACTTCCGCAAATAATATTCTTAAACACTAGGTTCCAATGTTTATAACCTATTATACCATAGCTTCTAATAAGTTCACATTTTTAATCTATATTATATGAGTTACTCTAAATATACTTTGGATCATGTATAGAAACATCACAACCAAAAGATATGAGAAGTTTAAGATGATTTTTTTCTAGCAGTCCATGCCTCATGCATAGCTTTCATAACCAAAACCGATGAAGGTGATCAATTTACTATGTTACATGTAGTATCAAGTGCCTCTTCCCATAGTTCCTATCTTAACCCAATACCATTAATCATCCTCCTTGCCTTTTCCATCCATGTCATATTCATCCTTTCTGTAAATCCATTTTGTTTAGGTATACATGGAGTAATATTTTTCCTTGTTGTTTAACAATTATTAAAAAATTCCTTAAATTCATTCCCATATAGCACTACACCATTCATTCCCATATGAAATATGAAATCACCAACCTAGAAGGAAGGGACAAAATAAAATAAGTTCACACATTAGAACGAATTAGATAACTTATAGCTAAAAAGAAAATTGATCTCACCTTCCTAAAATGCCGCATAGATTCTTCTATCATTCCTACCTTTGCTAGAATCAATCAATCTCTCAGGAATCATAAAAATAAACATATTTCCACTAGAGTGAGCATGGAACTTCTATGCAGTGAAATCAAACATACCAGATTTGAACTTCATTTTCTCTCTTGGAAAGCATTCAATTTACTCACAACATTGGAGAACCAAATTGATCCAATATTATGCTATAAAATTGATACCACCTCGGCTCTAAAGGCTCTTAGAATTGAAGAATTGACCTGCAAAAAACAAGCTCAGAAAATTTCAAAACTTTTTCACCATAATGAAGTCTCTCCCCTCCCTTCAAACCATGTAACCTCATCCATTAATTCTTTGAATGATGATACTTTATAAAACTCCAAAATAAATTCTCAAAATTTTCTTTTAAACTCTACTATTAACCAACATTCAATCTCCAATAATTGAATTAATATTCCTGTAACGTCTTCAAAAAATAGCTCTCCTAAATTAAATAAAAACTCTTCAAACAATAGTGTTTTTAATTAATTTTATTTCCTATATTATTTAGGAAACATCATACATAATTGTGAAAAATAAATAAATAATATTTTTTTTTTAATAAACATCATAATTAATTACCAATTAAAAAACATCATAATTAGTATTTATTTCTTATTAATATTGATACATAAAAATATTTATATAACCCTTAATAATTTTATTAAGAATATTACATATATAGACCATATTATATAACACATATTATAATATCTTAATAAAACCTTTCTCTTTTTTCTTTTAGGGTTTTGTTATCGACCATTTTCCAACCTAATTTTTCCTATTTATCATAAACATGGTTTGATCAATTTTCCATATTTCTTTGTATCCTAAAGATGAACCACAATTGTGGGTTTGAAATTGCAATCATTAATCCGTCATTAATGTGATGGATTTGGAAAGCTCTTTGAAAGAAGATAGCAGTTGTAGAAATATGAAATCTGAAACCATTCTCCATCCTTAACACATTTATTTTATTCTCTACATAATTTTCCAAATGAGACAAAAATTATTTAAACATACCAAACACATTAGATTTGTTTTGGAGGATATAAGCCCATGTGTTCCTCAAGAGAGAGTACACATATTTACCTAATGATAGAAAATTCACATCTCCAAACACATCATTATGTAGCAACTCTGAAATTCCATTTTCTCTTGTAACACTAGATAAGAGTGTTACTCGATTATGTATACCATAAATGATCTTTTCATAGAAATTTAAATATACTATGCAAGGAATATGCTTACGATGTAATGCTAAAAGGCCCTCCTCTCTAATATATCCTAGTATTTAATTCCATATCATTATCGTTTCTCTAGAGATATTAGGGGTTTTGTATTCTTAAATTCCATCCCAATAACAATAAGAATATTAAACCTGTGACTCCTTATATCTATGAAAAGTTCCATTCTAAACTCCCCTCATCAACACCATTATACGTTAAACCATTTTGTGTGTTTAACTTTCAATCATAGTATGTATAGCTATGCCACTCATCTTAGTTTCAGATATCACATTTCTAACCATCTTTGGAATGCGAAAAACACCAAGGAGTGTTTTAATCCTTCCATCCTTCAGAAGAAACTTTATTATTTCTCATCCTATGATTCTAACTCTCAAGTAATCTCATAGGAAAAGACCATCCTCATTATAATTTTGATATTCAAGAAAAAACTCCCTATGAGGTGTCATATGGAATGAATCACTTATGTTGATCAATAATAAATCATGATTTAAATTTGTACTTGATTAATCCATTTACATATCCCTTCCTTCCTCTAAGGAGGTATTCCCTTTTGTCGAAGTAGCATCAACATATCCGTTCATTTTGTAAACACTTATAGATATACTTCCTTTCTTATAATTCCCATGTTTACAATATTTTTGGCATTCCTTTAAGGATTGTCTTGCAGATCTAGTTATACCTCTAAATTTAATCTCCCTCCTATAAATTCATTTTTCTTTAACTCTTGGGATTGACCTCCTACAAACACGACATCCATGCTCCTACTATCCATGGTTTTACACCTGATTTTTTCTGAGTAAGGATGAAACTACATCAAAAAACATTAAAGTGGTTGTATTATGGCTACAACCACACTACGCTATGAATCACACAAAGAAATAAATAAACAAATACACTTATCATCATAACGTTTTTTAATATCATCATAAAACAAATGACTTACCATAGTACTAAATTCATTTAAATGCTCTATTGCAGAGTCTACATCATACATAGTTTGGAGGTATAATTTTGTTCAAAGAAACAATTTGTTACCATAAACATAGATTGGCGTAATGTCTCCATATTGACATAACTAGCTTGTACCCCTCCAACATAGGAAAACTAGTCAAGTTTTCCATCAACTTACTAGAAGGTTTAGTATGGGGGTTCATAGTGATCCACTATTATTTGCCTAAAAGAATGTCCTCCATATTAAGTTTACATAATTCAACTCTTTTGCCATTAAATTTCTCAATCCAAATTTTAAAACTACTTGCCAATACTTTCAAGACAGAAACTACCACCACAAATCTCCCACTAAATCTCCGACTAAATCCAAGTTTATCAGAGACCCCGAAGAAACTTTTTCTATCAAAATAAGTTCAATCCTTAGAAACAAAAGTGTCCACCTAAATCCAATAAAATAAATTTTATATCAAATGTAGGTTTTAAAAATTTATAGTGAACATATACATAGAAAAATAACAAACAAACACATACATCATGGTAAGATAATCACAATGATTTAAGTGTTTAACCAAGAAAGCTAAAACTACCCAATAGTAGTGTCATGGATCTAAATTTTTCATTGTATTAACATCACCATTTATAATAAAATGTATAGGGTTCCATATCATCCAAAACCCTAATATATTAAAATGGAATACATCTAATCTTAAGTAGTGGACTACAATGAGTTAAAAATACCAAAACAAATAAAATAATAAACCAAAACTAATTTAAAAAATAATCATAAAAATATAACACATTCTCCATACCAACCATGAATAGTAAAATTTACCTCCAAATACTCTATCCATTAATATTTTTCCTAAGAAATCACAATCATTAACTTTATATGGTGTAAATATTTTTCCCTATTAAACACTAGTTTATGAATTAACAATATTGATTATATTCCTACAGGATTGAGAACATAGTGAGCATAATTCAAGTATTAATTAGTTAATGTCACATCCCCTAATAGTTTTTTTTTTCCTTTTGTACAGAACATATCTACGTTTAGTTATTTTATGCATCTTGAGATAAGACAAGTTTTCAACTGCACTACTGTTCCTTCTCAACCAAAGTTGGAAAATAATTCACATACTCTATCAATTTCCTACATTCTCATATAGTCAAATTTAACCTTTGCTATGGAATGACTTCGCTAATATTTCCTAGTACACCTTATCCTAATATGCGCATTTCCATGTTATTCATTTTCGTATGGCTGAGTCTTTATAGAGCTTGCATGGAAGGCACGTTGTATGTATAAATCTGGAATTAGAATGTCACTCACTAAGCTAATTCTCTAACTCCGAGGACAAAGTTCTTATCGACATCTCACCTGTTATGTTGGATTCAGGTGGTTCTTGTTTATTTCATTACCTAGGTAACAACCCTATCCATTAACAATGTCAACACCCCTTTTTGGTTAATACATATAGTTTCCCTCGATGAGCATCATAACCCATGATATTTCAATCTTGCTATAATTTATATTTTCATTATAATTATTAAATCCATGCAGTACCCAATTTAATTTACTCTTAATGTTCCCCGCACGACTGTGCCTTGGGAATAAAATTGATCCTGTCCTTTAGCACCACGTCTCCACGTTGAGCACAGGTGTCTCTTGGGTATCGTTCGACAATTGATATGAGGGGTAAATGAGCGACGGGGGAAATCGTGCTAACCTAACCCTAATGTCCTTCCCCCAAAGTCAGTGGAGCATTTTACCACTTTTTCCGTCACTCTCCACACCTGGTGGCCTCACGCGGCTCCCTCATCTGCTTCCTGAGGAGTTGAGCATTGTCATGGCTTCTAGAGGCTCTATGGCGGCAATTTGTCCAGGAATTCCCTACATCTGGCATGGCTCCTTTATCTCAAGTAACAAGATTTTATTAAAATGGCAGCATTGTTAAATAGGTTGTAGTTTCACTACACATATGATTTTTTTAAAGGAAAGTCATTCAAATTTACTGAACCTATTCGTATTTTTGTCATGGATTCCACCCAGGTATAGGGTGTTTCTCTTCTGGTGATTTTTTACTACAACTAAGGGTTATTCTACAATTAACACATTCTACTTTACTCAGCGTGTGTTTTTTTTCGTTCTGCTTCCGTCATTTGGCAGGGTTTTTATGCTTGAACGTGGTGATTGTTTCCTCTCTTTTTTATTTTCTGTTGTAGGGTTCTTAGAGGGAGCCCCAAGGCTTGGTCTCTCTATGGTTCAGTTGAGAAGCCACTGCACTCCTACATTATATTCTCTGACACCAGTGCGGTAATTCCCTTACCCACCCTTTTGAAGAAACCCACTCTCCCTTGTTCTGGGTACTATCACACACATTCTTTTTCCTTTATAGTATACTCTTCTTGATTTTAACTTCTTATTTCTTTTTTTGGTTGGTGTTGGCAGAGTCTCGAACGTGGGCACCTAGGTTCTCTGTTGGTCTGACATGTAAATATTTACCCTTCTGAAGTCCATTCTTCTCATTCCAGTTAGCAATTTATTTATGCCTAATCATTGTTTAATTTACCTGCGCCTTTACATGCATCTACCGTCCCCTTTGTGCACTCCTCTTGCCCAGCTCCACCGTGACGTTAGTTTCAGGTAGGCCTCTTTGCGTGTAGCGTGGTTTTACTGAATCTACTTGCTTGTGACGAACTTGGGTGGTAACACATTAAAATCATGTTGTGCACAATCTGGGTGTCGAGTCATATAACTCATAAACTTTGTTCTCTTAGCAGTTGAGCTTCAGTGTTTCCGAAGGACAATTTGGTTTTTGTCTAAAGTGGCTCAAATTCACCCTTACTATATAATTGAACTTTAGGTTTTCATTTCGATATGTCAAGAAGTTTTCTATTTCGAGCTGTATTCATATGGATAACAACGTCTATGGTGACACTTAAATTGGTGGTTACACAATATTATTCTATTATTTCAAACACGTTTTTCTTAAACTACAATGGCGACATTGAATCGAATTTGACTATGCTTATATTATACTCATTGCTTCCCTTCTAGATGCACTACTTGCTAGCCTATCAGTTGACATTTTATTTATGGTAATATGTATAATGGCTCATTTTGTTCACCTGATGTCGTAGCTATGCTGAACAATTTGTTAAAGAAAAAATTTATCTTTTCAGTTAATTATATTCTCTGTAATTTCCATGCTTACTATTATTATTTGCTAAACAAATGTGTTCTTATATTGACTGAATATCCTCATTTAATTATATTCTCTGTAATTTCCATGCTTACTATTATTATTTGCTAAACAAATGTGTTCTTATATTGACTGAATATCCTCAGCTAATTCTTTTCTTTGTAATTTCCATGCTTATTATTATTATTTGCTGAAAAAATGTGTTCTTATATTGATTGAATATTCCCCTGGGAAATATGCGTTAATCAACTTCTCGCTATAACTAAGATGCGATTATTACGTCAGTTCTATAATTTGTTTTTAATTTGAATTTAATGTCATTCCCACAATAGATAATCTTTGCTCGTATTGTAAAAGGGGTTTTTCTTAAGAAATTATAATCCTGAGTGTTATGGTCTTTATTTACGATCCATAGTCTAAGATGGGGAAACTGCCATCTCCCCTGGCTGGACTGGGAACACTGTTCTTTAGAATTTTAAACTAGGAACTGGCCACTAGCCAGACTGTTACCAACCTCTAATATAAATATTTTTTTTTTCAATTCCAGTTGACTAGATTCATAAGAAAAATTGACTAGATTCATAAGAAAAATCGAAGGGTGCGTCCTCATTCCTAAATTCACTAATTCCTACTGCACTTTGACTTGATTATTGGTCATGGCTAACTTGTTTCATTCCTATTTTTCCTAACTTCCTTACGCTTGTTAAGTCGCACTGTTTAATATGCCCAGAGTCGCATCCACTCCTCCAGATTATATAATGATTTTATAATATGGAGGTTTAATATAAGGAGTTCCCTACCCAGAATAATTGAACTCTTGATACTAACTACCTTAATTTCATGTTTGTTCATTCTATTAACAAAAAAATAAAAAATCGTCTGATGATAATTTCTAAATAACATACCTGTAATAAACTGAACTATCTTCTAAGTTCTCATGCAAGAGGAATATACACCGTTAAAATTATCTACAACTAATTTTACAAAGATGTCAATTTTACAAAGATGTCCGTTATAAACTTCCAGAAACGCAGAAATCCCTTTCGCCACCCAACCATAGAACTGCAATCCTCAGTTCACCCCTGAGCTGAGATTGAATTGCCAAGGTATCAACAACCTTTGTTGATCCTTGCAAGACTTATTTCATACATTCCTTCCACGAGGGATTTTTTCCTTGCAAGACTTATTTCATACAGGATTTTTGCCTTCAAGGGATTTTTGCCTTCAACATAGTGTGGCTTTGGTGGTTTTTTTTGTCTTGTTCAACCACTAGTTTAGGCTTTGTTTCATAAAAGCTTGCTTTTATCTCTTACGATGCTGCTTTATACTGATTCCAATTTAGCATTTTTCTCCCACTAAAAAGTTAATGTATTTTTCGCTCCCATCCACTAAGTCTATCTAGAATTATTATCATGGAAAAAATATCTTAGATAAAATCTCTTCTACAAATGTTTAATTCTCAAGTGTTTCCAATTATCATTTATTTATTGATAAAACATTTATTTACATAAATATGCTATCACATTTCATGGATTTTCTTCCATGCTAATTTCATAGCTCAGTTTAAATAAAAATAATAACAATAATAATACTTCGGTAACGGAAGGATATCACATTCTTCCCGCCTTTTACTTACACTGAACTTGGTGTTTAATTTTCAGTTCCTTCTTATTGAAATAGTGTTGTATATTTTTTCTTCATTTCATCTTCAAGCTCCCAAGTAGCCTCTTCAGGAGTAAAGTGCCTCCATTGGACTTTAACATGAATGACGATTCGATTTCGAAGCCAAATATCTTTCATGTCTAGTATACAAAGTGGTTCTGCGAGGAAGTCATCTTTGGTTTCCACCTGTAGCATTTTCCAATCAATAATGTGAGTGTTATCATGCACATATTTCTTAAGTAAAGTCACATGAAAAACATTATCAACATTAACGTAACTGGGCAATGCTAACTGATAAGCTATGGGTTTGATTCGGTCAAAAATTTCAAAGAGTCCACAGAACCATGGAGCTAGTTTTGGACAGGTTCTTGTACTCAATGTAGTTTTTCTTGGTTTCACTCTCAAATAAACATGGTCCAGAATTTTGAATTCTATGTATGTTCTCTTCGTGTCTGCGTAACTCTTTTGTTGTTCCTGTGCCATTTTGATATTCTGCTGAATTCTTCGCACAATCTGTTCCATTTCCTCCAATACTTCTGGGCCAAGAATTAGTTTTTCCTCTGGTTGACTTTAGCTGAGTGGTGTATGGAATTTTATTCCATACAAGGCTTCAAAGGGGATCATTTTTATAGATGTTTGGTAGCTATGGTTGGGTACAAACTCAGCTAAATGCAAAAATTCTTCCCATTTGTTAGGTCTGTCCATCACGTACATTCTGAGTATATCTTCCAAAATCTAGTTGACTCTTTCAGTTTGTCCATCCATTTGAGGATGGTATGCTGTAACGAAATTTAACTTAGTGCCCATGTTTTAAAACAATGCCTTCCAAAAATTTGAGGTGAATTTATCATCTCTATCAGATACTATCATTTTAGGTACTCAATGTAGTTAGAAAATCTCCTTCATAAAGATATTACCAATCTGCTTCGTGCCATAGGTGGATTGCACTGGTATGAAATGGGTTATCTTACTTAGTGTATCCACCACTACCATGATAGAGTCATGCTCTCTTTTGGTTCATGGTAATCATGCAATAAATATAAGGATATTATTTCCCACTTCCATTCAAGAATAGGTAATGGCTTAAACAACCCAACAGGGTGTTGATGTTCGACCTTAACCTGTTAACACTCTAAGCACTTTGTTAAGTATTCAACAACTTTTTTTCTCATACCTGAACAAAAGAAAATTTTCCCCAATGATGTGATCATATTTTGATATCCAGGATGTCTTGAAAATGGTTTCTTATGATACTCATCAAGTATCATGTGTTTCAACATCGATACATTGGGAACATACAATTTCTTCTTGTAAATGAACATTTTTTCAAAATTTTCCACATAGTTGAAAATGTTAATTTGTTGTAACTTTTGTTGAATATCCAGGTATTTTGGGTTCTTATGTATAGAATTCCTAATTTTTTACATGAAATATATTTTAGTACTATTAGAAACCACCTCCATTAGATTATAAGAATTCCTTCTTAAAGTGTTTGCTATTTTGTTTTCTTTCCCTTGTATGTGTTTAATATCAAACTCAAATTCACTAAGAAATGCCATCCATATAACTTGTCTAGCATTGAGATTTGGCTGGCTAAAAATATATTTTAGATTGATATGATTAGTTATCAAATTGAATTTATTCCTTAACAAATAGTGCATCCACATTTTTAAGGCGTGTATGGCAGTAGCTAGTTCTAGATCATATATAGCATAATTCCTTTCATGGATTTTCAACTTTCTTGACTCATAGGCTATTACCGAATTATCCTATAATAAAACTCCTCCTAACCTTCCACACATGCATCAGTATAGACTATAAATTATTTTTTTGGCTATGCAAGTTTTAAAATGGGAGATGTCATAAGTGCGTGCTTTAGCTTATCAAAACTTTTCTGACATTCTGTAGTCCACTCAAATTTTGGTGATTTTTTTTGTAATGAGGTGATAGGATATGCTATCATGGAAAATCATTTTATAAATATACGATAATATCCAGGAAGCCCCATGAAGGATCGAACAATAGCCACATCTTTATGCATGGGCCAATTAACCATGGATTTTACATTTTTCGAATCAACTACTAATCCTTCCTTAAAAACAATATGCCCCAAATATTGTATTCTGGTTTTATAAAATTCACACTTATTAAACTTGGCATATAATTTATTTTTCCTTAATGTTTGCAGCACCAATTTTAGGTGTTCCTTATGTTCATCTTCATTATCTAGAATATACCAGAATATCGTCAATAGATATCATCACAAATTTGTCTAAATATTTACTGGGTATACTATCCATTAAGCACATGAAAGTTGATGGGGAATTCTTAAGACCAAAAGGTAACACTACAAACTTGTAGTGCCCATATCTGGTCCTAAATGTTGTTTTATGAATGTCTTCATTTCTGATTCTTAACCGATGGTATTGTGTCCTTAAATCAATTTTGGAAAAAATGGTAGCCCCCCTTACTTGGTCAAATAGTTCATCAATATGGGGAAGTGGGTACTTATTTTTTATGGTTAACTTATTTAGCTAACGATAATCAATAAATAGTCTAAATGTGCCATCATTCTTTTTAACAAAAAAGACAAGTGCCCCCCATAGTGACACACTAGGCCTAATATAGCCCTTATCTAATAGTTCCTGTAACTACCTCTTTAGCTCCAATAGCTTAGGAAAAAAAAAAACATAAATTAACCTTTCCATTTATATTTACATGTAAATTACTTGTTGATTCTTCTATCATCGATAACCACATTCTATTCCAACTACTAGCTCATGTCGCTATCCGAACTATGTGCACTCATTGGATTACCTCCATCACGACCTATGACATTTCCTTTGTACTTTTCATGGCTTCTTCCAATCCTATTTTTAATGACAATTCATTCACCAATTGTGAATAGACTAGATCCTACTTCTCTCGCTCCTTTTGGTGTATCTTCATGTCATATTTATTGCTCTTGTTACTCTTCCTGGTCCAAAATGGATCCAGTTTTGCCTCCAGATCAAAGTTTTCAAACTTAGTTGAAAGTGGGATCAAGTTGAAGTGCTCGATGAGACAATTGCAATGGTGTGAATGACGTGAAAATCTGAGTTCGGATGAAGAAGTTAAGGCCAGTAAAAGTTTCAAGGCAAACTAAGGCAAAAAGTCAAAAAGTGAAAGTCAAAGGAAAGTCAAAGTCAAATAGGTCAACAATCAACGCTTACATCAGCAGGATACGTGTCATCTTGGGAATGCACCACATGTTTTGGATGACGTCACTAGAGAAGGTTACGTGGCATTTTTTGATTGGTTCACATGGGCCAATTCGGCGCTGACACATGGCAGCCTAATTTGCTCAATATTGGCATGTAATCACCAAATTTTGGTGGTCAGGGAGGATCGAACACCTGACCTCCTGGAAGGCTAAGACTTCACCGAATTATGCTCACCGGATGAGCTACTACGTCGCTTTGTTAATGAAGGTGTGGATATAATATTTATTATGGTTAGGTGCTGACTGTCGGAAAAGGGCCGGAAGGTCGGGGTCAACTCCACGAGTGCCGATCCCTTAAGCATTTGATGTTATCATTAACCACCGATCTGAAACCATAGTCACAACCAAATATACGTGTAAACATATGCTCAAAATATCCCACATGCGTGGCAGTATTATATATATATATATATATATATATATATATATATATATATATATATGAACTATGATCAACGGAATAAGGCAGAAGGGTCGAGTAGAGGTTTCGAACCACAGACCTTCCAAAACTCTTATATAAACAATGCTTTCACACAAGTCCAGTAGCCAACATACCAAGTGGTGGAGATTGGTATTCCATCGACCCAAATTTCATATATTGTTATGCAGGTGTCGAACCCACAACACCACCAGTGCACTTTCCAAACTGGTTTTTGTATGCAGAGGTAGTTTTGTGCAGCAAAAAGGCAGTTTTTGTAGGTGTATGGTGGTTTTTGACCTTCCGAGGGGTCTACAAGTCACTATGGCCAAATATGGTCAAGTTTACACTCATTTGACTCGAAATTTCAAGCTGGACATAGTGGTGATGTCCATTTTAGCATTTGAGACTCAGTTTTTGAGCTCATGCCTGTAACAACATATTGAAGACAAAATAAAGAGGTCATCACTGGAAGAAAAAGGACTAGGAGATGTAATCAGAAAGTCTAGTGAACTCCTTTATTAAATTTGGTTGTGTTGATGTATTTAAATGTGTCTTCAAATTGTTTATGTGTTTATGTTATTCACAATCCTTTCAATCCCTTGCATTGAGTAACATAAGTGAATTCACACATAGTCTATAATACCTTTTTCATTTATGGATCAAGTGGTATCAGAGTAGCAAGTTTTTTAAGGTTTGACAAGTTTGTGTGGAGATTTGGATGCTTACTAGGTTGAGGCTCAAACGAGGTGAAGGAGAGCTTGTTGAGGTGAATCTAAAGATTGGAAGGGTCATTTCAAAAAGAAGGATAGTAGATGAAACTCCACTTGGGTCAGAATACCAATCCTTGGATAGTTTCATGACGATACGTGCCATGGTGGAAGAGATGTATCATGAGTTTAAAAAGGGTAAATGTGAAGGCACTTCATCACCTAAACTAGACAAAGGCACAGATGAACCTTTTCTTTTTACTCCTCCAAATAAAGAAGATAAAGGAAAAGGAGAAAAACCTCCTCCATCTCCTCCATCATAACCATCATCATCATCATCATCGTCTTCCTCTCATAAAACTAGTTCTTCTAAGAAGAGGAAAAAGAAATCCTCTTTGATCAAATTAGATGTAAAATTTGATTTGCCAACTTATGATGGAGAACTTAATGCTGAAAAGCTTGATAATTGGATAAGGCAAATTGATGTATATTGCAGGGTGTAGAAAGTTTATTCAAAAAGAAAGAAGATCCAACTTATTGATTCTTCTATCATCGATAACCACATTCTATTCCAACTACTAGCTCATGTCACTATCCGAACTATGTGCATTCATTGGATTACCTCCATCAGGACCTATGACATTTCCTTTGTACTTTTCGTGGCTTCTTTCAATCCTATTTTTAATGACAATTGATTCAGCAATTGTGAATAGACTAGATCCTACTTCTCTTGCTCCTTCTGGTGTATCTTCATGTCATAGTTACTGCTCTTGTTACTATTCCTGATCCAAAATGGATCCAGTTTTGCCTCCAGATCGAAGTCTTCAAACTCAGTTGAAAGTGGGATCAAGTTGAAGTGCTAGATGAGATGATTCCAACGGTGTGAATGGTGTGAAAATCCAAGTTTGGATGAAGAAGTTAAGGCCAGTCAAAGTTTCAAGGTAAACTAGGGGAAAAAGTCAAAAAGTCAAAGTGAAAGGAAAGTCAAAGTCAGATAGGTCAACAATAAATCCTTACGTCAGTAGGACATGTGCCGTTTAGTAATGCGCCACATGTTTTGGATGACGTCAATAGAGAAGGTGACATGACAGTTTTTGATTGGTTCACATGGGCCAATCTGGTGCTGACACGTGGCAGCTTGGATTTGCCTAATATTGGCATGCAATCCCAAAATTTTGGGGGTCAGGGAGGATCGAACCCCTGACCTCCCAGAAGGCTAAGACTTCACCAGATTCCGCTCACTAGATGAGCTACTATGTCGCTTGGTTAATGGAGGTGTGGATATAATATTTATTATGGTTAGGTGCTGACTGCCGGAAAAGGGCCAGACGGTCGGGGTCAACCCCACGACCGCCGGTCCCTTAAGCATTTGATGTTATCGTTAACCACCGAACCAAAACCATAGTCGCAACCAAATATACATGTAAACATATGCTCAGAATATCCCACATGTACGACGGTATTAAATATATATACATATATATATATATATATATATATATATATATAGATATATATATATATATATATATATATATATATATATATATATATATATATATATATATTAACTATGATGAACATAATAAGGCGGAAGGGTCGGGTGGAGGTTTTGAACTGCGGAGCTTCCAAAACTCTTATATAAACAATGCTTTCGACACAAGTTTGGTAGCCAACATACCAAGCGGTGGAGATTGGTATTCCATCCGCCCAAATTTCATATATTGTTATGTAGGTTCCGAACCTGCAACACCACCAGCGTGCTTTCCAAAGCAGTTTTTGTACGTAGAGGTCGTTTTGTGCAGCAGAAAGGCAGTTTTTGCAGGTGTATGGTGGTTTCTGACCTTTTGGGGGGTCTGGAAGTCACTGTGGCCAAATATGGTCAATTTTACACTCATTTGACTCAAAATTTCAAGCTGGACGTAGTGGTGATGCCCATTTTACCATTTGAGACTTAGTTTTTAAGCTCATGCCTGCAACAACATTGTTTCCGAGAAAACTAGTGTCCATTCAGAGCTGATAGTCCCACTAAGATGGGTAGCTATCTTAGAAAAAACAACTCAAAGTAACTTGTGTTTTCCTTTTTGAGAGATAGATGAGAGAGAAGAAAAGAATACCAACCTCAATCTTTTGCTTGGCTCCTTGCTTGTTTCCTCTCTCCATTGATAGAGCTTTCGTCACTCCTTTCTCACTTGTCCCGCTTCAAAGAACACCTGTAGAGTCAAAGGAGAAAAATACCATCAAAGCATAGAGATATATAACCATAAACAATGTAGAATCAGATGTACATTACCATACAAATGCATACACAAATACAAGATTCAGAAATATATAATTATATGGAGGAAAACTCAAATAACTTTATTGATAGAAGTAATAGAAGAGAGGATTACAACACAGTTGTCTGATCCAGTGCCATCCTCCCAGCATGAAAGCCCTCTTCACATCATGAAAAGCTAGATCACCCAACAATACAATGTTTCACAGAGAAACCAATAGCACTTCCTTACAAAATACAAAATTCCAGCCCTTTTGGATCTTTGGGATGAGGGATCCATATATAGATATTTGCAGGGGGTGAGTCAGCTTCTGGGATTTTGATTAGTGTCATTTCACTGATAGTTCTTGGTTCGACTTGGAGATTTCATGATCTCTTACTCATCCCTAGGCGAATTCAGAGAGGTAAGTGTCATATGAGCAGTTTCTAGAAGATTCTCTGGGTTTTCACCTAGCAAACTGCCTCTACCATTTGTCTGCTCTCACTCATCACACCCTATAGAAGGTATTTTTAGTATACATCACACCCTTTGTGTGTGGCAGGTGAGATGCATCGAACCCTCAACATGGAACAATCTTTATGGTCCAGTTTTGACCCGTTTTGAGCAGTTTTTCAGGGAGAACTTCTCGAAAATGATGTAATCAGTTGACCTTAATCCTTTAGGGTATGAAACAACACTTTTATGGGTTTAGAAGCCCTTGTTTTATGGACATATGTGATTTGGGTTGCAATGCCCAAATATGTCTATAACAAACATATTGGAGACAAAATAAAGAGGTCAGACCTGGAAGAAAAAGGACTAGGAGATGTAGCCAGAAAGTCTGGTAAACTCCTTTATTAAATTTTGATGTGTTGATGTGTTTAAATGTGTCTTCAAATTGTTTATGTATTTATGTTATTCACAATATTTTCGATCCATTGCATTAAGTAACATAAGCGAATTCACACATAGTCTATAATACCCTTTTCATTTATGGATCAAGTGGTATTAGAGCAGCAAGGTTTTTAAGGTTTGACAAGCTTGTGTGGAGATTTGGATGCTTACTAGGTTGAGGCTCAAACGAGGTGAAGGAGAGCTTGTTGAGGTGAATCCAGAGATTGGAAGGGTCTTTTCACAAAGAAGGATAGCGGATGAAATTCCACTTGGGTCAGAATCCCAATTCTTGGATAGTTTCTTGACGATACATGCCATGGTGGAAGAGATGTATCATGAGTTTAAAAAGGGTAAAGGTGATGGCACTTCATCACCTAAACTAGACAAAGGCGCAGAGGAACCTTTTCTTTTTACTCCTCCAGATAAAGAAGATAAAGGAAATGGAGAAAAGCCTCCTCCATCTCCTCCATCATCATCATCATCATCGTCTTCCTCTCATAAAACTAGTTCTTCTAAGAAGAAGAAAAAGAAATCCTATTTGATCAAATTAGATGTAAAATTTGATTTTCCAATTTATGATGGAGAACTTAACGCTGAAAATCTTGATAATTGGATAAGGAAAATTGATGTATATTGCACGATGCAGAAAGTTTATTTAGAAAGAAAGAAGATCTAACTTACTAGCCTTCGACTTGGAGGAACCACACTTGTATGGTAGGAAGCCAATACACAAGCAGAACTCCAAAAGCATGGTAAAATCATTTCAACTTGGAATGAATTTGTTTTTGCTATTAAAAATAAATTTTATCCATTGGCTTATATGCAACAAGCCATGATGATTTGGCAAACACTACGTCAATTAAAAGGTCAAAGTGTTCAAATTTATCCTCAGGAATTCCGTAAGAGAGCTTTAACACTAGGAATTTCATTGGACTCACCAGAAACATTGTTGAAATACATAGGTGGTCTTCATATTTATTTGAGGCATACCATACTTATGTTTAATCGAACTAGCTTAGATGATGTATCTATTCAAGCAACTCATCTAGAAGCTAGAGGTAAAAATGTAAATCCAAATGTTGGGAAATCATTCAAACCTATTGAAAGCAAGAATAAAGGCAAGAAGAAACTTAAGTGGAAGGAGAAGAAAACAAACACTGTGAAGAAAGACAAACCTTCATGCACTCATTGTAAGAAAGAAGGACACGATGAGGCACATTGTTGGTCTTTTCATCCAGAATTGAAGCCTAAGAAGTTTGGAGGTAAAGGGCAAAATAATTTTGCTACTATTCAAAAGGACTTGGGATCAGATTCAAGTGACGAGACAATGGTTACAACTATAGATATAAAAGGTAATGATTCTAAAGCATCTACAAGTACTTCTTCACATTATGTTGATAATGATAATGATGAGAGGAAAATGAATGAACTATTTCACATAAGAGTCATTTCCAAGCATAATAAAATTGATACTTTATTTGATAGTGGTCGCAAGTTAATTTGATTTCTGAAGCAATTGGAAAGAAGTTGGGTATAGAAACAAAAGCTAAAAAAAAACATATCCATTAGGTTGAATGTGTGATAAAACTAAGCTACAAGTTACGAAACAATGTAAACTTAGTTTTGCTATTGGGTCAAAGTTTGTAGATGAGGTTGAGCTAGACATAGTCCCATTGGACATATGTGGAATTGTATTAGGAAGTCCATACTTGTACGATAGAAATGCTATCTTCTATCAAACTGAAAATAAGTATCAACTTACTAAGGATGGAATTGAATATATTGTAAGGGCTCATAAACTCAAAGATAACTTCTCTCTCATATATTCAGGACAGATGAAAAGAATTGTAAATGCAAGTAAACAATTTTTACTTATGATTGTAAAATCAAAGGATATTGACAAATCCGATGCATTCCAAGGTTGTAATCTTAAATAGAAAGTAGATCTAGCTAAAGTTGTTTCCGATTATGATATTATGTTTCAAGAGCCTAAAGGGCTTCCACCCAAGTGAGAGATAGAACATGAGATTTATTTGCAGCAAGATGCTCCATTACCTAACATTGGAATGTATAAGTTATCAACTCTATAGAATGTAGAAATAAGGAATCAGGTACAGGAGTTGCTCGATCAAGGGTTTATTGGACCAAGCACATCACCGTGTAGATCACCTATTGTGTTAGTGTGAAATAAAGATGGTTCATGTAGAATGTGCATTGATTTTAGAGAATTAAATAAAATCACAATAAAGAATTGTTATCCTCTTCCTCGTATTGATTAGTTGTTAGATTAGTTAAAATATGCAGTTTACTTCTCTAAATTGGACTTGCGAAGCGACTACCATCATATTAGAGTTGCAAAATAGGATGTATGGAAGACTTCTTTCAAAATGAAGCAAGGACTCTATGAATGGATGGTTATGCCTTTTGGCTTAACTAACACTCCAGCTACATTCATGCAAGTCATGAATGTTGTATTTAGACCATTCATTCATGATTTTGTAATAGTCTATTTAGATGATATTCTTGTTTTCAGTAGAACATGGGATGAACATGTTAAGCATGTAAAGAAGATTTTAGATGTTTTAAAAAGAGAAAATCTCTATGTAAAACTGTCAAAATGTGAATTTGGCAGAACTTATTTAAATTATTTGGGTTATGTTGTAGGGGGTGGTTAATTGAGGATAGATCCCTCTAAGGTCGATGTCATTTTAAATTGGCCTTAGCCCAATACTGCTACAGAAGTTAGAAGTTTCTTAGGAGCAACACAATATTGGAGAAAGTTTATTGATAACTTTTCTTTAATAAAAGATCCTTTACATGCTTTGACAAGTGTGAAACAGGTGTTTCAGTGGGGAGGCAAACCGCAGAAAGCCATATACACATTGAAAGAAAGGATCAGTACAGCACTAGTACTAGCATTGCAAGATCTTCAACATCCATTTGAGATTGAGATAGATGCAAGTGAATATGCCATGGGGGTAGTGTTGATGCAACACGGAAAGCCTATATGCTTTCATTCTGATACATTCACGTCAGCAATAGTTAACTATCCTACATATGATAAATAATTATATGCATTAGTTCAGAGTGTTAAAAAGTGGAAACATTACATAATGGGTAAAGAAAAAATCATATACACAGATCATCAACCACTTCAATATTTACACTCACAAAATAAATTGCAACAATCTTGACATTTCAAGTGGATGGGTTTTCTACAACAATTTCATCTTGTTATCAGATATAAGAACGGCATACATAATAAGGTTGTAGACATGTTATCAAGACCAATTATAAATGCATCCATAATACTTAAGCTTAATTCAGTAATTCATGAAAGCTACATAGAACAATATGCTCAAGACACAGATTTTAAGGATGTATATGCAACATTAAGTCATGGCAACCAGGTAGAAGAATTGGATTATTACATAAAGGACAAAATTTATACCATTTGGGAAAGTTATGCATTCCACAAACTGAAATAGTTAACATGATTCAAGAAGCACATACTTCTCTCATATCAGGTCATTTTGGGGTAAGTAAAACAGTTGCACAATTACAAAGATTCTGCTATTGGCCATGAATGAATGAGACAGTGTCTAGATATATTAAAGGATGTACTATGTGTGCTACAAGCAAGCCAAGTAATAGAAAATTATCCTTGTATACTCCATTTCCAATTCCTTCTCGTCCTTGGGAAAGTGTTTCCATGGATTTTGTTGAGGGATTGCCAAAGTCTAGAAAGGGTCATGATTATTTGTATGTAGTTGTGGATGGGTTCAGTAAAATGTGTATTTTGACACCATGTAATAAACAGGTCATAGCTGAACAAACTGCAAAGTTGTTCTTTCAAAATGTATAGGTTCATTTTGGGTTACCCACTTCTATTGTATCCGATCAAAATTCTCAATTTCTCGGGAAATTTTGGTTAAGTCTATGGGAGTTAATGGAAACAAAGTTGAAGAAGAGCACATCATTTCATCTGCAAACAGATGGTCAGATAGAATTGGTCAACAGGATAGTGATACAATTGCTTCGAGGATATTGCAGCAAGCATCCCAAACTTTGGGACGAGCATTTGTGTTATGTGCAACATTCTTATAACCATGCAAAACATTCTTCTACTCAAAGATCTCCTTTTGAGACTTGTTTTGGTTTTACACCAAAGTCTCGCTTGGATTTTGTCTTTGTTAAAGACATAGCAGTTGATGGACATAGTGATGTGGACAAAGCGACGAAGTTCATTGAAAAAATCCAGGAAATTCACCAGGCAATATAGGAACAACTAGAAAGAAAGCAAAGTATAAAGCACGACATGACAAGAATTGAGTTGATCATAGTTTTCAATTTGGTGATCAACTCTAGTTGTACATCACCAAAGAAAGACTGCAAGGGGAAGGTAAAAAGTTGAAACCAATTAGATATCGTCCTTTCAAAATACTTGATAAAATTGGTGAAAATGCTTTCTGTCTAGATTTACCAGTGTATATGCAGATCTATTCTGTCATAAATGTTGAAAACTTGAGATTGTATGAACCTTCATTGATTGAAGATCTCGAAGAGCAAGGTCAGCTACCTTCCATCGAAGATATTTTTCCAGAGTATCTCAATGAGCTACAGGAGGACACAATTCTTGACAGGAGGATAAGGACTTCATGATGAGGAAATGTTGAGTATCTTTGAGTTGGACTCAAAGGTACAAATCCAAGTAAAGCACGATTGATAGAGATTGGAAAAGTGAGGGAAATTTATCCTCACTTACTCAATAACTAAAACCAACTTTTGGTTGTCCAAAAGCTTCTAGTGGGGAAGAGTGATCCAAAATGGATCCAATTTTGCCTCGAGATCAAAGTATTCAAGCTCAATTGAAAGTGGGATCAAGTCGATGTGCTCGACGAGATGATTCCAACGATGCGAATGGTGCGAAAATCTGAGTTCAGGTGAAGAAGTTAAGGCCACCCAAAGTTTCAAGGCAAACTAGGGCAAAAAGTCAGAAAGCCTAAGTCAAAGGAAAGTCAAAGTCAAAGTCAAACATGTCAACAGTCAATGCTTACGTCAGTAGGACAAGTGTCGTCCCGGGAATGCACCACATGTTTTGGATGATGTCAGCAGGGAAGGTGACGTGGCGGTTTTTCATTGGTTCACATGGGCCAATCTAGTGCTGACACGTGGCAGCCTGGATTTGCCCAATATTGGCATGCAATCCCAAAATTTTGGGGGTCAGGGAGGATTGAACCCCTAACCTCCTGGAAGACTAAGAATTTTCCAGATTCCACTCACCGAATGAGATACCTTTTTGCTTGGTTAACGGAGGTGTGGATATAATATTTATTATGGTTAGGTGTTGACTACTGGAAAAGGGCTGGATGGTTGGGTTCAACTCCACGACCGTCGATCCCTTAAGCATTTGATGTTATTGTTAACCCACATGCATGGTGGTATTTTATATATATATATATATATATATATATATATATATATATATATATATATATATATATATATATATAGATATTAACTATGATCAACGGAATAAGGCAAAAGGGTCAGGCGGAGGTTTCAAACTGCTGACCTTCCAAAACTCTTATTTAAACAGCACTTTCACACAAGTCCGATAGCCAACATACCAAGCGGTGGAGCTTAGGATTCCATCTACCCAAATTTCATATATTGTTATGCAGGTGCCGAACCTGCAACACCACCAGTGCGCTTTCCAAAGCTCTTTTTGTACATAGAGGTGGTTTTGTGCATCAGAAAGGCGGTTTTTGCAGGTGTATGGTGGTTTTTAACCTTATAGGGGGTCTAGAAGTCACTGTGGCCCAAATATGGTTGAGTTTACACTCATTTGACTCAAAATTTTGAGCTGGATGCAGTGGTGGTGTCCATTTTATCATTTGACACTCTGTTTTTGAGCTCATGCTTGTAACAACATATTGAAGAAAAAATGAAGAGGTCAGCACTGGAAGCAGAAGGACCAGGAGACGTAGCCAGAAAGTTTGGTGAACTCCTTTATTAAATTTGGATGTATTTATTTGTTTAAATGTGTCCTCAAATTGTTTATGTGTTTATGTTATTTGCAATCTTTTCGATCCGTTGCATTAAGTAACATAGGTGAATTCACACAGTCTATAATACCTTTTTCATTTATGGGTCATTTCCTGTTGTGGTTACGATTTATAATACATACGAGAAGCAGGCTCTGAAAGACATACTCCTACTTTAGATGTTTTGGTTAACTACTCATTTCACCTAAGGTATGTAGAAATCATTTTATATATGGGTGGTAGATTAAAAAAAATACAACAAATCAAATCAGTAAATGAATGGAATGAAACTTGTATAAATGAAAAAATGTCTAAAATATTAAATTTTAAATGAGGACATGTTCTTCCACCTTGTATAAATAAAATTATAGTTAAAATATTACACATAAAATGAGAGGATGTACTTTCATAGTGAAGTCTATCAAATTACTCAGAAAGGGAAATGAATTTAGATTAATTATGAATTTCATATTCATTATTATTGTTTGTATATTTTAACAAAGAAACTTTTAAAACAGTTATATTTATATTAAATGTGTAAATTTTGGAAATTTCAAATGTTTGTTAATATTTAGTAAAAATATTTCACTTTATATAGTTTTTTTAAAATATTTAGGAAAAATTTAAAATAAAATATATTTACTCTAAAAAAATTTGATGAAATTATTAAAAGAGAAGTTGTGAATATTTTTTAAAACAAAATATGGTTGGATATTGAGATTTAGAGGAAGAGTTCATGTGGTATTGTTGGCACACCATTAGGGTAGGGGAGAGAAACACACTCAAACTAGCGGAGTGATGATAGGGGAATTATAGAGCATAGGATTATTTGTTGTGGGTGGTGATTGGGTCCTTGGTAGCAACTCTCGTCTAGAGAGTACAAGGCCTAGGCCTAAGGTATAATGAAATCTCATTCTGGTCTAGTTTTATTTCACGGTTGTTGTATTGTGTTCGCTGCATTGTTACTTTTGGCCTTTTCTCGGTGGTATTAAATGTGATGTTGCCCAAATTCATGGTGTAACAAAAATAAGAACGAATATGCATACACACAAAACAATTTTATTCTATCACATTTTAACCACACAATTACAAAGCATATATAATTCTTATCAAATCTAATGATTTTTAAACTAATAGATTGAAAGATCAACAAACCAATCCTAACTATTTGCTAAAGTAAGAATTATTTCCAAGTTCCTCCCTTAACTCTTACATTATTACATGAGTCACAAATTAAATATAAATCACATTAGTCTAATATGGTCTTCATCAGCAATTACGTTGACTCTGAGATCTTGCAGAAACTGTTATTTTTCACTACCGCACGAGCTACCACTTGATCTACATTTGAAGCATACCCGCCTCTGACCATTGTTGAGAAGATTTACAGAATTGGCATTTCTTAACTACTGCAAAGAATAACTGATATAGTGAATATCTATATGGACAAGTTTCCATCCTAGTAGTATGAACCAAAATACACACTTCCAGTTATATAGGTAACCTATCTAAATATAGAGCTTATCCAATAGTCAATTATGCAACAGACCTTTCTTCACACACACGAACACACATTAATAAATACTATAACAAATATATATTTTAGAAAAGCATGAGAGTCTCTGTATTAAATTCATTATCATTGTCACAATCTGAGAAGTCTTCAAGGTTGGCCTCTTCCAAGTCTTCAATAGTAGCTATGTTGGCCAATTCCTTTAATTTTCCATTTAAAAGATCTCTGGCATGAGTTTTACAATTTATGTTTGTATGTCCATGTTTTCGATAGTAAAAACATTCAACTGAGTTCCTATTTCTATATTGACTCTGCCCTTAGAGAATAGTGCATATCATCACATGATTTATCCTCTGTGTTACCTAATTTCATCCTCTTATCTTCTGCTAAGAGCGTTGCAATCATTTCATCTAATGATCGAGAGGAAAATTGAATTAAGGTAAAATGGCATTATCATAATTTTATGATAAGATATTTAATAAAATAGCCTTAACATCTTCTTTTTCTATTTTTACCTCAATGTCCTCCAACTTCCTTATAAGTGATTTTATATTGTTTATGTGCGTAGACAATGATACCCCATTATGCATTTTGAATTTGAATAGCTGTAATTTCAAAGAGAATTTTGCATTCACTACATTTTCCCCAAACATATTGCTTAAATGTTCCTATATTTGTGAAGAGGACTTTCCTAAGTTTCTAACATGAAGTTTTGAATATGAAAATGATAAACATATAATAGACTTAGATCTTTCTTCCCTTTTCTTCCATTCAGCTAATAATTTTGGTTCTTGAGGTATTGGTTCTAGTCCTTTTACTAAACTCCATAGGTTTTTATGCATCAAGTTCATTTGAACTTTCACCTTCCAAGTATAGAAGTTTGGCCCATTGATTTTCTCAATAACTATTTGTTCCATAATTATAAGAAACCACTACTTTATAATTGCTATTACCTCAGGTCTACTTCTCATGACCCTTGTGATGGATCCTGCAGCTAGCTCCTCTTCTTGACAAGAGTAATATGACAGTAGGAACTTCTCTTCCTCCACCCAATTATCAACTTCTTGCAATGTTAGAACGCACTAACTGATACTTAGAATAAAATTTAAATCAAGATTCCAAGCACTCTTCTATATGCCTCACCCTGAACTTCAAATGGATAGGGGTAGTCAAGAGTTTTCCAAGCAACCCTGGATGAAACAAATTATCAACTAAGGGTGCAATTTCACTTGTGGGTTGCACCTTCTGAAAATGAACATTGTTTCTATTGCAAACAATTTAGTTAATACATAAAATTATTCTTTCCAACTACAAACGAAAGGCTATTGTAGAACCAACTACTCCTGAATTAGGCTGGTTGTTAATCAACTAGCATTTGGAGGGTGGAAAAAAATATCCCTTTTCTCTTGGGAAATATCATTCCAATATTGATACCCCTACTGACGTATAGAAAAAGGAGTGGATCAAGCTTTCAACCCTAAAATAGAAGTGGAAGAACTGACTTCAGTAGTCACATCATTAAAGTAAGTGAATCACTATCATTTCCTGCATTTTGTTGTAGTAATCAACAACCCCCATTATCCTTAGACTTTGAATAAAAAAATAATGGGGACCCTTTAAATTTTTAGGGAAGAGTCATTTCTTGTTTTAATAAAATAGGACTAATTTTAGATTTTAGCTTTTAAAGAAAATCTTTTAAATAGGTATATTGCTAAAATAGAACCCAGGCTTAGGAACCTTTCCTTAGTTTTAAGCAAATAATGTGAAAATCTAAGAAATCCCTTTAAACTATATTTCCATTAAAAAACCTTTGAAAACATGACCAAAATTTTTTAAAGGTTGTTTGAATAAATAAGCAGAAATATCATAAATGTTGGTCCAACTAAAAACTACATGTAAGTACTTATCGGCTTATCGACGTTGGCAATTTCATAGTGAGTACCAACAGCGACATCATGAATAGAAAAACATCAATAGTGATATCGTTGATCATAAAATGTTCATTGTGATATACCGATTGTGAAATGTCGATTGCGAAATCCCGATTTCGATATGCTTAATGTTGATTGTGATATCATAGTCTGTCACTTACCAGTATCACGTTCATTCAAGTGATGAACGTCGATATCACATTCTGTTAACTTTCGGCATTTCGATATCACACATTCTGCATCCCTATTTGTGACCATATGAACATCATATCGGAAAATAAGATATCACAAAGTCATGTTCATACCATCTGATGTCGAAATGCCGATAAAGAAAATCTCCAATATAATGACAAATGTCAGCTTCACATGAACAAATGCATGAAAATTAAAAGGCCACCCTGTGTGTTTATAGTTTCGAGGCTTTAAATGATTTGTAATCATTTTGATATAATGTAGAAGGATGTTCCATTAAAACTTGCATTCAATTGATAAGAATCTTTTTGTTTTACGAGTTCTTTCCGCTCATCCTGGTTTGCTTCTTAAATAGATGAATTCTGATAAATAATACTTAAAGGAAATGTCAAGGATAATCAAAGCAAAGAGAAATTTTGTAGCTCAACTGCAGATATATTTCCTCCTAAAGAAGTTCACGAGATTGAAACATTGTTTATAGATACTACATGCACTTGCGATGGAGGGTCCTCCTCCTAGGAGATCATATATAAATTGTTAGAGGATGAACGCGAAAAGGTAATTGAGAAACACAATGATATTGCTGATTCTTGCACTTTGAATGTTAGAGATGCATGGAATGATGTAGCTAATTCCTTTTTACAAAAAATTGCTGCCTGTCCTAAGATTCTACCCTATACAGGAAAGGTAATATGGGTCATTGATAACCTGGATATTATAGATAGAGTTTTTCTAACTCCCGAGAATACCATCATTGGATCATTCAAGGTGGAGGATTTAAGGAAAATGTATCATATACCTCCACCACATAAGTGTTATGATACTCAATTTTTCTAGAATTTCATACAGGAGAATCTGAACCCACCAGATATTATCAGAGAATTGAGGAGGGACCCAAGCAAACAAAAATGAGAAGATAGGGGTATGTATTCATTAGCCTCTATTGTTGGTCCTTTCTCTCATATCGCTGCTATGATGTGTCATCTCTATGGTTACCCAAATACACTGAAATTCTCAGAGGAATGGGTACCGCTTGTAGAGGTCGCTTTTGATGGCAATATCATGGATTGGGCAAATATTTTGTTCAATAATTTAACCACTCAAATCTACAATTATAGAAAGAAGCACAACGTTATTGAGATAACTTCTCCCCCTTTCTTTATGAGTGCCTATACCATGGGCGCTACTTGTTTTTCTTATGATTTTCCAATTTTAGGCTGGAAGTGGACAATTCAATACCCTACCCCTATTTTTGTTTATCTTGATATCCTTTGTGAAACCAAGTATAATCCACATTTTTATAAAATCTGTCATGAAATTATCCTGCCCATCCACCAAGAGGTCTTTGGCAACAAAGTTCCTAGACTCTCCACTGAAGCTAATAAGGACTTAAAGCCATTTTGAAAGTGGTTTGGGGAAGAAACATTTACTTATATTCGAGTTTTTGGCAGCCTCTCTCATCCTCATGTTTTGCTTCTTATTGTTCCAGACAAATTACTGGCCAAAGAAATTGCCTACCAAACAGTTGGTAATGGTTTGACTAAAGTGCATGCCAAGAAAACTCTTTGGCCTTCCTTTCCTATCCCTTGTGGTACCTATACATTGGAAAATTTCAAGCATGCTCAGCTTGAAATTGACCAAATTAAAGCTTTTAGTTTTCCAACCATTCCAAACAGACAATATGATCCCAATGGTGTTGCGAACGATGTCATGGCACAGGCCCAAATCAGTAAGTTTTCAAGCGAGCCTGATGATTTCAATGATTTATTTGAGATGGTTCCAGAATATTCTATGGTTCAAAAGTTAGCAGCAAAATGCCTAAATTATGAAGAATTGATTAATTTTAATCAAGATCGAGAGCAAAGAATAGCCCTTCTGCCAGAAATTTTGTTAATACAATTTTGATAGGAGCTTGAAGTTTCAAATACATCAACCTCCACTTCAAAGAATCCAATTATTTTCTAGGTTTCAGAGATAGCCACTAGAGCCGTTGAGAAAACAATGAAAATCAAAGAAGAAAATAAGTTGGATGAAGTATGGGAGAAATTTAATCGTGTTTTATCTACTAAAGAAAATCAAGATGTAAATGCAACAGTCAACAAAGAAACATATCAAGTCACAAAAATGGAAGGGAAAACCTTGTTCACTATTGAGGTTCTCGAAAAGACTATTGTTCCTAAAACTACTAAAAAAACTAATGTTGCTGAGGTTACCAATAAAACTATTGTTGCTAAGGATATGGAAATTATCCTGACATTTCCCACAGTGCGGAAATAGTCCTAAAGATTGAAGAAATTCCCCCTATGGATGTATTCTACAATCCAAAACATAAAAGAGTAATGAGCAGGTCAAGAAAGAAGAGAAATCTAGAACAAGCACAAGCACTAGTTTTAGACGAGACTCATTTTCAAGTTCCCTAGAAAGGAGCCGAAATAGCTCCCAATGAATAATTAAATAGGATTTCATAGTTTGCATGAGCTTATGCCAGTTCTACTATTAACAAAGCAATGGAAATACAACTACTTATGAAGGAAAAGTACCAAAGGATTATTCAATTAGAGTAAGATTTACAAAATGAAAGACAAGTGATTGAGCAACAAGGGCAAGCAAAACTTGTTGAGTTACATAAAAGTTTTGATAACTTAAAGTTATAGTTTGAATTTGAAATCAAATACGAAGATGCATAGGTACGGCCATTGCAACAAAAGATATAGTCCAGAAATAAATGAAGTCCAAAAGGAGGCAAGAGGACTAGATACACTCCTCACTAAGAAACAAGTTGTTTTTTGTCACAAGTTTAATTTAATTCATGATTTGTGTAAAACTAGTGATTCTTTAGTTAACCAGTTATCCAATCTGCGGAAATTTTATGAAGAAAATGAAGAGAAAATCTCTTAGCATATATATTGGCAAGAAAATGTTGGAGGATCAACTCATGTTCCTTGAATCGAAAAATTTCAAAAGGATACCATTTTCGGTGACTGGGACATCAAAATGAAACAATCAGAAAAAGGATATTATCAGAGCCAGAAAACTTGCTTCAAACCTCACCGATACCTTATGGTAGGCCAATCTAATCCAAGAATGCTCGAAGGACACTTTTTCAAATGTGAAAACTCTGAAGTAGTCATGGTAGGAAGCATCCAAGAAAAAGGTCAAAGATATCCAAAGTTTATCAAAAGTGAACCTTGAAGGTTATTAGCATTTCTTAGTGAAACCACATAGTTAGTGGCTAGTGTTGAGGTGTCTCTCTAATGAAATGGCTCAACTCTTTCAAGCACTCAATGATGTAGTATTCACAGGGCAGATGCACATGCAACCGATTCATCCCCCCAACTGAAGCCAATGACGGACATTTTTGGGCTCAGAGAACGAATGAAGAATCAACCTAGAGCACAGTCGTGAATTTCTTGTTACAACAGATTGCTATCTTTAGCTTAGCTTTACTTTTAGCATCATTTGTTAAATTTTTTGAAATACTTTTATTTAGTTTACTACTTTTGTAATATTAATAGGCTATTTAAACCCATTTCATTCATTTAGAAAATGGTTCTGAATTTTTGAAAGTAGCTTTGAACTTGCACTATTATTTAAATCCAAAGATATATTATTGAGAATCATAACCCAGAGCTATCTTTTTATGAGCATAGTAATGATGTATCAGGTACTACAATCTTTTATCGCTCTTGCGTTTCATACAAATATATAGTGAATTTCTTATAAGTTGTTTCATTATATAAATGCTTTGAAAACAATCATACATTGTCACTATTGATGTGTAAGATTGTATCATTTGTGATTTTGTATGAGATATCGAATTCTTATATGTGATTAAGTTTTAATCAACTAAATTAATTAACTATTTAATTAATTTAGTTTATCTTATTTGTTTTCCTTTCATAAAGTGTTTAATGATCTATATTGTTTCATGCTTGGTGAAGTCTTTCTATGAATCACATATAAAAAGATATTATTCTCGGGAAGTAAGTAGGATAAGTTTTACTTAGTAATGTCATCTCTAGCTTTTAAATCATTCCATTAGTCTCATTTTGTTTCTAGTATTCTATTATATCTCTCTAAATAGAAAACTAGTCCCTTTATACCTAGCCAGACCCACCATTTCCAATGGAAAAGGACCTGCCGTATGTCCCTGATGGGGTGGTGTTCCTTGATGTCGAGGCAAATATTTTCTAGCCTTCAACATTTTTGGTGCTAGAAGGAGGACCCTGACTATGAATGGAAACAAGGTTTAATCCTAAATCAAAGGGCCATCTAGAGAGTCATTCTCCCTCAAAGTCTCCCCCAACTTCTAGGTCTCATTCTAAATCTCCTATTTCCATATTAGAAGTTGCGAGAATAACTACAAGATCGCCTAACACACACCCTAAGAGATATTATTAACCTCCTTCTTAGGAGTTACCTAAAGTTCAGACCCAAATTCAAAAATTAGAAGAAATTTCTATTTTTGAAGAAAGGCCACAACAATCTGAATTATCTGAAGGTAGTGTATCATCATCTTTCCAGACTTCTCATATTTTGACTTGATCCCAAAGCAAGAAACGAGGGGTTACTCCATTTGAGTTTCCCTTCCCTTCCCACCGAATAAAGACGAAAAAATTTGAATCACAATCATCAACTAGTGAGATTGTATCATCCAATCCACCACAAGCATCTTCATTTCATCCCTCATCATCAAATTACTCTCATCTAATCGATCCTCCCATTCATACCCCTCATTCTCAATCAACTGGTGCTAGTTTAATCAAGATTAGCATAGGGGCTACTTCTTCTTCCACATAGTCAACCTCTTCTACTATCACAACTCCTTCTACCCAAGTTCCCATAATGGCAGACTAATAACAACCAAACAGACCTTGGACCAATCCTCGAGTTGTTCAAATGGCAGCACCTATCCATCCTTTACCTAAGCACCCTAAAAGATGGTTGCCTAAGTTCAATCTAGATGAAGGGATGCCAATTGAAGAGAATTTACATAATTACATGTTGGCCATTAATCTTAATGGGGTTTCAGAAGAAGATTGTGTATGTAGAATTTTTCCCTATACTTTTGTAGGATCAACAAGATCCTAGTACTTTTCTTTACCATCAGGTTCAATTAATAATTGGAATACATTTCAAGATAAATTTCTGACTAATTTTGGTGATGATCATACAAAAACTACTTTAATTAATGATCTTTCCAATCTTAAAATAAATCAAGGTGAAAGAATCAAGGATTTTAATTCTAGGTTCAATAAATTGCTTAACAAGATTCCAGAAACTTCACAGCCTGGTGAAGATGTACAAATAGAATGGTATATCTCTACACTTCCCTCTAATATTGCGATATTCGTAGATAGAGCTGGTAAAATCACTTTAAGTGACAACATGAAAGAAGCTTTATCTGTCGAAAAAATAATTTTAGCTTTAGAGAAGAAAACCATTCTAGAAGAGAGAAAATCAAAGAAAATAACTTTCAAGTAAGAAACCAAAAAGAAACCATCTAAAGACCCTTTCTATTTAGAGGGATTACAAAATTTTCTCAAAATGATTTCAAACAAAATGGTTGAGATTAAAAAAAAGGTCTCAGATACTTCAAAAAGACCTTTCAGACCCTTTAAGAAAGCTCAGTCTTCATCATATTAACTACCTAATATTATATCTAATGTTGAATGAGATCAAGAGGAAGATGAGGATTCATCCCTATGCGTGGGAGAATAAGAAGAAGAAGACTAGTGGAAGCACATGGATTATGGCATTTTATTCTTACTACATGAGAAAATTAGGAGGAAGAAGAAGCTCTACTAGTTGAAACTAGGCGTAAAAAATCTATTGATTCATCATCATCAAATCATAAACAAAGGTCATCCGCTCCTATCAGTAAAGATACAAGCGTAACCAATAAATCTCATCCTAAATATTCTGAATCCATTCCATATTCTTCAAATTCCCCTTCTGCATATAAAACTCTTATTATTTCTGATAAAGATATAGAATATAACATTGTGGAATATATGAAGAAAGTTAAAGCTGATATTTCCATGTATGAGTTGAGAAAGCTTAAGAAAAAAAATTATTACCAAAAGAACAAAATGTTGTTCCTACATCTCCTTTGCCAACTCCTAGAGCCTCACATGGAAAAGGAAAGCCTTCAAGTGACTCCCTAGATAAAATTGATGCTTCTGATGCAATTTTAATTAGAGACAAGTTCAACACCCATACCCCACCTTTTCTTTTAACCTTTGAGATTTTTAATAAAAATGTTCACAATTGTTTTATAGACTCAGGTGTTTCGCCAAATATTATGCCATATTCAACTGGTCTAAATATAAACATAACCTCTGAGAAATTTGTTGTTCAAATTGTGCAATTAGATAGAACAAAGGTTAAGGTATTGGGATAATTAAATTTTGTTTTACTAATATTGTCCTCAAATTCAAAGTTGTGTCAAATTATTGATATTCTGATTGTTGATATTCCTAAATTTTAAGGTCTTATTTTAAGCAAATATTGGTCTGAGAAATTACATGGATATTTCACCACATATTGGTCACACATATGGCTACCTTACAATGGGAAACCGAATCAGATTCAGGCGAATAGAGAAAAGCATATGAAATACTCAGTTACAGATTTGGATGAAGAAAAGGAACCTGTAGATTTTACCAACATTCTTGGGAATTATTCTTCAAAATATTTCTTTGGAAGTTTAACACCTCACAAATCACCTTTCCTAGAAAGTTCTCTTTTGTCTCAAGTTGAAAATTATTCACAAACATATTTTACTAAATGTATTAATATTGTAGATACGCCTATAATTAAACATGATTCTTTATTTTGGACGTGACTTTATTTTGATGGTTCTAAATCTAATGATGGTGCAGGGGCTAGATACATATTGAAAAACCCTCAGGGCGAAAAAAATATGCTTGCATGTAGATTAGAGTTTGAATGTACTAATAACATAGCTGAATATGAAGCATTAGTACAAGGATTGCATAAAGCTATAAGTCTTGATGTTGAATATCTGTAAGTTTTTGATGATTCTGAAATTGTTATAAATCAAGTTAGAAACAATATTCATTATGTTTCTAATCATATTAGACATTATCAGTCCTTGATTCAAAATCTTACTTCACATTTCATCGCATTTAATATTTGTCTGATACCTAGGCTACAAAATGCCAGTGCAGATATTTTGGCCAATGTTGCATCTAAACGAATCCCACCTGAAGATTTTAGTCCAAATATATTTTCCATAGAATTTATTTTTTGCCCTTCCATTCCTGATAATGTCACCAATTGGCGAGTATTCAATGATGATGAAGATATCCTTGATTTTTTAACATCTAAAGAATCTTATCTTGATCAAGTGATTGACAAAGATGAACATGATAGACAATTGAATAAATCAAATGAACAAAATTCTTTACCAAAACCTCTAGTTAAATTGGAGGATCTTTATGATTTAAAAGACAGATTTAAAATTACCATCAACTACAAACTTCAATGTTCAACTTTGAGATTTGAACTAGTTAACCTTGGATCTGATATCAAACCTCACAATATTAACTTAGGTATTGGGTTGTCACCAGAAGAAAGAAATGCATCTATTCATCTGTTAAAAAGATATAAAACCATATTTTCTTGAAATTATCAAGATCTCAAAGTATATGATACTTCTATCATTCAAAACATTATTCAAATGATACGTGATGTCAAACCCATTCAACAAGAACTTAGGAAGATTCATCCAAATTTGGAAAGTGAAATTAAAAATGAATTGAATAAGCTTTTAAAAGCCAAAATTATCTTTCCAATTAAAAATTCCATATGGGTTTCAAATCTTGTACCAGTCAGGAAAAAGAATGGTGATATCTGCATCTTGATTGATTTTAGGAATTTAAATAAGGCATGTCAAAAAGATAATTTCCCCTCCCACCAATGGAACAAGTTTTACAATCAGTAGTTGGTTCCTAACCAATGTGTTTTCTCGATGGATTCACAGGTCACGATCAAATACTTTTTCATCCAAAGGACATATTGAAGACTACGTTAAGAAAAAAATGGGGAACATATGCATATTAAAAAATGCCTCTTGGATTGATGAATGTAGGAGCTACATTCTAGAGAGCAATGGAAATTGATTTCAAGGGTTTAATTAATAAAAATGTTGTGGTATATCCAGATGAGATTACCATATACTCCAAAAAGATAAATAATCATGTGCATGATTTAAAACATAGTTTTGAAAGATGCAGAATGTATGGAATCTCTTTAAACCCCAAGAAGTCATTTTTTGCTCTTAGTGAAGGAAAAATCCTTGGATTTATTGTATCTAAAAATGGAATTTGTATCGATCTAGAAAGAATCAAAACAATCTCAGAAATTCGATTACCACATACCAAAAAATCAATGAAATCTTTTCTTGGCCAAATCAATTTGTCCAAGAGATTTGTCCCTAAATTTTCTCAAATTTTTCTACCATTACAAATCATGATCAAGAAAAAATCACTTTTCAAATGGGGAGACAATGAAAGAGAGGCATTTAAATCAATCAAACAAGTTGTATTTGACGCTCCCTCTCTATCAACTCCTAATTTTTCTGATCAATTCATTTTATATACTTTTTCCTCTGAACTATCATATGTAGTAGTCTTAACACAACCAAATGAACAGAAAATTGAAGCTCCTATTTCTTTCTTCAGTTAAAATTTCCAAGGAGATGAATTAAACTATTATGGAGTATAAAAGCAAGCCTTTTCAGTTTACAAATCCATTAAGTATTTCAAGCCTTTTCTTCTAAAAACTCATACTAAAGTCATTGTGCCTTTTTTAGCAGTTAGGCAATTACTTACTCAAAAAGAATTAGGAGAAAAAAGAGCTAACTAGGTCACTTCCTTACAAGAATATGACCTACAAATAAAACCTGCTAAAATTGTAAGAGGTCAAGGGTTTTGCATATTGATTACAGGAATGAATGATACATCTGTTGATGAAGCCATAACTAATATTCATCAAATCACAAAGGTACTTCATGTTGATACTGAATCTGAATATGCTAAGTTAATATTTTATTTTAAAAATGGTTATGCTCCATATGAGCTTGAGTTTAAAAGAAAGAAAGCCTTGAGATTAAAAGCTAATCAATATCAACCCATCAATGATGTTGTTTTTAGAAATAATTATGATTCTATTTTGTTAATATGTTTCGAAAAAGTTGAAGTAGAAAAATTATTATAGGTACTTCATGATGGGCCAGCCAGTGGACATTATAGTGGAGATACAACTTCTCATAATATCCTACATGTTTGAGATTACTAGACAACTTTATTTAAAGACACTCACATGTATGTAAGAAGATGCAAAACTTTTCAAACTGCTTCAGGAAGACATAAGAAACCATATATGCCTTTGCAGCCTGTCAACATTGAATAACCTTTCGAACAATGGGGACTAGATATAATAGGTGAGGTCATTCCTCATTCTTCCAAACAACATAAATACATTTTGACTACAATAGATTACTTTATGAAATGGGTAGAGGCAATATATCTGAAGCTAGCCAATTCTGAGAGCATTATTGAATTCATTGATCAATTTATCATTACCATGTTTGGTATCCCTCATGCTCTTATTTTTGACAATGCTTCTTATTTTTTTGGAAATGAAATGAATGAATTTTCTCTAAAAAGTGTAGCTTTTAACCCTGTAAGAAATTACCTACATACGAATTCTAAGAACATAAAATAAACGATGCAAGAGCACAACACATAAAACACATATACACAGAGATTTTTCCCTGGATCCCAAAATCGGGACTACCAGCTTGATTTTTTATTATGTTCCTTTCAATGTTACAATACATATTTATACATGCTGAAGCATCCAATACCATGGACCGAAAACCATTGCGTCCAAAATCATGTGCGAAATCCATGCACAAAACTGTAGGTAGGTCTAGCCAACCTAATATAGGGTCCAAAAAAAATTCCCCCACCGTGCTGCCTCGGACCTGTTAGAGGGGGGCTAACCGCCCCCCTCAAACCCTCTGTGACCCCCATTCTACGTAGTCAGCGCAACGAATGGGGGGCTAGTCGTGGAAAGAATATAACACAACCCAACAAAAAGAGGATTTAAGATTAATTATTCTGCAAATTACTACCCTCAAGGAAATAGTTTAGAAAAATCCACTAATAAAAATCTTATTAGAAATATCAAACGAACCATTGACCAAAACCAAAGGACCTAGCATAAGGCTTTGGTATTTTCTTTATTAGTTAGTAGAATAACTCAGAAGACCTATATAGGTACTTCTCCTTTTCATATAGTATATGGGAAAGAAGCTATCTTACCGCCTAACCTAGCTCTTCCCTTGTTGGACCTAGTACAATTCATTGAAAAAAATCCTCCAACCACTCTACAATTAAGAATATCTCAAATCCTTAAATTGGAAGAAATAAATAAAGCCAAAGAAGTCCATGTCCACCATCAACAGTTGGTCAAAGCTTCATTTGATATACATTAAGTCAGAAACAAAAATTTTGAAATTGGAGACTTGGTTTTAAAATGGGATAAAGTGCATGAGGATAAAGGAAAACATACTAAATTTCAAAAGTTCTAGCTTGGTCCCTTTCATATTTTTGAGAAGATAGGTCCATCAACCTTTATATTACAAGATTTGCAAGGGAAGAAAGAAACTCTTCACATTAATGGACATATTCTCAATTTTTTTTTCTTAAAAAATAACATTTGTTCTCTTGTAAAATATGTAAATAAACTTATATGCAAAATAGCATTTTTAGTTTTATAGTGTTAAGTAGTACACTTTTGAAGTATACATTGGAAGTTTCTCTTCATTATTTAGGTATTAACTTAATCAAGAAATGATTTAGAAAGAAAAACTATAAATTGAAATCTAGTATTGTATCTATTTTAAAACTTTGAATGGTGATAACCATTTAATTGTGAAATATTTTGGTTTGAAACTATTAAAAAATCTATTTGTTTGTAAATCTGTTTTGAAAAGTTATTGTCATAAAAGAAAATATTATTATGAAGCTTTAGCATATTTAACTTAAATGGTCATCCAAAACTCTTAAGGAGTAAATGAAACCTCCCCATCCATTAATTTTAAATTTTTTAGAGTGTAATTCAAAAATATAAAAAAGTTAAAAGTTAAGAGGTCTCATCATGAGTCAGCTTATCATGATCATAGGAAACTAATGACATTGACATTATCACTATTGGCAACCACACAAAGATGATGGCTTATAGTCACAAGATTATAAGACAAGATATCTCATTACGAGTCAGCTTGTTCAATCTTATTATAACTTGTCAATGACATTATCATCATCTCGCTACCGAGCCAGGATAATGACTTTTAAGTAAAACATTATATATATATATATATATGAAAAGAGATTCATTACCTCTAAAAAGGCTATTATGACATGGATGGGATACTGGTTCATTTTGGTTAAATGGTAACCCTGTTGAGGCTATGAATGCTTGCTGGTAGCAGTGACTCTACCAATGAAAAATACATTTATTCTATATGCTAAGCTTCTAATACCTTTTACTTTACCTTTTCAACCTATTAGTGATTGATTTACACAATTAAGATTTTTATCTACAACAAGCTCTGAGAAGCTTTACAATAAAATAAGTTGTTTCACTTCAAAGTTATCTATATCGATCTAAATTTCAATCATTCTTAACATTCCAATTTTTTTTATTGATAAAGATTAAAATATATTTATTATTATAGAGATTAGCTCTTTCATCTAGTGTGTCACCAATTGTTGTAGTACTCAACAACCCCCATTATCCTTAGACTTAGAATAAAAAATAATGGGGACCCTTTAAATTTTTAGGAAAGAGTCCTTTCTTGTTTTAATAAAATATGACTAATTTTAGAATTTTAGCTTTTAATGAAAATATTTTAAATAGGTATATATCTAAAATAAAACCCTTTTTAGGCTTAGGAATCTTTCCTTAGTTTTAAGCAAATAATGTGAAAATCTAAGAAAACTCGTTAAACTATATTTCCATTAAAAAACCTTTAAAAACATCACTGAAAATTTCTAAAGCTTGTTTGAATAAATAAGCGAAAATACCATAAATGCTAGTCCCACTAAAAAATACACGTAAGTTCTGATCGGCTTATCGGTGTCGGAAATTTCAAAGTGAGTACCAATAGCAACATCGCCGATAGTGAAATACCAATAGCGATATCACCCATCACAAAATTTAAATTGTGATATGCCAATTGCAATATCAGAGTCTGTCACTTACCAATGTCACATTCTGTCAACTGATGAACGTCGATATCACATTATGTTAACTCTCGACATTCTGATATCTCATGTTCTGCATCCCTATTTGTGACCATATCAATGTAATATCAGAAAATAACATATCACAAAGTCATGTTTATATTGTCTAATACTGAAACGTTAATAATCAAAATCTTCGATATAACGACAAGTGTCAGCATAACATGAGAAAATGTTTGAAAATTAAATGGCCACTCTGTGTCTTTATAGTTTCAAATTTTTAAGTGATTTTTAATGATTTTGATATAATGTAGAAGGATGTTTCATTAAAACTTGCATCCAATTGATAAGACTCTTTTCATTTTATGAGTTCTTGCTGCACATCCTGGTTTGCTTCTTAAATATGTGAATTCTGATAAATAGTAGTTAAAGGAAATGTCAAGGATAAACAATGAAAAAAGAAACTATGTAGTTTAGCCATAGACAATATTTCCTCCTGAAGTAGTTCACGAGATGGTACCATTGTTTACATATACTACATGCACTGCAGATGCAGGGTCCTCCTCCTAGAAGGTCATATACAAATTGTTTGAGGATGAAAGCCAAAAGGTAATTGAGAAACAAAGTGTTTTTGCTGATGCTCCCACTCCAGATGTTAGTGATGCATGGAATGATGTAGCTAATTCATTTTTACACATAATTTCTACCCGCCCTAAAATTCTACCCTATAAAGACATGGTATGATGGGTCGTTGATAACCTAGATATTAGAGACAGAGTTTTTCTAACTCCTAAGAAGACAATCATTAGATCATTCAATGCGGAGTATTTAAGGAAAATGTATCATATACCTCCACCACTGAAGAGTTATGATACTCAATTTGTTGAGAAGTTCATGCAGGAAAATCCAAACCCCACAGATCTTATCAAAGAATGGAGGGACCCAAGAAAACACAAACAAGAAGGTAGGGGTATGTATTAATTAACCTCTATGGTTGGTCCTTTCTCTCATATTTTTGCTATGATGTGTCATCTATATGGTTACCAAAATAAACATAAATTCTCAGAGGAATGGGTACCGATTATAGAGGCCGTTCCTGATGGCTATATCATGGATTGGGAAAATATTTTGTCTAATAATTTAACTACTCAAATTTGCAATTACAGACAGAATTGAAATGTTATTGAGAGAACTTCTCCCCCTTTCTTAATGAGTGTTTATATCATGGACACTATTTATTTTTCTTATGATTTTCCATATGTAGGTTGGAAGTGGATAATTCAGTACCCTACCCCTATTTTTGTTTACCTTCATATCCTGTGGGAAACCAAGTATCATCCTCATTTTTATAAAATTTGTCATGAAATTATCCTGCCCATCCACCATGAGTTCTTTGACAAAAAAGCACCTGGACTCTCCACCGAAGCTAATGACTTAAAGCCATTAGGAAAGTGGTTTGGGGAAGAAACATTTACTTATATTCGATTTTTGGTAGCCTTTTCCATTCTCATGTTTTGGCTCTTTTTGTTCCGGATAAATTATTGGCCAAAGGAATTGCCTACCAAACAGTTGGTAATAACTTGAATAAAGTGCTTAAGGATGCTGAGAAAAATCTTTGGCCTTCCTTTCCTATCCCTTGTGGTACCTATACATTGGAAAATTCCAAGCATGCTCAACGTGACATTGACCAAATTAAAGCTTTTAGTTTTCCAACCATTCCAAAGAAACAATATGACCACAATGGTGTTGCAAAAGATGTCACGACAGAGGCCCAAATCAGGTAGTTTTCAAGCGAGCTTGATGAATTCAATGCTTTATTTGACATGGCTCCAGAATATTCTATGTTTCAAAAGTTTTCAACAAAATGATTAAATGTTGAAGAATTGATTAAGTTTAATAAATATCAAGAGTGGAGAATAGCCCATATGCTAGAAATTTTGTTAAGACAGTCTGAAAAAAAGCCTAAAGTTTCAAATACATCACTCTCCTCTTCAAAGAATCCAATTATTTCCTAGATTTCATAGATAGCCACTGAAACTATTGAGAAAATGATGAAAATCAAAGAAGAAAATAAGTTGGATGAAGTATGGGAGGAAAATAATCATGTTTTATCTATTGAAGAAACTCAAGACGTAAATACTACAGTCAACAAAATAAATAGAGAAAGTCACAGAAATTGAAGGGACAACCTCGTTCACTCTTGGGGCTCCCAAAAAGACAATTGTTCCTAAGACACCTGAAAAAACTAATTTTTATAAGGTTACCAATAAAACTACTATTTTTGAGGATATGGAAATTATCCTAACATTTCCCACATTGGAAATAGTCCTAAAAATTGAAGAAATTCCTTCTCTTGATGTATTCTACAGTCCAAAACATAAAGAAGTAATGAGGAGATCAAGAAAGAAAAGAAATATAGAAAAAGCATAAGCATCAGTTTTAGATGATACTCCTTTTAAATTTCTCTGGAAAGGAGACCAAATATCTTCTGACGAAGAATTAAATAGGCTTTCACAGTTTGCAGGAGCTTATGCTAGTGCTATTATTGATAAAGCAACATAAATACAACTGCTTATGAAGGAAAACAACCAAAGAATTATTCAATTAGAGGAAGATTTCCATAATGAAAGTGAATTGATTTAGAAACAAGGGAAATCAAAACATGTTGAGTTAAATAAAAGTTTTGATAACTTAAAATTATAGTTTGAATTTGAAATCAAAGACAAAGATGCACGGGTACAATAACTGCAACAAAAGATTAACCAGTTGAAGGATAGTCTGGAAATAAATGAAGTTTGAAAGAAAGTAGGATAACTGGACACACTCCTCACTAAGAAATAGGTTAGCTTTTGTCACAAATTAACTTTAATTCATGATTTGTGTAAAACTAGTGATTCTTTAGTTAACAAGTTGTCCAATCTGAGGACATTTTATGAATAAATTGAAGAGAAAATCGTTGAGCATATAGATTGGAAATACAATGATGAAGGAAGATTAGTTGATCTTCTTCAAATTGAAGAATCTAAAAAGGATATCATTTTCGGTGACTGGGACATCAAAATGAAACAATCAGAAATGATTATTATCAGAGCCAGAAATATTGCTTCAAACTTCACTGAATATATCACCGATACCTTATGGCAAGGAAATATAATATAGGAATTCTTGAAGGACACTTTGCGAGATGTAAAAAATATGAAGCAGTCATGGCAAGAAACATCCAACAAATGGATCAAAGATATCCAAATTTTATCAAAAGTGAACCTTGAAGGTTATTGACATTTCTTAGTGAAACCACATAGTCACTGGCTAGTGCTGAGGTGTCTCTCTAATGCAATGTCTCATCTCCTTCCAGTACTCAGTGATGCAGTATTCATGGGTCATATGTGCATGTAGTCGATTCATCCCCCCTAATTGAAGCCAATGACTAACATATGTGGACTCAGAGAACAAATGAATAATCAACCTGGAGCACAGTCATGAATTTATTGTTGCAACAAATTTCTATCTTTAGGTTTGCTTTATTTTTATGTTAATTTGTTAAATTTTTTGAAAGAATTTTATTTGGTTTACTATTTTTGTAATATTAATAGGCTATTTAAACCCCTTTCATGCATTTAAAAAGTGGTTTTCAATTTTTGAAATACAACTTTGAACTTGCATTATTGTTTAAATCCAAAGTTATCTTATTGAGAAGCGGAACCTGAAGATATCCTTGTATGAGCAGAGTAATGATGTATCATGTACTATTATCTTTATATTACTATTATGTTTCATAGAAATATATAGTGAGTTTCTTATAAGTTGTTTAATTATATAAATGCTTTGAAATCAGTCATACATTGTCACTATTGATGTGTAAGGTTGTATCATTTGTGATTGTATATGAGATAACAAATTCTTATATGTGATTAAGTTTTAATCAACTAAATTAATTAACTATTTAATTGATTTAGTTTATCTTATTTGTTTTCCTTTGATAAAGTGTTTAATGATCTATATTGTTGCATGCTTTGTGAAATATTTCTGTGAATCACGTATAAAGAGATATTATTCCCTGGATATAAGTAGGATAACTTTTACTTAGTAATATCATCTCTAGATTTTATACCATTTCATTAGTCTCATTTTGTTTCTATTATTCTATTATATCTCTTTAAACAGAAAACTACTCCCTTTATCCCCAGTCGGACACATAATTTCCAATGGAAAATGAGATGCCTTAAGTTCCCGACCGGGTGGTATTCCCTAATGTCGAGGAAAATATTTTCTAGCCTTCAACGCATTTCCAGGTGCATAAGAGATGTTTGGTCACAAATCTACCACAAATTATGGTTGATATTTCATGAACCATTGGAGACACGCATAAAATTTCCATGCAGTGGCTGTGATATTGTCCCAATCATGAGTGTTGACAATCTTTAATTAAATAAACAAAGGATCAAAAACGACCCACCCTCAATGATTCTTTGAGAAATAATATCCTTGTATTCCCTATTTTATGAGACACAACAAAAAACTATTCAATTCCTTTCATATTTTCCTAGGCTCTTCGAAAAGGAGTTAACCCAGAGATACCATCTCTGATACCAAGTAAGAAGAAAAGACATGTGCTGTTGGGTCCCTATAATACTAGTGATTACCCCATTACTATTGTAGTTATACCCCCTATTTATATTGTTGTGCCCCTATTACCCCCATATTGTTATTTATGTGCCCCATAGAATCCCTCTATTGTTATTTTTATGGCTTTATATTATTATTGTTAGGTCGGCTGGATTATATTGTGACTCCTTAGACTCCTATATATAGAAAGGAGGTTTTGTCATTTGTATCATCGAAGAATTGTTCATTTATGTAATGTAAAGGAGGTTTCCCCCTCGAAGAGGCTGAATTCTAAGGCGTTGATCTCTCTTTTCTATCTTTTCTTGAGCTGGTTTCATAACATTTGGTATCAGAGCTTTGGATTCTAGGGTTTCGCTGCTCCAAACCGGTCATCGTGGCATTTTCGCTATAACTTGTTTTTTGTGATGTTTCAGAAGTCGCAAAAAAAACCCATTTGAGAAGAATTGGTGTTGAAGCTTGGGTCCAAATTTCAGAGCTTTTTGCGCTATATTTTCGGAGATATGATCTGAGGAAGTTGGACTTTTTGCAGACTCCTGAATTACATTCAAAACAGGTGACCTGAGGAAAATCGTCATAACTCTCTCTCTGAGGATCGGATTGAAATTTCGTAAAAAGGTACAGAAAGAAGACGAACTATAGTTTCTTGTATGTGTGTTTCAGATTCAATGGTTGAAACAGTGACTCGTGGCACGTCGTACAAGTTCGCTCTACTGAACCAGTCTAAAATCAAGTCACTGTGGGAGATTTCACATAACTCTTCCTTGGAGAATCCAATTTGGCTCAGAATTGTGGCATTGGAAAGAGGACACAGAAGGCTACTGCAAGTAGCAATTTCAGAATTGGATGATCTGAAATTACAAAGATACATCAGATTTAATATCAGCCTTCTATAAAGTGAAAAAAGGTGTGTAGTTTTTTTTTAATTTTTTTGTAAGCTTGGTTTAACGGAATTCAAAGGGCATAGTAAAACATTATTATTGGTAACTGATGCCCCGAGGAAAGAAAATGCAAACACCTAGTAAGGAACCTGAAAGCTCTAGCATGACTCATGAAGAAGAGGAAGAAATGCTACATGATATATCAAAATTACAAGAACAAGTGCAACAAATGTCACGCTCACAAAAGGTAACAGAAGCTAAGATAAGTGGCGTGGAATCTAAGGTAAATGGCGTGGAATCTAAGATAAAGGGCATGGAAGCTAAGATGGATGGTATGGAAGCTAAGGTGAATGGCATGGACGCTAAAATTGATGGCATGGATGATAAGATGGATGAATTGAAGAAGTTGCTACAAGAAAGGGTCACTAATGGTGAAAAGGTAGTAAAGGAAACTCATGATGAGAATAAAAGAAATGTTAATCATGATTCCATAGACTCTAATGTTGGATCGAAGACTCACCATGTTCCAAAAATCGATATGAGGAAGTTTGATGGCAAGGATCCCGCCACATGGATATTACAGATGGAGCAATTCTTCGATCTCAATAATGTGCAAAACACACAAAAGGTACGTATGGCAACTTTATATTTGGAACCAAATCAGTTTGTATGGTATCAATGGCTTTGTTCTCGTAAACAATTTATCACTTGGGCAATTTTTACGGAAGAATTGATAGCACATTATGAGGATACAAAAAGCAACACTTTTTTTAGCCAATTGATAAGTCTCAAACAAAAGGGTTCAATAATGGAGCACATTGAGGAGTTCCAAAAATTGAACATAAGGGTAAAAGATATTCCAGAGGAGCATAGGATTGATGTGTTCATAGGGTCTTTAAAGGATAATATCCAACATGATGTGCGCCTTTGGGAACCTGATTCATTAGAGAAGGCATTCAGGTTAGCAAGAAAAATGGAAAGCAAAATTATGGCAACTAGGAAGCATACCGTTCACAACTATAAAGACGGAAGTGTTGTTGCCCATAGTCTTCCACAACCTACAAGGTTGACACCACAACAATTGGAAGAAAAAAGAGCAAAAGGGCTTTGTTACAATTGTGATAGCAAATACACAAAAGGTCATAAGTTTGCTGAGAAGAAATTATTCTACATAGATTGTGAAGAGGAAGAAGAAAAGGAGCAAGAAAGGTCAAAAGAAGAGGATATATTCCAGGAACAAAGCCTAGATGAAGAACAAATAAATCCGACCATATCTTGTAATGCATTGGCGGGAATTACCACTCCTCAAACCATCAAGATAGAAGGACAAATCAAGAAGAAAAAGGTAATAGTGTTGATTGATTCAGGAAGCACCCACAATTTTATTCATTGTAGGGTAGCAAAAGAATTGAATTGCTTCCTATATCCAGCACCAGAGTGTCAAGTAATGATTGCAAATGGAGGAACAATAAATTGTTCTGGAAAGTGCCATAATATCAAGCTATCCATGGGAGAATATGTATTGACTAGCCCAATGCTTTCCATTCCAATGGGAGGTGCTGATGTTGTACTAGGAGTCCAATGGCTACAATCCTTGGGTACAATAGCTTTTAATTTTCAAGAACTTTTCATGAAATTTTTTGTGGAAGGAAAGGAAGTTGAATTAAGGGGTATTGCAGGGAAACCAGGAAAGATAATCAGCTCTAATGGCATGACAAAGCTTCTAAAAAAGGAGCAAAGAGGTGTAAATGCACAATTATGTTCGCTAGATGTTTCCACATTGGAATCATCTATTTCTCCAGATCTCCAAAAAGTCCTGGACAATCATTCCAAGGTATTTGAGACTCCCAAAGGTCTCCCACCTATGCGTGATCATGATCATGCTATTCATCTGATTCCAGGAAGTGTTCCTCCAAACATCAGGCTGTACAGATATCCATATGTCCAAAAAAGTGAAATTGAACGTATGGTTGCAGAAATGCTAGAGGCTGGTATAATTCAACCGAGTCAAAGTTCTTTCTCAGCTCCAGTAGTATTGGTGCACAAGAAGGATGGATCATGGCGCATGTGTCCAGATTATAGGGAGCTCAACAAGCTCACTATTAAAGATAAGTTCCCCATTCCTGTTATTGATGAATTACTGGATGAATTGCATGGATCAATTTACTTCACCAAGTTGGATCTTCGTTCGGGATATCATCAAATTAGAATGAAGATTGAAGACATTCTGAAAACAGCATTTAGAACTCATGAGGGTCATTATGAATTTTTGGTCATGCCTTTTGGCCTTACCAATGCACCTTCAACATTTCAAGGTTTGATGAATTCAATTTTCAAACCATTCCTTAGAAAATTTGTGTTAGTATTTTTTGATGATATACTAATCTACAGCAAGTCTTGGAAGGATCATGTTGAACATGTTGACAGGGTGTTACAACTATTGGAGGAGAAACAATTATATGCAAAAAGATCCAAATGTTTCTTTGGAGTCCAGGAGGTGGAATATTTGGGTCATATTGTATCTCATGAAGGATTTAAGGTAGACCCTAGCAAAATTAAAGCCATTAAGGAATGGAAAATCCCCACATCCATAAAGCATCTGCGAGGATTTCTTGGGTTGACAGGGTATTATCGCAAGTTTGTTAAGAATTATGGGAGAATAGCAGCACCTATAACAACATTATTGAAGAAAGATTCATTTTCATGGACTTCGGAAGCAACAAAGGCCTTTGAACATCTTAAAGAGGCAATGTGCCAAGCACCGGTCTTAGCTACGCCGGACTTCACAAAAACCTTTATTGTGGAATGTGATGCTTCAGGAAATGGAATTGGTGCTGTTCTAATGCAAGATGAAAGACCCATTGCTTTTGAAAGTCGTCCAATCAAGGGAAAGTTTTTAAACAAGGCTATTTATGAGAAGGAAATGTTGGAAATACTCCATGCACTTAAGAAATGGCGACCCTACCTAATGGGAAGACACTTCAAGGTAAAAACGGATCATGATAGCCTTAAATACTTTTTAGAACAAAGATTATCCTCTGAAGAGCAACAAAAGTGGGTCACAAAGATGTTGGGTTATGACTTTGAAATCATCTACAAAAAAGGGAAGCAAAATGTGGTGGCAGATGCACTCTCAAGAAAGGATGAGGATGTGGAAGCATTGTTGTGTGCCATTTCTATTATCCAACCAGATTGGATAAATGAAGCAAGGGAGGAATGGAAGAACGACGAAGAAGTGTGGGCACTTGTTCAAAAGCTACATGGAAACCCAAAGATTATTGTAAGTGACAGAGATCCCATTTTCACTGGAAATTTTTGGACAGAATTATTTTCTTGTCTTGGTACTCAGTTAGCTCATAGCTCATCTTATCATCCTCAATCTGATGGGCAAACTGAGATAGTAAACAAATGTTTGGAAGGATATCTTTGTTGCTTCGTATCTGATAAACAGACACAATGGGTCAAATGGTTGCCTCTAGCTGAATGGTGGTATAACACTTCCTTCCATACAGCAACAAAAATGACCCCATTTATGGCACTTTATGGGTATCAACCACCATCCATCACATCATATTTAAGAGAAAATTCTAAGGTTTAGGCAGTGGAACATCACATCGAACATCAACAACAAGTCCTCCAACTCTTAAAGGATAACCTCGTGTTGGCACAAAATAGAATGAAACAACAGGCAGATCAACATCGCAGTGAAAGAAGTTTTGATGTAGGTGATTGGGTATTCCTACGGCTACAACCATATAAGCAAATGTCCCTAAAGCAAGCTAAGAAGGATAATAAATTGTCACCAAAGTATTATGGTCCGTACAAGGTGTTGGAAAAGATTGGTACTATGGCATACAAATTGGAGCTTCCTGCAGCTTCTCGATTGCACCCAGTTTTCCATGTTTCATGTTTAAAGAAGGTTATAGGTGACAAGCTCCCAATTCAAACAATATTGTCAGAACTTGACGAGGAAGGAAAAATTATATTGGAACCGGAAGCAATCACAGAAACAAGAACTCGACAGCTACGAAATCGATCAATTTCAGAGTATCTTATCAAGTGGAAGAACTTATCCACTGAAGATTCCACATGGGAGGATGAGAATTTTATGCAGAAGTATCCAGAACTGCTCAAGCGTTGAGGACAACACTTTTTTGAAGGAGAGGGGCATGTTGGGTCCCTATAATACTAGTGATTACCCCATTACTATTGTAGTTATACCCCCTATTTATATTGTTGTGCCCCTATTACCCCCATATTGTTATTTCTGTGCCCCATAGAATCCCTCTATTGTTATTTTTGTGGCTTTATATTATTATTGTTAGGTCGGCTGGATTATATTGTGACTCCTTAGACTCCTATATATAGAAAGGAGGTTTTGTCATTTGTATCATCGAAGAATTGTTCATTTATGTAATGTAAAGGAGGTTGCCCCCTCGAAGAGGCTGAATTCTAAGGCGTTGATCTCTCTTTTCTATCTTTTCTTGAGCTGGTTTCATAACATGTGCACAAACAAAACAATTATATTTTATCACATTTTAATCATAGAATTAGAAAGAATATATAATTCTTATGAGATTTAACAATTTCTAAACTAGGAGATTGGTTTTTGAGAGAATATATCAACAACCCAACAACTCAAAAAAAAATTCTAACTATTTTCTAAAGTAAGAGTTATTTCCAAGTTTAAAATTCTTTTTGTTTCGGTTTTAGCTTATTTGGGTTATGGGTGTTCAGATTGAGAGGGAATGTTCAACAGTCAAGCTGTTTGACTAGCTCCCTCTTGGTTTGGTGCTTTCATGATTTTCTTTGGTGTGAAACTTAGTTGGTTAATCAAGATTTTGTTTTATTTGATAGGAATATTCAATTTCATAACTCTTGTAGGGACCTTGACCTAGGGAAATTGGGTGTTAGGTGGGGTGTGGCATTACTTAGGGGTGGGATCTGTTGGTGGTGCTCTACATGGAAGGATGCATAATTCTGTTGTGATTTCAATTGTTTTGTGTCTGTTTTTCATTATGTTCATGTCAAGCTAAGGATGCCTCACCAACATGGTAATGCGTGGAGAGGGGTTGATGAAAGAGTTCATTCTAACAAGGATCTGGAGGTTGGGTTCTCCTCTAGGTGAGGAAGTGGCTCCTAACTGAGCAAGGCCGTTTAATTCTCCTATGTATGAGCCTAACTAGATTGACATTAGGGACGAGATTGTCCAAATCATATTTCTTGTGTGTCAAGTCACTGGGGATAGAGATGATGACATGAATGTAATTATTTCTTTTCTAAATGATCTTCAATGAAATAAGTGGTACAGGCAGGACAAATTGGTGAGCCTGTAAAAGGGACAATGGTGTGTACAAGAAAAGTTGGACTATATGGAGGGTTGTATGGTCATATGGAGAAGGATGTTCACGGTGAGTTTAGGCCTCTTTCATCACTCGGTTCATGACCATATAATATTTCTCTTATTAATTCATCAAATTCATAATAGATTTTGGATGTAGTTTGATTTTGATGGTGTTTTGGTTCTTGGTCCCTTTTTATTTCTAAATGGTTAAATATTTTTGGAAATGTATGATGTTTTTTGGAAACTATCCACTGGGAAACTAATGTGGGAAGATTAAGGCCAATAATATTTTGAAAATATATGTACAAAGATGTAATAATTTTCCATAAATTAAAAGGTTCAATTTACAAAAAAAGAGGGAAAAATGATCCACATGGTAAATTTAATCCTTAATATTTTTCTTATTCAAAACTACATATTCCATAACTCATTTGATCATTGCTACAGAAGAAAAGTGATTAGCATCATCACTCACTTTTGCAAATATGAATTTTAAATATTTTCATATTCATACAAGTAAGATTGATCTTGTTCCTCATTCCCTATACTATCACATCCCTAATCCAAAATTACCTACTTTACAGTTAATGTCACAGGGGTATTACTACATATGTAGTGCATTATTTTTATTTTTATTTGTTTGATAACATATTACCGAATTTCAATTATCGTACTGAATATATACCATTTACTTAGGTTCTTAGCATATAATTTAAATGTACTTAAGTTAAGTCCCTCTTTGGTCATAATTACAAAATTAGAACCATAATCCTAAGGTTGATTTACACCCTTACCATTGAATATTTGAATATATATATATGTGTGTGTGTGTGTGTGTGTGTGTGTGTATTAATACTTGCACACTTATATGAATTCATGTCAATACACTACAGTATATGGTACCCAAGTTATGAATTGTAATAATGGTTCCAAGGAACATTAATGTGATTTCTTTAATCTATATTACCCTCTCGGCTCAAATTGTGGTAAGTGATACAACCAGTTACTAGGATTAGGCCCACATCCAAATCTTTCCTTACACGTCACACAACCCATGTGAATTGGGTAGCCCATGACGTGAACCTCACAGGTCTTGATGTGAGAAAACTGCAATGGTACAGATCATTCCTCTTTCTATCCACTGCACAGAATCAATCCAAAACCCTAATATCTTTTTTTTGCCCGCCCATCCTCATTTTCATTTTTTAGCCTTCCTCTAGAATTGATGTTTCTACTATAGTGATATGTGGCCTCCTGCGAAGCCACCACTGACACCCTATTCTTGTCACTGACCCTTAACATATGGAACTCAGTCCAGTAGGCACCTCGCCATCTAGTTCAAGACCATTCTACATTCGGTGGTTTAAAAACCCTTCCCTTGCATTTGTTCCTGCCTCCAGAGGATGGTAACATAGCAAAGAGTTCCAACACTCTTATCAGGTAAATAAATATTGACCCATTACCTAATGCCATATTTTGTTCACTACTCAATTTCCAATTTCTTTACTAAATATTTTTGTTTCATTACAAGAATTTCTTTGGTACCTTCTGATGCAGGGTTGAAAAAAATGGTCGCGATGAAGACTTGGTCACGATTGTGAATGACTATGGTGCAAATATTCCATTCAAAGGATCTACCCCTTGGTAAGTTCTCGTTATGTAGTTGGGGTTGAATTTCCTTCTACCCCTATTCACAATTTTATAGTACGACGCCACTAATTTTGTGTCATATTTTCTCTTTTAGGCTCAATTTAGCAGATGAACTGGGAATCTTTGTTCTACAACCCTTGCACAGGTAATTCCCCATTTTCTTTTGTTAGCAAGCTTACTCAAATATGTCTATTTTATTACCTTATCCTATTTAGTCTACCTTCTAATGACAATTTTTTTTATGTTGTTGTTATTATTGTAGGTACGCTCTCGGCATTTGTTGGGTTCAAAAATCATGTCCCTTCAGAATTTCAGTAACACTTACAAGTGTCCTTTTCCACCTACATGCCAGTTACCTTTACCATGCATTATATTCGTGTAGTTTCTACTTCTATTCTGTATACAAAAGGGTTCCGAAAACCTTTCCTAGTCTTACCTTGATACTTCACTTTCTGAGGTCATAAGTTAGCCTTCCAGTTCTCATGTTTATTTGCTCAGGCTGTAGACCAACACTTGTGCCGAACATTTTAAAGCTACATATGTATCTAGTCTTGTTGTAATTTCACAATTAATATTTAGCTTTTCCTTAGGAATTACTTTCTCCTATTACTATGCCCACTGTTGGCTTTGACCACCAGTGTTATTAATAACAAATTGATTTCTTTTACATTCAATATTTTATCTTGTTTTGCTTGAACTTGAGTAGTATTTCCTATGCTATTAAATTGAAAATTTATTTAGTTTTAGGTTCTCTATTGCAGTATTAATATCGCTTCGAGATTCAGGTTCTTTGTGCCACTTTGATATCACTCCAGGCCTGTGGTTGACTTACTCTTTTATTGTTCCCTACGAGCCACTATAGGTTGAAATCAACCATTATCAGTGTTTATATGTGTTTCTAGCCACAACATGATATTTAAATCGAAATTATGAATTTTGTAGTTGGGAATATACTTCAACCTATCATTACCATGTTTATTTCGATGTATTTCACATCAAATGGTTCTATGTTTATTACATAGTTGTGTTTCTATACAATACACAATATTGTCTATTGCTAATTTTCCAGTGTTATACTCTTTGTGTATATGTAATATAATTTATTGCTAATTTGTAAGTGCTTAATTTTTAGTATAGATCAGTAGTGTGAGTTTTTAAATTAGAATGTCCAATTCAAAATGTTCATTTATAAATTTTGATGTTTTGGGAAGATTAATTTCTAATGATTTTGATAAATGCAAAGTCATGGATGTAAAACCAGTTGGCTGGTGATTAGTTTAGATCCATTTTATCAATGTAATAACTTAATTTCTAGAGATTATGGTACGTTTACCTATGTTTCTGGTAGAGTAAAATGATTTTATCCTTACCAGTAGAATAGATTTTGTTACTCCACATGGGTTTTTCCTCAAATACACCTACCTCGCCATGCTACATCAGAGAAGAGACATGCAATTTTTCCCTTTAGTTTTCCTACTAAATTATTCTCTAGATAATGAATACTCTTATCCATCAATACTACATCCAAAAAGTGACATGCAACATTTTGCTTCATTTTACCTGCTAAACGCTTCTTTGGTTCACTTCATTCTCACTTTGTCCACATTTTGGTGAGATTATAATTAACTGCTGCACCCATCATTTAATCTATGATTTTCCTCTCACATAATAATTTGGCATTTTCTTGTGTATTTGGGTTGCCATACATCGCATCCGAAGTAATTTAACTTACTAGATTATCACCCTTCTGTTAAATTAACTTTCCAGCCAGAAACAATCAGAGTTATAATTTTCATCAAATAATTAGGTAGGAACTTGGCTCAATCAAGTTTTAATCTCATCATGCTCCCAATTTTGATATCTTATACCTTACCATATAAAATGTGACATATTCTGAATTCGATTCTCTCACTAATTAAACCTACCTACATATGATTTCATTATTGACTCATTTTTAAAATTTGTAATTTCACTATTTCTAACTTGCTTAAATAGATCAAGAGAGTCATATGAATTTTAACATAATAGTAGTCAAATATTCATATGAAGTGTGTGACCATATCATTCTCTTAATTCAACTATGTATTTACATATGCAACCAATATACATCCAGATACTAATAAATGGTAATTTCCTTCATTTATTATTGAAATCATAAATGCATAAGTTCTTAGAATACTCTTAATAAATCACATAAGGGGTTCTCCTAATAGAAAAGTATCATTGTTTTCTAATAAATATAAATTTTATTTCTAATAATGCAAAAATAATCAATATTTTATTTTAATACAATTTCTCTTAACATACTGATCAACATTTAGAATAATGACTGCAAAAGAAACATCAAACTAGTAGTTTAATCTGGAAAAATTGTCACTCAAAAACACCAGTCCATCCAACCTTGAATCAACCTCTGATTCCCCCCCGCCCCGAGATAAGATGATCTTTCCTGGAACTAGTAACCCCTTTTGATTCCTCCTAATGCCTATTTAACATTATTTTCCAACAGATGTTTCCTTGGAAGTGTCCTGCCTTTTAGGGATCTTCTTTCCCTTCAGCCTAGGTTTTTATTTTTATTTTTTTCCTTTAAAATTCTGTTGTTCTATCCCACATTAATTTTCTCAGTATTATCTTCAACTGAGTATATTAAGGAATTTTTTAAAATAAAATATGATCCATTCATTGGCATTCAGATTTAGGAAACCATCTTTTATTTACTCCAGTGTTTCTTTTCTCACAATTTCTAGTTTTATTGATCAAATACATTTAATTACATAAATTTCCTAATGATGAGTTCATCATGGCTCATAATCCAACATACTATAAATATTCAAATAAAAAATAATTTTTTTTCATAACCGTGGAGGGGTATTACATCTTCCCCCTCTAAAAAATAACATCGTCCTCACTGTTTATGATATTTTTTCTTTCTACTAAAATAGTGTTGGATAGGCTTCTTTCGTAGCATATTCCCACTCCCAGGTGGCCTCCTTAGGTGTAAAGCGTTTCCTTTGCAATTTAACCTGAGTGAAAACTCAATTCTGGAGCACGGTCTCTCTACGATCCAAGATGTGAAGCGGCTCAGGTAGAAAATCTCCTTCAGGTTCCACCTGTATCAGATTCCAATCAATCACATGAGAGTTGTCATGAACATATTGTTTTAATAAAGGCACATGAAATACATTATGAACTTTAATATGATCGGGTAAAGCCAATTGATACGCCACTGGGCCAACTCTATCCAGGACTTCAAAAGGCCCACAAAATTGTGGCACCCACTTTGCACAAGTCCCTATGCTTAAAGTACTATTCCTAGGCTTTACCCATAAATATACATGGTCCCCGATGTTGAATTCCTTGTGCACTCTCTTTTTATCTGCCTAACCCTTTTGTCGATCTTGTGTTGTCTTAATATTTTGCATGATTTTCTGCACTATCTCTTCCATTTCTAGTAGAGCATCTCGCCCTAATATTAGCTTATTTTTCTGGTTGGCTCCAACTTAGAGGTGTATTACATTTCCTGCCATACAAAGCCTCAAAGGAACTTATTTTAATAGAAGCCTAGTAACTATTATTATAAGAAAATTATTTTAAATGAAGAAAATCCTCCCATTTGGTAGGTTCATTCATAACATACATTCTTAGCATGTCTTCCAGGATCTGATTAGTCCTTTCAATTTGCCCATCTGTTTATGGGTGATATGTTGTACTAAAGTTCAATTGTGTTCCCATACCTCTAAATAATTCTTTCCAAAACTTGGATGTAAATTTAGCATCCCTATCCGACACTATTACCTTAGGTATTCCATGTAGACAAAAGATGTCCCTCATGAAAATATTAACAATCTGAGCAATCCCAAATGTAGACTACACCAGTATAAAGTGAGTTGCTTTAGTCAGCACATCCACCACCACAATGATGGAATGATGTTGTCGTTTCATTCTTGGTAATTTGGTGATAAAGTCCATTGAGACTACCTCCCGCTTATGTTCAGGTATAGGTAAAGGGTTCAACAATCTGGCAGGATGTTGGTGCTCTACCTTTACTTGTTGACACTATACATTTTGCTAAATATTCTGCCACATCCCTCTTCATTCCTAGCCAAAATAACCTTTTCTTTAATGCAATAATCATTTTATGGTATCTGGGATGGCCTACATATGCTTTTTTATGATACTCATCTAATATTGTCTGTTTCAAATTACTCACATTAGGAATATATAACCAGTTCTGGTAAGTGAGTAATTTTCCTGAATTTTCAGCATATTCTGGAATTTCTGCTTACTGTAATTTTTGCTGAATTTCTAAATATTGAGCATCTTGCTATCTTGCATCCTTAAGATGTTCCAATAATTCTATACTTACACTACTAGAAGACCTCCCCAATACCGCATGAGCATGTCTTCTGAGAGCATCTGCCAGTTTGTTTTCCTTTCCTTTTATGTGCCGAATTTCAAAGTTGAAATCACTGAGAAATGCCAACCATCTTGCTTTCCTGGCATTTAAATCCGGTTGGATGAAAAAATATTTCAAACTGAGGTGATCAGTTACTAGTGTAAATTTCTTTCCTAATAGATAGTGTCTCCACATTTTAAGCGCATGTATCACTGCTGCAAATTCCAGATCATACACTACATAATTCTGCTCATGTAATTTTAGCTTCCTAGACCCATAAGCTATTATAGTGTTATCTTGCATCAACACTCCTCCAAGGCCTTCTAAACATACATATGTACAAACAATAAATTCTTTGTTTGGATCAACAATTTTTAGTATAGGGGCTTTGGTTAACAATTGTTTTAACTTATCAAAGATTTCTTGGCATTTAGTAGTCCATTAAAACTTTATATCCTTTTTCTATAAGGATGTGATAGGATAAGCTAATCTTGAGAAAGATTTTATGGACCATTGACAATATTGCGTGATTCCCATGAATGAACGCACTGCTGATATTAGCCAATTCATAACAGCCTTAATTTTTTTCAAGATCCACGGATAATCCTTCCTTAGAAATAATATGTGCCAAATACTATATCCTATCTTTAAAGAACTCACATATGTCGAGTTTCACATACAGTTGGTACTCCCTTAACTTTTATAGCAGTAACCTCAAATTTTCTTTGTGTTCCCCCTCATTTTTTGAGTACACTAAGATATCATCTATGAATACTAGCACAAACTTGTCAAGATAGGGGTGAAGTATTCTATTCATCAAACACATCAAAGTTTCTTACGAATTTACCATATATGCTTCTAAAAGTTGTTTTCTGTGTATCTTGATCCTTTATATGCAGCTAATGATAACTAGTTCTTAAATCAATTTTTGAAAAAAATGTTACTTCCCTCACCTAATTGAATATATCATTGATTCGAGGCAATGGATATTTATTTTTTATTGTTAACTTATTCAACTGATGGTAATCAATGCACATTCTGAATGTGCCATCATTTTTATTAACAAAAAGTACAGGTGCCACCCATGGTGAGACAGTGGGACTGATATAACCCTTATTCAGAAGTTCCTGTAATTGCATTTTCAATTCTAGTAGTTCTGGTGTGCGCATCTGACATGGGGCTCTAGACACAGGAATGGTACCCTGTACTAAATCAATGGTAAAATATAAGTCCCTATGTGGAGTGACGCAGGGCTAATACCTCGTTATACCCACAGTATGCATATTCCCTTTTATCCCAGGAATTATTATGATCACCTTGGTCAAACCTTCATAAGCTAAGGTTAAGATCCTTCATTTAATATTCAAGCAGAAACATTTCATTAGACTTCCCATAGTCTAACCCTTAATTAGTCTCCCTATCATCACTTTATAACTTAACTCTTAATTTAACTCAACCCAATCCTTAAGCCTTATAACTCAATAGAGTATACCTTTAGAGCTTTAACCACCATTGATTTATTCCCCCAGATCAACAGTTATTGCACTATCGCATCAAATCATTACATGCCTCCTTTTCCTCTCGCATGCGATATGCGATTACAACTGGACTTCAAATAAAATTAAACTATGCCTATAGCCTCTTCAATTCCGCCCTTTTAATTCCTTTATTGCGACCTTTCTCCACCATTGATCTTGTCCTCTATCCAATGGCTGATGTCTTTTCCCGATCACCAAATTAGCCTGACATTTTGTGACCATTGATCTAGATCCGCTTGATCTAATAGTCCAAAATGTTGTGGTGTGGAACACTTACGTGAGTTTTAACACCTTTTCGGACCTGACGGGAATTATGAACTCCAAACCTATAAAATTTTGGGTCCGCCCTTACGGTTAACACCCGATCAACATATGGCCCAATATCCATCGGATGACGAGGCCTTTAAATCCTACGGTCTAGATTTATTCCTGTCTTTCTCCTTTCACCAATACTAAGATTGAATCTCCACCATTCATTTCTTAGCTCTATATTATGAATTAATCCTGGCCGCTCATCACGAACAAATCTTGTCCGTTGATCTTCTAGATCCAACGACTACTGTCCATCAATACTTCACTTCTTCATTCTTCTCTTCACTCGGGTTTTCACATCAATTCTTTAATATTCCTCTATGGTTTCGTTTCCTTCAGGGTTCCGGTCCTTCGCTGTTCCACCACAACTCTCTCCTTAATTTAGCTCCATTCATGCCTTTATGTTCCTCCACCTTCTCTGTAACACTAAAGGTTTCTTATGTACTTTCCATGTGTTCAAAGTTGTAACACTTCTCTCTGGTTCTATCCTCAAACCTCTAGTTGACAAACAATTGTACCCACCACTTCTCTTGCTGGAATTGTTCTCTAAGACAACTCTACCCACAATCGCAACTGTGGAGCTATCTCAACGACTTCTACCCAACCGGAGTTCGAAGTTGTTCTGTTATGCTTCTCTGTATTTCGTCTCCATTCTGCACCTGCAACATAAGTTACGCAGAACTAGTCAAGATCATCTCAATTACTAAATACACACACATGACTCAGAATAGAGTTTTTTGTATTAATAAACATGTATTTACACAGGAACCTTTTCCTTGGCCTAGTCTGCTGTATCAGTGGCCTTTGTCCCTCTCTTGCCCGTAGGCTTACAGTTTGACTGACTGACTCCTCTAACTACTCTTCTAACTACTGACTGACTTGTTCTCGCCTTTTAGGCTTAACTTTATACAAAAAGGTTCTGCTGAAATAATTCTAATTCAAATCCTTAATTTGCTAACTAACTCCTGAAATTCCTCTAAATCCACTTTTAACTCCTACTCATCTCTAAGAGTCCTCTATAACTCCTTGAATCATGAAACCACCTTCTAGTCCAATACTTTCAATTGATTTCTAACTCTCTCAACATCATTAATCACTCATGTTCTCCTTCATTTGAGAGCATTTACAAATATCCTCACACTTGTCTAATTAACCACTCAAAACATTAATAATTACATACATAGGAATCCAACTTCCTTGAAAACACAAGACCCCCTATGTCTACTACAATACAATGATAGTTTCGAGCTAATGCTCCTGCATCAGACTCCCAAAGTAGAAAACATTCATGATCTCCTGATCATGTGTCTTCATGTGTTAATAGGAAGCCTCAAGGGTTCGAAACTTTAGTTTGTAGTTGTCTGAATGCTTTACATATTTGTTGTTGTTGTATGTAACCTGTCTTCTGTTTCATCTTCCTCTCCTTGTCAATCAGTTTTAAGTTCTGATTGATCATTCTTCCTGCTATTGTCAACCTCCTCCATATGGATTGCTTCATCATTAACTGTCATAACTCTTCAATCCCCATCTCTAGCATATCTTTGGGCTGGTCCATATTCTGCCATTCACTGTTACCTCTTTATTTTTGCTTCAAGTTGTTGATTTTGTCCACTAACTCTTCAAATTCTTGTTTATTATCTTCTCTTTGAAGTTGTCAGATTCTTACTGCCACCCTTTCATCCTTACCCTCTTTCATGATTATCTCTTTCTGCATTGAATCTTGACTTTCCAACATTCTCTCTAGTAATCTGACATCTCTGTTCCATGGATTAAATACTTCCACATAATCTTCTTCTTTCATTTTTATTTGGTTGCTCATCTGTGCCAAATTTTCTCCAACATCTGCAACTAAACCTGCACTCACAAAACAATTATTAAAATAGAAAACATAAGGCCTCAGTGCCTCTTCTTCCTTTGGAAACACATCAATATGTTGCTCTATTTTCTCCTCCTCTATCAGCATATCTGTCTGCTGATTTGAATTCTCAAAAGAATTCATGAGACTATTAGCTAGCCTCTCCTCCATACCATCTTCTTCAATGATATCTCTCTGCTGTAGTTCACTGTAGTGAACTCCTTCCTCTACAATGTCGATTTGTTGCACTTCCATTACCATCTCCTTTCTCTTATGATTGTCATTCATGACAATTTCTTTGTCTTTTTCCAACAATCTATCTTGAGTATATATCCTCTGCTTTTCTAACTCCCTTCTTTTAAAGTATAATTTTCCATATAACTCAATAATTTCAACTGGAGTAGAATTTGGAAATTTCACACAGTTTTCCATACCTTCCTTTGTTATTGACAATTCATCAGATGTCCTTTCTCTCTTTGCTAACTCTTTTGCATAGACTTCTTCTTCCTTAACATCTTTCAGTAGATGTCCTTCTTCTTCAATACATTTTGCCTTATTGTCCTTCTGTAACTCTTCTCCCAGAGTTATTATTGTCTTATCATCTGCATTAATATTCTCCTGCATTTGTTTTTCATAAATAACGTTAATCAAATTCATTTGATTACCTTTCTGGGACAATATTCCTTCATTCTTCATCAGAATAAGATCCCAATCTTCCATCTCTATGATAGATTCCATAGACTCTTTCTTCTATATCCAATCAAATCCTTCTTCTTCTTAGAAGTTTTCTTTGTCACCTTTTACTTCTAGATCTTCACCTATTATGAAGATATATTCAAAAGGTTGCTCTTCTTTTGCAATACCTACAATCATGGACAAACTATCAGTTTTAACAACATAATACCCTATGGTCTCACTTGATGCTTCAGTCATCATCTCTCCTTTTTGTTCTGAATCCTTCATATGATTCATAAGATCTTCCAAAGATCTCCAGTCTTCATCTTCACCGAGAATTTCACCTTGTTCTTGTTTACAAATGGACTCTTCCATTTCTAACTGAGCCTATTTGAGTTCTTTCACTGGTCTCTTCACTTGCCTCTGCTATAGTCCTTTTTGTAACTCAAACCACTTCACTACCTTTTTCCTCAAGCCCCAACCTTGTCTTTGTCTTTCCTCCAGTATCCTCCTTAATGCATTGAGTTGTTCTTTTAACTCTGCAATCTCCTTGTCACGTTCCTCTTGAGTCATCTTCTTGTCATTTACCTTGGAATATTCCTTCTTCACTTTTCTTCTGCTATGGTATTATTCAGAACCTCTGTTACCTCTGTTATGACTATCAGTAGTCATCTTCTTCTCCATCTTCATGAGTTCCTCACTCACTTACTATGAGCTGTATAAAGCCTCTACAACTACAAGTCCTCCCTGCTGCAACTTACCTCACCAAGATTTCCATTATACTTGGTATTTTGGCAAGCAATTGGTTCTCTATTCTCTGGAACCTCTTTGAGCACTTATCTCTTCTCCTTCTAGGCTTCAACTCATCTGCCTCTTTAAGAATACAACTATCCTCTTGTACTTCAATCATAAATGAAGTACTAGGTTCTGACCACCTCTTATTTCACTTCGAAAGTCTTACCAGCTTTCTTCATCCCTTAACAATTCTACCCAAATCCTTTTATGGAATTGCCTTTGTGAGTTGCAACACTACCTCTACAATAACAAGTCTCCTTCTTGCTACATATGTCTCACTAAGCTTCTTTCCTCTGAGCTCAGTCTTTTAGCATTTCTATGGTTCTTTCCTCTGGAACCAATTGAGCACTCCTTGCTCTAGGTTGCTGCAATCTTCTCACCTTCCTTTTCTATCACCTGCATATCAATGTTATTTAAACCAAAGATCATTCCCAAGCTTTCAAAAGATTTCTTCTCAGTTTCCTTCTGAGAATACTCTTATCCTCTTTGTCCAACCTTCAATTGGATTCTTTAGGTTCACTGCCATTGCATGGATTCACAAGCAGTCTCCATCCATTCTTTACATTTGAGTGAATCTCCACTTTCCTTAAGGAACAAACATCACTGTGTTTTCCTTATGCTTCTGCAATCTCTTCTTAAGAGTAACACTTACTCTCATCTTATCTCATGTCTTCTACTTATCAGATTCAAATGACCTGATCTCTTCTTTCTTCTGCAATCACTATTGTATTCAGTACAATTCTGCTTTAATCAAAAGAGCTTAAACTTGCTCTGATACCACAAATGAGGTAAGGCTAGTACCCCGCTATACCCACAATATGCATATTCTCTTTTATCCCAGGAATTCCTATGATGACCTTGGTCAAACCTTCATAAGCTAAGGTTAAAGTCCTTCATTTAATCTTCAAGTGGAAACATTTCATTAGAGTTCCCATAGTCTAACCCTTCATTAGTCTCCCTATCAGAACCTTATAACTTAGCTCTTCATTTAACTCAACCCAATCCTTAAGCCTTATAACTCAATAGATTATACCTTCAGAGCTTTCCCCACCATTAATTTCTTCCCCCTAGATCAACGGCTATCTCACTATCGCATCAAATCATTACATGCCTCCTTTGCCTCTCGTATGCGATATGTGATTACAACTGGACTTCAAATAAAATTAAACGACACCTATAGCCTCTTTGGTTCTGCCCTTTCAATTCCTTTATCGTGACATTTCTCCACCGTCGATCTTGTCCTTGATCCGATAGCTAATGTCTTTTCTCGATCACAAAAGTAGCCTGACATTTTTGTGACCGTTGATCTAGATCCACTTGATCTGACAATCCAAAATGATGTTGGGTGGAACACTTACGCGAGGTTTAACACCTTTTCGAACCCGATGGGAATTATAAACTCCCAACCTATAAAAGTTCAGGTCTACCCTTACGATTAACGCCCGATCAACTTACGGCCCGATATCCATCAGATGACGAGGCATTTAAATCCTACGGTCTAGATTTATTCCCGTCTTTCTCCTTTCGCCAATACTAAGATTGCATCTCCCCCTTCATTTCTTAGCTCTATCTTATGAGTTAATCCTGGCCACTCATCACGAACAAATCTCATCCGTTTATCTTCTAGATCTAATGGCTACTGTGCATCAATACTTCACTTCTTCGCTCTTCTCTTCACTTGGGTCTTCACATCAATTCTCTAATATTCCTTTGTGGTTTCACTTCCTTGAGGGTTCCAGTCCTTCATTGTTCCACCACAACTCTCTCCGTAATTTAGCTCCATTCGTGTCTTTATGTTCCTCCACCTTCTCTGTAACACTAAAGGTTTTCTTCTATACTGTCCAGGTGTTCAAAGCCATAACACTTCTCTATGGTTGTCTCCTCAAACCTCTAGTTGACAAACAATTCTACACAACACTTCTCTTGCTGGAATTGTTCTCTAAGACAACTCTACCCACAATCGCAACTGTGGAGCTATCTCAACAACTTATACCCAACCGTAGCTGGAAGTTGTTTTGTTATGCTTCTCTTTATTTCGTCTCCCTTCTACACCTACAACATAAGTTATGCAAAATTACTCAAGATCATCTCAATTACTTAATACACACACATGACTCAGAATTGAGTTGTTTGTATTAATAAACATTGTTTTACACATGAACCATTTCCTTGGCCTAATCTTCTATATCAGTGGCCTTTGTTCCTCTCTTGCCCGTAGGCTTATAGTCTAACTGACTGACTCCTCTAACTACTCTTCTAACTTCTGACTGACTCGTTCTTGACTTTTAGGCTTACCTTTATACAAAAAGGTTATGTTCAACTAATTCTAGTTCAAATCCTTAATTTGCTGAACTAACTCCTGAAATTCCTCTAAATCCACTTTTAACTCCTACTTATCCCTAAGAGTCCTCTATAGCTCCTCGAATCATGAAACCACTTTCTAGTCCAATACTTTCAATTGATTTCTAGCTCTCTCAACATCATTAATCACTCATGTTCTCCTTCATTCGAGAGCATTTACAAATATCCTCACACTTATCTAATTAACCACTCAAAACATTAACAATTACATACATAGGAATCCAATTTCCTTGAAAACACAAGACCCCCTATGTCTACAACAATACAATGATAGTTTTGAGCTAATGCTCCTGCATCATTGAGGTAAACCCGAAATTTCTTTGGGAAAGACATCTTTAAATTCCTTAATATCTGATATATTATTCAAATTTTCTTTTCCTATTGATATTTCATTAGTTTTCACTTGTACCACGTACAACTGGCATCCCTTTCTTGCACTTATTTTCAGTTGTAATGCTAAAATTTGTCAAACTGATATGGGTTTTGGCTTTCCCATAATTACCAATGTGTGTCCATTTTGACGAAAACAACTGACTGTATTTTCTATGAAATTGATAACAACTACTTTTTTTTTCCAACCATTCCATGCTTCTTAACAAATCGTAAGATTTTAGAGAAAGAATATTCAAATCTATTTCTATCAAAAAACCATTTAGATTAAGGAGACATCATTTTACCTGACTCGTTACTTTTCTTTTGTACCCATTGCTAACTGTACGAACCATGCATTATTGAATTTTTCAGACTTCAAGCTACATTTTTCCACCATTTGGGGACTGATATAACTTAGAATTGCTACTTGATCAATTAAAACAAACTCAATTTGGTTTATAATAGTACCTTCGCTTTCAATCATAGTAGATTGACGCTCATGTTATCTTACTTCTAACAGTGCATTGATTCTAGTAATACTTCTGGCAATATGATTCACAGTCGTTTCCTCTTGAACTGTTTGAATGTTCTAAATAGATTTAGGATTACACAAACAATCTCCTAGCAGATGTGGCTCACCGTAGCCCCAACATTTTAACAGCCCCCTCTCCTTTATACCACTATTCTTCTTTTTGTTCAATTATGTGGCCTTTAAGCTAGTATAAGACTGTGCAGGTGGAAGTGCATTTCCTTTACTAAACTTTTTCCTTTGATGATCCTTACCAAAAATTTTAAGGTAAGTAGGTTTCTATTTTTTTATGTTCCCTCCCACCTCGTTTCTCTCTTTATTTTGCCGCAATTTTCCTCCCTCACTTCTATTCTTGAACTATTGATAACATAATCTAGCCTTCCTCACCACTTCATTCATTGATTTTGGGTTATAAAACTCAATTATTTCTTTGTACGAGGTTGGAAAACAATTTAAAAATAGTTGAACTTTGGCCTTTTCCTCTTTAAGATAGGACATATATTGCAAAAAGTTTGTAAACTTAGTTACAAACTCCTCCATGGTGAGTTTTCCTAGTCTTAATTCATGAAATTCCTTGGCCTGATCATCGTAGCAATGCTCATTGAGATACCTTGACTTGAAATGTTTCTAGAATTCCTTGCAAGAAATTGAGTTTTCCTCTAGTAACTACACGCTTTTTACTTCGTCCCACTAAATTGATAAATAGCCAAGTGTGCTTTCAAATTACTCTCATATTTGTACACCTGGAAATATTTAATCATGTTCAACAGCCACACCTCTACACCCTCTTGTCTTTCCCCATCAAAGGTAGGGGGTTTGATCTTCCTAAACTCCACTTATAACTCCATCTTCTTTTTTCCCTTCCGTAAATTTGGAGAAATATGACCTAACTCTTCTCCACTTTCAGATTTTCCTAACTCTTGTCACTTTTCTTTATTTTGTGCCTTTCCAGCTCTACACTCTTGTGGTTGGACTTTTTTGTCCATTCTCTAATCAACTTTTCCTGTTCAACACTAGATTTTAGAAACCGTTCATTACTACTCTGAAGATGCGCTAATTCTTGTTGCTAATTTTTCACTATATCCATGAACTGAGAGGGTAGTGAGGTACTACCTTCACTCAACTCCACATACAAATCCTCCCCACCGGTGATAGCTGGATGAGAGTTCTCCATCATTCTGTTGTAGTCTACTCTAATTTACATTCCTCTGAAACAAACAATTTACTATCAGTAAGATATATTTGATTCTATTAATTCTTATTCTATCACTATGATGGTGCCTTTTAAAGCCTAGTGTAGTAATTATGCTCTGATACCATTTGTCACACCCCTACTCCCAAATTACCTACTTTAAAGTTAATGTCACAGGTGTATTATTGCATATGTAGTGCATTTTTTTTATTTGTTTGATAACATATTGCTAAATTTCAATTATCATACTGAATATATACAATTGACTTAGGTTCTTAGCATATCATTTAAATGTACTTAACTTAAGCCCCTCTTTGGTCCTAATTACAAAATTAGAATTATAATCCTAAGGTCTATTTACACCCATACCTTGAATATATGTATATATATATATATATATATATATATATATATATATATATATATATATGTTAATATTTGAACCCTTTTATTGTTTCCTATCCATACACTACAACTATATGGTACCTAAGGTATGAATGGTAATAATGGTTCCAGGAAACCTTAATGTGATTTATTTAATCTATATTACCCTCTTAGGTCCAACTGTGGTAAGTGATACAACTGGTTACCAGAATTAGGCCCACACCCAACCCTCGCCTTACACATCACATAGCCCATGTGAATTGGGTAGCCCACCATATGAACCTCATAAGTCTCAATGTGAGAAGACCTCAACAGTCCAAATCATTCCTCTTTCTATTCATGGTGCTCAATCAATCAAGAAACCCTTATTTTTTTCATTATGCCCACCCATCCTCATTTTCATTTGTTAACCTTCCTCCAGAGCTAAGGGTTATGTTATAAAGATATGTGGCCTCATGTGCGGCCACAACTAAGACCCTTTCCTGTCATTGACCATTAATGGATAGCACTCATACCATTATGCACCTAACCATCTGGTTCAATACCATTCTTGTAGTGCATCCTTCAACATTTGTTCTCGCCTCTAGAGGACGGTAACATAGCAATGAGAGCCAACATTCTTACCATGTAAATATGCCTTGACCCATTACCTAATGCCATAGTTTGTTTACTACTTAATTTCCAGTTCCTCTATTAAATATTTTTGTTTAATTACAGGCATTTCTTTGGGATCTTCTAATGCAAGGTTGAAAAAAATGGTTGCAGCGAAGTCTTGGTCCCAGTGGTCAATGACTATGGCACAAATATTGCATTCAAATGATCTACCCCTTAGTAAGTTCTCGTTATATAGTTGGGGTTGAATTTCCTTATACCCCTGTTCACAATTTTACACTACGACACCACTAATGTTGTGTCATATTTTCTCTTTTAGGCTTAGTTTAGTAGCATAAGTGAGAACCTTTGTTCCGCAACCCCTACACAGTTAATTCCCCATTTTCTTCAGTTAGCAACCTTACTCAAGAATGTGTATTTTATTCCCTTATAAGATTTAGTCTACCTTCTCATGACATTTTTTTGATTATGGTGTTGTTATTATCGCAGGTGCACTCTCGGCATTTGTTGGGTTACAAAACCACGTCCCTTTAGAATTTCGACAACACTTACAAGTGTCCTTTTCCACCTACAGGTCGGTTACCTTGACCATGCATTATATTCATGGATTTTCTACTGCCATTGTGTATATGAAAGGGTTCCAAAAACCTTTCCTAGGCTTACCCTGATACTTCACTTTCCGGGGTCACAATTTATCCTTCCAATTCTCATGTTTATGATGCTTAGGTTGTAGAGTTGGCACTTGTGCCGAACATTTTAAAGCTACATATGTATATGGTCTTATTGTAATTTAAAAATTAATATTTAACTTTTGCTCAGGAATTTCTTTCTCCTATTAGAGTGCCCACTCCTGGCTTTGAGAAATAGTGTTATTAATAGCAAACCATTTTCTTTTACATTCAATGTTTTATCTCATTTTTCTTGAACTTAAGTAGTATTTCCCATGTTATTAAATTAAAAGTTATTTAATTTTAGGTTCTCTGTTGCAATATCAATATCACTCCAAGCTTGAGTTCTTTGTGCGATATTGATACCACTCTAAGCCTGGGGTTGACTTACTCTTTTATTGTTCCCTGCGAGCCACTACAAACTTAAATCAACCGTTATGAGGGTTTATATTTGTTTCTAGCTATAGTAAGTTATTTAAACAAAAATTACTAATTGTGTAGCTGGCACTATACTTGAACTTATCGTTACCATCTTTCTTTGAATGTATTTCACATCAAATTTTTCTATGTTTGTTATATAGTTATGTTTCTATGCAATACACAGTAACATCTATTGCTAATTTTCCAGTGTTATACTCTGTGTATATGTAATATAATTTACTACTAATTTGTAAGTGCTTAATTATTAGTACAGATTAGTAGGGTCGGTTTTAAAATTACAATATCTAAATTGGAATTTCCATTTGAAAATTTCGATGTTTTGGGAAGATTAATTTATGATGATTTTGATAAATGCACAATCAAAACCAGTTGGCTAGTGATTAGTTTAGATCTATTTGCTCAATGTAATAACTTAATTACTATAGATATTATGGTACGTTTACCTATGTTTCTGGTAGAGTAAAATGATTTTATCCTTACCGGTTGAACATATTTTGTTACTCTACCTGGGTTTTTCCTCAAATACTCCTACCTTGCCATGCTACATCTGCGAAGTGACATGCAGGATTTCGCTTCAATTTTCCCGCTAAACGCTTCTTTGGAGAACGAATACTCCTATCCCTCCATACTACATCCGAGAAGCGTCATGCAACATTTCGCTTCAGTTTACTGCTAAACCCTTCTTTGGTTCACCTCGTTCTCACTTTGTCCACGCACTAGTGTGATTAGAATTGACTGTTGCACCCATCATTTAATCCATGCTTTTCCTCTCACATAATAATTTGGAATCTTTTTGTGTATTGCGGTTTCCATACATCGCATCTGAAGTAATCGAACTTACTAGATTATCACCATTCTATTAAATTAACTTTCGGGCCAGATACAACCAAAGTTCATCAAATAATTAGCTTGAAACTTGGCTTATTTAGGTGTTAATTTCATCATTCTCCCAATTCTGATATCTTATACCTTACCATATAAAATGTGACATATTTTGAATTCGATTCTGTCACTAATTAAACCTACCTACATAGAATTCCATTATCGACTCATTTTTAGAATCTTAAATTTCAGCATTTTTAACTTGCTAAAATAGATCAAGAAAGTCATATAAATTTTAACATAACAGTAATAAAATATTCATATGAAGTGTGTCACCATACATTTCTCTTAATTCAACTATGTATTTACTAATGTAACCCATATACATCTAGATACTAATAAATGCTACTCTCCTTCATTTACTATTGAAATCGTAAATGTATAAGTGCTTGGAATACCGTTAATAAGTCACAAAATGGTTTCTCCTAACATAAAATTATCACCGTTTTCTAATAACTCGGAATTTTATTTCTAATGATGCAGAAATAATTAGTATTTTATTTTGTTGCAATTGTTTTGAACATATCGAAGAATATTCAGAATAATTACAACAATAGTAACCTAGTTTAATCTAGAAATATTGTGACTCAGAAACACAAATCCACCCAACCTTGAATCAACCTTTGATTTTCCCGAGGTAAGATGATCTTGCCTGGAATCAGTAACCCCTTCTCATTCCCCCTAATGCCTATTTAGCAATATTTTCAAACAAATTTTTCCTAGGCAACACCCTGCCTTTTAGGGATCTGTTTTCCCTTCAGCCTATTTTTTTTTTTTCCTTATAAATTTTGTATTCTTATGTCATAAAAATACATCTCTCATGACTTCTCTTTTATTCATTTGCAAAAGATGTATTTTATTATATTGATATATAGTAATAATATTGGTATAAAATAATAACATTCTCAAATGTTTTAATATAATAATGACATTTTAAAACATTTTTAGAGAAATTTCCATTCGAGGTAAATTAATATTAAAGTGAAGACTTGTCTTAAAACGGGGGAGGAAGTCAATATTTTCCAATTTATAATTTTTTTGAAATAGCAAACAAAAGTACAATTTTAATATTTTTTTAGTATTGATTGAATAATCAATTGGATGTAATAGGTATTTGAATGAACAAATTACGTTTCAAAAATAGTAATTTAATATTTTTTAAATTTTTGTAATATTTTTTTGAGATAAAATTTTATTAATGGGCTATTTTATTTTTAACATAAAAAAACATTAAATTAAATAATTAAGTTACTAATTTTAATTATAAATTATATGTTTTTTAAATTAAATATTCACTCACATTTACATTTATATATACAAATTTTTAAATTTGAATAAAAATATGTAATATATAATTTTTCAAATTTAAATGATAATATGTAATACTATATAGCCATATATTTAAATCCTTAAAAATCTTCTTCCTATATAAATATAAAAAATTGATGACTTACATGGTAATTGTACTTGATCCTCAATTTGTGAAAGTTGAAAACCTTCATTTAGTGATCCCCGAGTGAACAAATATATACAAATATTGTCCTTTTTAAAAAAATGATGCCTTACATGGTAATTGTACCTGATCCTCAATTCGTGAAAGTTGAAAACCTTCATTTAGTGATCCCCGAGTGAACAAATATATACAAATATTGTCCTTTTTCTTTAGGAAGGAAAAACAATATATTTGACGAATTGACTTAAATTGATATAAGAAGTTTTAAACTAGTGTGATGATAGATTTGGGAGATCATAAAGAGAGTTCAATATTCATTGCAAATGATCTATGGATGGCTTTGAATGTAGAAGATTTGGTAGGAGGTTTTTTTAGTTTTTCTTCCGTCTATTTGATTTGAAAAGTAAATTTCAAGACTTTTGAAAGGTGGTACTATTATTATTAGCGGCTGAAGGATATTTTTAGAAGTTTAGTCTTCAAAATTTTCAGATAGATTTTGGTGAGTAATGCAAGTTTGAAATCCATAATCCCGATGTTTTAAATTTTCTCTTTAATATACATGTATGTAGGTTTCTATGAAAGTAAAGCCATTGAAAATCTTGATGGTTTCAATAATATATCAGAATGTTTGAATGTTTAGAGATTCCCAAAAACTTATACCAGATGAACTTATAAAACATCTTAATGCATGTGAAGGTAGATTGAAAGCTAGAAATGAGGAAATGCCGCGAAGGTTTCAAGATATTTACTAATTAATAATATAAGATAATTGTAAAAGCTTAATCTTTTCTTAAGATTTTTTGAATATTAAAACTTTTTAATATTTTTCAAAGATTTTAGGAAATTTTAAAAATAATTACAAAAAAAATTGAAAGTAAATTTAAATATTTGGAGCTTATGGGAGTACCTCATTTGGTGATTACAATGATATCAAGTATTATGTAGACAATGAGATTTAAGGTTTAAATTCCCGTGTGTTAAACTAATAAAAAAAAGTTTAAGTTCCTAAAAATATCAAAACTAAATTTATAAAGGAAAAAAGATCGAATATTATTTTTTCTATCAACCAAAATATTTTCATTAATTCATCAAAAAGTACAACAGAAAAACATGAAGTCCACTACTCCATCAACTTCACTCCAGAAGGATTTGTTATCTAGGAGAGCGGTACAAAAACTAAGAAGAAAGTATCATTTTTTACATGATCCCTAGAAACAAAAAAGCCATATTACCCAAAACACAAGAAAAACCAGAAAAAAACTAGTGGACAACAAAAGTGAAGGGTGAAAATTCGGTGCATGACAACACTCGGGCCGTAGCATGGATAGGATCCATGTGAGCATGAGATTTGATGTGGGCAAGGCACGCATCCATCTTTTCCAAATGTTCACTAGCTCGTCGCTAGCTTTTGTGCAAAGACACCAGATGGTCTAGAATGTTCCACAGATTATATTGGATGTTGTTGAGGAATGTAATCACCTCATTCATGTCTTTGTATCATTGTTTCTTAATGTCTTCTAAAGCGACCGAGATGTTTTACAACTTCTTAGCTATAGATTCCATCATGGGTGAATGCCCTACTCGGCCGGATGACTAGGCTTGAGGCTGGGCCACTTCCCCACTGATGAGCCCCAAAAATGGATAATTATTTAGGCTCATTCAACCTCCTAATTCGACTTAATCCACCATTCTCATTAGTTTATTGCATGTTTTTTATTATATTTATGCTAATAGAGTGAATTGGGTTAGTCATTATGCCAACAAGTCTAATGGGTGCTTTGTGTAGCCTTTTTGGTCAATTTGGAGACAAAATTGAAGGTTTTAATGAGCACTTGGCAGCCAAATTCGTGGGAGAACAAGGGAGAGGATTTGTAGGAAGGTGTCCCCTTCATTTATGGGCCCTTACCTCGAATTCTCCACCATCAGCTCGGAGTTCAAGGGCCACCAAATCAATTAGCACAAGGGCAGCCAAGCAAGTCAAGTAGGACTGATGTTAACTACAAGTTTTGGGCAGCCGAGTCCCTAAAGTTTAGGAGGACTGTTGGGTCCTCAATTTGTATAAATAAGAAGGCTTAGGGCCTCATTTTGGTTAGCTGGTAGTTAGTCATTTCATAGTCTTGTTGTAGTCATTTTGTAGTTCGATTTTTAGGCAGTAGATTAGCTTTGCTTTCAGCACATTTTCAAGTTCTCCTTGTGGACAGTTTTGATGTAACTCTTCATTTCTTGATCAATAAAGACGAATCCAGCTTTGCACCAGCTCTAAATCTCTCTTGGGAGGCTGTAGCTCTTGGGGTTGGGCCCATCTCAAGCGCCCAGTACCTCCTTTGTTTATCTTTATGTGTGTTTGCTGTGTTCTTAAAATAAAATCTGCTCTTTAAATTTAAATCTTGCTTTGTTATTTAGGTTGCTTTTGATGGTTAAAGTAGCTTTTTATGTTTAGAATAGATTGGTAGGAGTTAGTCATGCATTCAGATCTTTTGGAATGTTCTTGCTCACGTGTTGTACGTGGTTCTTGTTATAAATAAAGCTGCTGTCCATTCTTGTTACTGTTAGCTAGATCATATTAAGGTAGCATAACTAGATCTTTGTTTTCTTGCATGTCTTTGTTTGTTCAGTTTGAAAAACCACTTGCAGAGTACCTGTTATCCTTCTCTATCTACCCATAATCCATCTGATAATCTGCTCCAACCCTTAGTCCATGATTCGTACCCTTCATTTGCCATACTTTCCCCACCTTGCCCTAATTCCTACATTCTTTTGCATCATCGCTTCCTCCATCCTTGAACAAATCCAATCGCTCCTTAGCCTCATCCACCAAGTCCTAGGCCTCTTCACACCCCTATTTCACCTCCATACTCATTCCTCCATATTTTTCCCTCCATCCATGCTCCAAAATCCCATTTCGAAACATCCTGTAGAAGAATTACAGAACATCCTGTAGAAATCCTAAACATCCTGTAGAACCCCTGCAGACTTCCTGTAGAAGCTCATAAACACGGTTTCTTGGCAGCCAAACTTTGTGAGACCCTCTGGAAGGGTGTTAGGGACCCCTTAGACCCTCTCTGAACCTTCCCAACCTTTCCCAAGCATTTCTCCTCCTTGATCCACCTCTGCACAGTCAAAAATAGTTAGAAGCACATGCATGATAATTCCAACAACTTAATCAAAAATACAAAAAGATGTTTTCTTCAGATAGTGATAGCTTAAACATTTTCATTTTACCTTCATAGAAGTAATGGTATCTCTTTCAGTAGTTCCCATGCTCTCCTTTGCGTCAGTAGGACTAGCTGGTAGAATTAGGGTTTGCTAGGGTTTGCGTTTCTTTTTGGCTTTCAGTTTCTTTTTGCAATTAGATTAGCTTCCTTCGAGTTAGCTTTCATCCATCAATTAAAAAGCTTCTTCTAAGAGCTCATAGAAGTTGGCTTAAGCTCCTAGTGGACTTGTGCCAGCTGACCAAGTGACAGCTGTGGCCAGAGCTAGTACTTGTGCATACAGCACCGTCGCTTCCAAGTTTGTTACGAACTACCGGGTTGATAAAATTAGAGAAGGAAGCTCCAGGAGTTGTAGCATTATTGCTACAATACTGGAGCCCACCATCTTTTTGGCGCCGTTGCCGGGGAAGCGTCAGAGTATTGGTGATTGTTGCTTTTCTTCTATTTTCCACTACAACCTTCTGCTAAGTAGTTTATTTCATTTCCATTATGCAATTTCATTTATGCAAAAGTACATTAGCATTTCCCGCTTTCATAGATTAGCATTTCAATTCCGCAATTTCGTTTCTGCAAGCGTAGATTAGCATTTCAATTCCGCAAGCGTAGCCTAGCATTTCATTCCTGCAATTTCATTTGAGCAAAATAGATTAGTCCTTTCCTGCTTTCATTTCAATTCCGCATTTTCATTCCAGCAAGATAGTTAGTTGCAGTTCAATCTATTTTAGTTTTGCAGGTACAAGTAGAAAAAAGAAAAAACAACCAAAAAGATTTCCTTTCATTCCTTGTAGGAGTAGAGATAAGTTAGAAAAATGATTGCACAACACCCCCACTGCTTCACACGGCCAACATTCTCTCTTCTTCGATGGCTGTGATTAAAGAACCCTTAGGTGGACAGCAAGACATATTTGAAGAACCTCAAGGGAAGAAGAAGAAGAAACCATTCCTCTGGAGCAAATGGCTACAAGCAAAAATGTTGGGAGCAGCACCTTGTCCAAAGACGAATTTGAAAATCAGATCGAAGATTTCAAGAGTGATATGAGGCAGTTTCTTGCCATGCAACTGGATACCTTGCGGATCCAAAAGAAGCAAGAAGAAGCCAAGAGGGCTTTGGCCATTTTTTGTCCTAGGTGCACTAGAAAGCATCCTAGGAACGAATGTCCATTGTACTCCATAGAAGTGTGTTTTGTATGTGAAGAATACCATCCTACAGATCAGTGCCCTTCCTTACCCAGAATCAAAGCTGCATATCAGAGAGCCAAAGGAGCCACTGAATCACTCTATTATATGAACCAAAGGAGGCCACATGAACCTAGATCTTATCAGCAGGAACTGCAAGGGACATCCGAGACCTATTATGACCCCTATCAAGCCACTTTCATGCCTTCTTGGGGTCCCCCTGCTCATCCTTCCTGGTTCACACCTCCTCCTTGTTCCTTCATAGATCCATATTATGCCCAACCAGCTGCTCATTCGTTTCACTCTTATGCTCAGCCACAGCCTTAGTGGAATGCACCTCATCAGGGGTGGAGGCCCCAGTACAACACTCCTCCCACTTCTTTTCCTCCACCACCTGCTCAACCGCAACCATCACCTCCTCCTCCACCAAGGCAACCCCAAATGCCTACCCAACCACAACCCCATCCACATCCATCTCAAATACACACCTCCACTCAACTACCCGTACCACCATTTCCAAAACCATACCATGGAGTAGCTCAACAAAATTGCAATGCTGAGACACAACATGTCCAAATGACTCCTCTTGAGCTCAATGATCTTCACCATAGCTCAGGAAGAGTGTTGCAAAGCAGAGATTATCTTGAAAGCATTGAAGGACCACATCCGACAAAAGAAGATTCAAAAGAGGAGATCAAAGAACCATGGGCTGCACTTGATGAAGAGAAGAGATCAGAATCAGAGATCGAGAGAGCTCCCTCATGGTTACCATCAAATCCTCCATGTACTCAAGAGAAAGATCAGCAAAAAGAGGAAGATGAGAAAGTCATGTTAGAAGGTGACATGAAACATGATCCAGATCAGCAAAAGAACCAAGGATATCAGAGCTATATTGAGATATGGTTTCAGACGGTCACTAAGTTGCAGCAATACTCTCTTCTTCAGCTATGTTTGATCCCTTCAAAGTCAAATCATTTGGTCTCAAAGCATGCATTTCAAGCCTCCACATCAGTTTATCCCTAATCTCGATGTGCACATGGCTCCATTGGAAGTATTCTTATACTTGAGAATGATTTTGTTTTTCAAGTAGGGTAGGGTAGAAAAAAGAAAAAAGAAAAAAGAAAAAAAGAGAAAAAAGAAAAAGAAAAAATGAAAAAAGAGGAAAATAGAAATCTAAGGTGAAAACCTCCTCAGAGGCGCTTTGATTGGCTCATTGATTGAAAACCTCCATGAGGCGGTCAATGGGTTGGGAAAAAAGAGAAAAGAGAATAAGATCTCTGGGTGAAAACCTCCCTTGGAGGCGCCCAGGGCAGGCAATTAGGGTGAAAACCTCCATGAGGCGCCCTAGTTGTTTTTCCAAAAAAAAAGAGAAAAAGAAAAAGAAAAATAAATCAAATTTCCATTGAATAATTTCAGGTTGCAGCAATGACATTGCAGGTCAGGAGGATCACTCAAAACAAAGACAAAGGAGTTTTTGTGCCTTCTAAAGGAGGTTCTGTATTTCTATAGGAAACATCCTGTAGAACCTTCAAGCGAGCCAGATTCGATTTTGGAAGGGGATCTAAAGCTTGGAATCCATTGGTTATGCCTGCAAGCATCTATGTTCCCATTCCTCACCCTTTTCCATCATCTTTTCCACCTCATTGTGCTTCTTCATTGTGCTTCTACAGGAAGTTCTTGTAGAAATTGTAGGAAGCTAGAAATGGATTTCAAAAAGGTGGTTTGGCGAACATGGTAGCTTCCTCAAGGGTTCAGAAGTCTTCCTGCAATCTTCAAACCCCTCCTCCATCATCTCCATACCTGCATCACAGCCCAAGCTCAATTTTTCTTTCCATGCAAAAACTTGCAAAATGCTTTGAAGAGAAAATACATAGAACAAAATTTGTTTTTGCCATAACTTGAAAACCATGCATCCATTTGAAAAACCGTTTTACAAAGAATTGTATAGGGATGATGGCAACATGCTCGAGCAGTTTCAGGCCATTCCGGTGCACGGTTTCCAAGAAATCAGCCTCCATCACCATCAGCCATTTTTGCATTTTCTCCATATCCGTGCATCCATTTCAAAACCTGTTTCATGGGGATATGCATATGGGTGATAGTAACCTACCCAAGCAGTTTCAGCCGATTCCGATGGACGGTTTCCGAGAAATTGATCTCTGAAATATTCAGCCATTTTCCATTTTCCTTGAAATCGGTGCATCCATTGATCACGATTTTTCTATGGGAGGTGCATAATGATGATAGGAATGCGCTCAGCAAGTTTCAGATCAATCCGGTTTACCGTTTGGGAGCAATGGCGAAAACAAGTTCTGGTCCTGTGAAATTCAGCAGCAGCAGCTTGAAGTTGCAGATTTGAACGTGGAAACAAATGCTTGTAGCTTAGATCTGGTCAGAGGACACCTGCACAAGGAAAACAACCAAAAAAATCAGCAGCCAAGCCACATGCAACCGCAAAAACCAGTGCATGCAGCAAATGACAGGCCACAGCACCTCACAGCAGCCATTGGACTTCCAGGTACGTGACTGAAACTCATTCCTCTGATTGCATGAATGTAATTTAGAAACTGCATGAGCAATGAGATGGTCGGGATTAAAAAAATCAGTGGCCAGCTAACTGACCACCGTCATCCAGTTCAATAGCGCTCGGTGGGTGAATGAGACACGTGCGCTCAGCCATCTCAAGAGGGAATTAGAAAACAGGTAGTGATGGACAGTTAAACTTCAGCGTGATTGATGGAAAAAATTACAGGCAGAAAAAAATAGTTGAGCACTGCAGGGGACCAACAGTTTGCATGGGCCAACGCATGTCTCTGCCACCTCACCACAAATCATGCCACAATTAAAAATGCTCGGCTGACTCTCACCATCCGCTGATTAATTTGCACTTGCAACATTCTTAGCTGAAGTATGCGTCCTCTGCTCCCACAATTGGTTAACCTATCGTCCTCCACTGAGCTTTGCGGCCTGGTTCGAATTTCTCTAGTGTATCGGGCTCACTCAAAGGCAGAATAACATTCTACAGGAAACGGGAGGGGTCTTCTACAGGAAGTACGTTATATCCTTCTGAAGCAGAGGAGCCTGAGTTTTTCTTCATCAAGTTTGGAGCTTGAAGAAAGGTAGGCTCAAAAACACCATTCCCATGCATGATATTTCGAAAGGTGGTGAACTAGCTTGGTTGAAATGGGGACAATTAAAACCAGTCTGCCTGTGGGTCAAGAATGGTGGTTTTCTCGTGGGATACACGGAATTTCTTTCAAATAGCGCTGCATCACATTCTCTTCCAAGGTTCCTGTTAACAAATGCTCCATATGATAATGATAAACCACTGTAAGGCTTACTTGTGCATAAAAAATTTGTGACTGTTATGTGGTTGGAATAAAAAACAAGCTCTGCGCCTTGTCTGAGAGAGCCTAATTCCCTTTTGTCAGTCGAATTTGGGCAGCAGCAGCATTCTAAATGGGGATTTGGTGCAAAGGAAAATACAAAAAATTGAGGGGAACTCCCGAGGTGGTAGACCTGTTTACCCATGCCAATTGGATGACCTTCTGTGACAGAATCCAAGGCTATGATGATGAGGTAACCGAAGAATTCCTAATATCCCTGCAGCCTAAATCCAAAATACTGGCCACTGTAAATTTCAGAGGGTTGACCCTAAAACTGACCCCACAACTCATTAGTCGAGTCACTGAGCTGCCATTGGGGACATCATGGAGTAAAGAGGAGAGGTCATTGGGCCAAAAAGCCAAAAAGGAATTTTTTCTACCAGAAGAACAGTTTTCAGAGGATAAGAATGGGGTCCGGAGAGCCAGCCTTCAGCCATTATTGGAGCGAGGTCAGCCTTCAAGTTATGAAGTATATTACCTGTGAGGGGCGATTCAACATCGTATATGGTTATCATTTCTGTTTACTAACAGAACTCAGGCATCAAATGGATCTGCCCTCAGAACAAAAATTGAGCATCCCCTACTTCCTCCTGCAATCCTTGATGGAATGTGCCACAAAGCTAAGGGAGGGGACACCAGACCAGCTGGCCCATCATGGGCTTATCAAGCTCCTTGTAGAAGATTCCATCCATACTTATACTGTCCCTATTTCTTGGGAGGTTTTCCACAATATGTCCAAGGGTGATGACATCCATACTCTGGCCGAAGAATTCACCTCATCCAACAGCGAGGACAAGGAGCACATCGAGGCAGAGAAGAAAACAAAGGGGAAGAAAGATAAGGTTAAGAAAACCCAGGGCAGACCATCACAGGAAAAATCACAGGGGAAGCCACAGGAAAAGCAAGAAAAGGACAAGCTGTTGAGGCAAGCGGGTGAAATAAAGATACAAATGCCAAAGGAGAAGCGGTTGCAAACCTGGGCAGAGAAGACTGAAAAAGGCCAAACAAGTAGGGATACACCCAAGGCAACCACAACACAGGTCAAGGAGAAGGTACCCCCAGCCAAGCAAGCCAAATCAGAGAAAATTGGTTCTACAGGAAGACAGAGAACTGTTTCTATAGGAAGTTTGGGGAAAGGGCAGCAGAAGGAGAAATTGGCCGAGATTTTAGCTAGGGAGGCAGCACCTGTGCTGGCCACCCTAAGCACATCCATCCCCTCCATGAACACTCATTTTATTCAGGGTTCGGACACAATTTAGTCATGGTTCAACCTTCTACAGGAAGCTACAGGACTTTCTACAGGAAGTTCTGTATTTTTACCAGAAACATCCTGTAGAAACCTTTGGGCAGGCCAGAATCATTTATGGAGAGGGATTTGAAGCTTGAAGTTTGTTGAGGAGATATGCAACCACTCTTTTCTTGCATCCTCCACTGGTTTCATCTCTTTTCCCACCATTTCCACCATCAGATTGAATATACTTGCACAATCATACCAAAGCTAAAAATTCTCTAGGAAAAGGAGCAAGTAGTGGGAAGAAGCAAAGAGAAAAGCATGGTTTCATGACAGAGAAGAGGACATCACTTCAGAAGCTTGGCATGACAAGGAGGCCACCAGGGCCATCAAAGATGAGGAGATAGATTGGTTGCTCAGAGGATGAGCAACACTTTCAGTAGGGGGGTGATGATGAGCCCCAAAAATGGATTATTATTTGGGCTCATTCAACCTCCTAATTCGACTTAATCCACCATTCTCATTTGTTTATTGCATGTTTTTTATTATATTTATGCTAATAGAGTGAATTGGGTTAGTCATTAGGCCAACAAGTCTAATGGGTGCTTTGTGTAGCCTTTTTGGTCAATTTGGAGACAAAATTGAAGGTTTTAATGAGCACTTGGCAGCCAAATTCGTGGGATAACAAGGGAGAGGATTTGTAGGTAGGTGTCCCCTTCATTTATGGGCCCTTACCTCGAATTCTCCACCATCATCTCGGAGTTCAAGGGCCACCAAATCAATTAGCACAAGGGCAGCCAAGCAAGTCAAGTAGGATTGCTGTTAACTACAAGTTTTGGGCAGCCGAGTCCCTAAAGTTTAGGAGGACTGTTGGGTCCTCAATTTGTATAAATAAGAAGGCTTAGGGCCTCATTTTGGTTAGCTGGTAGTTAGTCATTTCATAGTCTTGTTGTAGTCATTTTGTAGTTCGATTTTTAGGCAGTAGATTAGCTTTGCTTTCAGCACATTTTCAAGTTCTCCTCGTGGACAGTTTTGATGTAACTCTTCATTCCTTGATCAATAAAGACGAATCCAGCTTTGCACCAGCTCTAAATCTCTCTTGGGAGGCTGTAGCTCTTGGCGTTGGGCCCATCTCAAGCGCCCAGTACCTCCTTTGTTTATGTTTATGTGTGTTTGCTGTGTTCTTAAAATAAAATCTGCTCTTTAAATTTAAATCTTGCTTTGTTATTTAGGTTGTTTTTGATGGTTAAAGTAGCTTTTTATGTTTAGAATAGATTGGTAGGAGTTAGTCATGCATTCAGATCTTTTGGAATGTTCTTGCTCACGTGTTGTACGTGGTTCTTGTTATAAATAAAGCTGTTGTCCATTCTTGTTACTGTTAGCTAGATCATATTAAGGTAGCATAACTAGATCTTTGTTTTCTTGCATGTCTTTGTTTGTTCAGTTTGAAAAACCACTTGCAGAGTACCTGTTATCCTTCTCTATCTACCCATAATCCATCTGATAATCTGCTCCAACCCTTAGTCCATGATTCGTACCCTTCATTTGCCATACTTTCCCCACCTTGCCCTAATTCCTACATTCTTGTGCATCATCGCTTCCTCCATCCTTGAACAAATCCAATCGCTCCTTAGCCTCATCCACCAAGTCCTAGGCCTCTTCACACCCCTATTTCACCTCCATACTCATTCCTCCATCTTTTCCCCTCCATCCATGCTCCAAAATCCCATTTCGAAACATCCTGTAGAAGAATTACAGAACATCCTGTAGAAATCGTAAACATCATGTAGAACCCCTGCAGACTTCCTGTAGAAGCTCATAAACACGGTTTCTTGGCAGCCAAACTTTGTGAGACTCTCTGGAAGGGTGTTAGGGACCCCTTAGACCCTCTCTGAACCTTCCCAACCTTTCCCAAGCATTTCTCCTCCTTGATCCACCTCTGCACAGTCAAAAATAGTTAGAAGCACATGCATGATAATTCCAACAACTTAATCAAAAATAGAAAAAGATGTTTTCTTCAGATAGTGATAGCTTGGACATTTGCATTTTACCTTCATAGAAGTAATGGCATCTCTTTCAGTAGTTCGCATGCTCTCCTTTGCGTCAGTAGGACTAGCTGGTAGAATTAGGGTTTGCTAGGGTTTGCATTTCTTTTTGGCTTTCAGTTTCTTTTTGCAATTAGATTAGCTTCCTTCGAGTTAGCTTTCATCCATCAATGAAAAAGCTTCTTCTAAGAGCTCATAGAAGTTGGCTTAAGCTCCTAGTGGACTTGTGCCAGCTGACCAAGTGACAGCTGCGGCAAGAGCTAGTACTTGTGCATACGGCACCGTCGCTTCCAAGTTTGTTATGAACTACCGGGTTGATAAAATTAGAGAAGGAAGCTCCAGGAGTTGTAGCATTATTGCTACAATACTAGAGCCCACCACCCACCACATACGTGCCACCATCCACATCCTCATTCGCTGCTTGCACCCTACCAGGCCGCTCCCCTAGCTAGCCTCGAGGTCTTGCTCCTCATCGAGCTCAATTGTATTGGTGTAGCATGGCCACTGGGCCTCCAAGAGACTAGCAAGGGCCTTCGAATTACAGGGAGAAAATGACCGACTCCCACAGTTCCCTCTACTCCAATCCTCAGAATAAAATGAAGCCATGCTATAATTTCAATGCCTTCTAGCACTTCGACACACCATAAATGACATAGGCCTTTACGATAAGTCAAATTTAAATCAACACTAGGATAGGGATTCCCTACGGAATCTTTGAGGTGAAAATGCCAACCAATTGTGTGCCTCCTAAACCCTAGTTCAAAGCTTCACCATAGAACAACATGCTCCCAGGGAAGGAACTGAACTGAGCATAACAACCACGTTCCAAACACAAAACCATAATGAGAATTAAACCAGATAGGAGGTACCAAGCTTACCATGTTACCACCGAGGGTTCGAAGGATTCTCCTAAAGCCGAGTTCCACCAAATGAAACCACACAACATGAGCTCCAACCCAAGTTTTAGGAGGGCACTTCATTCATCCATGGACACTCTACCATAGATCCCACACCACCCTGATAGTCACTCGAGTAAGAAAAAAACAAGGAGTATTACAGTAGCCACCAACACCTTCTGGAGTAGAGCTTCCCAAACGAATGAGCATGCACAAGTGGAAATACTGTGCATACTCAACACCCATAAAGACGCACTCCCTATCACCCATATCAACATATCAAAAACATATGAAATTACAAATCATTCGGGGTATTAAACGAGCATTCATCTTCTCAATTTTCTAGCCATTTTGGCACCATTTATCATTGTTGCCTCTTCGCTTCAATCCACACATCATATCTCATTAAATCGCCCACTCTGAATCGTATATCATACTCTCTATTTACCCACCCATCAAGGTCAAATTCAAGTATTATAATAAAGGATCCAAAGAGTAAAAAATAAAAGCATTAGTATCTTTCTAGAAAAAAATTCAAAGAACGCTAAAGACATTCCATGAAGGATGAATTTTTTCTCCAAGAAGTAAGACATGTGTGTAGAAGATCTTGGATAAAAACACAAAAATTACCCTTTTCAATTTATTATATTTAAAGAAAAAAGAATTCCATGAAAGAAAATATTCAAATTTCTTAGGTAGATCATTGAAACATACCTTTGCAAGTATTATCATTATAGGAGGGGTGCCTAAAATTTAGAATTTAGAATAAAATATTTAAGGGTCAACAAAAACCGATGCAGTAAATGAGACCATGAATCGTTACAAAATACACTGTTGAATCTATACACTAAAACCATAAATATTTTAACCATATCCTAATGGAGCGGGTTCCCATAGCCATTAGGTTTGTCGGTGGGCACTAATGAAATTAATGTCCACTCTAAAGTAGTTTACTAATTGATTTAATAGGTAAATATAAATGTGGTTAATTCATCCAAAACTTTAAGTTATACTTATAATCATAAGGATCATTACATAAGGATTCTATTAAAAGTTTAATTAAATTATTTTCTTAATTTTCATGGGGTTATATTACTTTATATGAACATCCAATAGATTCACCCAATATCACTGAATATCCTCCACTACCACTGAGCATTGAATTGTCCTCGTAAAGATATATGCATTCACATGGTAATGTTAGTTTTAGATTTTGGTTAATAATAAATAGATAAATTAGTAAAATTAATATTTAAGTTGGGGATGATACATGTCAACAAGAATGGATTAACTAAGTCTAATTAGTAAATATGTTTTAAAGAAAGTATTTTAGGTATAGATTTATGGTTAGTCTCTTTTTATACGATCAAATAATGTATTAATATTTATAAGCAAATCATTTCAAATAATTAGTTCATCATTATACATATGCAACATTATCTTTTGAGGGGGAATCACTTAATATCAAGCTTTCGAAGAAAAACCCCTCACTAAATTGGAATTGGTCTTCGAATTTAGCTGCCAATTTGTGAAGTCATTAATCATGGACTATTTTAGTTGGTTTAAATTTAGGATCATACCCTTGAATAAGATTAAACTAATTTCATTTTCTTTTATTGAGTTCCCTTTGTATGAAAAGTGATATGATATATGAGTGAGGAACTATAACAGTTATGTGTCTGGTGAAGAAATAGAGTCTAATTTTTTTTGGATGGATTTAACTACTAAATATGCTTACTTGTTAATTGTTAGATAATTCAATTCAACTATTTGCAAGAATTTAACCATTAAATAAATATAGTATTCACCTTATTCTTCATTCTTTTGGGTCAACATAAATGCCAAAGAATGACACAAAAATATATAAACAAAATTCTTTGTTGAAATGAAAAATATGTAATGTGATAGTATTAATGACAATATTCATAATATTTTTAAAAATATATTGTTCAATTTTTATCCATTTAAAATAATATCATTTTTTTAATTTTTTTACAATGGTTTAAAAACTTCTGTAAAATTAAAAATATATTTTTTTATAATATTTATGTGTGTAAAAAAACATATAAAATTCTTTGAGGAATTCAAAAAAAAATTGTGATCCATGTAGGATCAACTAAATTACCATTTTTTTTTAATGAAATTCCTTTTTACCTTCACTAATATCAAGCATACTTTTCTTTAACTTCAAAAATTTATGTACTTCCAACACTTTCCAAAACAACGTGTTCTAGCTTTTTCCTGATATATATTATGACATCATCCAGGTAAACTACTATATTTTGAAAAGCTATATCCTTAACTTGTTATTAACCCATCATTCCATTATGATATGCCCCCCCTTTTGTATGAAATGTAGTCTTTCAAGTGCAATTAAATTACCAAGACTTGATTATTAGCGCAAAATGATCCAAGTGGGGAAAATTTCTAAACATTTAATGGTTTCCTTACCAATTAAAAGAAACGATAGATTGGTTAAAGAAGGTAATCATCCTTTTCATAATCTCTATTCAATTTCCCAAAACCGATAGTGTTAAATATCTTTATTGCTTTTTCTCTCTTGAACTGAAAAATAATCTTTACGTCATAGAATTAACTTTTGGTTCAAAGTTCGGCAAATCTTTCTCAATCTCTAATAGGATGATACTTTTGATGATTTTCATGTTATATATTTCCAATCTTCATAGTTTCAATTGAAAATTTTTAAACTCGTGAATAATCTAACATGAGATTGCTTCTAAATTCTTGTACAAGAAGTACATAAACTCACTTTTTAAATCCATTTTAGTGTCCAGATTTTAGATTTACGCATTTCTTAAATCTATCTTTCACATAAGATTTTTGCAGGTTCTCCATCTTTAATTACTGAATAATGGAATGTGCACTCATTATTCTGAAACCAAATTATCTCTTAATCATCATTAACTCTTTTCCGATTAGAAATATCATTAATTATGTAACTCTTAAAAACAATTAAAATATTATTTTTCCAATTAGAAATATCATTAAAATATGAAACTCTTTAAAACCATTAAAATATTAATTTCAGTGCTTTTAGTTATGAATTGCTTAAAAACAACTTTATAAATTAGAAATAAATTTAAATTAAAAATTTTAAATTTACCTACAAATTCCACACCTCAAGTTGATAATGTCTCATGTAAAAAAAAAACCGATAGTGTACAGAATTTCGCTTTCATCTCAGTCTCATTTCACAATCAGCAAAACCTTTTCAATTTTGGCGCTTTTATTTTGACCGTGCATTAGAGTCTTATATCTAGTTGTATTAGAAATTATGGCTGCCCTTTTCACTAGGAAACCTAATTGAATGTTGTGAAATTTTTTTAGAGATATGGCTGTTGTTTTCACTAGGAAATCTAATTGAATGTTTGATATTTGTATTTTATTTAGTTTATTTTTTAGAAAAAGATTATTAAGGTTGCGAATTAAACTAGTGACTTCAAATCAAGAGGGATTTAACATAATTTCCATCATCATATATCTAAAAATCTATAAACTATATTTAAGTGGTTGTGCATAAGATTTAATATCATTTCATATAAAATAATTAGATTTTTTTTATTTTTTTTTTAATGTAAATAAGATATTTAAACTTTATATTTTCAAAAAATATTTCAATACAAGAATATATATATATATATATATATATATGTCACACTCCATTACTGTACAAAGAATTTTTTTATTTTTTTTACTTCCATACATAAAACTATACACACATACCACGTTGATATTTCTCGCACACACACAATTATAATATATATATATCACTGTATGCCGAGCAATACAATTAAAGTTTGCATTGTAACAAATGTATGGGTTATGTATATCCTTATCCGCTCATATAAAGGGTTATAATTATCTCCCTTTATGCAATCTTCCATACCAGTGGTTTGATAATAATTATACATTGATTAAGCTTGATTTGTGGCGTAATACCAATCTGCGGTTACAAACCCAAGGTATAAACAAAGCACGGTAAGAGTTGTTAATCTTAAATGTTTGGATTTATGGTAATTGCTACCCATGAATTGGTTTAAGACCCCGAGGAATCTGAAGCTGTGGCGCTCTGTCCGTCCTCGGCGTTCAACCAGCTAGCGTGAATAGCATCGACCATTTGGATTGATGAACGGTCAGATGACAGGCCGTCATGTGCCATTGCGTGCCCGGGGCTCCAAGCGCCATACGGCCTGACATCTCGGGCTTTGCCATTTCGCGCCTGATCTCTTTCCAAATTCCAACCTGCTAATCGGACGGTGATAAGAGGCTGATCCTGATCTAAGGCTAGGATTGAGCCACGAGGCGGTAAGATTGTTTGAGATATTTTAAGTGGTGTTTTCCCTTCCGACTGTTTCTGGTTTTCATTATAGAATGACTGTGTGCCGCTTACAGCGTTGTGGCGATCTGCATTATCGCGGAACCTTTCGGCTTCAATGATCGGCACACAACCGTTTGCCTATGCCATTCTTCTCGGTATCAGGTATAATTTCCTTGTTAACCTGGTTCCGCCTTTTCTTATAATTGTCGGTTGCATGAGTCTCTGCGACTCCAGTCTTGGTTATGGTTTATGCTAGTTTTTTCCTTTACATTCTCTCAGTGCTTTTGTTCAGGGTTCTCAGTTTATGGTTTGGTTGTCATGCTCAGGTGGATGGCTCATCGTCTAATCATCGATGACGAGAAACTTCTCCACACCTTTGCTAGCCCAGTATCAGGTAAGACTCATGCGTTGCCAGAGTCTCCTTTGTTCGACTTATCCAGGGTATCGGCTGAACCTTTGTTCACTTGGGCAGGGATGTCAGGAGTCATGCTCTCGCATTTGGAGTCCCTTCGCTATACTCAAGGGTCTCCTTGTTGACAGTTTTTCTGGTCCCACTTTCTACATGACTGGTTTCCTCGCCCTTACTCAGGCGGGAACCTCTGTTAAGAGGCACTGCATGCCGAGCATGACTGTTTAACTGTCTTTCATTTTAAATGTATAACTGTCTTTCATTTATTAACTTCACCTCTGAACGCAGGCAGTGCTTTTGTTAAACGATGATATTGGTCTGTATGGAACTGTTTCCTGGTTTAGACTTGATTGAAAAATCATGAATGAGGCACGAGAATTTCTTAATAAGTTTTTAGCTCTATTTGTAATGGTTTCGGCTTACCCGCCTTCTCTGTAACCGGACTATGTTCAGAGGCTTAAGTTTAATTTGTAATCATTTCCCTCTCAGAGTAAATCTAGATTTTCCTTTAAATGATTAGTTCATCTGTTCGTATGGTTCAGCTTTGGTAGCCTCTGCTGGCTAAGCACATGCTTAAGCTCAGCTATGGCGACTCTTCCAGAGCGGGGACAACTGGTTAATGTCGGTTGTGCATGCATATGGTTAAAGTTATTTTCTCGTCCCATGGCGACAATGAAGTATTTGTTTGTTTATTATTCTAACCGTAAATGTATGTGTCCATAGTCAAATGACACAGTTACGTGGTTTGTAAAGGAAATGTTGTTGATTTGAAACTTGGTCTCGTTGCCAGCAATCAGTTCGGCCCGCGGTCCCATTGACAGAGGGTTAGGGTATTTCGTCGTCTTTCTTTAAACGCTGTTATGGTTTAGAATATGAACTCATTTATTCTGTGTGTCAAACCAAATTTTCTTTCCGTGTTCATTCTCATTAGAATACAAGTATTTTAGAGTTACATTTCAATTCTTGAATACAGAGAATGCTAGAATTTCTTTTCAGTTCTTGAATACAGAGAATGCTAGAATTTCTTTTCAGTTCTTGAATACAGAGAATGCTAGAATTTCTTTTCAGTTCTTGAATACAGTGAATGCTAGAATTTCTTTTAGTTCTTGAACACAAAGAAGGGTTTTACAGTATTCATTTCTGTTTAAAGTTCTTACTTCCGCCTGTATTACAGAGTTCAGTTCGATATGTTCAACGCTTGTATTTTCGAACAGAAGATACAGATTCTGTCTCTGTCGGTTACATAGAAACTAGTTTTTTTAAAAAAGAAGTAAACAGATTGCTTTCCATTATTTCTATTCGCTTACCACAGAACCATACAAGGAATTTCTCAGTTGATATGCTTAGTAAGCCATACCTGTTTAGCAGCAAACCTGTTCGTAATGCTTGTCAACCTCCCGTCCGTAGGAAGATCCTTCTTGATCTTCCACCCCCAAGCACTTATGCAGATCCTCTTGTCTGCAATTTCACTGGCTACGCCAGGTCTCGCTATCTGATCCTAACCAGACATAGCGAATTCAGGAAAATCTCTTCCTTTCAGCCATGCTATCTGGTCACTACCAGACATAGCATCTTTTCTTTTCCCTTGCCATCTGATCCTAACCAGACTTGGCAATCTTCCCCCTTTTTCCTCCTGGGGTCTCAACTGCCTCCTGAAGGTAGTTAGGTTTTTTTTTATTTAACTACCTCAACAGTTATTAACCACAATTAATCATATACTCAAATCAAATAGTGATAACACAATTAATTATCATAATGGTTAACAACACTAGCAACAGAGTTTTTATACTTATCAAACAAAGTTTTAGCTCACAGTTAACTTTACTATTTTACCAACATTAACATTTCACGAGGAGCATTACATCTCCCCCTCCTGAAGTTCTACATCGTCCCGATGTTGCTGTTCATTCAAAAACAGTCTGGGATAAGCTTCCCTCATACTCTGCTCATCCTCCCAGGTGGCCTCATCAGGCCTAAAGTGCTGCCATTGCACTTTAACCTGGTTGATGACCCTTTTCCGCAGCTCGACTCTTCTCTGATCTAGTATGTTCACTGGTTCGACCATGAACTCTCCTTCCGGTTCCACCTGAAACACATAGTATTCAGATTAGCTGCTTACTAACATTCTATTTCAGTTTACGTTTATTAACAGTCTTTTCTTACCTGAATGTCCTGCCAACTTATTATGTGCCTAGGGTCATAAACATATTTCTTTAAAACTGATACATGGAAGACATTATGGACCCAGATATGGCTGGGTAGGGCTAGCTGATAAGCTACCGGCCCCACTCGCGCTAGAATTTGGAAGGGCCCACAGAAGCGAGGTGCCAATTTGGCACAAGCATTCCATTGGAGAGTACTTTTCCTAGCTCGGATTCTGACATACACATGCTCACCCACCTGATATTCTTTAAATGTTCTCTTCCGATCTGCAAAATTTTTCTGCCTGTCCTGAGCTATTTTTAAATTAGCCCGGACTCTTTTGACCATGACTTCCATCTCTTCCAACATTTCAGGACCCAGCAAGAGTTTGTCCTCCGGTCCACCCCAACTGGAGGGTGTGCGGCATTTCCGGCCGTAAAGCACTTCGAATGGACTCATCCTCAAGGATGCATGATATCCATTGTTATAAGCAAACTCTACAAGGTGTAAATACTCCTCCCATCGCGTAGGTTGTTGCATCACATAAGATCTCAGCATGTCTTCCACCACTTGATTCACCCGCTCAGTCTGCCCGTCAGTCTGCGGATGATAAGCGGTGCTGAAGTTCAATTGCGTTCCTAGACCTTCAAACAAGGTCCTCCAAAAAACTGATGTGAATTTAACATCACGGTCGGATATTATTGTTTTTGGCAGCCCATGAAGTTTAAATATATTCTGCATAAAAACATTTGCGATTTGAGCCGCACGATATGTGGATTGAACCGGTATGAAGTGAGCTGATTTACTGAGTTTATCTACTACAACCATTATAGAATCATTGTTCTTTTTGGATTTTGGCAATCCCGTAATAAAGTCCATGGTAATGGTCTCCCACTTCCATTCTGGTACGGGTAATGGCTGTAGTAAACCCGCAGGGTGCTGATGTTCAGCCTTAACCTGTTGACACTCTAAGCATCGCGCCAGATATTTTACCACATCCCTCTTCATGCCTGGCCAGTGGTACTCCTTCCGAAGCGAGGTGATTAATTTTTGGTAACCCGGATGTCCTGCATAAGGACTTTTATGATATTCATCCAAAATCTTTTCTTTAATACCGCTCTGATTGGGTACATAAATCCTCTTCTGATAACACAAAAATCTGGCTGCATTCAAGGTGTACCCTTGTTGTATTAGGTGGGTATTTAAATCCTGCACTAGCTGCTTCTTTTGTAGGTAAATCTGATCTTGTGCAGCAGCCTCGTCAATTTCTTTGTCAAGGGTGGACCGTCCTTGACTAATACCAATTTCATAAATGCAATGCACTTTTCGGCTCAGTGCATCAGCTACTCTGTTTTCTTTTCCTTTCAAGTGCTTAATTTCAAAATCGAAATTTCCCAAAAAGTCCACCCATCTTGCTTGTCTCGCGTTTAAGGTTGGTTGACTAAAGTAACTAGTCAAACTATGGTGATCAGTCATCAGCAAAAATTTTCTCCCCACTAAATAATGGCGCCACATCTTTAGCGCATGAACCATCGCGGTTAATTCCAGATCATAGGCAGAATATTTCTGCTCATGCTCTTTTAACTTCCTGGATTCATATGCAATCACCTTACCTTCCTGCATTAACACTCCACCTACGCCCTCTTTACTTGCATCCGTGCAAACTACATATTCTTTTTCGGGATCCGCAACACTCAGCACAGGTGCGGTGGTGAGTAGGTGTTTGAGCTGTTCAAAGCTCCGTTGACAATCTGCTGTCCATTTAAATACTTTTCCCTTCTTTTGCAAGGAGGTGATAGGGTATGCAACCCTGGAAAAACCTTCTACAAACCGTCGATAATATCCAGCCAGCCCCATGAAGGATCGGATATCTGCTACGTCCTTGGGTATTGGCCATTCCATTATAGTTTTGATCTTTTCGGGGTCCACAGCTATACCCTCTTTCGTAATGATGTGTCCCAAATACTGGATCTGTTCTTTATAAAAATCACATTTGCTGAATTTACCATATAGCTGATGCTCCCGTAGCGTCTGTAACACTATTCTAAGATGCTCCTCATGCTCCTTAATATTCCGGGAGTATATAAGTATATCATCAATAAAGATTAACACGAATTTGTCTAGGTACTGATGAAATACACTGTTCATCAAGCACATAAATGTCGCAGGTGCATTAGTCAACCCAAAAGGCAGTACCACAAACTCGTAGTGCCCATAACGAGTACGAAAAGCTGTTTTGGCTATGTCCTCATCCTTAATTCTGATTTGATGATAGCCCGACCTCAAATCGATCTTTGAAAAGATTGTCGCCCCCTTCACCTGATCAAACAGCTCATCAATGCGGGGTAGTGGATATTTGTTTTTAACTGTCAATTTGTTCAGCTGTCTATAATCTATGCACATACGAAGAGTTCCATCCTTTTTCCTAACAAACAACACAGGAGCCCCCCAAGGGGATACACTGGGACGGATATACTTCTTATCCAACAACTCTTGCAGCTGCATCTTTAACTCAGTTAATTCTGGCACACTCATCCGATAGGGTGCTCGGGATACTGGGGCTGCTCCGGGTACCAATTCGATGGTGAAGTCCAAATCTCTTTTGGGCGGCAGCCCTGGGATTTCTTCTGGAAATACATCTGCAAAATCTTGCACTACTGGTATATTTTCCACAGTCGCAATTTTATCTTCAGACCCAGCATACCCTACTTGTACTGCATAAATTTGGCATTTCTTCCGGACACTTTTAGCTAGCTGTGAGGCCGTAATTGGCCGAATCTGCACCGGTTTTTGGATGCCTTGAATCTCCTTTTCCACTCCCAGTTCATCTCGGTAAGAAATTGTTTTTGTCTTACAATTAATTACAGACCATCGCTTTTCCAACCAGTCCATTCCTATCAGCACATCATATGATCCAAGAGGGAGTACATTCAATTCTGTTGTTATTGTCTGGCCAGCTAACCTTAATGGACAGCTGCTGACCTTAGTCAGTACTCGTCTTTTGGCCCCAGTGGCCAACTGTACTAACCAAGGATTTTTAAACTTAATAGTTTGCAAACTACAGCTTTCCACGACTTTGGGACTTACATAGCTTAAAGTAGCTCCTGGGTCTACTAAAATAGAAACAGTTCGATCAAAGATCTTACCTTCAAACTCTATCATTGTTGGCTGGTAATCAGCTTCTTGATCCTCAAGTGCTGCATTTATTCTGGGCATGGATTGGGCCACATCTCCTACTGTAGAAGCTTCATAGATCTGGGACAACTGATCGCTTTCCTTCCGATGAGGACAATTTTTAATATAATGGGGTCCACCACAACCCCAGCACTGAACCGGTGGCCTAGCTGAGCCTTCATTATCCATTCTAACCTGCTGTTCACTATATTTAGGTTCAGCAGGTGGCTTAAATCTGATCTGATTTCTTGATGGATTTCTAGTGCTGGCCCCTTTTGAGAATCCTTTGTGAAAGCTGCTGCGAGTTCCCTTAGTTCCCACAGCCATTCTGCTGCTCTTCTTATCTGTCCAGCGCTTCCCAGAATTTTCTCCTTTTTGTTTGCTCTGCTGGTAACACAATCTCGCCTTCCGAATCGCTTCACCCATCGTCTTCAGATTATCAAACTCAATTCTTTCTCGCATTGCCAGGGGTAGGCTGCTAACAAACCGTTGCACCTTAGCCTTCTCCTCTCGAATGTACGGTACATAGTGAAGCAGGGATGTGAATTTAGTTATGAACTCGTCAATGGTCTGCTGTCCAAGCCGCAGATCATGGAATTCTCGTGCTTTTTCATCATAAAAGCGTTCTGTCAGGTATTTCTCCTTAAAGTATCTTTGAAAAGTCTCCCAAGTCACATCCTGCTCACTCACCCCCCACACCATCTTGACCTCTTCCCACCATAATGTGGCCTTGGCCTGCAGCTGGAATATAGCCAGCCGTGCCTTAAGATGGTGATCATACTCGTACACTTGGAAATACTTATTCATATTAATTAGCCACGCCTCTGCAGCTTCTTCTGATTCCCCATCGAAATGAGGTGGTTTAATCTTCCGAAACTCCCCTTGTAATTCTATTCGCGGTCTTTTTGGAGTTTGATATTCAGAAGCGTTAACAGACTTCTCTCCTCGCATCTCCGCCCTTTCCTCTGCTTCCTCCTGTTCAGTGTGATAGCTTTGTTCATCTGTTACTCGTGTCTGCTCAGGCCTAGGATGAGACTGCTGTTGATGTTGTTTATCGGATAAACTTTTCAGAATCCTCTCCTGCTCCATGTTTAATCTTGCGTTGTCCTCACGCAAACGGGCCATTTCGTCCTTCAGCTCCTGAACTGTCCTCAATATAGTCAAATCAGTATTGCGGCCTTCTGCTCCCAGTTGTACCCATAGCTCAGGATTCCCCTGAGGATGAGCAACATTATCTGGTTGATCCAAATTTCCATGAGGAGCGCTACTTGCTCTCCTCATTCCGCTGTTACCTGTTCAAGATTAACTCATTCAACAGATGTAATTGTGTTTCAGTATACTCTTAACTTGTTTGTCATGACACTATATATGCATTGTTGTTTAATTAAAATTTACCCGAGGTCACAGAGTTGTAAACCTGGGCTTTGATACCAATTTGTCACACTCCATTACTGTACAAAGATTTTTTTTTTTTTTTTTACTTCCATACATAAAACTATACACACATACCACGTTGATATTTCTCGCACACACACAATTATAATATATATATATATATATCACTGTATGCCGAGCAATACAATTAAAGTTTGCATTGTAACAAATGTATGGGTTATGTATATCCTTACCCGCTCATATAAAGGGTTATAATTATCTCCCTTTATGCAATCTTCCATACCAGTGGTTCGATAATAATTATACATTGATTAAGCTTGATTTGTGGCATAATACCAATCTGCGGTTACAAACCCAAGGTATAAACAAAGCACGGTAAGAGTTGTTAATCTTAAATGTTTGGATTTATGGCAATTGCTACCCATGAACTGGTTTAAGACCCCGAGGAATCTGAAGCTGTGGCGCTCTGTCCGGCCTCGGCGTTCAACCAGCTGGCGTGAATAGCATCGACCATTTGGATTGATGAACGGTCAGATGGCAGGCCGTCATGTGCCATTGCGTGCTCGGGGCTCCAAGCGCCATACGGTCTGACATCTCGGGCTTTGGCATTTCGTGCCCGATCTCTCTCCAAATTCCAACCTGCTAATCGGACGGTGATAAGAGGTTGATCCTGATCTAAGGCTAGGATTGAGCCACGAGGCGGTAAGATTGTTGAGATATTTTAAGAGGTGTTTTTCCCCCTTCCGACTGTTTCTGGTTTTCATTATAGAATGACTGTGTGCCGCTTACAACACTGTGGCGATCTGCATTATCCCGGAACCTTTCGGCTTCAATGATTGGCGCACAAACGTTTGCCTATGCCATTCTTCTCGGTATCAGGTATAATTTCCTAGTTAACCTGGTTCTGCCTTTTCTTATAATTGTCGGTTGCATGAGTCTCTGCGACTCCAGTCTTGGTTATGGTTTATGCTAGTTTTCCTTTACATTCTCTCAGTGCTTTTGTTCAGGGTTCTCAGTTTATGGTTTGGTTGTCATGCTCAGGTGGATGGCTCATCGTCTAATCATCGATGACGAGAAACTTCTCCACACCTTTACTAGCCCAGTATCAGGTAAGACTCATGCGTTGCCAGAGTCTCCTTTGTTCGACTTATCCAGGGTATCGGCTGAACCTTTGTTCACTTGGGCAGGGATGTCGGGAGTCATGCTCTCGCATTTGGAATCCCTTCGCCATACTCAAGGGTCTCCTTGCTTGACAATTTTTCTGGTCCCACTTTCTACATGATTGGTTTCCTGGCCCTTACTCAGGCAGGAACCTCTGTTAAGAGGCACTGCATGCCGAGCATGACTGTTTAACTGTCTTTCATTTTAAATGTATAACTGTCTTTCATTTATTAACTTCGCCTCTGAACGCAGGCAGTGATTTTGTTAAACGATGATACTGGTCTGTATGGAACTGTTTCCTGGTTTAGACTTGATTGAGAAATCATGAATGAGGCACGAGAATTTCTTAATAAGTTTTTAGCTCTGTTTGTAATGGTTTCGGCTTACCCGCCTTCTCTGTAACCGGACTATGTTCACAGGCTTAAGTTTAATTTGTAATCATTTCCCTCTCAGAGTAAATCTAGATTTTCCTTTAAATGATTAGTTCATCTGTTCGTATGGTTCGGCTTTGGTAGCCTCTGCTGGCTAAGCACATGCTTAAGCTCAGCTATGGCGACTCTTCCAGAGCGGGGACAACTGGTTAATGTCGGCTGTGCATGCATATGGTTAAAGTTATTTTCTCGTCCCATGGCGACAATGAAGTATCTGTTTATTTATTATTCTAACCGTAAATGTATGTGTCCCTAGTCAAATGACACAGTTACGTGGTTTGTAAAGGAAATGTTGTTGATTTGAAACTTGGTCTCGTTGCCAGCAATCAGTTCGGCCCGCGGTCCCATTGACAGAGGGTTAGGGTATTTCGTCGTCTTTCTTTAAACGCTGTTATGGTTTAGAATATGAACTCATTTATTCTGTGTGTCATACCAGATTTTCTTTCCGTGTTCATTCTCATTAGAATACAAGTATGTTAGAGTTACTTTTCAATTCTTGAATACAGAGAATGCTAGAATTTCTTTTCAGTTCTTGAATACAGAGAATGCTAGAATTTCTTTTCAGTTCTTGAATACAGTGAATGCTAGAATTTCTTTCAGTTCTTGAATACAGTGAATGCTAGAATTTCTTTCAGTTCTTCAACACAAAGAAGGGTTTTACAGTATTCCTTTCTGTTTAAAGTTCTTACTTCCGCCTGTGTTACAGAGTTCAATTCGATATGTTCAACGCTTGTATTTTCGAACAGAAGATACAGATTCTGTCTCTGTCGGTTACATAGAAACTAGGTTTTAAAAAAAAGAAGTAAACAGATTGCTTTCCATTATTTCTATTCGCTTACCACAGAACCATACAAGGAATTTCTTAGTTGATATGCTTAGTAAGACATACCTGTTTAGCAGCAAACCTGTTCGTAATGCTTGTCAACCTCCCGTCCGTAGGAAGATCCTTCTTGATCTTCCACCCCCAAGCACTTATGCAGATCCTCTTGTCTGCAATTTCACTGGCTACGCCAGGTCTCGCTATCTGATCCTAACCAGACATAGCGAATTCAGGAAAATCTCTTCCTTTCAGCCATGCTATCTGGTCACTACCAGACATAGCATCTTTTCTTTTCCCTTGCCATCTGATCCTAACCAGACTTGACAATCTTCCCCCTTTTTCCTCCTGGGGTCTCAACTGCCTCCTGAAGGTAGTTAGGTTTTTTTTTATTTAGCTATCTCAACAGTGATTAACCACAATTAATCATATACTCAAATCAAATAGTGATAACACAATTAATTATCATAATGGTTAACAACACTAGCAACAGAGTTTTTATACTTATCAAACAAAGTTTTAGCTCACAGTTAACTTTACTATTTTACCAACATTAACATTTCACGAGGAGCATTACAAAATATATATATATATATATATTTCAATATATTTCAATATATATATATATATATATATTGAAATATATTCAAATATATATATATATATATATATATATATATATATATATATAACACTATTTCGTGAATAGTAATTGCTTGGACTAATCTAATGGAGACATAGGATCAATCCTCGTTGCTGCCACTATAACACCAAGAGTATATCGAACAACTTGCAAGCCAGATATAACAAATTCTTATGATTTAGCAAGAGCCTAGACTCATGGATAAGGGGAGTCTACTCCTTGAGCCGAGATCATAGCACGACACTATACTCAATGAGATTTGAACCGCGGACTTCACCTAGGGAAACTTACTATTAAACCACACATCACTATATATGTATATCTATATATAGAAAAAAAATGTTAAAAGAAAACATTTTAATATTGTGTAGAATAAAATATCTAATGTGAGTTATGAATAAAATATATTAATATGAATTAATATTAACTATATACTTAAAAATATATTAATAACAAAAAAGCCAGTTTAATGTGCACTGCTAAAATGACTCAATGCACATGTTATGTAATCTCTATAACTTTCAAAAACATAATTTAAACAATAAAAATTTACACATTATTTTTTTTACACTAAAATAAGTTTGCACTTGAAGAAATTTTATCTCCTCAGCTTATATTAAATCAGTGGTTAAAAGGAATCTATGCTAATAATATTCAAATAATGTGCTGATACAAATTACAATTTCGATGGGTACCAGATAATGAATTTGCTAGATTTATAATAACATATATTAATGATTTTTTTTTGGCATTCTTCTAAATAGATTATTTTTATTAAATTTGGTGAAATTTAATTTATATATATATATAATTTGAAAATTTTGAATTCTGAACCCGAATGTTTAAAATTTTCTGGAGCCACTGAAATTATGAAAGTGTTTCTTCTGCACTAAAGTTGGGACTCGGGAGCATTTGTCGTGTTTAGAGTTGCGGAGTAGAGATTATGGCCTTCCTTGGCAGGTGATCACCGTACAGGGAACATCTAGCGACCAAACAGGATCCCAAGGCTCCTCGGACCCGATCCCGTGACCACACGTGACTCGGTTACCGGCCCTTCCCTTTAAAACGACGTCCTTGTAAAACCCACTGCTTCTCGTCCTTATAAAACCCCAACTGCTTCCATGAGTGTCTGGTGTGAAGCGTTGTTCTTTTACAGGTTCCCTTATATCAAAATTGCCTCTGAACAGGCCATAGGTGAATATGCATGCTCCTTCACTTTTTGTAGAGATATCTCACGAAATAGATTTAGATTTTTTTCAAATGAAAATATCTAAATAACATGAAGTTCTTAAAGTGATTTATGTGAATAAAAAGTTATAAAGTTTATCAATCAGTTAAGACAGATTTTATATGTTAAATCACATTAAATATCAATTAAAATAACAGCTACAGTTTTCTTATTTTGTAATCCTTAAAATAACTTACAAAATAACAGCTACCGTTTTCTTATTTTGTAATCCAAAATATATTTATATCATGGACATTATGTTTAAAATTTATATATCAAAAAATTAGTTATAGTATCCAGCAGAAGTTCTCTCAAACAAAACTGATCGAAACAAGTATCTTCACCAATTAAATATAATCAAAGTGATCTATATGGTCCAGAACATATCTTTTAAAATATAGGGAAATTAATAGAGCTAAGAGGTTTTTATTATTTATAATATTAATAAAATAAAGGACAACCAAAACTTTAAACAATGGAAAGTTAAGTACTTTTTTCTAAAACACATTGATATCTCTTTCTTTATCTTAGGCATGTTATAAAACACATTGATATCTCTTTCTTTATCTTAGGCATGTTATTGAAGGTTTTGGGTATTTATTGATAACAATAGGGTTAGCTTTAGTTTTTACTAAGCCAAAAGAACCTTCTTCTTGTTTCTTTGTTTTTAGTTCTTTTTTCAACTAATACAAATTATATCCTAATCCAAATCACATCTCTGCACCACGATCACGTTTTCTTTAAAAAATATTTAAGGTATGAAAGATGTAGTGTTGTTTTTTTCGTTGTTTTCCCAAGCTTGTGCAACCAAGGTTTTGATAAATGGTCTTTAAAATCTTGAAGAAGTTGGTTTTCTAGGTATGGAAATAGACCAAATTGTTCACCCATTCCTTAATTTACTCTATGACCTAGGCATTTGTTTACTATGGGAATTGTATTGATGATCTGAAAATCACTCTTGAGTGACCTCAATTAATTAATTATTGAATGAAGGTATTACAGACTCATGTGCTAGTGTGTGTCTATGTCATTTTAGGCAACGGTTCGATCAGATTGCAAAATACACAGACACTTGGAAAATGGAAAACAACAAAGAAACACAGTAAGAAAATACAAGAACACAACAAATTAATAAGGAATTCACCCTATCCTCCAAGGCTACGTCTCCGGTCCAGCTCTCAGTGGTGGCCTTCTTTTATTGTGTCTTTAAAGTAGAGAATTACAATGAAGAGCTCAACTTGAGTGCACAGACTCTTTTCCTTACTAGCTCTTGACCTCTCTAGTTTTTAATGGGAGGAGCCCAATGTGGTGCTCAATTCCCGACAGATTCTCTCAAGGATTGATCGATGCTGCCTTATGCTGTAGGTCAGCTCGGCGTTCTGTATTTCTGCTTCTTGCTTCACTAGCTTTCTTCTTTTCTCTGTCTTCGTTCTCTTCTCCTCTCCGTGTGTCATGTTTTCTGTCTCTGTTCATGGCTTTAAAGCCAATCGATACCATGAGTGCTCCCTTCCTCTTCCGCCCCCATCAGATCGTCTGCTGCTACTCGCTTGGAGTTCCCTGTCTCTGCATCATCATCAACGACCCACAGGGAGTGACCACTTGTCCTCCTACGAACTACACCAGCTCTTCCTCACCTATTCAATTTTTCGGTTACATCGAGAAATGACTCATCCGCCACCTCAGCGGTCAAATCGGACGTTAAACTTCTCTCTGTTGCGACTTAATTCCCTGTCAAATCCAGTTTCTCCATCAGGCACGATCTTAGTCATTAGATCTAGAGCCCCCAGATCTGACGTTATTCACTCATTTAGTGCGATTGACTTTCTCGACTATTAGCATACGATGAGCGGTGGTTTTCTCTCTCCTCCACCTGCCATGCGTCGGGCGCTCAATGGAATCACTTGTTTTTCTCCAAATCCGCTTACCACCCAAGGGTTCCCTCGATATACTGTTGGTTTTGGAGCGCAGGTCCCGCCTTTAGCCTTTAGTGCTTTCTCCATGGTTTTCCCGACTTCCATGTGACTGAGCGCTCGGGGCCCTTCCTTCTTGAGGGGTTTTGCCAATGCCCTCTGTTTCCCAATCTAGGCTTCCCAATGGCTAGTTTTTCCTCCTGCGCGGTCTCGATGGGCCTCGGTTAGCGCGCTTTGACCGAGGTCCTCGTTGTTCCTCGTTGGCTGCCAATTGCCACTATCCAGAGGTCTTCCTGATCACTCTGTGCTTCTTAAATTCGAAGTCTTTGTCCTGATTTGATGCAGTCATGGTACTATGATAATATTTCATGGATCTAATTCAGATCACGACCTTCCCACTGAAAAGGCTTTTGGACCACCAAAAGTTGGTTTTCAAGCATCGACTAAGTGAGGGTACAATTGTCTCACTTGTCCAATCTCTATCCACTTTGGACTACTTGGCTTTGAACCCTTGAGCCCAATTCTGAGGTACTTAACATCTCCTCTGTGCGTCGTCCTCACCTTCCTATCCAGAATTGTGCCTTCCTGCAATTCATTAAGATATTTAGGTAGCAGGTCATCAACAGAAGGCAATTGACTCTACTCTTCGGGATCCTCAATTAGTGAGGGCTCAAACAATCTCAAGCAATCTACATTTATGACTGAGTAGATGTGCATGTAAGTTAGTAAATCAAGGCGAAAAGCATTTTCACCAATCTTCTCAAGTATCTTGAAGGGTCCATACCTGATAGGCTTTACCTTTTTACCTTCACCTTGCATCCTCTCCTTACTGATATACAGCGAGACTTGGTCACCAACTTGGAAACTATGCTCCATCTGATGCTTGTCATGCCTAGCCTTGTATTTGGCTTGGCTCTTTTCCAGCTATTCTTGTACTGCCTGGTGGATCTCCTGGATTTGTTCAATGAACCTAGTTGCCCTGTCCACTTCACTGTGTCCCTAAACTGTGGTATCTTTACCAAAGACAAAATCCAAAGGAAACCTTGGTTTGAAACCAAAGTAGGTCTCAAAAGGAGATCTCTGTGTAGAAGAGTGTTTTGCTCTGTTGTAAGCATGCTGCACATAACACAAATGTTCCTCCCAAAGCTTAGGATGTTTGCTGCAATATCCTCTGAGTAACTAGATCATTGTCCTGTTAACGACTTTTGTGTGGCCATCAGTTTGTGGATGAAAACCTGTGCTTTTCTTCAGTTTGGTGTCCATCAGTCCCCACAGACTGGACCAAAACTTCCCCGCAAATCGGGTGTCTCTATCAGATGCAATGGAAGTGGGTAATCCAAAATGAACCCACACATGTTCAAAGAACAGTTTTGCAGTTTGTTCAATTGTAATCTATTTATTACAAGGTATCAAAATACACATTTTGCTGAACCTAGCCACAAAAACATACAGATAATCATGACCTTTCTTAGATTTTGGCAGTTCTCCAACAAAATCCATGGAAACACTTTCCCAAGGGTGAGAAGGAACTGATAATGGAATGTGCAAGCCTAGTTTTCTATTGTTGGGCTTGCTTTTAGCACACATAGTACACCCTCTTACATATCTAGAAACTATCTCATTCATCTTTAGCCAATAACAAAATCTTTGTAGTTGTGCAACAATTTTACTTACCCCAAAGTGACCTGATATCAGAGAAGTGTGTGCTTCTCTAATTATCTTTACTCTCTCAGTTTGTGGAATGCATAACTTCCCACAATGGTATAAGAGTTGGTCCTTCACATGATAATCCAATTCTTCTAGTCGTTTTCCTTGACTTAAAGTTGCATATACACCTTTAAAGTCTATATCTTGAGCATGTTGTTCAATGTAGCTTTCATGTAGCACAGAATTATGCTTAAGTATAGTAGATGCATTTATAATGATATATTCAATCATATTCTTTCTGATTTGTCCTGATGATGGACACCCTTTGGGGTTTGAAACGTTGGCAGAATGAACTGAAAACTGTGGATAATCCGAATCATGAAACTACAAAAAACTTCCACAGAAGCTTAAAATCTAATATAGTAGATGCATTTATAATGGGTCTAGATAACATGTCTGCAACTTTATTATGTATGCCCTTTTTATATCTGATGACTAAATGAAACTGTTGTAGAAAACCCATCCATCTATAGTGTCTTGATTGCTGCAACTTAGTTTGGGAGTGTAGATATTGAAGTTGTTGATGATCATTATGTATTACTGTCTCTTTTCCCATTAAGTAATGTTTCCACTTTTTCACACTCTGGACTAATGCATACAATTCTTTATCATGTGTAGGATAGTTAACTACTGTAGGATTAAAAGTCTCAGAATGATAACATATGGGTTTACCATGTTGCGTCAACACTGCTCCCATGGCATAGTCACTGGCATATGTTTGGATCTCAAATGGTCTCTGCAGATCAGGCAATGCTAGTACAGGTGCTGTACTAATCTTTTATTTCAAGGTGTCGAAGGCTTTCTGATTTTTTCCTCCCCACTGAAACACCTTGTTCAATCTTGTTAAAGCATGTAAGGGAGCTACAATTCAGGAAAAGTTAGAAATGAACTTCCTCCAATATTGTGTTGCCCCTAAGAAGCTTCTCATTTCTGTAGCAGATTTGGGTTTAGGCCAGTTCACAGTGACTGCCACCTTAGATAGATCTATCTTCAATTCACCACCCCCTACTATATGACCCAAATAATTTAGAGATGTTTGCCAAATTCACATTTTGAGAGTTTAACATGAAGTTTTTTTCTTTTCAAAACATCTAGTGCTTGCTTAACATGCTTTAAGTGTTCTCCCTATGTTTTACTAAAAATCAGAATTTCATCCAGATACACAATAACAAAATCATCAATAAAAGGTCTGAGTACATCATTCATTAATTTCATGAAAGTAGCAGGAGCATTGGTTAAGCCAAAAGGCATAACCAGCCACTCATACAATCCCTGCTTTGTTTTGAAAGCAGTCTTCCATGCAACTTGTTCTGCAACTCTGACCTGATGGTATCCACTATGCAAGTCTAGCTTGGAGAAATAAACAACTTCCTTCAATTGATCTAAAAGATCATCTATGCGAGGAAGGGGATAATGATTTTTTATTGTTATCTTATTGAGTGCTCAGTAATCAATGCACATTCTCCACGAGCCATCTTTCTTTCTCACCAAAACGATCGGTGACCCACATGGCAATGTGCTAGGCCTGATGAACCCCTTCTCGAGAAACTCCTACAACTTCTTCTTGATTTCATCATTCTCTAAAGCAGACAACCTGTACATTCCAATGTTAGGCAATGGAGCATCTTGCTGCAAAATAATATCATGCACTATTCCCTTTTTGGGTGGTAGACCTTTAGGTTCTTGAAACAAGATATCATACTCTGAAACAACATTTTCTAAATCAGCTTGTTGTTTAGCATTACAACCCTCAAACACATTGGTTTTATCGGGTTTCTTTTCCTTTACAACCATCAGTAAGAATTGTTTGCATGAATTTATCATTCGTTTCATCTGCCCTAAGTTTATCAGAGTATAATTATTCTTGAGCTTATGATCTCTTACAAAGTATTCGATTCCATCTTTAACAAGTAGATACTTGTTCTCATCTCTATAGAAAATAGCTTTTCTATGATACAAGTAAGGACTTCCTAAAACAATTTCACATATTTTGAAAGGAATTATGTCAAACTCAACCTCATCTACAAATGTTGACCCAAAAGAAAACTTGAGTTTGCACTGTCTAGTCACTTGTAGTTGTGCTTTATCATTCAACCATCCTAATGGGTATGGTTTCTTGTGAGGTGTAGCTGTGAATCCCAATTTCTTTACAGTTGCTTCAAAAATTAAATTTACTTGTGAGCCACTATCAAACAAAGTATCAATCTTTTGATGTTTGGAAATAACTCGAATATGGAAAAGCTCATGCCTTTTTCTCTCATTTTCTTCATCAATAATAGATTGTGAATAATTACTAGTAGATGCTTCAGAATTCTTACCTTTTATACCTATGGCTGCAATGGTTGTTTCATCTCCTGAGTTTGACCCCAAGTCTTTCTGAATAGCTGCAACAATCTTCTTCTTCTTGCCCTCGAACTTCTTAGGTCTCAGCTCTGGATGCAGAATCCAACAATGCTCATCATCATGCCCATCCTTTTTATAGTGAGTGCATGAAGCTTTTCTCTTCTGTGCAGTGTTAGCCTTCCTTGCTTTCCACTTCTGCTTTTCTCCTTGTTCTTGCTTGTAGTGGGTTGGGATGGTCCCCCAACTTCTGGACTTGCATTCTTTCCTCTAGCCTCTAGATGAGTATCTTGTATAGATACCTCATCTATACTAGTGGGATTAAACATGAGGATGGTATGCCTCATGTAGCTGTGTAGACCACCAATGTACTTCAACAAAGTCTCTGGTGAATCTAATGAGATTCTAGAATCAGTGCTCTCCTTCTAGATTCTTGAGTGTACCCTTGCACACTTTTCCCTTTCAACTGCCAAAGAGTTTGCCAACTCATCATGGCTTCTTGCATGTAGGCCAATGGATAGAACTGCTTTTTTATTTTAGAAACAAATTCACTCCAGACAGAGATAGTCTTACCATGTCTTTTCATATCAGTTTGGGTTCTGCCTTCCCACCAAACCAAGGCAGCGCCTCCAAGGCATAGGCTTGCCAGCTGAATCTTGCTCTTGTCTGAGTCGATATTCTGTACTCTGTAATACACATGAATTTGCCTAATCCAATTGTCCAAATTTTCTTCATTTAACTCTCCATCATATATAGGTAGATCAAATTTAACATCTAGTTTGATCAAAGATGCTTTCTTTTTGTGTTCAGGGCTGTTAGGAGGTGTGAGAAATCTTTCCTCTTTCCCTTTTCCTTTGGAGTGGTCATGGAAGTGAGACTCATCTTCTTCTTTGTCTTGTTTAGAGCCTGATGAATCTTCATCCTTGTGTTTTCTAAAGTCCCTATACATTTCTTCTACCACGGACTTTATTGCTAGGAAACTTTCTATGAATTGAGGGTCTGGCCCCATAGAACCTTCCTATGACATTGTCTTTCGAGGATAGACTCTCCCAATTTCAAGATCAGTTTCGACCAACTCTCCTTCTCCTAATTTGAGCTTTGATCTAGTGAGCATTCAACAACTAAACCAACACAAGCTTGTCTAACCTTTACAGCCTAAAGCTTTGATACCACTTGATCTAAAAATCACTCTTGAGTGACCTACGTTAATTAATTATTGAATGAAGGTACTACAGACCCATGTGCTGGTGTGTGTCTATGTCATTTTATGCAACAGATCGATCAGATTGCAAAATACACAGACACTTGGAAAATGGAAAACAACAAAGAAACACAGTAAGAAAATACAAGAACACAACAAATTAATAAGGAGTTCACCCTATCCTCCAGGGCTACGTCTCCGGTCCAGCTCTCAGTGGTGGCCTTCTTTTGTGTCTTTAAAGTAGAGAATTACAATGAGGAGCTCAATTTGAGTCTACTGAAATAGAATTACTTGGCAGGGTGGTTCTTGGATTCCCCAAGCCACTAGAGTGCACAGACTCTTTTCCTTACCAGCTCTTGACCTCTCTAGTCTTTAATGGGAGGAGCACAACATGGTTCTCAGTTCTTGACAGATCCTCTTAGGGATTGCTCGATGTTTCCTTATGCTTCAGGTCAGCTCGGCTCTTTGTCTTTCTGCTTCTTGCTTCACTGTCTTTCTTCTTTTCTCTATCTTCATTCTCTTCTCCTCTTCGTGTGTCCTGCTTTCTATCTCTGTTCATGGCTTTAAAGCTAATCGATCTCATGACTACTCGCTTCCTCTTCCACCCACATTGGATCGCCTGCTGCTGCTTGCTTGGAATTCCCTGTCTCTGCGTCATCACCAACGGCCCACTGGGAGTGGCCACTTGTCCTCCTATGAACTGCGCCAGCTCTTCCTCATCAGTTTGGTTTTCTGGTTACGTTAGGAAATGACTCATCCACCACTTCAGCAGTCAAATCAGACGTTAAACTTCTCTCTATCATGGCTTAATTCCCTGTTGAATTTGGTTTCTCCATTGGGTGCAATCTTAGCCGTTAGATCTGGAGCCCCTAGATCCGATGTTATTCGCTGATTTCGCGTGGTTGACTTGCTCGATCGTTAGCATGCAATGAGTGGCGGTTTTCTCCCTCCTCCGCCTACCATGCGTTGGGCGTTGAATGGAATCGCTCATTTTTCTCCAAATCCACTTACTATCCAAGGGTGCCCCCGACATACTATCGATTTTGGAGTGCGGGTCCCGCCTTTAGCCTTTAGCACTTTCCCCACAATTTTCCCGGCTTCCATGCGATCGAGCGCTCGAGGCCCTTCCTTCTTGATGGGTTTTTCCCAGCAATGTGTAATCAGAAATGCCCTCTGTTTCCCAATCTGGGCTTCCCAATGGCCAATTTTGCCTCCTGCGCAGTATCCATGGGACTCAGTCAGTGTGCTTTGACTGAGGTCCTCGTCGTTCCTCGCTGGTTGCCAACTGCCACTGTCCAAAGGTCTTCCTGATCACTCTGTGCTTCTTAAATTCGAAGTTTTTGTCCTGATTTGATGCAATCATGGTACTTGATAATTTTCATGGATCCAATTTGGATCAACTAAAGAGAAAAGGGCTCTAACAATATATAAAGATCACAATTCTAGATCTAAAGGATGACTGGATGACTTTTTCCATCAATGGAAAGAAAGATTGGGTCATCGGGGTCATTACGACCAAAATTTCTTGGGAAATTTGTTTTCATATGAGTGGGATTAACTGTCATGATGAAGTATACAAGAAATTGAAATCGTTGTTTAGAAAGCCCGACAAAACTTAGGTTGTGCATTTAGAGAAAGATTTTATATCTATTTATCCCCATTCCTTTGAGAGGACTTAGGACAATCTAGCTCCTATCAAAGAGCTATATTTGAAGCTAGGTGAATGTACGAATAAGTCTTTGAAAAAATACACATAACTCATTGAACTAGTCCTCATGAATCTAAGAATAACTTATGATGTGTTATGTTCCTCAATCCACACCAATTAGAGAATACATAAGGAAGATGTCAAGGACTAAACCTTTGAAACCTTCTATGATTTGTTGATCAAGGGCCAACAAAGGTTGTTTGATAAAGGAAGACTTGGCAATAAACACAAACATCACTTTCTCAAAGAAAATGGCATGTCACATCAGAAGTAGAAGGGAAGCAAGATGGAATGCCTCGACCAAAAATTCAAAGAGAAGAATGATGGGTCGACATCAGCTAGGACGATTAAAAGAATAAGAGATGTCACTATAGTGGAAAGTCAAGACACGTAGAGAAAACATGTTGGAAGAAGCATGATAATCTGTGAGAGAAGTTTACACAACTTGAAGGAAATGTGTTAGCTAAGATAATGACTAGTTGGTTTAATGGAAACTTCACCTTCTCACTTGGAACTTAAACATTGCACACTCATATTGCACAAAATTAAAGCGTACTTTATTTTGGTTGCACCCATCATATGGTGAAAGAAACTTCTTTGTTTCCCACCTTGAATGAGTTTGCTAAGTAAAAGATTTATCTAGCAGGTTATTTTTTTCTCAAGATTACTAGTCATGGTGACATACCTTATCAACATGCCAAAATCATAATTATTTATCATGTGCCTGGTTTGAGTGTGAATCTACTGCCACTTTCCCATCCACTGCAAATTACTAAAATTGTCAAAATTTGTCCAAAAGCCAATTCTTTGTTAAAGATCTAAGGAAATACAAGTCAATTGTCATCTAAGAGGTTTTCAAATCAATAGATGGACTATTTAAGTTTGGTGACTTGTTTGGAACAAATGCTTAACCAACTATTGTCATTGCACAAATTGAAAATTGGAGCAAAATTTTGCATGAATGAATTAGAAATCTAATTTTTTTAAGTCTCCGTGGTGAAGTAAAATTCTAAGTGCTGACATAAACAATTCCCCTAGTCCGATAGAGGGTCTAGCCACAAACAAGACATTCTATGGAATATTTCCTTAGGTTAGAACCAATTAATAGGCCCTACCTCTTAGTACGCTTAGCCCATTTGGTGATGACCTTGCTTGCTTGCTCCAGCTATCTCCCGTTTCCTTCTTCGAACACCTGAAACAAGTAAACAACAACAAACAACAACTGTGATAATTGACAAATTGTAATTCAAGCTACTTAACAAGTCAAGAAGAATGAAGCCATAAACATTTGAGGTGACACATTATGTAGGAAATCAATTGATAGTTGCATATATATTAAATGAAGAAGAGATTACAACCATTGTCTTCATGTTGTTGTTCTCCTCCGACAAAACCAAGTTCCCACACACTTCTGTTAACATTCCATGATGGCGTCAACAATGATAGTTTTAAGGCTTTTCCCTTTAATCTTCACACTAAACCAAATTCACACTTCTCCCTCACACACAACTAGAGAGCTACAACTATGGGTAACTTGTTGATCACTCCAAACTTAATTAGCACTAGCACACCAATATTAACAAAAGATTGTGCTTGTGAAAAAGGGAGGTTTTTATAGCATGAATGGATGGGAGATGGTTCCTCTTCTCATGGGAGAAGGTCTTATCTCTTGAGATAGTTCCATCCTTATAGGGGAAAGGAGCCCAAAATGACATCGTCGACTCCATCTGGCCCAACCATTTACCAAACTTCCATTACGAAGCTTCTAGAGCTGGAAGCTTTGGCTCCTTATTAAAAAACTTTCCAAAAGTGGATCAACGTGACTAGAACAAGGCTCAATCGCTCTGGTCGGCACTAGGGACAGTTCTAATCCCTTCATATTTGCGCGAGGAGAACAAGGGTCATTAGCGTCAGTCTTGTAAAATGGAAAAACAAAATATTTTTGGGAAATGATGCAAAAGGGAATTGTTCTTCTCATGAAGAGGGACATAATGGGAGTTTCTTCATGAAGGGAAAGCATGTAGGGTTCACTGTAGAGGTCCTCCAGAATCAAGGAACAGGGAGTATAGGGATAGTGACAAAATGTTGTGTAGCAGATGCCCCCTAAAGCGTGAAGGCCAAACTAGAGTGAGGGATGATATGCTTTATGAATCAGTGTGGGGAACTAGAGTCTGTCATTGGAAAACCTATAAGAATGTACAGATACATATACATAACTAAAAACTCTTTCAAATGATACATGAATTGTGGTATGGATGCAACCATCGAGAGAATGATCATGTAAATGGATCCAGGCATGGGCGCAGCCATCCAATAAAGAGTATCATATCGAAACCAAGGTATGGTCGCAGCCATCCCATAATGAGAAGGATCACATATGATAACTCATGGTATGGTCGCAACCATCCATCTAAGAGAGACATGTATATTAACATAACCATGTCACACCAATTTGCAATCTAGACTTTTGTATTCTGAGCCTAGGGTCTTGTGCTCCAACACGACCTGATCAAAGTACAAATTCTAACATGTGAATAGATGGGTTAATGTCGAACATGCTAGAAAGTCACTTGATTACCAGCCGATGATGTGAACCGTTAACAAGCGTGAGAGAAACCACTAATAATGACAATGGTCCTCAAGGTACTATCAGCACAATTCACAGAATGTGAATAAAGGAACTGTAGTGTAACACCCGTGAAATCATTCGATTGAAGGCCAATGATGTAGATTTGTTGTTGAGTGCGAAGAGATTGCCATTAAGGCATGCAAGCTCTAAGGTACTAGAATGGAGTCTCTAGGTCAACTTCTCGAATAATGAGCTGAAGTCGATAAGAAGCAACTGTGTCGAAGGAGGGCCATAATGTATCCCACATCATCGATACAAGACAAAGGGATGAAAAATGATTTTGGATGATATAGAGAATCAGGGGTAAGTGTAACTGTAGAAGGACAAGTCTTGAACATATCGGTGAGGTGACTAGAATTTTGGAAGCTTTTGGATCCACAGGTCCGTGGTCATGATGATGTGGCAGAGATCAAATGGAAGGAAAAATGAATGGCCTAACTAGGAAGGTCAATGATGAAAAGGAGGATATCCCAACCCGACACGAAACAAAAAGTGTTATTTTCAAAAGTGAGCTGCCAACACAACTGATTAGATTTCCAAATTTTCCCCCACCATTCTTGGTAGGCAACCCAATTATTTTTAATCACAATATTGAAGGGGATCACATATGCTTGCACTGTAAGTTCATCCTTCAGACGAATCCAACTCAGCAATTTTAACGAGCCCTAGGAAGGATAAGATCATGTTCATCATGGTGACGAATCCGATGTCATTTAATATTTTAACGATTCCGACAAATATGTAACTCATTATATTTTTCATGTTTAGAGAGTTTGAAAAAGACATGAAAAAGAAAACTCCACATGGTCCCTTTTTGTACATTTTTGTCTCTCGAGCCCGAAAAGGTAGAAAATGATACTTGAGAGGACCGCTTGACCATTTCAGTCAAGGAGTACCCTTTTCGTAAATAGTGCATCCCAACCCGAAAAATGGGTAAACGTATACTAGGTGCACGATGTTTCGCATCCTTTAACGAGTTTGAAACAACAAGGGATTGGTTATCTTTTCATGTTTAAATGTTCGGAAAAGAGCTTGAAAGCAGACCCCCCATTTTATTCTCTTTTACGAATCAAAAGGGAAAAATACTCGAAAATCTTTTCATTTGATTTTTCCAAGTCAAAAAAGAGATGAAACGTAACTCGGCATCATTGTCGAACATCCATCACTTGTTTCTGTGCAAAAAGGTAAAGTGCATTATCCAATTCTTGAGGAAAAATAGGTCAAAATACTTTTAAAAACCCTAATTTTCCATGAAAAACTGAATAAAAGGAGGGAAAAGTAAATATTTTTTACCATTTACCATTTCACCTTGTTGTGAAAAAAATTTCACCCACTTTTTCCCTATTTTTTCCAGAGTATATTGTAGGAGATCTAGGAGGTCATTCGCCGAGCCGCTAGTTGCAGGTAAGACCCAAGTCCCTAAGCTCCATTTCCATACTGTTTATTCCTACTTTCATCAATTTTTTGGATTTCTGAGGGAGGTTTTTGGAAAAAAAAAATTGCCCTCAGTTAGTGTGAATTCCAGGCACGGAATCGCGTCGGCCGAGGGTGGTTAAAATGCCCAACCGCACCGTCAGTGCAACTATATTTAAAAAAGGGGTGCCGACGCCACGAACAAGGAAAAAACCACTTTCCTCTCACATCCACCTTTTGAATCCAAATTTTACTTGCCAAAAATGATTATTGACTTGAATACATGGTTTTTGTAGGAAAGAATCGTCAAAAATGGTAGACTGGAGAGAATGTGAGCACGAAGATGTGGACACCTAGGCAATTAATGATCCAAATTGCGTAAATGCCTTGAGGAATGATGGGCTCCTCAAGTTCTTTCTCACACCAGGGATGCGGGCTCAAACTGAGTTGCTTCGATACCTGATTAGTCTCTGGGACATAAATTGGGAAATATTCATCATTGGTGACTAAGAGCTGGAGTTAGAAACTTCAGACATATATTTCATGACAGGACTGTCCCAGAGAGGGGAACTAGTGAAACTATATGGGTCACAACCGATTGGGGAAAGCATATCCATGCTACTTTCCCTCAAATCCAAGAGCAGCAAGATTGAGATTGCCATTGTGCAAGATCTGACACTAAGAGTGCTATTGTTGACTATCAACAGATTGGAGGGGTCCAAGCAGTGCACGAGACTAATAAGTCAAAATTTCTATATTCTATCGATAGTACGACACCGACGATCTTCAATTAGGTGGAAGCCATGAAGATCAACATAAAATTCCAGCTGACAAAAGCTAAGACGGGGAATCTGAAGTAATTTTGCTTCGGATCTGTACTAGTAACCTTTTTCTTGGAACAGGTGCCGTTGTTCCAGTACCAGCTGACTGAGGTAGATCCACCGATGCCACGAGACCCATGGATGGCTCGTTGGAGTTGTTTGATGCCTAGGATCACTGGGGGCCAGCATATGTCCTACAAGCCCGCCTTCTTTTCATGGTTACGATGATAATTGATCATAGTGGAGGATTGGCCATACAGTGATACCAACTTCCACGGAGATCCGGACATGCCACTGCCAGATGGGGGGATTTCGATGACGAAGGTAAGAAAATAAATTTTTAATTTTGTGATTTTTTAATTGTTTTTGATATATATGTATTTATAACATTTTTTTTATCAATGCAGATGTTGGACATTGGACCAGAGCGTCCTACCGAGATGTCCCCTATAGCTAGGCGCATCTGTCACCAGTTTGATATCGCTCCTTATCAAGATGGGAGTGAAAACGAGGAGGAGATCACGATGAACCTTAAGGGGTTGACGCGTGGTATCCCAGAGTATGCCCGGGTGGGAGACATTCCGCACTAGTACCAGAGGCATACGGTGGGAGTATCAGACCCGATCCGGCGATTGTTGACTTGTGTTGCACGAGCAGTTTCATGTTACCACGATCACCATACTAATTAGCTCCTAGCTCCAGCATTTACATTTTTGAGGCCTGTGTGCCACAAATATATGAGGCTTGCGAGTCATCGATGTTATTTGAACACGCATATTATTCTTTTGGGTTTTGATGTACCAAACACTATCACCATATATATGTGTATATATATATATATATATATATATATATATATATATATATATATATATATATATATATATATATATATATATGTTGTATTTTCTTTCTTACTATGGTACAAATGATTTGTTTTGGCTTTTCACATGTTACGTAAATGTCTATCCAACACATAATTAGCTAATGCATCTATCAATGTATTCATGTGTCTAGGAATATGATGATACGTAATGTAATCAAAATTTCTTTCCAGTGGACGAATATGTAGATACATTCTCAATCTCTGAGGGTTTCTGATGGAATATTTCCTGTCGAGTTGAAGGAAAACGAGTTGTGATTCTAGGTTAACAACCAACTCCTGAATGTCAAGAGCGATGGCTTTTCACAACAATTCGATGACTGCATTGTACTCAACAATGTTATTAGTTGTGTGACCTAAACAAATACCTTCAAGATCAATCAACTCACCATGAGGGTCATAAATGGACCACGTCGCAGAGGAAATATACCAGGTACTACGACAAGCATCATTAGTGAAACCAATGTGGGGAGTCACAAACATCTGGAAAGCAGGGAAAAACATAGTAAACAAGAAATCTATTTGAAAACTAACACATCAAACCACACATCACAAAAATGAATGACACACTAATGTACATAAGTAACCATGCAAGATTACCTAAGCATAGTAGTTTTTGAGAGAGTCCATGCTCAGACTCGGGTAATCAATCAACACAGATGAACAACGGAGTTTTACCTTTGACATGACGAGTAAGCATCAACTCAACCAAATAATAGAGTAGAAATCATATAAGGCGTTGCCCCCATGCCCCCTGGGCAAGGGAGGGTTACGAGTCAGATGGCAACCCCATTGCAATAATGGGTAATCGGTAAAAACTCGGGGAGGGAGAAAAAACCTAAATCCATGAGGGGATAAAGGTGCCCTCAGTTGAAAAATCTCGACAATGGCAGGTGAAACTGACATGTCAATAGACAACGGAAAAGAGAACTCCTCAAGACATGTAGACATGACCGTCGGGCTAGGCAAGAACAAGGAATGATGATGAGTATCATTCCAAGGTGGTTCCTCTAGAGACATTACTTCCATGATACTCTCATCAGCAAGGAAATTCTCAGCTAAGTGATTAGGAGATTCCAAAGCACCAAGCCACGGGGATTGAGAATACGTATCGAGAGACGTCCTCGAAACTGGAAAATCATAGGATACAGAACTTAAGGCTGAAACAATTTCCATATAATTGATTATGGCAGGAGTAAGTTGAATAACCTCACCCCGGGTATCAACAAGATCTGGTGAAGGCATGACCAAAGGATCAGATTTGAATGAGATCATGTTGACAAAGGCAACATGAGGAGGTGGGAGTGGAAAAATTCCCATCAAGGCAGAATATTTAAAAAGACCTGCCCCCACACTGTCATAAGGAGCACCAATGTGCTTGACATACAGAACATTTCCATCCGAGGAGGAAGAGGCAAAGAAGGATAGTTGGTCAGCTGTGACGATCTTCCATTGATGGGGAAAGTGAATCACGGAGAATAGGGAGGAGGCTACAACATGCATGGCATGGGTCTAGCTCCATCTGAGTAGAAAATTATAATTGAGATAAGCGTAAAAAATCTCTACCTCGATGTGTATTGTCTTTCCCTCGAAAGTAATGGCAAGGTTGGGTAAGACATCGAAGGGCCCACTAAAAGCTTCAAAAGTGTTAGGGGATTGGTTCAAAGTAGGAGAACCAATTACCTTTCGGAAAATGACTGACATGATGCAGGTTGAAGCACCTTCATCGATGACGGTCCTATCAATGTTTTTCTCATTGATGATTACCTGAATGAGAAAGGCAATCTGATGAGATAGGTGTGGAATGTTGTTTTCTAGATCAAAACATATCAAATTGGAATCGATAGCATCAATACCCCCAATAGTCGATAGCAAGGATTTCCGCTGAGACAGACATCTTTGGAGCACCTCGAGAGTTGACATAGTTGATGGCACCTGAGCCAAATCCTCAACAATATTATAGTATTGAGTGGCTCAAGCGTTGGGATTGTACGAGGACTTCCTTAGCACACCTCAAGAGGGAGGTTGAATGGCAAAATCAAGGTTAGGGCGCTTGATATGAAGAGGGCTAGAACTCTGGGCAGAAGAAGAAGGGGTGGCTTCTTTCTCTTTCCCATCTGTCGGAGTAGGAGTTTGATAATATTTTGATCTAGTAGCCACATTAATAGGTGTACTCATCAGAAAAATTGAGATCCTAAGGAAGCAAATGATCGAGGTTGGTCTACCATTTGAGTTTGCTGAGATGGAAATGGCTCTTTTAGGATAGTTGGGGTCCCTTTGAGCAAATGACTAACTTCAAACCGTCGGGGACAATCCTTAGTATAGTGATCCTCCTTGCAAATAAGGCATGCATACTTAGGCTTCCTTTGTGAAGAATCACCAGTAGATGACTTAGGAGGACCCTATTTTGGGGAATCAAATTTACCCTTGCCTTTTCCTTTCTTCTTACATTTCGAGGATTTATTCGCTGTGGTAGACTGGACAACATGGACCTCTAAGGTTTTACCAGGTCCAGGTGGATTCTGGGAGGAACTATTGGAACCAGTGTTTGAGACTAACTTCTGTTTGGAAGAAGGTTTGGCAGGGGTTTGGGACACTGAATCCATTACTCCATCAGCAAGTGGTGTAGCCTATGACTTCGATGTCGCTAGGTCGAATGATGGCCATAGAGCATCAGGTAATAACTCATATAAAGTGCCAGATTGAGAATAAACAAGATCTAAGTATTGGGCATGAGCAATGGCTTGTTCTTCGATAAGGCATCCACCTAGCTATATCACGAGCAATTGGAGAAACAAATGACTTGGTAAACCATTCGGTGAGCAACTGATCAACAATCTCGAATTTGATCAGGCGATGTCTATGTCTCCATTCATGGATGTGATAGGAGATGTGTGTCGTAGTATCTTGCTTGAGCAATGTGATAAAATAGGTGCCAGTTTCATAGTGAACCAGCAACTGGAAATGTGTGAAAAGAGCCATGCTAAAGAGTTGAAGTCATGGTAAGTACTTCAAGGAAGGTCGATGTACCACTCGGTTGGAGTACCTGTGAGGGTTTGCTGGAAAAGGCGGAGACAAATAGAATCATCAATGTAAGAATTTGAAGAACACCAGAGGTGATATATCATCACATGGGCTTGAGGATCTTTCGCTTTTCCATCGGACTTAGGAAAATCACTCTGGATCTTCGACGAAACCGGAGGCCAGTATGCCGAATGAAGAATTGGATCATTCTTGAGTTGAGACACATCTGGCAACTCTAGTGTGGCCAATAAGCATTGGAGGTCGATAAGCGGGTCCAACCGGAGGAGCCCATCCTTGCTGGTAAGGATTTTGGCCCCATAGTGGATGGTTTTGGCCATATGGAATTTGATTCTACCCCCACTGTAGGTTACCTTGGTCATAGGGAAGATTTTGACCTTCAACACCTTGGAACTATCCGGTCATAGGTTGCTGATAAGAAACATACAGGTTAAGAGGCAGTTGAGCCTATTGACCTTGGGCATATGGATATTGCACCTATTGTCCCTAAACACATGGGTTTTAAATCTGTTGCCCCTGAACAAGAGGATTTTGGCCCTGATGTCCTTGGACATCATGATTGTGCACTTGCTGCCCCTGGACATAGGGATTCTGGACCTACTGCCCTTGGACAAAAGGATTCTATACCTATTGCCCTGCGACATTAGGATTTTAGGCCTTCTGTTGCAGGACTTGACACTAGCCTTGTCCTTGCAAGGGTTGACCATGTTGATATGTATATAAGGGTTGCTGCTGCCTGGGTTGGCCCTGCTATTGCAAGGATTGACCTAGGTTGTAAAGGCTATCCTTGGGACTGCAGAGGTTGGCTCTATGAATACATAGGCTGGGAGGTTTGTGGATCATACTGCATTTGGTGCTTCATGGTTTGCTACAACTGTTGCGAGGGTCTCCCCTACAGTTGTTGTAGTGGTCATTGTTGTGGCATCATCTACCCTTGTTGTTGTGTGAATGGCCCTTGATGCAACAAAGGTTTCCCTTGTTGCTGCAGAGGTTGTCCTTACTGCTGCAAGGGTACTTGAACAGTTCCCGGAAAATTTCTGAACTGAATCTAGCCATAGCCACCCTAAAAAGTGTATGGCCCAGGTTGAACGTACTGCCTAGACTGAAAGACATAAGGCAGATTGACGATTCCTTGAGAACCATATTGAATTTAAGGAGATTGGTACTGAACCTGAGCCTCATAAGGCTATTGATACTCGAAATTGCTTGATCTAGATGGACCAACTGGATTTTGGACCTGTTGGTATTGGACATTGCTTGATCCAGTAGGACCAACAGGATTTTGGATAACACCAGAAGAAGGCTCGTTCATCCCAACCATGTGAGCCTATGAGCTACTCACATTGGTGGTGCTTGACATCATAGAAACACTCAGATTTCCCCCCCTAGGAGGTGGCACAACTTGTCCACTTACTAGAGGGATCAAAGAACTAACAACGACATTCTTTGAGACTGTTGGTTGAACCAAATGGGTGACTAGGACGGACGAGACAAGAGGGTTTGGAATGGTGGGTTGTACCAGGACTGAGGTAACTTCCTGTTGGGAGGTCAGGTTCGCAATGAACGAACCTGTGGTAGGCATAACACTAGATTCCCAAACAGGGTTGTGATAAAGTGATGAGGCACTAGGTGTACCTGAGACCAATTGTGCTCAAGTCATATAGTTAGGCGGGAAATCCCAATACACACTAATGGGAATGCTCCCCATATAGGGGAAACCTTCAGGAGGATATTGATGTTCTTCCTCTTCGACAGTGTGTGAAGTAGAAACTTTTGATTGATCCGGAGAGGTAACTGGAGCATCGCCTTTGGGTTCCATAGCTAGGAACAAACGACGATGAACGACCGAAGATGTATAAGGGGATAATTCCATAGGAACACCCGGTTTATTGTACAAACTGTACGGACGCTGCGATGATATCACAACAAGGTCGAATAGAGGATTCAGAGGATATATTACCAGTCCAAGTTGACTGTCAGTAGTTGAGGAACTCTCAGGAGTCTAGACAGGATCGTCCGGATATTTTGGGCCAATATCAGCAGGTGACCCAGTATGTAAAGTAGTTGGAGGACGAGATGACAAAGGTTGAATTCTCAAAATGATTCTGAGATCAACACCTTGGTCCTCGAGTGACTCTGGTAATTCATGAAAAGGCTCCTCAGACAATCTTTTAGATGGAGGAGAGGAAGAGGAACTAGGTGAACCGGATGGTTTAGCCATGATGATCGTGTCTTAGTTCATAGGAAGAGAGAGATAACTTTCAAGGCTTTAAAATGTACTTTAGGGAAAACTAACGATTTGGTCTAGAAAAGACTAACATGATGTTATAAGATCGCAGGTAATCGATTTTTAAGACGCATAAATAAAATAGTGCTCTTTCATGTTTTAAGAGTTGAGAAAGAATTAAAGATGACTCTATCACTTTCGATTGGAAACGAGCTCAAAAGGACAAGTGCTCGAATGATCTTTTAAGTTTAATGAGTCAAAAAGATCAAATGACTACTCCGAATGATCTAGGTAAAAAGGATTACCAGGCAATCATGAATTGCAGAATACCTCCCAGTGAACCAAGAAGTACGGGCAGGCAATCTCCCTGAATGTTGTGTTCAGTGTATCACGTTTTCAAGGTGGTAGACTCAGCTTCCTATGGATAAAGGATTGCAGCCTAGAGGGTTCTCCCGTTATATGCTCGATGGTATGGGGAACATAAGTCCATACTAGTGTTGTCTAATGCCGAAGCTAACAATAACTGCTAGGTTTAAAGATGCTGGAACACGTCTCTAGCATATACCTTCTAGATGTGATCGTTAGGTTTCAAATGTGCCTTAGGTTAATTGAGTTCATTTTAAATTTTATCTTGAATTATGTCTTAGTTTTTAGGCCTTAGTGATGTGACTCGAAGCCGTAAATGCAGCTAAATGAGATAAGACCCTTTCAATTCGATGAATTGTCTACACTAGAGAGGGTAGAAAACACAATCAAATGCAAACAACTAAGCAACTGAAAGCTAATGATTTTTCACTACTTCACTTTTCGAGAAAATAAACTAATGCAAAATACATTCCAATTCCTAATTTCCTATCAAGTACACTCGAACAGTCCTTTCAAAAGCAAAGATAATTCTTTTTCTTTTCAAATTCTAATGCAATCCCAGTCTTCAATGATGCTAACTACCATAGCATATTGATGCAACAAACTAGAATTTTGTACTTTTCATGAAATGACAAAATGAATTTCTCATAAAACACTTCAATGAAAAATTTTCGAGGCAATCGATTCTCAAGCAAATGAAAAACATGAAAAGAGAATCTCTTTCAAACTAATGACACAACACATTTACCAAAAACAAGACAAGCAATGTGATCTATGCCGGAAAAGAGATGTTTAGACAAGAAAATGAAAACTTTTCAAACTTATGTAATGGAGGTCAAAGCCATAGAAGGACCATAAACGAAATGCAAGGAGTAAATGCACCAGCAACTTGACTCATTGAGTTCACAATCAGCCAAATGGATGACAATCTAGATGCCCTAGTGCCACTAACCATCCAATGACCCAAGAAATCAAGAAAAGATTTGGGAAATCAACAAGAAAATAAACCAAATGAAAAGAAACTTTCTAGTCAGGGAGAAGATGGTCTAAATAGCTTACAGGGTAGAAATCATGAGAGCAAAACACACTGGCCAAGATCTAGGGTGAACCCTAATCTTCACTTACAGTCATCAACGTGATTGCCTAACTGAAAACAAGCACCAAAAGGGGGTCGGCACAACTGTTTCTCAGCATATCACGTTGATCGACATGACTGTCAGCGAAATAAGTGCGTTGAGCGAGAATGCAAAGAAAAAAATAAAAATTTTCAAAAGTTGGGACCAGACTTGCTACTGTGAATTTCAAACCCAGAGTAGTAAGAAAATCAAAGCAAATAGAACTAAAGGGAAATTATGAATTTGATCCTCTTATCTTCTACTAAGAGTGCTGCAATCATTTCATCTAATGATCGAGAGAAAAATTGAATTAAGGCGAAAATAATATTAGCATAATTTGATGATAAGCTATTTAACAAAATAGCCTTAACATCTTCTTCTATTTTTGCCCCAATTTCGTCCAACTCCCTTATGAGTGATTTTAGATTGTTTATGTGGGCAAACAATGATACCCATTATGCATTTTGCATTTGTGGCCTTTTCCCCAAATACCTTTCTTAATTGTTCCTATATTTTTGAAGAGGACTTTTCTAAATCTATAAGGTGAAGTTGTGAATATGAAAAAGATAGTAATATAATAGAATTATCTCTCTCTTCCCTTTTCTTCCATTCAGTTAATTATTTTGGATATTGGGGTGTTGGTTCTAGTCCTTTTACAAAACTCCACAAATTTTTATGGATTAAATTCATTTAGACTTTCACATTCCATGTATAGAATTTTGACCCATTGAATTTCTCAATAACTATTTTTTCCATAATTAAAATAAATAACTACTTTATGATTACCTCGGATCTACTGCTCACAACACTTGTGACGGATCGTGCAACTGGCTCCTCTTCTCGAAAGCATTAATCTAACAATAGGGACTTCTCTTTCTCCACTCAATTATTTCCTTCTTGTGGTGTTGTAATGCGCTAACAGATACTTGGAATAAACTTTAAATTAAGCTTTCAGGCACTCTTCTATATGCCTCACCCCGACCTTCACATGGATAGGGGTAGTCAAGAATTGTCTAGCATCCCTGGCCAAAACTGTTTATCAACTAAAGGGAGGAAATTCACTTGTGGGTTGTGCCTTCTGGCAACGAATCTTGTTGCTGTTGCAAAAAAATTAGTTAATACAAAAAAATCTTGCTACCGACTACAGAAGAAAGGTTGTTGCAGAACCACTAAAGAGATGCAGAAAATTTCCACACAATGGCTGTGATAATGTCCCTATCATGAGTTTCGACAGTCTTCAATAAAATAAACCAAAGATCACAAATGACCCACCCTTAGCGATTCTTCGAGAAACAAGATCTTCATATTCCCTATCTAATGAGATGTAGCAAATCTAATTCCCCTCACATTTTCCTAGGCTCTCTAGAAGGGATTTAACCCAGAGCTACCAACTCTGATACTAAGAAAGCACATAGAGATGTGCACACACACAAACAAATATCTTTTCTATTATACAAAATCACTCAATTACATAATGTATTTATGATATTAATGAGATCTAATCATTTCTAAAATGAAAAATTTCTATTGAGAAAATATCTCAACTCTCCAATTTACTAAGAAACTAATCTCACTTATTTTCCTAAAATAAGCATTATTTCCAAGTGTACTTAAACAATGAAATTTTAATTTTCATATTTTTAGTTCTCATAAAATTCAATCACTTTTTTTTTTTTTTTTTTTTTAACATAATCCCTTTAGGAATCTCTTCCCTTAATGCAGGCTGGGGAATCTCTTATTCTAGTTTTGACAAAAAAAAATTTGGGAATAGACTTAGTTCAGTTATGGTTATCTCTAAGAAAAGTATAAGATTGTAGGCCATTAAGTTTTCTTAATTCTTCTCTTATTTATAATGTATTCTAACTACTAACTATTATTTATATCTACACGTCCATTTTATATGTAACATGCATAGATGGTTTCATATATAGTTAGCAACTCTAAACAAAAAAAAATACAAAAATAAACTAGGAAATTTGCATCGGTAAAAGCACGATTGAAATATTACATTTGAAATGAGAAAAGTTATTTTTACACTTAAGAGTATAGGTGGCCATATAACTAGTTTTTTAATTGTTAATCTCATTTATTCTATTATTAACTCATCATTCTATTATTAAATGATTATTAACTCATCATTCTATTATTAAATGATTATTTGATTACTTATTTTGGAACCTAATGGACATGAGGTGAAACAATTGACTTCACTCTACCCAAATAAGCTTAGAATCTACAATCAAATTAAGTTCAACACCACTAACCTACAAATATAGAAGAAAAAATAGCATCTAACTTCAAATATTTATTTCATTAAATTTGGTCTTATTGTCTAACAAAGTATCAATAACTTATCTAATAATAAGAATATTATATTCCCAAAGTTTTAATATGAATTTTCAAAAATGGGAATATCACATTAGAAAGTGTGAAAATTGGATTAACTAAGAGTGTGGATTTTATATTTAAAAATAATAACTTGGATTTCAAAATTGTAGATTTTGATTTATTTTTAAAATCATACGAATTATGATTCTAAAACTATCAACATTAAATTATAAGAATTTCTTTCTTTATTTGAATATTTTGAATTGACATTCTAAATTATATATATATATATATATATATATATATATATATATATAACAATTTTTTTCTTAAAAAAAATAATCTTCTGAGAAATTTAAGAGACATGTTCCTATATTTATAAATAATATTTGAGATAACCTATCCACACATGATGGTAACCGAATGCAAATTGACTTGAATCAAATATCAACAACATTTACAACACCAAATACTATAAACTTTTGCAATTACAACATTTTATTTATATATGTACATATTTGGAGTAAATATAAGAAAAACAAAAAAAATCCCTTATATTAAAGATTTATACACCTTCATACATAAATATTTAATGCATCATAAAATTACCCCATATATATATATATAGATAGATATAATAAAAACTATCTAAATCTATCGCGTCATTCCCAAACACTATAATTTCATATTCTATCGCCTCATTTCCAAACACTATAATTTCATACTATAATTGATAGGAAAGAAAATAATATAAAAATTTTAATATTCTAAATAAAATAAAATTTAAATAATATTAATATCTAAGATAATTAAAAAAATTGGAAATTATTTTCTTAAATACAATATCATTTCTCAATATTTTTTAATCTCTATATTATTTTCCATTTGTTTTTGTATTACCTTAATCGCCACAAATCCCCTCCCCTTTAGTTTAATGTCTCTTCTGAAAGAACGACACTCTTAGTAATGTTAATCTCCATCAGAATGACACGCTTAGTAATATGTTGACCTCCATTTAAAAAAATCAATTAGATTTTATTTATTTATTTATTTATTATTTTTTTAAAATATATCTTACTAACTTTCATTAATGAATATTTCATACTTCTTTTAATTTTATAAACACAATTATTATATTATAAACCTAACTATATTTCTAACTAAAATTCTTAACACAAAACCTTAAATATTAGTATCACTATCTGTAAAAAGAAAAGGAAAAAAATAAATAAATAATACCTTTAAAAATCATAAAATAATAGCAAATACTCTCATCCATAAATACAAACTCCATGTAAGAAACATCTCCATGAATCATGAGCTGAAACCAAGACTTCGAAAAAATTGATTCGAAATGGTTTCAATATTAATATCATGAAAAATCTACGATACGGAAACATTTTTTTTTTAATAATTATTCTCACGATTTCGGGAAAAAATTGTTTTTTATTTTTTATTATATATATATATATATATATAATAATAATAATAATAATATTAAATTTTAGACTAAAATAAAATAACATGATAATAACATTATTTTTGTTACTTTGAGTGTGACATGATAATAACATTAAATTTTAAAATAAAATAAAATAAAATATAATATAATTATATACGAAAAAACAAGTTATTTAAATCAATTTTTGATATGGTAAATTGTTTATGATATTTGCTTCTTTTTTTTATCTAAATAATTTGAAAAAAATATATTTTTAAAATGATCACTTTAATAATTAACCATATTTAATAATATTTATTAAAAATATTATCCATATATTTTTCTAATATACATTATATTTTTAATTATTTTAAGCAAATTTTTTGATAGTCCATTTCTTTATTACTGACCTTTGGAATTTCACAAGGAGTATCACTTACTTTTGGTTTAGTTTTCCATTCTTATACACTATTACTGTACGCAAATATTTAATGTTTTTGCAAAATCTCACAATTTCTTATAAAAGAATGGTGAGTACATCCTAAATTATATCTCACTTTTGAAATTTGAATACAATTAAATTCTATTTTTACATTATGATAATTTATTTAATTTTCTAAATAGCTTATATTCTTTTTATATTCTTTTACACTGGTTCAAATCTTTAATCAAAACATGCATATGTGATGTGGGATGTGTTAGGATCTAAAAATCTATTCATGGTTGAGGTCACCACTAATGGATCTTCGTCCATGTTTTTCTGGTGATCATAACCATAGAATCTAGTATCATTTTTCTTTTTTTCTGGTATGTTTTTTTAATATTTGTTTTTGGTTAAATAAAACTATTTCAAGCTAACAAATTTGAGTATTATAACTATTAATTGTGTCAATTATGTAAATATTTTTTTTTATTTGAAAATTTCATTTTCATTGGTGTTATCTTTTTCTTTTCTTTCTTCTATTTTTTAATTATTTTTCTTTTCTTTCTTCTTCATTTGTGTCGTCTTTTTTTATTTTCTCTTAACTACCACTTGATTTTTTAGTTTTCTCTTCTAACTTTTGTCTAACTTATTTTATTGTTTTGTTTTCTTTCTTTTGTTATTTTATTATCCAACATTTCCTTTCCTCTTTTTCCCTTCCTCTTGTTTCTCTTTTAGTTTTTCTTGGTCTTTTTTTTTCACGATTGAACTCTATCCAAATGTTCTTCATGTGAGGTTTCCCTCATTTCCACTTTTTCTTCCTCAAACTCTTTAGAGTGATAAAGATATGCATAATTAGATTACCATTATTTGCCAACATTTGGTTTAGGTTGTGCTTCTTGATTCTTTCTTCTCTGAAAAGGAATTCAAAGACAATTTTAGATTTAATTTAGACATAAGTTCAATTTCCCAAGCCATGCATATGAATGTATAGTTAATAATAAGGGAATATTGTTTTTTATCTTTATTGAAAGAGGCATTAATTTATCTAGAATAGTGGTCCAACTAAATTCCCAAGTGACCCACTTGTTAAGTACATGCCTTGGTATATAGTTTGGGGTTAGGTAGCTACATATATTGCAGTATAAGATTGGTTTACAATTGATGTACTATTCTATTATTAATCTCACAAATTCTATATACTACTTAAACAATTTAGGGCTTGGATTGTATAAAGTCAATTGGTTTACAATTGATGTACTATTCTATTATTAATCTCACAAATTCTATATACTACTTAAACAATTTAGGGCTTGGATTGTATAAAGTCAATGAAAACAATGAGGCTGTAAAATGATCACAAATTTAGAAAATCTTCATTTGTACTTCTCTTTGCATAATCCCTGGGAGAAAACTAGAATAAGACTCCCAATGGGATTGCAATTCCATCTAAGGTATGGAAGATGATTAGTTAAGCAAACAATACCTATAAAGTATGAAGCCATGTGAAATCTTGGTAGATTTTCTTGAGAAGACCCCTTGACTCAAGTTACTACCTTAAACATCTTAACTAAGAAAATAAATCCCCAAATTAAAAATATATAATTTAACATTTGATGCATTATAGATACCAAGTCTCTTTAACTAAGCTTTAGTTTTTCCTTCGACCATTTACTGTTGATTACAATGGAGCTTGACAAAGTTGACTATGAGGAGGACCCTCATCCCACGAGGTTATATGGAAAATAAAATAAAACCTTCTTTTACTTTGAGTGTGACAGGATAATAACATTAAATTTTAAAATAAAATAAAAAATTCTTTACTTCCAAATTTTAAAAATAAAATAAAATGTAATTATATATGAAAAAACTAGTTATTTAAATCAATTTTAGATATGATAAATTGTTCATGATATTTGATTTTTTTTTTTTATCTAAATAATTTAGAAAAAAATATTTTTAAAATGATCACCTTAATAATTAACCATATTTAATAATATTTATCAAAAATATTATCCATATATTTCTCTAATATACATTATATTTTTAATTATTTTAAGAAATTTTTTTGATAGTCCATTTCTTTATTACTAACCTTTGGAATTTCACAAGGATCACAAGGAGTATCATTTACTTTTGGTTTAATCTTCCATTCTTATACACTATTACTGTACGTAAATATTTAATGTTTTTGCAAAATCTCACAATTTCTTATAAAAGAATGGTGAGTACATCCTAAATTATATGGAAGTTTTGAAATTTGAATACAATTAAATTCTATTTTTACATTATGATAATTTATTTAATTTTCTAAATAGCTTATATTCTTTTTATATTCTTTTACACTGGTTCACATATTTAATCAAAACATGTATATGTGATGTGGGATGTGTTAGGATGTAAAAATCTATTCATGGTTGAGGTCACCACTAATGGATCTTCGTCCATGTTTTTTTGGTGATCATAACCATAGAATCTAGTATCATTTTTCTTTCTTTCTTGTATGTTTTTTTAATATTTGTTTTTGGTTAAATAAAACTATTTCAAGCTAACAAATTTGAGTATTATAACTATTAGTTGTGTCAATTATGTAAATAAATTTTTTTATCTGGAAATTTCATTTTCATTGGTGTTATCTTTTTCTTTTCTTTCTTCTATTTTTTAATTATTTTCTTTTCTTTCTTCTTCATTTGTGTCGTCTTTTTTTATTTTCTCTTAACTATGACTTGATTTTTTAGTTTTCTCTTCTAACTTTTGTCTAACTTATTTTATTGTTTTGTTTTCTTTCTTTTGTTATTTTATTATCGAACATTTCCTTTCCTCTTTTTCCCTTCCTCTTGTTTCTTTTTTAGTTTTTCTTGGTCCCTTTTTTTTCATGATTGAACTCTATCCAAAAGTTCTTCATGTGAGGTTTCCCTCATTTCCACTTTTTCTTCCTCGAACTCTTTAGGGTGATAACGATATGCATAATTAGATTACCATTATTTGCCAATATTTGGTTTGGGTTGTGCTTCTTGATTCTTTCTTCTCTAAAAAGGAATTCAAAGACAATTTTAGATTTAATTTATACATAAGTAAAATTTCCCAAGCCATGCATATGAATTTATAGTTAATAATAAGGGAATATTGCTTTTTATCTTTGCGAAAAGAGGCATTAATTTATCTAGAATAGTGGTCCAACTAAATTCCCAAGTGACCCACTTGTTAAGTACATGCCTTGGTATATGGTTTGGGGTTAGGTAGCTACATAGATTCCAGTATAAGTTTGGTTTACAATTGATGTACTATTCTATTATTAATCTCACAAATTCTATATACTACTTAAACAATTTAGGGCTTGGATTGTATAAAGTCAATGAAAACAATGAGGCTGTAAAATGATCACAAATTTAGAAAATTATTATTTGTACTTCTCTTTGCATAATCCCTGGTAGAAAACTAGAATAAGACTCCCAATGGGATTGCAATTCCATCTAAGGTATGGAAGATGATTAGTTAAGCGAACAATACCTATAAAGTATGAAGCCATGTGAAATCTTGGGAGCTTTTCTTGAGAAGACTCCTTGACTCTAGTTACTACCTTAAACATCTTAACTAAGATAATAAATCCCCAAATTAAAAATATAAAATTTAACATTTGATGCATTATAGATACCAAGTCTCTTTAACTAAGCTTTAGTTTTTCCTTCAACCGTTTACTGTCGATTACAATGGAGCTTGACGAAGTTGACTATGAGGAGGACCCTCATCCCCAGGAGGTTATATGGTCTCACCAACGCTCCGTGTCGGGCTCTGGTTCCTTTGCTGCCGCCCTGCGCCCTCTGTCAGCTGCACCTTCTATTCGGGCATGCCCGGGTCATTCTGTACATCATCCCCCACCCTCAGTTCATATTGACGACGCCCCTAGACTAGAATACCCCCCTTTATCCCAGGATACCCTAAACCTTCTTGGAACCTACCTACAGCCCTCACCCACTTTCGACGCACCCTTACCCTAGCTCCCCCACATCTTTGCCCTGCATTGCACCCCATCCACTTCTCGCATCCCTTCATCCGGACCTCCCTCCCTCAATAACCCTACCCTATCCATTGCAACCCTAAATCCTAGAGGCACTAACCCTAATACCCCAATTTGCTCAGGTTGTTTCAGCTCTCTAATACCAAACCCTAAATATACCCCGTCCACCCCACATACTATAAATAAGGGTTGTCGTGGCCTTCTCAAGGATTACTCGACTGCTCGCCGCTCGGACAAGCCCTATTAGGGTCCCACCCTAACCCCCTTATTTATGTAGTGGGATCAAGTCATAGTAAAGAGTCAATAAAGCCCATATTAATAATTGTAAGTGGTTAACCCGCAATTAATGATGGGAACACGTGGTTAGTTGCAAATGGGCCATGGTATTAGATAGATGGTATTAATAAAACCCATGGTATTGATCCATGGTATTGCATGTATGAGTCATATATAAAGGATAGAAACTCCTTGCAAGAAGCATCGTGTCTTATTTTTGTATCGAGCTCTACTCTATTGGAGGTTGCCCCCTCGAAGAGGCCAGTGAACATTGCTTTCTGAATAATAAAATATTTGTTGTTGTCTCTCACTATTCTATGTTCTCGGTATCTTTCTTCGCATATTCTGTATTTGGGTATCTTTTGCAGGTTAAGAGCATAACAAGTGGTATCAGAGCACTTTCCAGGGCCGGTGGGATCTCCATTTCTTAGCAAATTCTTTTTTGGCTAGAGACGTGTTCCGTCGTCTTTAAACCACGGGATCTGTCGTTGAGCGCATAAACCTGCGGATTTGGGGAGGCATGCACGCAGGAAATATAAGAGTTGGTCACGCTTGTTGGACTCCCTTGTAACCCCTGTGGGTACCCCTTCGAGTAGTAGCGCATTAGACAGAACCGCGTACGGACTGTCTTCCAAGTACCTTCTGGGTATATCAGAAGCCCCTTAGCTCCTCTGCAACCTAGCCATAGATAAACCGTCCGCCATCCTACTGCTACAGTACACCGAGAACAGCACTCGGAGAGATTACTCACCCGTACGATAGGGTAGTCGGGTTGTACAGCTAAGGGTATGGTTGATCCTCCTTAGTTAGAGCCCTGAAATATTGGGCCGAGTACTACTGTCAGACCCTTATGTATATTGTCATCTGTAGCACCTGAGACTCCTTGAGACCATAGTTCCCTTTTCTATCTTGGGATCACGTATCATCTCTGCCAGATCCGCTCGAGAAAAGGGGTGCAATAGCAGCAGACATCAGTGCCGCAGTTCCGAGTTAGCAGACCAACCATTCCAATCTAGTAGATCCATCAGATCTGCAGCAGCAATTTGTTCCGCCACTCAGAGCTATCCGATCCGCCATTCGGATTTCTCAGATCCACCTGATCTGAGTAGTTGTGTGGGGTTCCTATACTGGGGCATGATTTTCGCAGGACTTTTGGTAGCATTGACATTTTGAGGATTCAGCTACTGCAGTATTCCTAAAGAAGGAGTAAAACTCTGTTAGGAGTTTTCAGGAAAAAAAAAAAAAAGTATGAGATCTCCCGGAGCGCTTATTGGTGATCTAGCCCATCATAATCAGGACGAAGAGCTGAGCACGGTGGTACCATTCAATTCTTAGTGAAGAAATTTTGGGCGGTCCCAAATTTCAAGCACATCAGGTCGGTGCATGGTAGAAACTAGAGCTCAAACTATGGCCAATGAGAGAATGGACAAAGTTGAAGAATCCTTGGAATCCCTCCAAATTCAGCTTGACCGACTAACTAGCATAATCCCAAGCATAATCCCGACGGGCAAGGAGGAAGCCCATGAGGAGGCGTATATTGGCAATGGACACAGTGAGGGTGGGTCTAGCCACTCTCTTCACCTCGGGGACCCCCACCAACAATCTCATCTGTGACCTCCCAAGTTGGATATGCATAAATTTGATGGTTCTCACCCGGCAGCATGGATAGCACAAATGGAGCAGTATTTCAATCTGAATAACATCTTAGATAATGAGACTCACCTTATGGTGGGGAGCATGTACTTGGACAATGAAAGGTGGCAATGGTGGGAATGGCATCAACGTTTCAATGGACCTTTTGGGACTTGGACCAACTTCAAAAAAGCTCTTACAGAATGCTTTGACCAGGAATCTTCTTTTTTGGGTCGTCTTACTAAGCTCCGACAGACTGGCACAGTGGATGAATATATTACAGCCTTTGAAGCCGTAGCCTTCCGCACTAGGGGTCTCTCAAATGTGTTCTACACGGAATGTTTTATCAGCAGTCTTAAAGAAGCCATAAAATCCCACGTCCTACTGCACCACCCTCCCACATGGACGGAGGCTTGTAAGGTAGCTCGTAATGTGGAACATGCGTTAGTAGCCCAATACAGTCACCCAAATTTCACTGCTAAGGGTCGCCCCCCACACGCTCACAGCACGACTCAAACACTTAAGGCTCAAAAGGTGTCACCTACAGAAATGGCCGAAAGAAGAAAGCAAGGATTATGTTACTACTGTGATGAAAAATACTCCCCAGGTCATAAATGCAAGGAGCCCAAATTTTTTCAAATTGATGCCACTGATTACAGCTCATCGGAGGAAGATCCACCACTGGAGGAACATGAGGCAGTAGAAGAGGGTAACCACAAGGAAAATGTCCCTGACGAACCAATTATTTCGCTGCATTCTTTGGCAGGGATTTCTTCACCTCAAACTCTCAAAATCAGAGGTTTTATTAAACATCGCCCAATAGTAGTCTTGATTGATAGTGGAAGTACACATAATTTCATCCATCAAAAAGTCACAGAAGTAGTGCATTGTTTTGTACGAGAAGTTTCTAACTTCCAAGTCCAAATTGTGGATGGGGGCACAATGAAATGTGAACGCCGCTGTGAAAATGTCAAACTTCAAATGGGGGATTATCAGTTGAAGACCCACATGTTTGCCATACACATGGGAGGGTGCGACATTTTCCTCGGTGCTGAATGGCTTCGCACTCTTGGGCCAATCACAATGGATTTCCGGGAGTTATATACGAGTTTTAAGCAGAAAAACTCCACACATACCCTCCGTGGACTCCAGGTGGGAGCTCCCTCTATCATCAGCTCGCATAGGATGGAAAAATTGCTAAAAAAGGACCATCATGGAGTTGTAGCTCAACTTAATGCCATCCAGGTAGTTGAAACCAAGTCTCTGTCGATTCATCTTGAGATGCAACAGATTTTAAATAACCATCTGCCGGTCTTTGACAAGCCTCATGAGCTTCCACCCTCGAGAGGGAAACATGATCATAGCATCACCTTGGTTCCAAGGGCCCAACCCCCAAATGTGTGCCCATATAGATATCCGTTCACCCAAAAGAATGAAATAGAAAAAATAATCAAGGAACTTTTTGAAGCAGGTGTCATTCGTCCTAGCATTAGTCCTTATTCATCACCGGTGGTCATGGTGCTCAAGAAAGATGGGGAGTGGCGGATGTGTCCAGACTTCAGGGCCCTCAATAAGTTGACAGTCAAAGATAAATTTCCCATCCCGGTGGTTGATTATTTGTTGGATGAACTCAATGGGGCTCAATTCTTCACTACGCTGGATCTTCGCTCAGGCTACCACCAAATTCGCATGAAGGAAGTAGACACTCCAAAGACTGCTTTTCGAACTCATGAAGGCCATTATGAGTTCCTGGTCATGCCATTCGGTCTTTGCAATGCCCCATCTACTTTTCAGAGCCTTATGAACCACCTTCTCAAACCATATCTCAGGAAATTTGTCCTTGTCTTCTTCGATGACATCCTCATCTATAGTTGCACTTGGGCCGCACATCTTCAGCATGTAGATCTACTCTTGCAACTTCTCAGCAAGCATAAATTATTTGTCAAGATGTCCAAGTGTTTGTTTGGTATGGAAGAAGTTGAGTATTTGGGCCACATTGTGGGGCGTGAAGGTGTCAAGGTGGACCCCAAAAAGATCCAGGCAATGCAGGATTGGCCTCAACCTAATACCTTGAAGAGCCTGAGAGGATTTTTGGGTCTCACAGGCTATTATCAAAAATTTGTTCGCAATTATGGTTGCATAACGAAGCCCCTCACTCAACTCCTGAAGAAAAATTCATTCTTCTGGAGTGAGGACACACAACAGGCATTTACAGCTCTCAAAAATGCCATGTGTTCCACTCCAGTCTTAGCACTACCTGACTTCACCAAATCTTTTGTCATTGAATGTGATGCTTCGGGTACAGGTATTGGGGTGGTCTTAATGTAGGAAGGGCGACCTTTGGCCTTCACAAGCCAAAAACTAAGTGGGAAGAATCTGGGCCAATCTACCTATGAGAAGGAAATGATGGCCATTTTACATGCAGTAGAGACCTGGCGACCTTACTTATTGGGGCGGCGTTTCCAAATCCGTACAGACCATCACAGTCTTAAATATTTTTTGGAGCAACGCCTATCCTCCCCACAACAAAATAAATGGCTCGCCAAAATGCTGGGATATGATTATGAGATCATTTACAAGAAAGGGCAAGAAAATAGTGTAGCAGATGCATTATCTCGCCAATTTGAGGAGGGAAGTACCCTGCTAGCAATTTCCCTTCCCATTCCAAAATGGATTGAAGAGGCTCGCAAGGAATGGTTTTCACATCTCGGGCTCTCCCAACTCATTTCTCAATTGCAAGCGGATCCAAATTCCACCAAGGGATACTCGTGGCAGGATGAGATTCTTCGCTATACGGACAGAGTCGTAATATCACCAACATCCACCCTCAAAAGTCACATTTTGCTAGAATTGCACTCATCCACCATTGCAGGACATTCAGGCTTTCAGAAGACGTATGCTCGCACCAGAAGATCATTTTTTTTGACAGGCATGAAAAAGGACATCCTCACTTTTGTAGCAGAATGTGATGTCTGTCAATGCCACAAAGGGGAGACTGTCAAAGCACCAGGCACATTACAACCATTGCCCATCCCGGTAGGAATATGGACGAGGGTTTCTATGGATTTCATTACAGGTCTTCCAAAGTTAGGAAACAAGTCAGTCATCATGGTGGTTGTGGACAGACTTTCGAAGTATGTTCATTTCTGCACCCTACCCCACCCATTTACACTGACTTTGGTCGCTCAATATTTCATGGATCATATCTTCAAATTGCATGGCATGCCCACTTCTATTGTGTCCGATCACGACCCGATCTTCACCAGTAATATTTGGCAGGAACTCTTCAGGCTACAAGTTACCCAACTAAAACTTAGTACTTCTTATCATCCACAAACAGATGGTCAAACGGAAGCCGTCAACAAATGTCTAGAAACCTACCTTAAGTGTTTCACTTCAGAAAAGCAACATCTTTGGGTACAATGGTTACCTCTGGCTAAATGGTGGTATAACACCAAATATCATGCCACCACCAAAATGACTCCCTATGAAGCAGTATATGGTCAACTCCATCCTTCCCCTACTTCTTATATCAAGGGGGGCTCAAAGGTACAAGCAGTGGATCAACTCCTACAAAACCACGCAACCATGCTCGCCCATCTTAGAGAGAATCTTCATCAAGCTCAAAACCGCATGAAGCAACAGGTAGACCAACATCACTTAGAGCACCAATTTCAAGAAGGGGATCAGGTCTTTTTGAGGCTGCAACCATATAAGCAAACATCACTCAAAGACAAGGGTTGTCAGAAACTATCTCCAAAATTCTACGAACCATATCAAGTACTTCAGCGCATTGGAGAAGTAGCCTACAAGCTGGATTTGCCGCCTACTACAGAAATCCATCCAGTTTTCCATGTCTCATGCCTCAAGAAAGTGATTGGGAACAATTATAGAATTCAAACCAGTCTACGTGAATTGGACGAGGAAGGGTCAATCTGGCTCCAACCTGAACAGGTCCTAGACACACGAGAAAGGCATCTGCGTGGCTGCATGATTAAGGAAGTTCTCGTCAAGTGGAAAGACACCTCTCCAGAAGATGCAACTTGGGAACCAGCCACTATTCTTCAGCAGTTTCCGCAGCTTCAGCCTTGACGACAAGGCTATTCTTAAGGGGGAAGGCATGTCAGGGTCCCACCCTAACCCCCTTATTTATGTAGTGGGATCAAGTCATAGTAAAGAGTCAATAAAGCCCATATTAATAATTGTAAGTGGTTAACCCGCAATTAATGATGGGACAACAGTTAGTTGCAAATGGGCCATGGTATTAGATAGATGGTATTAATAAAACCCATGGTATTGATCCATGGTATTGCATGTATGAGTCATATATAAAGGATAGAGACTCCCTGCGAGGAGCATCGTGTCTTATTTTTGTATCAAGCTCTGCTCTATTGGAGGTTGCCCCCTCGAAGAGGCCAGTGAACATTTCTTTCTGAATAATAAAATATTTGTTGTTGTCTCTCACTATTCTATGTTCTGGGTATCTTTCATCGCATATTCTGTATTTTGGTATCTTTTGCAGGTTAAGAGAATAACAAGCCCAAGAAAGGTAGGTTGCTTAAAACAATGGATAAAGACATCAACCTAGCACTGGGAGAGGACATTTCGATGGGCGAAGTTTCAGAGATTGCAAAGAAGGTTCTGGTCAGTCGTGTGCATGGCAGAAACTACTCTGTTGAATGTCTTCGGCTCTGGACCACTGAGATCTGGGGCTCCTTGCTAAAAGAACTGCCCATCATTAGGGTACTGGCTCAAGGGTGGTTTTCCCTGCATTTCCATAGGGAGGAATACACAGACTGGATCTTATGTCAGTTTTGGCACATAGAGCTTGCTCCGGTTCTGCTCAAAATATGGGATCCACTCTTTGATCCAGAGAGGGAAAAACTGGGAGCTAGTTCGATCTAGGTTCGCTTTCCAGGCCTTCCGATGTAGTTCTGGACCCCTGTTGTCTTCAAGCGCATTAGAGATGCCCTGGGAACATACCTGGAACACGACCAATCCTTCGAAAAGGCAGGAATAATGACTATGGAGTGTATCCTAGTGCATCTGGATAGGAGGCAAAGGCTGGAGGAAAAGATAACCCTGCATTGGAGAAATTTCTCACAGCGTCAAAACCTGGACTATGAAGGAGTACCCTTTCATTGTAGAAGATGCCATAAGGTCGGCCCCCTCTACAAGGACTGTCCTCTGCTCACTCCTACTCCTCAGGAAGCCTCTAGGGGAACGAAGCATCGCCAGCTGGATGATCTGATTGTGGATGAGAAGCCCACAAGTCTGGATCACTCAAAGGATGCAGATGGAGTCACTTCTCAGCAAACCAGTGCTCCATAGATACCACCTATATCCCCTCCACTGACTCGATCTCGGTCTGCTGCGGAGGCTGCTCCTACAATGGGTAATTCTTCTTTCCCCTCTCCCTCTGCTCTATTTTTTAATCATATAAATGCTTCTCTAGCTCAATCTGCATCCCTCACAAGCATGATTACCCCCGTAAACTGTTCGCTCAAGCCGCTCCCCCCCCCCAATTTTTTCTACCACCCAACCGACAGTACATGAACAGAGCCACCTTCACCACCCTCCTCACTCCCCTTCTGCCTCGGGCTCACACTCCTATAACCTCTGCTCTCGTCAACTGACTAACCCTAATCTACTAGGTTTGGGCATCCCTCCCCCTCCATCAAGCTCAAACCCACCAGAGGCAGGCCTACAAAGATCTCCAAAGCCATTAAATATACAAGGGCAGATGTGGCCCAGGGGCACTAGAACACCATTGAAAGGGCACTTAGAGCATCTGACACCCTTGGCTCTATTCCCTGATGAAGTGGCTTTCTTACAACTATAGGGGGTTGGCCAACCCTTCCAAAAAACTAGCCCTAAAGCGACTCCTGCAATGTATACCCTGTGACATGATCCTTTTATAGGAAACCCTGGGGCCATCGAAACAGATTATTAGGACCCTTCAAGCCATATTACCCGGCTGGCACTTCCAAGCTCTAGATGCAACAAGAAGATCTGGGGGCCTAGCCATTGGGATAAATCCCCTTTCTATAAGGGTGATCTCTTCTTGGGGTGGCCAGGGCTTCTTGGGCATGGACTTTTTCTCGGCTGAATTAGGAAAAAAACTTCGTATCTTTAATATCTATGCTCCAAATCAAAACAGGTTCGCCTTCTAGTAAACCTTGCCGGAAAACCCCTTGATCAAAAAATCCACAATTATAGAGGGTGACTTGAACTTCTCCATTGGACATGAGGAATCATGGGGGTACCACTCGTAGGTGGACCCTCTCTTTGATTAGTTGATCTCCCTCCTGGATCAATATGGACTCATAGATGTTCCCATGAACAATAAGATGCCAACATGGCATAATAGATTGACCGAAGAAGCTACCCTTGGTCGAAGGCTTGACAGATACCTTATTTAGAAAGACCTCCTCCAGTCCCTCTCCATCTACAGGAAATGGATGGGTTCGGGGGGCATTTTGGATCACTCCCCCATATACTTGGAAGTGGATGGCCCTTTGCCATTCAAATTTAACTCCACCTGGTAAAAGTACCCTGACTACATCAAGATGGCTTCAGAGTTTTGGCAAGCTCAGCCTCCACTCATGGACTAGAGAAAGGCTGTTGGGTTCTGTAGCAACCTAAAATAGCCAAAGATATTAACCATTGAGTGGGCAAAAAGGAAAAAGGTTAGAGATGACCACACCCTAGCTAACATTGAATCTCAGTTGGCCTCCCTCATGGATGAAAGTGGGCATGGTTACATATCCATCGAAGCTAAGTTACATCTAGTTGATCTGGAGGAATAGAGATCTAAGATCCTTCTTGGCCGAGAAGAAACATGGACTCAGAAGTAGGGAATCTGGCTTCAAGCGAGGGATGGAAACACAAAGTTATTTCATAAATATGAAAATGGAAGGAAAGCTGGCAATACCATTTGGCAGATGCCCTCGGACATGGATTAGATTGTCACCACTCACCCATAGCTCGCCCATTTGGGTATCTCACACTTCAAGCAGCTTTTCAAAGCCCCACATGGAACATCGATTGCTGAAATAATTATCATTGCAGGCCATTTCGTTGGCTTTGTGGAACTCGAAGGGAGGGAGGACCTTATAAAACTAGTTTCCATGGGGGAATTAGAAAGCACTCTCAAGTGCTTCAAGAAGGACAAAAGTCTGGGACTAGATGTATGGTTAGTGGAGTTCTTCATTGCATTCATTGACATCATTGGACCAGACCTACTAGGGGTTGTGGAAGAAAGTTGGACCCTAGGCCACATACACGCTCCCATCAACTCTACCTTCATTGCCCTTATCCCCAAATCGGACTCCCCGATATCCTTCAATGACTTTCGCCCTATATCCCTCTACAACTATCTCTACAAAATTATTGCAAAGATCATAGAAAATCACATAGAGCCAATCCTATCCGAACATATCTCTTAGGAGAAATTTACTTTCCTACAAAATAGACAAATCCATGAAGCCATTGGATCTGCCCAAGAGGCCCTCCACTCCATAAAGCTGAAGAATCTGAAAGGGGTGTCACTCAAAATTGACCTCTCAAAGGCATTTGACAAGGTTAGTTGGTTTACTTAAGAATGATACTCATCCATATGGGGTTCCCACTAGGTTTTATCAGATGGATTATGGGGTGTATCACTTCAGTTTCCTTTGCAATCCTAATAAACGGTTTTTCCTCCCGCACCTTTCAAGCGGAGAGGGGAATTAGGCAGAGTTTCCCCTTATCCCCCTTACTTTTCGTTCTGGTTATGGAAGGCCTAAGTAGATTGATTGCGACAGAGAAGAGAGTTAGGCGACTCTGTGGCCTCAACATCACGGAACAGTGCCTTATAACACATCTACTTTTTGTTGATGATATTCTCATATTCCTTGATGGGGGAATACAAGACATCATCACCCTCATAGAGATATTGAAACTCTTTAGTGTAGCTATAGGAATGGAAATAAATGGGGAAAAATCTACTATATCTTTCTCTGATTGCACACAACAAGAATCTCAGCTAGCTCTACAAAAATTCCCCTTCCAAACCTTGGCACTGAAGGATGGACTGAATTACTTGGGATTCATAATTAAATCAGATAGTTATAAAATTGCAGATTGGACCTGTTTGATTGCAAAGGTGGAAAAAAGATTAAACATTTGGAGCCATCGCTTACTTTCTAGAGCTAGAAGACTGGTTCTCATAAAAGCAGTGTTGGAAACAACCCCAATCTATTGGATGTCCTTGGCCTGGATCCCCTAGGGGATATTACATAGGATATAACATGTCTATAGTCATTTCCTTTGGAAGCGACATAAAGAAGGAAATCCTTTTGCATGGGTCAAATGGAGCAGGATCACTACTCCTAAAAAATGGGGCGGTTGGGGTTTAAAGCATCTCCCTGCTTTTGCACAGGCTTTGGATTTAAAGCTAGGCTGGCTTCTCCTAAAGCACAAGAGCCTTTGGTCGGAAGTGGTCACCCACAAATACATTTGGCTAAGCACTACCTTGGACTGGCTAAGACGACCCTCATGGAACAGGAAGGGCATATTAGTCATCTGGAGGGCTGTAATAAACACTCTTCCCATCATTAATAAAAGTCTCATTTGGAGGATTGGAAATCGAGAGTCAGTCTGGATAGGGCTCGATCCATGGATTGGCAACAGAAATTCCTATCAGCTTCCACCATATCTTATTACCCTGCTGAACCTCATTGGTGTTCACTTCATCACACATCTCGGGGACCCTCACAATACATCCATTTTCTAGCAAGCTTGGAATACAGGGGAGGAATGGGACATCTCGGAACATTGGCAAAGATAGTGGAGAAAATATTTGCAGACATTAATAGAATCCCATGTGTGCCTAAGAGACGAGGAGGATGAATTGATCTGGGGTTATTCAAAGAAAGGACACTACTCCCCTAAGGAAGGGTATGAAATCATACATGCTGGTCACAAGCCGGACAGTCTGAAGAGCTGCTGGAGTCATCTTCGGAAGTTAAAAGCCCCTCCACGCACCAAATTACTGATGTGGAATATTATAATGGATAAAACCCCTATAGGAGAAAACCTTAGGAAATGGGCATTCCCGGGCCCGACTTGGTGTGTACTTTGTTAGGCAGAGGAGGAATCGAATCAACATTTATTCCTCACTTGCCCCACAACCCAGCAACTCTGGACTCTGGTCTTGCACACACTAAGAATTCTGCATTCCTGAAGTGGTGACAATATCCCTACTGCCTGGGAAAGGTGGTGGGAAATATCAGCTAAGCCAAGAGCTAGGAACCTCCCGCTTATGGTCTGCTGGCACATTTGGATGTGTCACAATAGCATAATTTTTAGGGGTCAGAATATAGTCTGGACACTGATTCCTCCAAAAGGCCGGAATATAGTCTGGACATTGATTCCTCCAAAAATCTGTATGAGCTATGGGGAGATCCCGGCAGAAGAACAAGATTTCAGGCCCTAGAACATCACATAGGAGTTGATCGACAAAGAATTCACGTGGGCCTATTTTGACGGTGTTGCACAAGCATAGAGATGTGGTGGAGGCATAATCCTTTATCTATTTGATACACATTACTTTCACATTTGCATGGGGTTGGGTGATGGCACAAATAATTATGCAGAGCTAATTACACTCCGACATCTTTTATCCTTTACAATACACAAGCAATGCAGACACATCCAAATTTTTTGAGACTCCAAAATAGTCATAAACTAGTTCAACAACACAACAACATGTGATGAATATACACTCAGAACTATTTTGGATGACAATATTTTTCTCAAAACGCATTTTGTACATATCTCATGCACTCATATTTACAGGGAGCGTAATGAAGATGTGGACAAGCTATCGAAAGAAGCAGTGAACGTCCTCGAGGAGAATGGGTGATCACAAAGCACTCACCTGAGTGGAACTATCGGTTTTTCCACAAACCATATATGGATCAGGAACAATAGAGGGCAGACAGGCCCTAATACCAATGGTTTTTTTTGTTACTTCTTGTTTTTTCATATTTTGGCAACAGAACAGCAATCACCATTGGTGAAATTTTGAAATATGTAATTATTTTGTATATGAACAACAGCCATGGGTACACCCAACACAGGGCCATTTTGTATAAATTTATAGTCTTTTGGTTTTCTTACAAACTCTACACAGTTGACTACGGTCACGGTATTTGCATATGCTTATGGCATTTACAACATGTAATTTTCAACAAAATAATGGAAATTACGATATTTTCTCCCTGGGAAAAAAAAATCTCTTTAACTAAGTATATCTTTTCAAAAAGTTTATATATCTAAAATGATGCCAAATGATGTAAATTAGATAAAGCCCAATGTCATTAAGTCTAAACTTTCCCGATGAGATCCATAACTTTTTTGTTTCTTTTGGAAAATCATACAGTTTTTTTAATTCTATTACTTAATGATTATTTGTTTCTTAGGCCATATCAACATATAATATTGTTTTTTATCTCAATATTGGATATAGGCAATACACTTCCTATCATTATTAATGATTGTCTAAGTGTTTGAATCATCTAAAATTTCAATAAATAAATTATACTTATCTTATATGAATTTTTGAGAATTATGTTTATATATAAAATTTTAACTATAAAAAATTTAAAAATATAAATTAAATTTAAAAAAATTTAGAAAATTTTAAATTTTTTATTAAAATGCTTTTACTCTCAAATCATATTCTATATATATATAGTCTTATGAAAAAAATTATTTATAATTCCATGATCTAACTCTGCATTGTCCATAATCCATTTAATCATTTAATAGTTTACATAGTTACTAAGTTGCGTAAATATTACCTCTTACTAATTTCTTAAGCATCAAGTTAAATGGATATTAATCATTTAATAGTTTACATAGTTACTAAGTTGCGTAAATATTACCTCTTACTAATTTCTTAAGCATCAAGTTAAATGGATATTTCTCTTCTCGGAATAGCCTGAATGCTATAGACTAGGCTCCATCTATAAAGATTCAGTGTATTTCTCCCTATTTTGGACTACTGTTTAACCATATAACTAAATATATTAGTGTAATTTGTCTTGTTTGAGGCTTTGTGTACTTCTCATATATTAATATCGTATATCATGAATTTCTTTAATTGATTTGAAAATATATATTTTGGGGCGACATAAAATAAGCTCATATCAACTCATGGTAATCCAAAGCAGGAACTAAGGTTTAATTCAATTATTGGAAACAATTATATAATAACACTTGTGTTTCTTAGCTTTTAATTTTTTATATAATAGTTTAACTCTAAAATAAATTTACCTTAAGAGATAAGGTATCAAGTCATGAGGAATATTTGAACTTTACTGGTGAATATGGGTGAATTTATGCCATATTTATAAGTCAAAATGAAGGTTTATTACGACGGGAGGATGGTAATATTTGCTAGTGGAATATTTGATTTGAAATAAAAATGAAAAAATTAATTTTACAGTATGTATTAATTTAATAATCAATTACTAGAAATATAATTTATATTTAGAAAATAGTAATTTAATGTTTTGAATTCTTTTAAAATACTGCTTGTATTAATTTAATAATTAATTAATAAAAATATAATTAAACAAATTATATTTAAAAATAGTAATTTAATGTTTTGAATTTTTTAAAACACTACTAAAAATAATAGGATAATTTTGAATTTTTTTAGAACATTATTAGAGATATAGGATAAAGTTGGGAAGTTGTAGCTTGCATACTGAAATTAATGAGGTTCTTATATTTGTCAAACTAGAAAACTTATTAATAGAAATATAATTAAACAAATTATATTTAAAAATAATAAATTAATGTTTTGAATTATTTTAAAACATTACTAAAGATAATAAGATAATTTTGAATTCTTTTAAAACATTACTATAGATATAGGATAAAGTTGAGAAGTTGTAGCTTGTACACTACAATTGGTGAGGGTCTTAAATTTGTCAAACTAGAAACTTATTCGGTGACATGAGAATATAAATGTATATACGAGTACTGACCTTTTGACGTTTTTCTCCCGAATTAAATACAATGCATTTGATGGATGGTTTTTTATTAATATAATGGGTCTTTTTATTTTGAAATTTGATCAAAACTTTCTATTGATATTCAGTGGAAAAATAGATTATGACGGAGTCTCAAACTAATGCAATCATTACACATTGAAGTGAAGGTCCTTTCAAATTGAATGTCGAATATTTTATATATCATGGGAGGACTGCCATATTTAATGTAAATGACCTATGAATTTGATGGTGACAATGAGTTTTCCTTGGGGTCATTTGTCCTTAAATGACAATTATGAAATCCTCTCGAAACTTTCTTTTTTTCCCTTCTTTCTTGGAATGTTACTACTCAAGATATAGCTAAAGAATGTCCAAAACAATCATCACTGTCTTCTGGTGCATAATGGAAGTTCAAAGTCTGTAAATTTTTTGAACGGTTTTATATTACTCTTTTTTTAGAGGAAAAAAACTAAGCTAAATTTTATTAAGGAAAAATACCAATTACATTTGTTTGTGATTTTGCAGTTTTTTCCAGATCCAAAAACTAAGAAGAGTCACAATGGCTCGGAATACATGTTCTTGGTACCACCCCACATACATATGGAGAGTTCATCTACCAAAAAGAAAAATAGAGAAAAAAACAACTAAATGGATCAGGGAGATAAACAACAACAAAAGGAAACTGCATATGATCTAAAAATTTAAATGTACAGTAAACCAACTATAGAAGGGCAGTGTGCCCCTCCTCCCTGGCCACTCAATCAGAAACAAAAGTAAATAACATATATCCTTCATCATCATGCAATCCTCTTTTTGACAGGGATTCGACCATCATGTTCGATTCCCTAAATATATGTAGAATGTCAAAACTCAGAAAGGTCTTTATGAGAGCATCAGTACGTTCTTGCCAACCCCTGAGATCTGGAGGGTCAAAAGTTGTATTTCCGAAAATTCCATCTATGATGATCTTAGAATCTCTGTAGACATGGATGCTCTGGATCTTCCTTTCATTTGCAAACCAGAGAAGACCCCAAAGAGCCACCATCTCCACCCTGGAGTTTGTGCCTAAACCCCCAAACCAATGCAGATTATAGTGAGAGTTACCAATAATGCATAGCCAAGATCCACAACCACATCTCCCTAGTTATGCTACACCATCAAAAACTGTCTCCGACATGTTTATCTAAGGGTGCAAAAATCTCCCCGATAGGTCCTTTGTAATTATCATTTGTGGTTCCATATACTCCAGCCAAGGAATTTTTTTAGAAAAAGTCATGTAAACACTAAAAGGAGTTCCCAAAAAATAAGATGATTCTAGGCCTTCCATATTTCCTAGATTACAGGATGTACTTGTGTACACCATGTCCATCCAAGCCCCACCGCAAACATTGCTCAATATAAATGAAATTTATGAAAGTAATTTTGAAAAAAGATAGAGTCATCGACCAAACCTGAAGTGTGATGCCGCAGGAAAGAACAGGATGCACAACAATTTCAATACGACCACCACATAAGGGACAATATCCTACGTTAAAATCTTGTTTTTCCACACCAGCCAATAGAACAAAGTGATTTTCAAAGGGGCATGCATTTTCCATATAGCTTTGAACCACGACGACATTGTAGATTCCTGTGTAAGGTGCATAAGATGTTTATAATTCTCCACAACCACCACAACACCTTTCCGAAGAGGCCCATCCCATGAAAGGGAATCACCTCTCTCATTTCTGCATAAACCAACACTTTTTAGTGCTTTGACATAGTTATTCCAATCCACAACCATATGCCTAGTCAATTCAATATGTGACACCTCTTTAAAAGTTTTAATAAATAATATTATGAAATAATTTTAAAAATAATAAATAAAAATTTTAAAGGTTACAATTTTGATAATTTTGAATGTTTTTTTTTACTTTAGGTATTTTATAATATTCCAAGGTTTATAAGAAGTTGTGAGAGTAATTGTTAGAAAAGTAATTTTAAGAAAATATTAAAATTGAAGATTATAAAATAGTTAAAAATGGATTTACAATTTTTTTGAAATTTTAAATTTAATTTTTGAAGATTTTGAAACAAAAATGGAATTTTAAAAGAAGACTAAAAATGTAAAATATGAAAATAGTTTTTTTATAAAAATATGAAAACATATTTTACAGATTTATTTGAACTAAGAGTAATAAAAAATCCAAGAATAAAACAGTCATATCTATTAGAAAAAGATTAAAAACTTATAAAATCATTAAAGTGCACTTTACTAGTCATTATATGTTTATAGGGAGGGTTCCTAAAATTTAAAATTTTGGATAAACCATTAAGAGCTAAAAAAATAATAATGCAGTTAAAGACCATGTTCAATGTCTAGAAAAGACATTGTTGAATCGATAATATTAGACAATAAAGACATTAATGATACCATGATAAAAGTGATTTCACTTTTGAAGTGGTCTTCCATAAAGTTTTGATAATGGACACTTTTCAAATTATGCCCTCTTCAATCATTCACTAATTGATTTAAAACGTAAATCTAAATATAGTTAGTTCTGTTATAATGTGATACAAAGATTTATGTTATATATATATATATATATATATATATATATATATATATAATCATAGGGCTCATTTGATTAAGTTTTTTTTGTTTTTTTAATATTTGTTTTGGACTAATATCTCAAATTCTCATTAGGTTTCTATAATTCTCATGAGAATTGATAACCTTAATGAAATCGCCCATTATCACAAAAATTGGCCCATTACCAATGTCAATACATATCCTTAGAAGATACATATATGCATTCCCTTACAATATGTTGTGCTTCTTACCTCATGCTTGCTTTATATTTTAGTTAATTATGAATAAATGAGAGACGAAAGAACTTCATTAAATAGATGGGATGATAATTGTCTATGAAAATTAATTAGCTAAATATGGTTAGTAAAAGTATCCATTAGAAATGTTTTGGTAAATAGTTGTTTGGGCTCCCTCCATGGGATAAAATATTGTATTATTATCCATTAGTGAATACTCTAAAAAAATTAGACATTCATCCCCAATCAACTTGAGTCTTAGCTTTCAAGGGGTCAGACACCTATGAGGATTTATTTTCCAACACTAAATGAATTGTTGAAGTAATTTGATAAATATACAATAAAATTGTGTCTCTCATAGTCATTAATTAATCAACATTTTAATGGATATTGCAAGGATTTATTAGATGCACCATGACTTTATATATTCAAAAGAATGATACTAAAATAAAATATTTGAATCGATAATATAAGATGAAACATCCTCCCAAAATATATAAAGAAATTATTCAAAATGAAAAAGGGGAAAATCCTATTATAAGAAAACAATAGAACTAAATAAATATCAATCGAATTAAATTAAAACTATAAAATGACAATAATTTAAAGAAAATACCACAAAGTAAAAAAATTATATTTTTTATTTTTATTTTGGGTAGATATAGTCAATGAAAGAAAATTTTCAAGATTTAGCTATTTAAAAGGAATATATATATCCCCCTCCATATTTAGTATTGAATAAGTGTCAAGACCAACTTTTTTAACTACTATAAATACGCTTGTGATATTTTTAGAGATAGAATTTGTGAGATGGCTTGAAATGTCTAATGTTTTAGGTGGACACTCCACACATTAACACAAGAAGATTTGGAATAAATGTGTTAAGATAGTGGTGTCAAGTTAAATTTAAAAGGAAATAATTTTTTAAACCATTGAGAGGTGAAATAAATTAATGGACTCATAATTATTGAAATTTCATGTGTTTCCTTTACATTCATTCAATTTATATCATTTAAAATTAAGGTATCTAATATGGAATTGGAAGTCTTTATCTCCTTAGGAATGTTTTTCAAACCCATGTCAAACCAACTTCTAACAATCTCTTGACTATCAAAAAAAAAAATTTGGCGTTTTGTATTTCTTCTTTCAACTTTAACAAAGTTTTAATTTGATTTCGAAGGGATGGATAACTTACTCTTGTGAAGATTAAGATAGCTATAGGAAAGAGAGAAAAATATTAAAAGTTGGGATTCCCCCTTATCTTCAACTAGGTAATGAGGGGAAGTTATTAATGTAGCATTAGGAGAAACTTAGTGTACCCATTGGGCATTGGGTAAAGAATTGAGATAGTTCCTATGATGTTTAGTGTGTACTTTCTTTAGAATGTAAATTAAGTTATTATTTGTTGATTCAACTACATTATTACCTCGTGGAAAATAATTTGATGAAATTCGAGAAGTGATTCCATTTTCCAAACCAAATTCAACCAAGTTTAATGACGAAAAGTAGGAAGCATTATAATAAATAGTACCAAAGGATGGTGAAACTGTTAGAACATTAATCACCCCTGATTGTATGATGGTGATAGTCGGCAACAATTTAGAAAGTCATTAATGCCAGTTAGTGAGAGTAAGCGATAGTCGGCGCAATTAGATAGAAATTTAATGATCATTTGTAAAGCCTCTCTAGATTTACCAGCTGAATTGTATAAATATCTGTGTTTTGTAATGAAATAACAAGCTCTTTTGTGAGTCTTCATTGTTTTTGTCATGGTATCAGAGTAGGTGAGCTGTGGGAGAGCAGTCTTGTGTTGTTCAGTAGAGGGTTGTGTGTACTTCTTTAGGAGGAGAGAGGCCACCTAGCGAGTCAGCATAGTTTGTGAGAGCTCAGTGGTGTGAAGAGTCATTGAAGAGTTGTTCCTTTGCTTTTGATTTTGATGTGTATTTGAAACATTTGAAGACAATGTTGGCCGATTAGTTGTTTGAAGCCAATGGTCAACTCTGCAGATCTGAGAGAGTTGAGAACTAATCTGTCACCAGGAGACAGAAAATAAAGAACCACGACAGCACTAGTCAGGTTGTCCCTGTGGTGTATTGTTTTTGGAGATTTCTGGGTGGAACTATTGTGTCAAGCGCAATGAGGAGTTGGTGGTCTGCAACTTGGATGTTGAGCACAATGTGTGGATTAGAGAGCCCTTGTTATTCGCTGATTGAAGTTGCGTTTGACCTATGAAGAGAAGTTGGCAGTGGTCTATAAGAACCTGTGCAGTGGTGAAGAGTTATTGCATATCGGCAACGGTGAATTGTTGACTTGGCTTTGTGAGGAGGATTCAGTTAGAGATGGTGTAGATGTTGAGTAAGTTTGTGGAGTTGTTACCTATGTGGAATAGATCTATGGGCAAGGCGCATGAGTCAAGTGTATTCAAGTATATGGTGCGTTCTTGAGGAGCGTTGAACTATTGGTCGAGGTAATAGGTGTAAAAGTGGATCGATCTCAGCTGCAGCCTGCGACTAGTGCATGTGTAGCAGAGTTAGCATTGATGCCCCATTTCAGAGAAAGTGTAAATGTCTCTATGCCTATGTCCAATTTGAAGTCGAGTTTGTCAGTGCTCAATCCTGAGAGGAGAAGATAAATGTTAAATATTTTTTGTGTAAAGTTGTGGCTTCCACCGTGTGTGGAGAGCCCCGTAGAAGGTCACTGGTCTAACTAGAGGACAATGAGTGGAATAATGTTTGATAGTGACCTTTTTGATGATGCATTTTTAGAGAGCCCATTTGGAAGTATTTTTGGGCATGGTAATTTTTTTATTCATGTAGTATTTTTGAGTCACAATAATTATTAGATCAACAGAATGATTTTATTAATGACCATAAATATCTAGAGCTGGAGTCCATTCCACATGAGAGAAAAACTTACTTGTCCCTGAACCCAATTGCTTATAATTTGATTGGATATGCTTCTAAGATGGTTGCGACAGTGGAGGATAAGACCATGGATGTTGTTTAGAAGCCGCACATGTTCGAAGATGAGTGCATTTTGGTGGCTCCTCATAGAAAGTGGCGAGAGCATGAATTAGATTACCTTGTTTGGGATACTGCCTTGCATCCCAATTTGGAGGAGGTTGCTAATGTTAAGTACATAAGAAAAGAGTAGTTAAAGGAGCTCATAAGGAAATGAGAAAGGTGAAGATGAAATTGCACCAGCAAATGAACAAGCATGGACCCTTTATCAAGAAGGAAAAAATGAAATGTTTTGTTGTAAGCTTAGTTGAGACTTAGACAAATTAAAGTTTAGGTCTTCGTGATTAAGGGGAGGTGTTAGAACATTAATCATGCCTAATCATATGATGGTGATAGTCAACAACAAGTTTGTGAGTCATCAATGTCAGTCAGTGAGTGTTGACGATAGTCAGCGGAATTAGATAGAAATTTAATGATCGTCTGTAAAATCTCTCTAGATTTACCAGCTGGGTTTTGTATAAATATCTGCATTTTGTAATGAAATAACAAGCTCTTTAATAGAGTCTTCAAGTTACTATCAGAAACTAGTAAACAGGTGCTATTTTGAGAATTGGATCACAATGTCTTCATTCACTTTTATGAGTGTTATTACTTCTACCCATCTAGTGAAGCTATATGAATACTTAATATGTATTTATGTGGACTTTAAGAATTAATATTAATCTCTCCAATAATATCACGTGTAGACATAAGCTTCAATCGTCTTATTTTCCTTCTATGTAAGTAGTTCGTGCTAGATCTATTTTATAGATGATGTTTGAGATAAATGTGCCCTGAATTTATATTTGTTGGAATTTAAGATACATTATTGGCATATATAGAAACTTAATTTTCTCAACCTTCTTCTTTCGTCCTAACTTGATCTTGGTGTTTAGCTTCCAATTTATGAAATTGACTATTTTAATTCTCCTAAATTTAGAGCCACACTCTTAACTAGAAATTATTTAATTTCTTTTCTCTTTCACTAAGTTCTTTTTTTAAGAAGATTAATGTAAATCATGCATTGAAGATATAGAGTTTGATGTTTTTATGACATTAATTACAATATATGGTTTCTTGTCAATTGTTGGATAATTCAATTCAATTCCTTGTAAACATGTGTTCATAAATGAAATCAAGCATTCACCTTGTTCTTTATTCCTCTGTGTCAGAATATATGCCAAATAATGTGATTATAAAAGAAATCAAGTATTCATCTTGTTTTTTTTTTTTGTAATCATAGATGCCAAAGAATGATATGACGCAAAGTTATATCAAAGAATTATTTGTTGAAATTAAGATTAGGTAATGTGACAATATTAATAATACTATAGTAGTCTTGATGTTTTCAAATTTATATTCTTGATGTTTTCAAATTTATATTTTTTAGTTTGCATGTATTTAGAAATAACACCTTTCTTTATAATGTTTTATAATGGTTTAACTATTTATATAAAGTAAGAAAAAGATATCCCAAGAAAATTGATGTTTCTATGAAATTATCATTATATAGAAGAGAAATTTGAGAAATAATTGTGGTTCACTTGAATTTTAATGTCCTAACACTTTACTTTCTATGAGAGCAAATATTCTTTTCTTTACATTCAAAATATCTGTATTTTTTAAAGTTTGTCTCCAATGCTTAAAGTGGTTTACATTTTTTGGGAATATATTGTGATATTATCCAAATAAATTATTATAGTTTAATTAAACAATCATTAGGAAGTGATGTTCATAAACAATTGTTGGGAAGGCATATTGATAATTTGTTGAAAGGTGGCACTATATTAATATGGTTTGAGTGGTTCTAATGGTTAAGAACATGTGTTCTCTTTTAAGAGGTCATAGGATCAAAACCAGAGAGATAGTATATATATGCCTTTATAAACCCATTTTTGCTGCACAATATGAATGACAAACCTGAAAAATACACTTGCCTTTTGTACCAAGGACTACAAAGTTGGCTCTCATTCATATATATATATATATATAACATGTTGGGCAATCTTCCTGTCGAAAGTCTTGACAATTCCAAGTGAAAATATGTTCAGACTATTTGAATAATCTAGAGTAAACTTGCTTCTCTGCTTTCATAGTGTTTAAATTAACATTTTACTTTAAAGTTACCACTCACCGAACGAATTGGATGCGCTGTTTTGGAAGACGGGATTTGACTTCCTTCCACACGACCGATGGATGTTGTTTTCTGTATGAATTGGATGTCCGGTTTTGAAAGACGGGATTTGACTTCCTTCCACACGACCGATGGATGTTGTTTTCTGTATGAACTTAGGAAGGCATTCCTTCAACATACAGTCGGGGCCGGGCTCGGGAGGTACTGTAACATTTGGAGTTGTGGCGTAGATATCATTGCCACCATAGAGGGAACATCTAGTGATCGAACAGGATCCTGAATGTTCCTTATCCTCGAACCCATGACCTCGACGCCCTCGGATCCCTCGTCCTTGTAAAATCCCCATTCGCTTCTCAGCTTCCAAGTTCCTGCCCATCTGCCCTCTGCTCTTCTCCTTACACTGCCCTCTCCCCTTCCCCAGTCACCGGATCGAACCTCGTCCGTTGTTATCGCGTCGCCCTCCTTCAGGATTTTCACTCTGCGGCGACAAAGAGGAGACAAAGATCGCAGAGCCAGGGAGCAATACCGAGGATCTCTTCGAAATCCCGGCGGTCAGCAGTTCGAATCTTGCAGAATGAATGGCGGCGGAGTGCGTTGCGGAGTCTGTAAGTTTCTGAGAAGGAAATGCGTGAAAGGTTGCGTGTTTGCTCCATACTTTCCCCATAATGAGGGCGCCGCTCATTTCGCCGCAGTTCATAAAATTTTCTGGGCGAGCAATGTATCGAAGCTTTTATTGCATATCCCTACACCCCAGCGCTGGGAGGCAGCTGATACCATATCGTACGAGGCACAGGCTCGAGTCCAAGATCCCGTCTATGGCTGTGTTGCGCACAATTACGCCTTGCAGCAACATGTATATTAAATGTTCACTGATCATTGTGAAACATATATTGTGTATATATCAATACCGTCTGCAGCTCCCTTCTTTAATGTTCTTTTAAATTTGCAAACTTCATTTCTGCAAGTATCTATTGTCTCAAAATATCTGTAATACAGATAAATTTATTACAGGTTGCGAGTTTGCAGGCAGAGCTTGCAATCGTGCACGCACAACTGGCGAGTCGCATGTCGTCCGGATCAGCATCGACCTCCGCGAATTTTCCTACCATGGCTTCTTCATCGTACAGTCACTATCCACATCAGTTCTCTGCACACCTCTCCCTGCCATATCAACCAATCCCCCAGCCCTACAGCGCTCTCCTCTCTTGTGTCAGAGTTTCCGGGGTCTATGAGTGATGATTCGTGGGCACATATGGAGATCCTCCAAAGATGCAGAAGTCAAGAGGAAAATGGAGAAGATAGCGGAGATTTGCAAGATCTCGTCCATACTCTTATTAGGAGAGGTTAGGATATTCCAATGTCTATATTATGGAATACAATTTTATTATAGAATATAATTTTTAAAATTTTAATTTTTTTAACAGCAGTGGGGATTTAGTTTATATTTACAAATTAATATTGAGATTTATTTTCAAAATAGCTGCTATGTTTTTTTATTTAGTGTTTTTAATAAATTGATTAATTAAAAAATATATTATATTAATTAGTGAGTTATATTTAAATTACAATATTGTAAGTTTATTTATTATGGTAGAGCGGCGTAATTTTTTATGGTTATAAGTGTATTTATTTTGAGTTAAGGCTTCCAAATTTTAATTAAATTATCAATATTTATTAGATTGGATGGATGGTGGGGATTTAACTTCCATGGAATATTCTAAAATATTCATAATATTAGAAGAAATTTTAATTTAATTATCAATATTTATTGGATGAATAGTGGGGATTTAACTTCCATGGGATATTATAGAATATAAATAATATTAGAAGAAATTTTAATTTAATTATCAATATTTATTGGATGGATGGTGGGGATTTAACTTCCATGAAATATTCTAGAATATTCATAGTATTAGAAGTTGAGATTTATCTTCAAAGTAATTATGCTCTTTTTGTCTCTTTAATTAAATTGATTAATAAAAAAAATATTAAAAATGTTTATGGTAAAGTGGAAGTAAATCTCCATGGTTAAGAATTTTGTTCAATGTGTTTTTAAATTTATATATGTTTAAGCTATATATATAATTTAAAAAAAAAGAGTTATAATTTAGTTACTTTTTATGATTTTGTTTTATTTTTTTAATTTTAGCAATATGAGATGTATAATGATATAAATATTTAGATATTTATTATGGTTGATGTCTCTGCACATTATGGGCCATTTAATGTACATAACTTTACTAGTTTAACTTATAATTAATTTTACTTTTATTCCATATTTTTCAACAAAATGACTATAGTTCTTACAAAATACTTATTCAAGGTTATAATTATAATGGGGAGTTTGACCTATAAATAATCCATTCATTAATTTAAATAGTAGGGAGAATATTGTCACACTCCTAATTTATCCATAATTTTTTTCATGACAAAACCATGGTGTCCATTTATTTGTTTAATGCCTCTTCCCTTTCCACTAAGGAACATTAAAGTTACGAGAAGGAATGTAATAGTAATTTCGCTGATTTAATCACAATATTCAACTTTGGCACTCGAATTATCTTGGGCATAAGCAATGAGGGTTGAGTTATTTCGTTGGGTTGATTTCCTATTTAATACCTATACCTCCACTAGAGTTGAATTTTGTTCATTCATGTCTATGTTTAGATATGGAATACCTTGGAAATAACTTACAAGGCGTACCTAGCTACCATTTTCAATTGTGAGCGAACTGTGGGGTCCCACATCTTCACGGTGCAAGCGACCTCCATGTGATGTGTCAGAGGTTGGAAACTTTGATCGGTTGAGATGGGTTCATTCCATCTAAGGTTGGAGATTTCATATTTTAATCCTAACTCTCCTAATCGTGTTTATCCCTTCCATCTGGTTCCTTGTCGATGTGTTTATCCCTTCCATCTGGCTCCTTGTCAATTTTTTTTCCCTAAGGAGTGTCATACACCTACCACACCACCAAGGAAGACAATAATGTGCTAGCTGTGGTGTATCCCTTTTGGGTTCCAGTGATGCGTGGCAACGTTTCCCTCTTGACATTCAGCACCACTCACACAAGTGTAAACAAATATTTTTTCTTACCTTTCCTATATTACCTTTCTTAGCTATCTGTAGGTTTAATTTTAATCGTCTGCCTTGGTGTATATCATCCATAGAGGTTCATGGAGGGCTATGAAGTTGAAGTCTGAAAATCGTTGGGACAACTTATTTGTCACATGGAATTATTTTTTCGTTTGTCTCCCGAGGTGGCAACCACCTGATATTGGGTAATTTATTTATTCGTTGTTCTTGGCTTTGTTTCTTGTTTCCATTTATAGATGAGTTACCCCTTGTTGCTGAGAAATATTTATCTAACAAGGTCGTTCTCTTTTTTTCCTTTCTAAGTTATACTTTCTCTCATCGACATAGGGAGGATCACCAAATTTTGAGAGCAGTTCTTTAGCGGGTTAGAATAACCCTAGTGTGTGGAGGCCTTGTGAAAGAGTAACCTAGTTGGAACCATTTTTTCCATTACAAATTTTGGGTAATGTTCTTCTATACACTTGAGAAAATCATAACATTCTTTGGGTTTTGTCAAATCCCTCTCGGTGTTACTAGATTTCAGATGGTTCTCTTGTTAGTATGGATACTTTGGTTTTATCCTTTTCAGGCATATTAACTTATATATATAACATACTTTCTTGGGCCTACTACAGAAAAATACCTACTAGGTTCCACTAATTAAAAAAATTCTTTTATTTATAGTTAAATTTCAATGGACTCACAGACAGGTGGACATAACCAATCATTACATGCACAGTAATCATCCAAGAAACTATACTCAAAATCTTAGCTACTGAATACTAGCAAGATAATGAACCATATTTCACACTCTTATATTAGCCCTTAAGCTTAATCTCAACTCGGAGAAAGGGAATGAATCATGACATGCAACCATAAAGACTCTGAAAAAACGCTTGCACACATGAATAGATATTAATTTAAGTTTACTGTAGCTATCATGGCCGTACATCATGATAATAGTCCTATACACATAATCAATATGTTATTGGCCAAGCTTTCATTCACATGCATAACTAGCTAGAATTAGCCCAAGTGGAGGGAGTCATATTGACATGCAAACAAAGATAATTGAACCATTGGTCATACCATGAGAAGCATTATTTCTATAACTGTTCTGCTTGCATAAGAAATTACCAATTTAGGAAATTATAAGCATACTATATTCCTTTATTAAATGCAAGATGATTAGGTATATTTATATATGATCTCCTCATAAACAAAGTTAGTATTTACAACTACATATTATGCTTCCACTATTAACTCTCCTCTTCAATGTAAAACAAGTCACATGTATAAAACTGCAATCATTCTCATAAGAAAAACATTAATACAAGTAATCTATTTATGAATAATTGTCACATGAAAATTCTACCATGAATGGGTACTAGAACTGTTACCCACTGAATATGCTTCTACAATTAACTTCACATTGGAATGAAACATGCATAAGAAAATTCGTCATTCCCATAACAGAGATAAATTCAACCATTAGTATATCTGAGCTAAATTATTTAACATCAAAACAAGTAAGGATTAACATAAAACGCATACCATGCAAGTGAATTTCATTAGAATAGATGGAAACACCATTTAATCGATTAATACATAAGCATATATAATTCACTCAAACATTCTCAGGGCAAAGAAACTTCAGAAATATTCTCATAAACAAAATAGAACTATAACACAGAGAGAGAGAGAGAGTAAGAATTATCACACAAAACATTCCACGCATATGAAACCAACTAAAACCTCACTAGGAAAGCAGAGCACCACTAGCCAACCATGAATCACCTTTGATTCCCCCCGAACCGAGGTTCTTGCCAAGGATCAACTGTCCTCAATTGATCAATGCACTCGGTACTTAATACCCTCTTTCATGCTTTAGTTTCCATCAACGATGTCCCACTTTTATGGATTTTTCCATTTTCCTAGGTCTTTTTCGAAAAATCTCATCTTTATCTCCCATGAGGCTTTTTCTCATTAAAGATTTCCTTTATCCCTCGCAAAGCTTTTATGTCTGATGGATCTTTATCTCCCATCCATTTGATGGATATTCAATCCATCCAAGCTTATCTAGAATCACATATACAAGCTTTATCATGAAATATTCATCTCTATCCCATTCCTCAATGGGATTTGGCAAGAATCTCCTCTATCTTGGTGCTCCACCCTCCAAGTGATTTATTTTATTAATTTATTTGATAATACATTTTCTTTTCATATTACATATCACCCAGCTTTCTTCAGCTTAGTTTTAGAATAGTTTAACCCACAAAGGAGGGTATCTTACTTAGCTTTCCTCAGCTTAGGTTTACAATCATTTAACACACAAGGGAGGATATCACACCTATATTTAACTTAGCTTAGGTTTACAATAATTTAGCACACAAGGGAGGGGTGTTACATACTCTCCCCCTTAAATTTTACACCGTCCTCAGTGTATCACTGCATCATGTCCTCGTTCACAGGTAGCTGGTTTCTGAATCAATAGCTCTCATGGCTCTGCCATCTGATGTAATTTTTCCAATGTACATCAGTCACAAGGAGTGCTCCTCTTCCATAGCTACATTGGTCACCAAGAGTGCTCATCTTCCATAGCTGCATTGGTCGCGAAGAGTGCTCCACTTCCATAGATACATCGGTCTCAAGGAGTGTTCTCCTTTCATAGCTACCTGTAATATTGTTTTCAAACCATTTGTGTGAATTTATAGATGTAGAATTTTAACTATGATACATATCATAATCTGTTAGTTAATATTACTAAAACAACTATTTCTCATTTCTCATTTTATCTGAAGAATGCATGTTAGCTTCTCGCATTCTTCTAAGCCTTTGTTTTCTTTGTTGAACAATTGCTTCTTGTAGTTTCTCTGCAAATAACACATTTCTTAGCATATTTTCCACATCAATATGCCTACAATGTCATAACAGATTAGTTCACATAACAATATATATATATATATATATATATATATATATATATATATATATATATATATATATATATATATATATATATATATTCATTATATATGTTCATCATATATATTCTTCATAATCATATGTATGCCAAACTTAACCATGGTTACTTATCCTTGAACCACTTCTTACTTTCCTTCTTTTGTGCAACCACCCAGTCGGTTGTCCTGCCAGACATCTACCCAATGTCTTCATGCATACCTGCACACAATGTGTATTATACACACCGATATACATATCATATTTCAAACATGTAACATATGTAGTCATACAGGTACCGTATGTACTGTTGTACATAGTACCATCTGTGCTACAACCCATCATACCATCCTCATGGTATCACCTGCATGACATAAGTTTTAGCCACATGTTTTCCACTATGTTAGAATCATGCCAAACATTCCTTTATCTATTTCTAATAAATAAAACAACTATTCTTAGTTTATAAGGAATTCCCATGAGCATGGTTCATTTCTGTAATCCAAGAAAGTTTTATGTCAAGTGCAAATCATTTTCAGATTTCATTTGGTTGTAACACAATATCAGTAGCATAGTATTGTATTCATGCATCTTTTCATCTTAATCATAGCTTTTGAAGTTTAATATTCATAATATCATACTTCATTCCTAATTAATTCATCTCGTATGATTTATTATTTCCCTTTTTATGCCTCAACAATTAGTTGGCCAAGCAGAATTTAGTGTAGTTATGAATGAATGTTTTTACAACTTTCAATCCTACACTGCTTTTAGTTGTATGTATTTATGAGTTCAGGGTACTTACATGTTAGCTCCTCTTTAAAATTAAATCACCCTTAACTAGAATATGAGTTATCCATTTTATGAATTCCTGTTTGACTTATGCAACCTTTCTTATGTTGTCTAGACACGTTATCAATGCAATCCAATAAGAGAACCTCCCAAAATTGCTTGGTACAAATTATGAATTTCCATTTGTATGATATAAATCCATTTAAATAGATTGTTAGATACCATTTAATTGACCGAGTGGTCCATACAATTTGTTCTTACTTCATCAATTACTATGGTTTGTACTAAAGGATACCTATAGGTTCAACTATGCATATCCATCAAAAGATGCATATGTCCTAGAAATATGTTAAAGTTAAGTTCCCCCTTAATCATACTTTCTTCCAATAGAAGAACAAATCACATTGTATATAGATGCATTAATCAAATGATTAATTTGAACAAAAAATTGTATAGTTATATGGTCTTGTACTATAACCTCTTCGCATCATCATAACACTATTTCCTGAAAAACTTTACAATGGTATAATACTTTCATAGAAATTATACCATTTATAATTTTTTTTATAGCATGATGACCATAGTTTAATATTTAACTAGAATAAATTACTCACATATTCTCTAATAGGCATGGTAAATTTCTTTTCTGGTGTTATCATAGTCCAGTTTTATGAAAAAGTGTGATTCTTTCACACATGAAGGCAACATGTATAAGTGTGACACTCAAGTAATCATATCTTCCTACCATATTCATTACTTGTTATTAATCTTAAACAAAGTCTAAAAACATTACTTTTAAGGAATTTCCTCACTAAGGTACACTGCATGCTATAATAACCTAGTTATAAGATTTTTCCTAACAGTAAGGACTAACAACCTTCATTTTCCTTGTCCAGCCTGACTCTTAAACATATTCATAAGTTATTTATGCATACGTTTCCTATTTACTATTGGCACATAACAACCCAAGCATGTATATCATGATTTAGACCCAAGACTCTTTCTTATATGGATGCATGACACCAAGGCCCTTCTATCATAAACCAATTGATAAATAAAATATTCTTACAAGGCTATAATACTGCACACACATGTACTTACATTGAATATTCATATAACTCATTACTATACATGGATATTAAGCATGATCCTCTTTAAAACATGTTTATCTGAATGACCACTCAGCCAGACTATGGTAACACATACCAAACAATTCATGACAATGCATGGGTATATGTATCATTACACAACAATAAAACAATGATACAACCATGGGATTTCTCTATTATATAATCCTCCTTTCCAGTATTAGGTGATTTTATTTAGCCATGCATCTACACAGAAATTGTACCAATCACTATTTAAAATTTTACCTATTGGAATAATCAATTTTTTATTTCATTCCACTATAGTTTTCCACCTGGCTCATCAACCGATACATCTTATGGATGTCATGATTTGGGATTTTGGTCCCTTCGTAGAAATTGTGTTAGAGGTTTAACCAAAACCCTTCTAATTCCTCCTCGTCATTCATTTAAAAACATAATACCCATTTTTGCCAAGTTTTCTTTATGTACATCTAGTTTCTATCATGCATATATATGTATTTTACCTTTACTTCCGAAACCACAATCTCCACATGCTCAAGCATGACTAATTTGGAGATTTACATGAAAAATAAACCCACTAAAATAAACTAGAATTGCAGGTAGAAAATTGCCTTTGCTCATATAGGGAAATCGTTTTGCATAAGGATTTAAATCTTTTATGCAATTCCAAATAAGCTATTTATTTTCTCATTCATAATTATTTATCTAGTTATCCATTAGAAGCATACTATGTCCCATACTAAACATAGTGATGATCAAGTTCCCATGAAATCTTTTCTTAGTGTTCGGGCGATAAAATGCTTTTCTTGGTTTGCACATATTGATAATCAATATTAACAACTTGGCACTTAGCAAGCAATCTCAAAATATTTAACTTGAAACTCAAATACCTAGATTAAGACACAACAATCATGTGAAAATAAGTTATGTCTTCATTTCTTCTCCAAATTGGAGGGTTTCATATTGGTTAGATTTTTACCCCCAGAACCATATCTATATAAGATATATACATTAAAGTATGATATTAAGTTGCAAAGTTTCATATTGTTAAGAAGATACTTATAAGCTTATCATGATCTCTCTTCCATCAATCACGAGCATTAGGACTTGCTTCTTATTAATTTCCCTAGTTTATTTGTGGTACACAAGAATACTTATAGGTACGAGTATGCAGATGCATAGATCATGGTATATAATAACATGTTAAAATAGATTTCCATTTTTGTTTTTAGCCTAATTCAGTTTTTGACTCCTTCACTTATGTAAGCATATTTATACAACTCATTATACCTCTACAATGGGTCCCACATGAAAAATAATTTGGGAATAGTAATTTATTTGCAACATTTTAGAATAATATCATTTTCATTCCTATAATAAAATCATTTTTATTTACGAAAAAAGAAGAAACTTACTTAAATATATTGTCTCCCCTATTTGTGTAATTTCACTTAAAATGAATGCTAACCATGAATGAGTATTGTAAGGGAATATTAATTTTTTTTATCTATGCATAAACCTGCCATCTCGATTCGATGACAAGCAAAATATGAATCAACTAGGACATTGAACTTCTTAAGCTCTTCAAGTATCTTAGATGAATATATTCCTGACCAAGCAATTACAACATCCTTAAGTAAGGTCTTTAAAGCCTCTGGATATGAGGAATCCATAATATAGTGATCCATTTTCAACAAAAGCTTGAATTTTCCATAATTTGTTGTTAATCCATTAATGAAATAAATGATATCTTTGTGAGGTTTGTCTTTGATAGCTTTTTTAGTACAAAAATATATGTTTTAGTTTCAAGCCTCACAACAAAAACAACATACAAGTTAAAAAGAAGTTGATGCACATAGAAAACCCACCTCATTAATTTAATTACATTATTCACTTACCCTCTATGATAATTTATCATACTTCGAATAGCTTATTAGGATGGAATATGTTCGTTGAAATCTGTATAAGTCGTGTCTTGTTATTCAAAAGTTGACCTGCACTCTGCTTGAAGCATTTAACAAGATTTACCAATCCCTATCTCTGTGCAACCTCCAATGTATAGAAGGTTAAGAAAAGGATTACGTTGGTATGTGGAGGTTGGGATAACCCTTTCCCTATGAATCTCTTTTCCAGAGATAGAGGTTTTGTGAATCCTCAATGGGAGCAGTTTGGTGGAACGAAAGAGAAAAATCGTTGACATTATGGAAACAACAAGAAATAGTACATACTTCAAAGAAATAGTAATCTTATAAGCATGAAATAAATCGACACAAGCTAAACAATGCGAGACATTGTATTGTCTGGTGATTCCCATGTTTCATGACTTAAATTTGAGCATTATTCTTACTGTGAGAAGAAAGGGACATTAAGCATATACAGTCAGTTTTAATGGGCACATAAAACAAGTGATAACACCTGGTAGCATCATTATGGGCATTGATGCGTGCAAGTTTGCTATAAGCCACCATCAAATCCTCTTCAATTGTCTTCTTCCCATATCTACTTCATACCACATATCAGAAAAGGAAGTTAATCCAACCGATATATATTCAATGTCAGCTACATTAGCAAAAAAAAGACTCTCATAACCCCAAACGACTGGAGGAATACACTTACCCATGCTTTCTGCACAACATAATGAGGTGTAGAGAGACCGAGCTTATAGCTTTTTCGTATTAACGACTAGAGAGCTTGTTTGAAGGCAGTATCCCTCCTTCCAGTTTTTATACATGTTTATCGTATGGATATAGTTGAGCACCGATAACTCTATCTCGCCCATGAGGATAATCATTATCTAATGTATTCAATTGGTGGATAGGCATTCACACTTGCTCAAAAAGAAGTAGCCATGCTATAACTTCCTTTATCACTCTGAAACTATGGTGAAATGGGAAAAAAAGCAGTATTTAAAAATAAATAGCAATCTTATCAAGGAGACATTATGAGTAAACAGAAGATTGTCAAAGGCAACAACGAGCTCGAGCTTTTCTTCGATCCTCATGGAACAATGCAGTCAATCGATTGACATCTAAAAGGAATATAGTGATAGTGTTTTTCGGAATTTTCCAATGTGTCATTACTTTTGCCCATAATGTAGGGATCTAGATCTACCCGCATCGACATTCATGCCATTTGAGAAGCTTTAATTCGAATCGAAAAAGAAAAAAAACAGTTCTTGCACAAAAGGAATAAAACATTTGTGTCGGGTTTTGCTCACCATCTGATAGTCATCTGAAGGCTATGACTTTTTTGCATTCCCATTTCCCTCATAGAAAAAAGGTTTGTCACAGCGTGTGTAGATTTTTGTCTTAGCAAAAACTAAGAAACTGGATTAGGATCGGGTTTCCTTGCTAGGTATGAGGTTTTTCCCAAACCCATCACCATCAGTAAATAAGTACAAGGAAGGGTGCAACAATTCAGTGAAGTATCCACTCTGTGTGTTGTTAGCACAATTTACAATGCATGTTTAGTGGAGAAGGTGAATTTCCCTTCAGTTTTCACACTACCGCTGAGTGCTACAGGGTGCATATTAATCAGACAGTTTTGATTATGTTGATAGGATATGCCATGAAAGATTTACTATTGTTTAACCATATATACCATCATGTATATACATCTTAGAATATATATATATATATATATATATATATATATATATATATATATATATATATATATATATATTTAGCATACATTCACAGATAATATTTAATGTTCAATTATTATGATGGTCATTCCAACCAGTTTTGTTGCTCATCCATTATCTATTAGAATGGGGGCATTGTGAAAAGAATTACTATTCAACAGCTCTCATCCACCTCAATTGTAGGAAGCTGCTGTTGGCTTCCAAGAGTATATAGGGAGTTCTCGAAGATAAAGTAGAGCCGAGATAAGAAATGGAATCTTAGTTTTTCCAGTGGTGAGATGATCAAAGATAGATACGCTAGTCGGGAAATCCAATGAGTTTATGATAGGGCCTAATTAATCAATGGAAGAATCGGAAAGAAGGAGAGATAAGATGGATGGACTACCAACTTAGCAACTACGGTTTTCAATCCTGCTAAAAAACCCCATGAGTATTGAGGTTGTTGGTACATGAGCACAAGTAATGAGATCTCCTTGGTTCAAGTCAGCACACTTGCAGGAAATCCAACTCGAATAGGAAAGCAAAATATGAATAAGAGTTAGTCCTTTCTTTTTTGTAGCTCTTTCAAACCCTTGCTTTGTCACTATATGAACATGGATTGATTTGATGGCTTTTTGTCGACTAAGACTCTCTTCTTTAATTCTCATCCTTAGCCATATTTCGCAGAGACAGATTGGCCCATAGGCCGAAAGGTTTTCATTTGTGACGTACCCCTTTGGGCCTACTTTGGAAAAATTGCTAATAGGCTCCATTAATTAAAAAAATTCTTTTATTTATAATCAAATTTCAATGGACTTACAGGTGGAATTAACCAATCATTACATTCACAGTAATCATCCAGGAAACTATACTCAAAATTTTAGCTACTGAATACCAACAAGATAATGAACCATATTTCACACTCTTATATTAGCCCTTAAGATTAAACTCAACTTGAAGAAAGGGAACAAATCATGACATGCAACCATCAAAACTCTGAAAAAAATCTTGCACGCATGAATAGATATAAATTTAAGTTTACTGTAGCTATCATGGCCGTAATCATGATCATAGTCATATAGACATAGTCAATATGTTATTGGCCAACCTTTCATTCACATGCATAACTAGCTAGAATTAGCCTAAGTGGAGGCAGTCTTATTGACATGTAAACACAGATAATTGAACCATTGGTCATACAATGAGAAGCATTATTTCTGCAATTGTTCTTCTTTCATAAGTAATTACCAATTTAGGAAATTATAAGCATACTATATTCCTTTATTAAATGCAAGATGATTAGGTATATTTATATATGATCTCCTCATAAACAAAGTTAGTATTTACAACTACATATTATGCTTCCGCTATTAACTCTGCTCTTGAATGTAAAAGGAGTCACATGTATAAAACTACAATCATTCTCATAAGAAAAACATTAACACAGGTAATCTATTTATGAATAATTGTCACATGCAAATTCTACCATGAATGGGTACTAGAATTGTTACCCACTGAATATGCTTCTATAGTTAACTTCACACTGGAATGCAACATGCATAAGAAAATCCATCATTCCCATAATAGAGATAAATTCAACCATTAGTATATCTGAGCTAAATGATTTAACCTCATAACAAGTAAGGATTAACATAAAACACCATTTAATTGATTAATACATAATCGTATGTAATTCACTCAAACATTCTCATGGCAAAGAAACTTCAGAAATCTTCTCATAAACAAATTGGAACTATAACACAGAGAGAGAGTAAGAATCATCATACAAAACATTCCATGCATATGAAACCAACTAAAACCTCACTTAGAGAGCATAGCACCACCACCCAACCATGAATCACCTATGATTCTCCCCGAGCTGAGGTTCTTGCCAAGGATCAACTATCCTCAATTGATCAATGCACTGGGTATTTAATACCCTCTTTCATGATTTAGTTTCCATTAGTGGCGTCCCGCTTTTATGGATTTTTCCATTTGCCTAGGTCTTTTTCGGAAAATCTCGTCTTTATCTCCCATGAGGCTTTTCCTCATAAAATCTTGCCTTTATCTCCCGCAAATATTTTATGTCCGATGGATATTTATCTCCCATCCATCTTATGGATCTCCAATCGATCCAAGCTTATCTATAATCACATCTATAAGCTTTATCATGAAAGATGCATCTCTAACCCATTTCTCAATAGGTTTTGGAAAGAATTTCCTCTCTCTTGGTGCTCCATGCTCCAAGTGATTTATTTTATTAATTTATTTAATAATATATTTTCGTTTCATATTACATATCACCTAGCTTTCCTCATCTTAGGTTTCGAATAGTTTAACCCAGAAAGGAGGGTATCACACCTAGCTTTCCTCAGCTTAGGTTTACAATCATTTAACACACAAGGGAGGAAATCACACCTAGCTATAACTTAGCTTAGGTTTAAATTAATTTAGCACACAAGGGAGGGGTGTTACATACTCCCCCCCTTAACTTTTACATAATCCTCAAGGTACCACCTCATCATGTCGTCGTTCACACATAACTAGTTTTTGAATCAATAACTCTCATGGCTCTGCCATCTGATGTAATTTTTCTGATGTACATCCATCACAAGGAGTGCTCCTCTTCCATAGCCACATTGGTCACCAAGAGTGCTCCTTTTCCATAGCTACATCGGTCTCCAGAAGTTTTCTCCTTTCATAGCTACCTGTAACATTATTTTCAAACAATTTGTGAGAATTTATAGATGCAGAATTTTAACTATGATACATATCATAATTTGTTACTTAATATTAATAAAGAAACTATTTCTCATTTCTCATTTTATCTGAAGAATGCATGTTCTCTTCTGGCATTCTTCTAATCCTGTGTGTTCTTTGTTGAACACCTGCTTCTTGCAGTTTCACTGCATATAACACATCTATTAGCATATTTTCCACATGAATGTGCATGCAATGTCATAACAGATTAGCTCACATGACAATATATATATATATATATATATATATATATATATATATATATATATATATATATTCATCATATATATTCATCATATATATTCTGCGTAATCGTATGTATGTCAACTTAACCATGGTTACTTATCCTTGAACCACTTCTTACTTTCTTTCTTCTGTACAACTACTCAGTTGAATGTCCTACCAGACATCTACCCAATGTCTTCATGCATACCTGCACACAATTTGTATTATACACACCGATATACATATAATATTTCAAACATGTAACGTATGTAGTTATACGGCTACCATATGTACTGTTGTACATAGTACCATCTTTGCTACAACCCATCATACCATCCTCATGGTATCACCTGCATGACATAAGTTTTAACCACATGTTTTCCACTATGTTAGAATCATGCCAAAAATTCCTTTATATATTTCTAATAAATAAAAAAATTGTGCTTAGTTTATAAGGAATTCCCATGAGCATGGTTCATTTTTGTAATCCAAGAAAGTTTTATGTCAAGTGCAGATTATTTTTAGATTTCATTTGGGTGTAACACAATATCAGTAGCATAGTATTATATTCATACATATTTTCATCTTAATCATACCTTTGATGTTTAATATTCATCATATCATACTTCATTCTTAATTAATTCATCTCGTATGATTTACTATTGCCCCTTTTATGCCTCAACAACTGGTTGGCCATGCATAATTTAGTGTAGTTATACATGAAAGTTTTTACTACTTTCAATCCTACACCCCTTTTAGTTGTAAGTGTTTATGATCTCAGGGTACTTACATGTTAGCTCCTCTTTAACATTAAATCACCCTTAACCAAAAGATGAGTTATCCATTTTATGAATTCCTGTTTGAATTATGCAACCTTTCTTATGTTGTCTAGACACATTATCAATGCAATCCAATAAGAGAACATCCCAAAAATCTTGGTACAAATTATGCATTTCAATTTGTATGATATCAGTCCATTTAAATAGATTGTTGGATACCATTTAATAGACCAAGTGGTCCATAAAATTTGTGCTTACTTCATCAATTACTATCATTTGTACTCAAGGATACTTATAGGTTCCATTATGAATATCCATCGAAAGATGCATATGTCCTGGAAATCTGTTAAAGTTAAGTTTCCCCTTAATCATACTTTCTTCCAACCGAAGAACAAATCACATTGTATGTAGATGCATTAATCAAAGGATTAATTTGAATGACAATTTGTACAGTTATATAGTCTTGTACTATAACCTGTTCTCATCATCATAACACTATTTCCTGAAAACCTTTACCATGGTATAATACTTTCATAGCAATTATACCATTTATAATTTGTTTTTATAACATGATGACCATAGTTTAATATTTAACTAGAATCAATTACTCACATATTCTCTAATAGGCATGGTAAATTTCTTTTTTGGTGTTATCATAGTCTAGTTTTATGAAAAAGTGTGATTCTTTCACACATGAAGGCAACATGTATAAGTGTGCCACTCAAGTAATCATATCTTCCTTCCATATGCATTACTTGTTATTAATCTTAAACAAAATCTAACAACATTACTTTTAAGGCATTTGCTCACTAAGGTACATTGCATGCTATAACAACTTAGTTATAAGATTTTTCCTCATAGTAAGGACTAATAACCTTCAATTTCCTTGTCCAGCATGACTCTTAAACATAATCATAAGTTATTCATGCATACTTGCCTATTTATTATTGGCACATAACAACCCATGCATGTATAGCTCGATTTAGACTCAAGACTCTTTCTTATATGGATGCATGACACCAAGACCCTTCTATCATCAACCAATTGATAAATACAATATTATTACAAGGCTATAATACTGCACACACATGTGCTTACATGGAATATTCATATAACTCATTACTATGCATGGATATTAAGCATGATCCTCTTTAAAACATGTTTATCTAAATGACCACTCAGTTAGACTATGGTAACACATACCAAACAATTCATGACAATGAATGTGTATATGTATCATTACACAACAATAATAATACAACCATGGACTTTCTCTATTATATAATCCTCTTTTCCAGTATTAGGTGATTTTATTTAGCCATGCATCTACACAGAAATTGTACCAATCACTATTTAAAATTTTACCTATTGGAATAATCAATTTTTTATTTCATTCCACTATAGTTTTCCACATGGTTCATCAACCGATACATCTTATGGATGTCATGATTTGGGATTTTGGTCCCTTTGTATAAATTTTGTTAGAGGTTTAACCAAGACCATTCTAATTCCTCTTCATCATTCATTTAAAAACATAATACCCATTTTTTGCCAACTTTTCTTTATGTACATCTAGCTTCCATCATGTATATATATGTATTTTACCTTTACTTTTGAAACCACAATCTCCACATGCTCAAGAATGACTAATTTGGAGATTTACATGAAAAATTAACTCACTAAAATAAACAAGAATTGTAGGTAGAAAATTTATTTTGCTCATATATGGAAATCATTATGCATAACAATTTAAATCTTCTATGAAATTTCAAATAGGTAGTTTATTTTCTCATGCATAATTATTTATCTAGTTATCCATTAGAAGCATACAATGTCCCATACTAAACATAGTGATGATCAAGTTCTGATTAAATCTTTTCTTAGTGTTCGGGTGATAAAATGTTTTTCTTGGTCTGCGCATATTGATAATCAATATTAACAGCTTGTCACTTAGCAAGCAATCTCGAAATATTTACCTAGAAATTCAAATACCTAGATTAAGACACAACAATCATGTGAAAATAATTTATGTCTTCAGTTATTTTCCAAATTGGAAGGGTTCATATTGGTTAGATTTTTACCCCTAGAACCGTATCTATATCAGATACATATATTAAAGCATGCTCTTAAGTTGCAAAGTTTCATACTGTTAAGAAGATACTTATAAGCTTATCATGATCTATCTTCCATCAATCATGAGCATTAGGACTTGCTTCTTATTAATTTCCCTAGTTTAATTGTGGTACACAAGAATACTTATAAGTACAAGTATGTAGATGCATAGATCGTGGTATATAATAACATGTTAAAATAGATTCCATTTTTGTTTTTAGCCTAATTCAGTTTGTGACTCCTTCACTTATGTAAGCATATTTATACAACTCATTGTACCTCTACAATGAGTCCCACATGCAAAATAATTTGGGAATAGTAATTTATTTGCAACATTTTAGAATAATATCATTTTCATTCCCATAATAAAATCATATTTATTTACGAAAAAGAAGAAACTTACTTAAATATATTGTCTCCCCTATTTGTGTAATTTCACTTAAGATGAACGCTAAGCATGAATGAGTATTGTAAGGGAATATAAAATAATTTATCTGTGCATAACCCTGCCATCTCGATTCGATGACAAGCACAATAAGAATCAACTAGGACATTGAACTTCTGAAGCTGTTCAAGTATCTCAGATGAATGTATTCCTGACCAAGATATTACAACATCCTTAAGCAAGGTCTTTAGAACCTCTGGATATGGGGACTCCACAATATAGCGATTCTTTTTCAACACAAGCTTGACTTTTCCATAATTTTTTGTTAATCCATTAATGAAATCAATGATCTCTTTGGGAAGTTTGTCTTTGATAACTTTTTTTAGTACAACAATATATGTTTTAGTTTCAAGCCTCACAACAACAACAACATACAATTTTAAAAGAAGTCAATGCACATAGAAAACCCACCTCATTAATTTAATTACATTTTTCACTCACCCTCTATGATAATTTATCATACTTCCAATAGCTGATTAGGATGGAATATGTTAGTTGAAATCTGTATAAGCCATGTCGTGTTATTCAAAAGTTAACCTGCACTCTCCTTGAAGCATTTAACAGGATTTACCAATCCCTATCTTTGTGCAACCTCTAATGTATAGAAGGTTAAGAAAAGGATTACGATGGTACGTGGAGGTCGGGATAAACCTTCCCATATGAACCTCTTTTCTAGAGATAGAGGTTTTGTGAATCCTCAATGGGAGCGGTTTGGTGGAACGAAAGAGAACAATCATTGACATTACAGAAACAGCAAGAAATAATAAGATTATAAGCATGCAATAAATCAACACAAGCTAAACAATGTGAGACATTGTATTGTTTGGTGATTCTTGAGTTTCATGACTTAAATTTGAGCATTCTTCTTACTGTGAGAAGAAAGGGACATTAAGCATATACAGTAAGTTTTAATGGGTGGATAAAACAATTGTTGACACCTGGTAGCATCATTATGTGCATTGATGAGTGCAAGTTTTCTATAAGCCACCATGAAATCTTCTTCAATTGTCTTCTTCTCATATCTACTTCATACCACAGATAACAAAAGGAAGCCAATTCAACTGATATATATTCAATGTCAGCTATGTTTGCAACAAAAAAGACTCTCATAACCCCAAACGATTGAAGGAATACAATTACCCATGATGTCTACACAACATACCGAGGTTTAAAGAGACCGAGCTTGTAGCTTTTCTGTATCGACAGCTAGAGCACTCATTTGAAGACAGTATCCCTCCTTCCAGTTTTTATACGTGTTTATCGTATGGATACAGTCGAGCGTTGATAACTCTATCCCACCCATGAGGATAATCATTATCCAATGTCTTCAATTGGCGGATAGGCATTCACACTTGCTCAAAAAGAAACAACCATGCTACAACTTCCTTTATCCCTCTGAAACTATGGTGAAATAGGCCGAAAAGCAGTATTTAAAAAGAAATAGCAGTCTTATCAAGGAAACAGTATGAGTAAACAAAAGATTGTCAAAGGAAACAACGAGCTCTGGCTTTTCTTCGATCCTCATGGAACAGTGCAGCCACTCAATCGACATCTAAAGGAATACAATGATAGTGTTTTTCGGCATTTTCCAATGTGTCATTTATTTTACCCATAACTCAAAGATCTAGATCTACCCGCATTGACATTCATGCTAATTGAAAAAAAAAAACACGTTGCTTGCACAAAAGGAATAAAACATCTAAGTCGGGTTTTGCTCATCCTCTGACAATCATCTGAAGGCTTTGACTTTTTTTCATTCCCCTTTCCCTCACAGAACAGAGGTTTATCACAGCGTGTGTGGATTTTTATCTTAGAAAAACCTAAGCAACTGGAATTAGGATCAGGTTTCCTTGCTAAGTAACAGGTTTTTCCAAAAGCCATCACCGTCAATAAATAAGTACGAGGAAGGGTGCAACAATTCGGAAAATTATCCACTTCATCTATGGTTAGCATAATTTACAATGCATGTTTAGCAGAGAAGATGAATTTCTCTTCAATTTTCACACTACCACCGAGTGTTGCAGGGTGCATATTAATCATACGGTTTTGATTGTGTTGACTGGATATGCCATGACAGATTTACTAATGTTTAACGATATATACCATCGTGTATATATATCTTAGAAATTTGTTTTTTTTAGCCTATAGTCACAGATAATACTTAATGTTAAATTATTATAATGATCATACCAACTAGTTTTGTTGCTCATCCATTATTTATTAGAAGGGGGGCATTGTGAAAAGAATGACTATTCAATAGCTCTCGTCCATCTCAATTGTAGGAAGCTGCTATTGGCTTCAAGGAGTAGATAGGGAGTTCTCGACGATAAAGTAGATCCAAGACAAGAAATGGAATCTTAGTTTTTCCAGTTGTGAGATGATCAAAGGTAGATACGCTAGTCGGGAAAGCCAGTGAGTTTATGATAGGGCTTAATTAATCAATGGAAAGATTGGAAGGAAGGAGAGATAAGATGGATGGCCTACCAACTTAACAACTTCGGCTTTCAAGGTTGCTGAGAAACCCCGTGACTAGTCAAATTGTTGGTACATGAGCACAAGCAATCAGATCTCCTCGGGTAAAATCAGCACACCTACTGGAAAGCTAGCTGGAATAGGAAAGTAGAATATGAGTAAGAGTCAGTCCTTTCTTTGTTGTAGCTCTTTCATACCCTAGATTTGTCACTATATTAACATGGATTGATTTGATGGCTTTCTATCGACTAAGAAAGTTATTTTTCACCCTTTTAAAAATGTTGGGTTAACTCTCTTATTTCATTCTCATCCTTAGTCATATTCCGTTGAGATGTATTGGCCTATAGGATGAAAGGTTTGAACTTGAAGCTATGATACCATTTGTGACATACCCCTTTGGTTCTATTATGGAAAAATAACTACTAGGCTCCATTAATTAAAAATTTCTTTTATTTATAGTTAAATTTCAATGGACTCATAGGTGGAGTTAACCAATCATTACATGCACAGTAATCATCCAGGCAACTATACTCAAAATCTTAGCTACTGAATACTAGCAAGATAATGAACCATATTTCACACTCTTATATTAGCCCTTAAGCTTAATCTCAACTTGGAGAAAGGGAACGAATCATGACATGCAACCATCAAAACTCTGAAATAACTCTTGCAAGCATTAATGGATATTAATTTAAGTTTACTGTAGCTATCATGGTCGTACATCATGATCATAGTCCTGTACACATAGTCAATATGTTATTGGCCAACCTTTCATTCACATGCATAACTAGCTAGAATTAGCCTAAGTGGAGGCAGTCTTATTGACATGCAAACATAGATAATTGAACCATTGGTCATACAATGAGAAGCATTATTTCCGTAACTATTCTACTTGCATAAGAAATTACCAATTTAGGAAATTATAAGCATACTATATTCCTTTATTAAATGCAAGATGATCAAGTATATTTATATATGATCTCCTCATAAACAAAGTTAGTATTTACAACTACATATTATGCTTTTGCTATTAACTCTGCTCTTGAATGTAAAAGGGGTCACATGTATAAAAATTCAATAATTCTCATAAGAAAAACATTTATATTGGTAATATATTGATGAATAATTATCACATGCAAAGTCTACCATGAATGGGTACTAGAACTGTTACCCACTGAATATGCTTCTACAGTTAACTTCACACTGGAATGCAACATGCATAAGAAAATCCGTCATTCACATAATAGTGATAAATTCAGCAATTAGTATATCTGAGCTAAATTATTTAACCTCATAACAAGTAAGGATTAGCATAAAAGACCATTTAATCGATTAATACATAAGCATATGTAATTCACTCAAACATTCTCATGGCGAAGAAACTTCAGAAATCTTCTCATAAATAAATTGGAACTATAACAGAGAGAGAGAGAGTAAGAATCATCATACAAAGCATTACATGCATATGAAACCAACTAAATCCTCACTTGGAGAGCAGAGCACCAACACCTAACCATGAATCACCTCTGATTGCCCCCGAGCTGAGATTCTTGCCAAGGATCAACTGTCCTCAATTGATCAATGCACTGGGTATTTAATACCCTCTTTCATGATTTTGTTTCCATTAGTGGCGCCCCACTTTTATGGATTTTTCCATTTGCCTAGGTCTTTTTCGGAAAAGCTCGTCTTTATCTCCCACAAGGCTTTTCCTCATAAAAAATTTCATTTATCTAGTGCAAAGCTTATGTCTGATGGATCTTTATCTCCCATCCATCCAATGGATCTCCAATCCATCCAAGCTTATCTAGAATCACATCTACAAGTTTTAGCATGAAATATTCATCTCTATCCCATTCCTCAATGGGATTTGGCAAGAATCTCCTCTCTCTTGGTGCTCCACCCTCCAAGTGATTTATTTTATTAATTAATTTAATAATACATTTGTTTTTCATATTACATATCACCTAGCTTTCCTTATCTTAGGTTTAGAATAGTTTAACCCATAAGGAGGGTATCACACCTAACTTTCCTCAGTTTAGGTTTACAATCCTTTAACACACAAGTGAGGATATCACACCTAACTTTAACCCAGCTTAGTTTTACAATAATTTAGCACACAAGGGAAGGGTGTTAATCTTAACGGATCTTTTACCACGGGTAAATGCTATAAAAAAGCGTACCTTTCAAAAGTGTACTGGAACCAAGTCTCCATAGTAGACACTAAACCCATCTTCCACAACTAACTAATGTCATGGCTTTACAGTTCGGTGCTCGTCATGTTTTAAGTCAACCCCTGTTGCATAATTTCTTACCATAATATTTGGGTACAAATCCTATTCGATCTATGGTTATAGGATGATTCCTACTGGTTTCCATTAACTCCGAAGGAGCTTGAATTTTAGGAGGAAGATAAGTTTCCGAAATGAATAGTGAACATTGGCACTGATGTATACTCGATATAAAATTTTATATTTGTTTTAATTTAACTGTTCGCTTCTATGGCTACCGAATTGTATATCTCTATTATTTCCAAATAGAGAAATGGTAAATTCTCCAGTCTTTTTGGATGCATTCCCTGGCTTATTTTCTATTCCTTCTATAAAATGATTACTATGGTCGTTTACTTGAATTACATGAATAACTAGAGTTTATTACTCCTCGTCTAGCCTCTCTGTTTTACTGTAGCCATGGATTTATTTATTATCTATGCATATATTGTTTGCATGTCCGTCAGGGGCTTGTTAAAATAATTGATGTCTAATAGAAAAAGCTAGAGTCAGTGGTGTATGGTTCAATTCTTACGAATTTAGGCTATTCGCTCTTATTCTATTTCTTTCCCAGGTAAATTCCATTGCATTGAACGGGATGACACTAGTTACTTATTAGGTCTGCTTGGGTTGTCACAAGACACAGGGATTTAGCGAGGAATTCCCAAAGAATCCTTTCATCCCTAAGATATACTACCAGAGACACTCTGAGAATTTTGCCTATGTATTAAACTGTTTATCCTATTTTTTTGGCATAGGGGTAAATTTTTCCTGTTCTAATAACAATACATGAAATTTCCAATAATATCCATCTCCTAAATCAAAATATTCTACAACAGATCTCTAAAGTTTGTTTCCTTTTATTTTATAATTCTCTGCAGCCTAATTTAGGTTACTCACTCTCTGAAGTTGGACTATTCATTAACCACATCTATTAGCCTTTACTAGTTTCAAACGTCTCGAATTCACCACAGTGCGTATAGTGGTTTCCAGGATTATCCAGTGAGGGTTTCAAGTAGCACCCCCTTTCAGGGGTTATATATATATATATATATGGAATTGAATCTGGCTATATTTCTTAGCGTTAGCATAATTATTATGACTAATAATTGTCCATCCCTTTAATTCTGTCACTGCGTGTACATTGGTTCCTACTATACTCAAATTCCATCCCTAAAAGAGCTAGGACTGCATGATCTTACCAGATTGATTCTCTTAACTATATATACCCACTGACATGTTTCTTATCGAAGGTTTTTTTTGACGTCTACTCTAACAATATACTTACAACAATCCTATATTGTACCAAAAAAAATAGAATATATTACAGAAAATAGAATAAATATCTTTAATATATATAGTAAATTAAGCTTTAGATTGTTTACTCACTTCTTCTTTTTGTTGGTTTGTTATACACATTCAAACTCATATAATGAAAAAAGCAGTTGTCTATAATGCGATATTTTGGAAGCCTTTCTGGTGGGGTTTTCCGGTCAAAATCCGACAGTAATTTATTGGAATCGCAAGTTTGATAGCTAGTTTCTACACAATCAAAGCATCCCAGGGGTTTTTCAGGGTGCTGAATCCAAATATGCAGTTAAAAAACGATTTTAACTGCAACAAATCAAGATTTAACCTCAATTTCTTCCGCCAGATTCCCTCACCGAAATCTCCAAAAAGTCGCATTATAGACAAATCCATGAAAAAATACTTCTCATGAGTATTAATCGAAGGAAGAACATATATATGAATCAACAAACACCAACAAAATCAACTTTTTCATGCATTCAATTTTGCCAACACAATCAACTTTTTCATGCATTTAATTTTGCTACGAAAATAAGCTAGCTAATCATATATCAATGATTTTCACTAAGGGTAACCTACACAAGTTAACCATGCAATCATAATTTCCAATGAATAATCTAACTGTAGTTTCTACTAGAAATGCACTTGGGAAAATCACGTTTTCCATCCAACCATGAACGGGATCTACCACTTCTCCTCGGGATGAGATGTGCCTCCCAATGGAATCAAAAACCCCCTCGAGATGAGATGTGCCTCCCAATGGAATCAAAAACCCCTCTGATCCCTTGATGATGTATTTTTACACATTTTCTTCCATTGCATTTTTTTCCTTAGCAACATCTCACTTTTGTGGATCTATGAACATACTTCCCTAGGAATTTTTTTTCCCTTTAAAGCCCACTTTTTAGGAATTTTTTTTTTTTTTTCTCTTTAAAGCCCACTTTTTTGTCCCACACTAATTTATTCGATCCCATACCCCATACTTACAGTTTTATCGAGCTAAATGAATTAATGGATCTTTATCTCCTATCTCATTAAATATTATCTAAAAGTTCCATTTATGGAATATTTACCTCAATCTCATTCATAATAAGAATTTTTCCACTCTTTTAATAACAAACTCTTAACTATGGTGTCTCCTTCCCAAATAATTCCAACACTTTATTTATTAATAAAATTAACCTATTGCATGATAACCACTTTAAAGTCTGTTTTCATCCTAAATAGTTCATAGGCTTTCCACCATCAAACTAACCTAATTCAGTGTAAGCAAAAAAACATTATAACAGAAAAACGGCATATTACAAATATAATTATGAAATTAAATTGGGTGGATAATGTTGCAAACAATGTTTATGGAGTAAAAATATTCGATATTCTTATATTGTTAATCAAATGTATACTAAGCATCTTTAGCGTAATTTCAATATTAATTACTAAACAAATATATATTAAATATATTTAATTTTAATGCAATTTTAATTAGTTAATGATTATAAATAGAAATTACATTAATTCTTTTATTTTATTTTTTAATAAATTTAAATTTTAATATGTATTTTTTTCAATTTTTTTATTATAATTAAAATTTTATTATTATCGATAGAATGATAAAAATTTACATACTACAAAAAAAAATGTACATCATTTTTCTTTTCTTATGTAGTTAAAGAAAGCATATAGTAGTGATACTGTATTTTTCTCTATTAAACCATGTATAAGAGGATGGGCTATTATCTATATATATATATATATATATAAATAATATTATGGTTATCATAACATAAAATTTTAACTTTTCCTCCAGTGCTACATCAAATATTTGGCCAGCAAAGAGAATTTTACAAAAATAATTAAAAAGAAAATTAAAAATATTATTTAGAAGTTAAAAATTTTAACTTGAAAAATCATTTAACTTTAACTTTTTCCTTTCCAAACAATTATTTTTATTTTCCCATACAATTATTTTTATCTTCCCATCTCATTTATATGTAATAAAATAATGTGGTATAATGAATATTTTTATCTTTCCCATACAATTATTTTTATCTTCCCATCTCATTTATATGTAATAAAATAATATGGTATAATGAATATTTTTATCTTCCCATCTCATTTATATGTAATAAAATAATGTGGTATAATGAATAAGTGGGAGTAAAAAATATATAGACATATTTAATACACCCAATATTCCCCAATGGTAAATGTATTATATATTCTAATAAATTATTCAATGGAATTTGAAAATTTTATGTTTTATTGTAATCATAATAATTCATTCTTAATCCATCATAACATAGCATGTATAATCAAGTTATTAATGAGTAGATAATAAAAATTAATCAATGAATAATCAAAATTTTATGGTTAATAATTTGTTTCATGTTTTTTAATTTATATTAATTAGTTTAATTATTTTTAATTTTTTTAACAAAATAAAATAAATATTTTAATATTTATTATAAATAAATATTATAAAATTTTACAAATTTAAGTTACAATTAAATTTACTTTCATTCAACCTTTCTCAATAAAATAACTATAGGTTTTATAAGATGCTTGATTGATGGTTCTAACAATAGTATGGACTTGACGTAAAAATAATCCTGTCATGAACCCAGGTAAAAAAATTATTTTAACATATAATATAATCAACATTTCATTATTAAAAGCATAATTAACGAATTATTGCAATATAGATTTAAACTAGAAACTCTCTCCGCATGCGGATTTATATACATTGTACATATAAATATTTCAGGTACAAGGCATATGGGACTTGACCTAAAAATAATCCTGTCATGAATCTATGTAAAAAAATTATTTTACCATATAATATAATCAACATTTTATTATTAAAAGCATAATTAACGAATTATTGCAATATAGATTTAAAATAGAAACTCTCTACCCATGCGGATTTATATACGTTGTACATATAAATATTTCGAGTACAAGGCATTTGTTTAAATATTCTCGCATTCATTATATAACTCATAGTGTCATTTGAACTTTACCTTAAGGCTCCTTATATTATAGTCAAATACATTTATCATTTATTAAACTCGTTTGATCTGTTGCGAGATGGTACCATTCCTTTAAGGTGGAATTAAATGAAGGATGGCCACTTGCCTAGGAAATAGGAGTTTCTCCCTCTGGAGTATTCTCCGCAGTGGATAGCTGGCTCCTTGCTGCTTGGTTGATTATGTCCCATCAAGGGCTCTCATTGTTGCTGCGCATTGGACGATGGTGGTGGTTGCTTGCAACTTTATACCCTAGCCAGGCTCGGAAAGGGCTTTCCTGTTGAATTTTTCTCGATTGAATGGTTCGGCTCCAGCTCTCGAATGGAGGGTTTCACTGTGAGTATGAACTAGCCCTTAAATTCTGTTAATTTGTATGCAATATTACTCTGGTTAGGCCTCCCAATATTCTGAATGCCTTTGCTTGTCAACATCTTATTGCTATGGCTATATGCATTGTCAAAGGAATGCCTGAGGGGATATTCATCAGTCTGGGTAAGAAATCTTCGTGTAAAGCTTTTATTTCTGGTGTAATTGTTTTTCTCTTTCGGATGATAGTTATCCTAATCGATTGTGTTGACAAGGTTTACAGGTTTAGTACCTGGTGGCCTGGCTCTAGTTGTCGACTCTCCAAATTCTCCTTACACGTTTCAGCGGGCATGAGAACTGAAATTTTAAATCTAAGAAAGATGAAAGTGTATTTTCTAAAATCTTTGGTCCATGTTTCTATTTAATTATGACTCACGGTCTATGGTGCTTTATGAGAGGTGAAACACTCTTCTAGGCTCGACTCAGGGGTTTCTAGATCTTGAATATCATACATTTTGTGTAACAAGACTTCGGGTCTCTAACTGTCATGAGACAATGTTCTTTTTTTGTTAGAATTTTGACCTAAGGGTATCTGTTTTCTTCTGTATACAGTTTCTTTCATTTTAAAAGACTTAAGGGTTTAATGCTTCTCTATATTACTTGCATGATTGTGTTTTTATCGGCCCGGGGTCTTGACTATGTTAAAAATGTATATTTCTTCCTCTCTCTTTTTTTTGGAGAAAGGACTTCCAATTTCTACCATCGTATTACGAATTATTTAATAGAAACCTCACAGAGTTTCCGTAGAGTTTTTTCTCAAATTCTCAAATGATCACACTGTAAATTATATAAATTTCCTCACGGAATTTGTGGTAAAGATTTTCTATCTCACTACTTGTTTTCTTCTCTGATTAAGTTAGAACAAGATTCTAGTTTTCTTTTCCAATGGTAAAAGTAACTATGAAGTCGTATAGTCAAGGTTCTTGTTGTTATTATGCAACTTCCTACTATTAAAATAAATTTCATGAATTGTTTATCACATAACACAAAATGAGATTTGTAAGTGAGGGTTGTACAATTTATCAAAGCCTAAAATATACTTACAAGTAATTTCAAGAGTGTGAACAAACCCTCCTTGCAACCTTCTTCTTCTTGTGGCTTTGTACTCATCATTTCTTGGCTTCCATTAAAAATCTAAAGATGAACAATATGACACATAATCCAAATGCCGCATGTACTTTTCAACATGTGCTACAACCATGTACTATGATGGTTCATTAAGAAAATCATCTCCACATTTTGAATTAGTCTCATACGAAGGCGAAAAACATCAAATTGTTCATCAAGAAGATATGAATCAATTTATATTGCAGCAAGAAGAGAAAGTTAAATATGAGAATGGTGAGAGACAACATTATTACTAGGGCAAACATAAGACCTTGTGAAGGAAAATATTATGCAATCATGGGATGGGGTTCAACCATAACAAGGTTTGTAGAGTATCTAATAAGGTATGAAGGTTGGAAACAATTATTGGGATTGATTATGCATGCAAAGTAGAATATGAATGAAGGATGGAGAAAATGGTTTGAAGAATGTGGATATGATAGGGTGAAATACATATATCACATGTTTTACAATAGCTTTCTTATTGCAATTTCCAAAAATTTTAACGAAATAAAAAGTTTAAGGCTAATTTTACCTCAAGTTTACCTTTTGGAGTTGGGGAATAGAACACTGTGTGATGGCTATTTTGGTGTTGACTTGGCTCAAGTACTCTTCTCCATGATTCGTTGACCTCTACTTCGACCTTGCTCCGCAAAAATGTATCGTTTTCATGTAGCAGACTTACTTTTCCAATTCCCTCAAATGGTAAATCAGATTCTCCTGAAATTTTCTAATATTTTTACCATTAATATTATGCATCTTCCCACAAAATATCTTGGCCAATGGATGCACAAATTTTGAGAAAAGTGAGAAATGGATGTAGGTGAAAGTGACCAATTTCTTGAACAATACACTGGAATTTCTTGAAATTGTGAGTATTTATTTACCCTACCTCAATGCATTTACCTTGAAAAATTTAACATCAATAGATGCATGGTTTGCAAGATATGGTCAAATCAATTTCTACCTTATTTCATTCTTCACGTTGCACGTTATTGCAACAAAAACATATGCCATGAACTCATTTTAAAGCCAAATTGAGTGCTTCAAAAGGGAAACAATGTATTTTTACCTTTTTTACCACCACATGCCTTCATAATCCACTTTTGATGATGAAAAGAAGTTGTTCTACAAAAATACCAAATTCTGTCCTAATTTGTGCACAGTGGTAAAAATTGAAAATCTGCCTTAAAAAAAAGTCCTAGAAAATTGCACTTTTTTGGAATTGTGTCCACGTCTTACTCATTTTCCATATTTTGAGAAAACCTAGAACCTTAGAATTTTTTTATTTCTGCTCCAATCTCTTGCAATATTTGTGCCAAAATTGCCTCTGGAACAAGCTACTACAACAAAAATAAGGTTTTTACAGCAATAGCCACAAAACTACAATTTTCTGTAGTTGTTCCAGAAAATGTCAATTTTTGTAGAAAATTGTTTTCTCTGAGTTTGAATTGGTGATTTGGATTGTGTATTGCATGCTAAAGTAGAAACCATGAAACATAATTCATTTTGACTGAAATACACCCAATTTTATTGTTTTTATTGAAAATGAAATGAATGAAAAAGCATTGTAATGGTGCCATCATGGTGTTGTTGAATGAAAAAATGATGAACATGCTGCTACAAGAAACTAATAAAATATATTATTGCAAGTTGTTGTTGATTCCATAAAACCATATAGTCTTCATACAAAACCAAAATTCATGGTACAATTCTTACCATGCGAATAATTTGTCAAAGTCGAGCACGGAAAGAAATCATTGGATTACCGATGACTGATGAAAATAGTTAACCAATGCAATAAAACTCACCATTAATGTAAATGAGTGTCGAGGTAACTGAGTGCATCTTGATAGGGACGAATCAATGTGTTGAAGTTGAGTCACCTGCAAGATATGACAATCAAGAGACATTGTTATATTCCCATTGTTGTCAACGAGGAGGCTTGCCATTGATGTATGCAAGTTCCAAGGCACTCAAAATAATCTCTGATCTTGATCCCAGATAATGTGTTGGGGTCAACCAGACAAGATATATTGGAAGGCAGGCCTTAAGGAATCCCACATTATCCAACTCGAGCATAGAACCAAAAATGATTTGAAGAACCATAATAAAAGATTGAAACCATCATAAAATTGTAGAACTTATTGTGAAATTTGCTTGCAAGTTGCCTGGTTTTGAAGAAAATCTCATGTCCATTTGCGCTAGCAAGATGCTTTTCACAATAAGACTTATTTTTCTCTTTAAATTTTTTATTTATTTTTATTTTTTATATGTCCTACTCTACTTAAAAAAAATTCTCTTTCAAGGATATGAATACTTCCAATGGAACCATGTGTGTAACAAGATGATAGATAAACTCATATGCAAGTTTGAAATATACTCTTTGATATGTACTAGTATATGAGAGACCAACTACCTTGATTGAGATGATGTCAGAAGAAACTGAAGAATGGAGTATTGTGATCCAATCACTGGCTTGAACCAAGATTCAATGTAATCTTGTCTTCCCTATCTTCCTACTATCATACCATGCAAGTATTCAGAGATGTGATTTCCATTCATAGAATCTAGTGATAGGCATGCATGAAATTCTTCAATCTTGAGTTCCAACAACTGCTCTTTATCGACAAGAATCCATGATTCTTGGACCTTATCTGAATCTTCTTCTTCTGGTTATTATTATTCAAAGGTAGCTAGAGAATAATTTTGCAATACCTCAAAAATGTAAGTGGATTGAGGTATTTTATTGTTGGGTATTTGAAATGGTTATGCAGGTAGTGGAGTGAGAAAGGATTTTTGGGGTGTTTGTGTGGGTGGCGATGGGAAATTTTGAATTGAGGTCAACTGAGGGTGAAACTAATATTGTGGTGGAGGTGAATGTTATGGATAACGTTGATATTGGTATTGGGATAGTGAGGGAAAGATTGAGGATATGGTGGATTTCTTCAGTAAGGCCCTTGCCAACCTTGCTGCCAAGATTGGTATTGAGGTTGGGATTTAGATTTCCAATGTTACCAAGGAAAGGGTGTTTTCCAATTACTTTGTGATTGTTGTGCATAATGTGAATTAAGATCTTGCATCATACCAAATTGATGTGTCTACCATGATCTTCTTGGAACTACATAATAGGATTGTTCTAGTGTTTGATTTTCTCTCTGGTAAACTACGTTTAACCCTCATAATGATGGACAATATTTAGTAGAATGTGATTCTGCACAAATTTCATAAATTTTAATGTTATCAGGTGGATATTCATGAAAGGCAAGTTTCTTTCTACATTTAGGGCAAAATATAAATGAAGCAACATTCTCAACTTTTTTCTTGTTTTTCATTATTAGCATATCAATTTGTTCATTTAATTACCAAGAATGTCTAGCAAATTGTTAACTTCAATTTGACTTACCAATCCTCATGTCTATCTACTTATCTTGCGTAAATGGATCTTGAGGGGATCTTACATACTTTGATTTTCCTCTTGATATGTTCTTGCACAGTTCACAAATCTCTTCAAATGACAATTGGGAGACATCTCCTTTTCCCACCAAGTTAAGAAGATCAATCCACTCATCCTTTATAGCATTTAGTAGGAGTGTTTTTAATGTGTCTGATCCTAAATTACGCAATTTAGATCTTTTAAAATTATAGGTAAATCTATCCAATAAATCTTCTAGGCTTTCATCATATTTTTGGTTCATCTTAAAGACTTGATTTGTAAAGTCATGGTGTATGCAATAATCTTTAAATTTTTCCAAAAATACTCTTTTCATATCATCCCATGTTCTTATAGAATTTGTTCCTAAAGTCCTGAACCATCTAAGAGCTTTATCCTTTAATGTTGCTGGAAACAAATTCAATTCTTGAATGTGTAATGAGTAGCCATAATATCTGCAAATTAATTCAAATTCAAAAAGAAATGTTTCTCAGTCTTCTGATCTCATACCTTTGAAGTTACGAAGTACGGATGGAGGGATGTTCTTCATATGAATGGGAAATCCAAAAGTATCTTCCTCATTGTTGTCATCTCCATCCATTTCTTCAACCTCTTTTTCTTTTACCTCTTCTTCAACTTGCAAAAATAAGAATTCATGATGTGGAATATATGTGGCTCTTACTACACCAAATGATATAGTGGGGGTGGTAGGTGATTGGAATTTTATTTTAATGAATCTACCTCTAGGATGTATTAAAAGTAGATTAGTCTTATACAACTAAATGGATGCAACTAGGATGAGATGCAATTGAAAGCTAACACCTATGTATACTTCCCTGGCAATGACGCCAAAATTTAGGGTAATTTAATTGACTATTATATTACTTTCATTTATATGTCAATCCAGGTACGTGAGCTTGTGAAGTACACTACACCATAGGTGCTAGGAAATTAGCTTCCAATATTTATGAAAAATTGAAATGAATTGGAAACTTCAAAAGGAAATTAGATTCATTAGCTTTTTTAATATAAACTATGAAACTACTAAGATTTTGGAAAGGGAATTAATGTTGAACTAGAAAAAAAAAACATAAAGATTATTGATCTAAGAAAACATGAGGATTTATCCTACGAAAGCATGGAGTTTTTTTCTAAAACTTACAAACTTTAATATATGGAATAATGAAAATTTTTAATCTAAGAAAGAATAAACATTTAATCCATGGAAAGAATGAGTTTTTAATCTATAATAAGCATACAAAATTAATCTATGTAAAGCAAACCATTCATGAGAATATGAATGAAATGGAAGACATCTATACTATTCTAACATATCTCCAGGGGGGCCTCTTGAGGACTACAAGGTATTGAAAACTCAGATCAGGAGAAGAGATTCAAATCACCAATTTTCATTCAGAGCTGCACCATATTAAAAAAATTACATTCAATGGTAAAAATTAGAGTTTTTCTCCTTCAATAAACAACAACAATTACAAATTATGATCATCCTTTACATCTCTGATCACCCCTATCATCAAAGAGACTGTAATTTATAAAATTTTGAGACAATTAACAAACTCATAATTTTCTTTCTTGAGTTTTGGTCATGAGATCAAATCAAATAAAATTTCATGGATTTTTAGATCAAAGATAAGCCCAGATGTGATCAAGCTTACCTTTATGCCACGAATTTGCTAAAGAATAGCTCATTCAGGCCTTTTTGTTGACTGTGAATTAAATGAGAAAATGAAAAACTGTATATCCATGTAATATACAAAATAAGGCTCCAAAGAACTTAAAGAATCTCTAAAATGGTAAATAATTTGAGAAAACATCTTGAAAATAACTTAATTGGGCACGTTCTAAACAAAACCCATGTTTTTGTTTTCTGAAATTCACTTGCATTTGCTCAGAAAACACATTTAAATTTGACTGGTTAAAACTTCTCCATTTTTCCCTTCACCTTTTGCTAAAGGTCCACATGTATGAGATGGGTGGAATTTCGCCAAAATAAATCCATATTGGAGCTTCTAGAAATAATATCCATGTGTCATATTTCCTTCTAGAGTGGTGATACTACCTCAACCATGGAGATAGCTACAGAAACTTGACACAACTGCAACACCTTGAAATTACTAAACTTTCATTAGTAAAACCATGCAAAATTCTTTTTAATTAATTAAAAATAATGGAAATAATAATAATCAACCATTTAAACATGTATGTGGGAATTTGGTGTGTTCATGAAGAAATATGGTTAAAAATGATGACAATGGGTGAATAGAATGATGTGAAAATGGATGGCTTCATCAAGAAAATTCTGACAAATTGGAAGCCCAACAGTAATGCTTAGTTCAAGAAATGTGCTAAGTTGGTTGCACTTAAAGCACCACAGGAGAAAAAGGAAGGATTCAAAGGAAAAAGCCTAGGTAGGAAAGTAATAAAGCTCATAAAAAGTGGGACGCTGCTGAAATGGAAACAATATCATGAAGACGAGTAATAATTATCCATAGGGAGAATCAATGGCGTTATTAGTTCTGTGGAAAACAATCTTGGCTCAGGGGGCACTAGAAGGAAGTTCATGGTTGGGTATTCGGTGTCTTTCTCTAGTGTAGATTCCGCAATGAACAAAAATACAAGTCACTGGTTAGACCTATGTATGTTAATGAATGTAGTCATTTCTTTTATTAACATTTAAGTAGTACGGATTTAAAGCTAGATGTAGGAATGTTAATGAGTTTAGTCATTTCTTTTACTGGGATTTAAGCAGTATGGAATTAAGGTTGGATCTATGGATGCAAACACGGGAATGTTTGGGATTTTAATTACAGCCAGAAATTGTTAGGTGCTATTATAGGTTACAAATATAGATGTTATTAGGAAGAAATGTCATTTTTAATCTCATAAGGTTATACATCATTGAAGTATGGGACGACTTTTATAGGATACATGTGTTTGTTAAGTAGAGCTAAAAGTGGTTACGTAACCAATAATATTAAATGGAATAACAATATATATATTTAGAGAGGAAAAATATTCAAGCATGATACTATAATTATGAGTTCAATCAATGACTGTGTGCAAGGCTTGTAAGAAAGGGATAAAGTATGAACTGGGTTCTACTTTGTGCACATAAAACTGTAATAGAGAAAGCCCCTTTTCCTTTTAGATAAACATAAATGCAAGGACTACATTAAACTAAAATGCTATGAGGTTGTGAGGCAAGTATGTTAGAAACAAGGTCATAACCATTAGGAAAAAAGTATTACAAATATTAAATAGATGGTGTACTAAAAATACATCCATATGATATGGGTGCGTATTGGTATCCATTCTAGAACTATGCATAAACCAAACTGCTATACTGTGCATGCTTCAATAGTACAATTATATAAACTGTGTACCTAAAAACTTTGGCATATCGTATGAGTGTAAATTGGCATAAATATAAAACTTTAAATAAAACAAATTACTAATCTATGCATGGATTAATCTACAAATGCCTTTGATAGTTGGATTATGTAAATTGTGTATAAAATAAGCTTCAGATTACATGCATATGAATTGTTATAAACCTCGAAATCATATATGAAGTAAACTGGGAGCTGAGCATTGTGGAAACATCAAAATACTTTATAACTGGATATAATATACAAAGTCTAGCTTACACATGCTATGAACACCGATACATACAACAAGTAGAAAACTCTGAGGCATTCTTTAGGAATGGAAAAGGATATTTCTGCATGTCATTACTATTTAAGAAAAAAGAGAGATAATGCCACAAGTATTATAAAATACTCCATACTAATGTATAAAATCCATCAACATAACAGAGGGGACATATCGTTATCAGATGTGTTTATGCCATAGACATAACGCAAAGAAAAATAAGAATATATATATATACTACAACTGGGTTACATTAAAATTTGGTACAGTGGTATGGACATAGTCGTACCCGTCTTTCCTTCCATTGTTTTAGTCCCATCTCACCATAAATTATGCTATGTTATTAAAGGAAAGAGAACTCTGTAACCATGCCCAACAGAGTAGGAGAAGAGCTCTGAAATGCAGACAAAATGTCACCCCAAAGACACAAGTTGTAAAGAGGCTCCATAAGGTAATAACCCAAGGTAAGGAAAATTCATTTGGTAGGGAAACGTGAGAGAAGTGCATGAAAAAAAAAAATATGAGCTAAATGAAATTACCCAAAAACAAAAAAAACCTGCATACCCTAAGGAACAGATTGCTTGAATATCAATGAGTGATAAAAGTGAGTTCAAAAGTCGGTTTGGACAAGTCATGCCACCCACCAACCTAACTTTTGTCCTCAGATTTGGAGTAGGTAGCGAATTACTTTACCAACAAAGAAAAATAGGGTAAGTACTAGAACTTGCCATGACTAGTTTCATTAAGTTGTTACAGGCTAAATAAAGAATTCAAGAAAAACATTGGGAGAGCCTCTCGAGAAAACATTAAGCCTTGGAATGACATACCTGATGTACAGGAGGGAAAAACTAAAAACCACAGCCAAAAATCCGTGGCAATAACCAAGTCAGTTTTATGTTCCTGGAATAGAGAACAATTAAGGAGCTAAATTAGAAACCATTAAATAGACTAAAAACGGAGATTACATTACTACTAAGAGGCCTGACATATTGTGACAAATTACGGATGGGTTTTCTTGACCTAGGTGTTGTCGTGACATAAATTGTCTCTGGGAGTGCATTCTAACCCTAGAGGTGGATGATTCACCTTGCTAGTGCCAAGGATCATACCTACAAGAGAAAGTGGTCATGTTTAATCTTGAAGGTAAGGGGCAGAGTACATAGAAGCAAAATCCAGAGTTGAAAAAAAAAACCGCAGATAAATGGGTTATGATACTTGAGAGGTGCTTTTGTCAAATTCGCCATGGTACATGCAGAGAACGAGGTGTCGAGGCAAAGCTAGAGGGGAAGGCTTGCTACCGCCGAAAGGAGAAGCCACCAGACCGAAAGTGCAAAATCAGTGGTAGCGAGGGTTAGAAGGAAACTTAGTGTCAAAGGCTCAAATCTCAACTGTTGGCACACATTTTTACATCTCAGCCATCCATGAATCCTGACATCATTAGTGACCATGTGAGCCGATGTGACTGTGTCCACAAGGAAGGGAGTGTATGGAGAAACATAATTCCAAACTAGGGCGCTGGGAATGGATGATGGACACACATAAGGAGGAAAACTATAGTAGGAGAGTACTAATGTTCATTTGGATTTAACTAATGAATATTAAAGATTAGGTTATAACCCATGAGCACTTAACAAGTAGACCGCCTGATGAGCCCCAAAAATGGATAATTATATGGGCTCATTTAGCCTCCTAATTCGACTTAATCCACCATTCTCATTAGTTGATTGCATGCTTTTGATTATATTTATGCTAATAGAGTGAATTGGGTTATTCATTATGCCAACAAGTCTAATGTGTGCTTTATGCAGTCTTTTTGGTCAATTTGGAGACAAAATCAAAAGTTTAAATGAGCACTTGTAGCCAAATTCGTGGAGAGGATTTTTAGGAAGGTTTCCCCTTCATTTATGGGCCCTTACCTCGAATTCCCCACCATCATCTCAGAGTTCAATGGCCACCAAATCGGTTATCACAAGGGCAGCCGAGCAAGGGCTAGTAAAGGTGTTGTTAACTACAAGTTTTGGCAGCCGAGTTCCTAAAGTTTCGGAGGGCTGTTGGGGTCCTCAATTTGTATAAATAAGAAGGCTTAGGGCCTCATTTTAGTTAGTCACTTTGTAGGCATAAGTTAGCTAGTTTGTAGTTCGACTTTAGTCATTCTTTTAGTCATTTTTTAGGTGGTAAGTTAGCTCTGCATTTCATCACATTTTCAAGTTTTCCTTGTGGACATTTTTTGGAATGTAACTATTCTTTTGATCAATAAAGATGAATCTAGCTTTGCACCAGCTCTAAATCTCTCTTAGGAGGCTGCAGCTCTTGGGGTTGGGCCCATCTCAAGTGCCCAATACCTCTTTTGTTTACTTTCATGTGTTTTTGCTGCATTCTTAGAATAAAATCTGCTATTTAGATTTAAATCTTGTTTTGTTATTTAGGTTGCTTTTGATGATTAAAAAAAGGCTTTTCATGTTCAGATTTAGTTGATAGGTTAATAACAGGGAAGATCTTCAGAAAAAGGGCCATCAAGCACCTCTGATTTCACCTCTCCCTCAGTGGGATCAGGAGCTGGGATCAAGGTGACCTTGCTGCCACCAAAAACACTGTCTTTGCTTCGCCATGCAATCATTAGTGTTTGATTTTTAATTGCAGAAGTTGGTTACATGTTCAGATTCTTGATTGCTTCGTTGCATAGTTATTTCATCTGATTTCAGTGCAAATAAACTTTTGTTCCATTTCTTTGCTGTTATCTAGGTCAGAATAGACTAACGTAACTAGGTCTTTGATTTTCCAAATCCTTGTTTGTTTCGTTTGAAAAACAACTTGCAGAGCACCTGTTATCCTTCTTTATCTGCCCATTCTCCATCAATCCCACCTGCTTCATCCTCTACTTAGAATCCTTGCCTTACGTTTGCCATTTGCTCACTCTGCCCTAAATTCCCATATTGTTGTGCAACATTGCTTCACTCTCCCTTGAACAAATCCAACCATCCTCGCCATTTCTTAGCTCCATCCACCAAGTCTTGGACCTCCTCACACCCTTGTCTAACCTCCATACCCACTTCTTCACCTTTCTTCCTTCATCAACCCTCTAAAACCCCCTTTCTGAACATCTTGTAGAAAATTATAGACATCTTGTAGAAATTCCAGAACATCCTATAGAACCCCTGCAGACTTCCTATAGAAGCTCACGAAGGAGTTTTCTTGATAGCCAAACTCTGTGAAACTCTCTGGAAGGGTGTTAGGGACCCCTTAGGCCCTCTCTGAACCTTCCCGACCTCCTCCAATCATTTCCTCTCGCCAATCCTCCTCTGCACAGTAAAAAACAGTTAAATCACATGCATGATAATTCCGTCAACTTATTCAAAAATACAAAAAGATGTTTTTTTTCAGATGTTACTGTAGAAGTAGCTTAGACACATGCATTTTACCTTCTTAGAAGTCAATGGAATCTCTTCCAGTAGCTTGCATCCTCTTTCTTGCATCAGTAGGGCTAGCTGGTAAAATTAGGGTTTGGTAGGGTTTGCATTTCCATTCAGCTTTTTAGTTTCTTTCTGTAAGTAGATCAACCTTCTTTGAGTTAGCTTTCATCCATCAGTTAAAAAGATTCTTCTCAGAGCTCATAGAACTTGGCTTAAGCTCCTAGCGAACTTATGCGAGCTGACCAAGTGATAGCTGCGGCAAGAGCTAGTACTTGTGCATACAACATCGTCGCTTCCAAGTTTGTTACGAACTACTGGGTTGATAAAATTAAAGAAGGGAGTCCCTGGAGTTGTAGCATTATTGCTGCAATACTGGGGCCCACCACTCTTTTTGGCGCCGTTGCCGGGGAAGCGTCAAAGTATTGGTGATTGCTACTCTTCTTCTATTTTCTACTACAACCTTCTGCTAAGTAGTTTATTTCATTTCCATTATGCAATTTCGTTTTTGCAAAAGTAGATTAGCATTTCCCGCTTTCATAGATTAGCATTTCAATTTCGCAATTTCATTTCTGCAAGCGTAGATTAGCATTTCAATTCCACAAGCGTAGCCTAGCATTTCATTCCTGCAATTTCATTTGAGCAAAATAGATTAGTCCTTTCCTGCTTTCATTTCAATTCCGCATTTTCCTTTCAGCAAGATAGTTAGTTGCAGTTCAATCTATTTTAGTTTTTGTAGGTACAAGCAGAAAAAAGAAACAAAAATCAACCAAAAAGATTTCATTTCATGCCTGGTAGGAGTAGAGATAAGTTAGAAAAATGTTTGCAGAACACCCCCCACTGCTTCACACAGCCAACCTTCTCTCTTCTTCGATGGCTATGATTAAGAAGAAACCCTAGGTCGACAAAAAGACACATTTGAAGAACCTCTAGGGGAGAAGAAGAAGAAAACATTCCTCTGGAGCAAATGGCTGCAAATAGAAATGTTGGGAGCAGTACCTTATCTAGAAACGAATTTGCAAATCAGATGGAAGATTTCAAGAGTGATATGAGGCAGTTTCTTGCCATGCAACTGGATACCTTACAGTTCCAAAGGAAGCAAGAGGAAGACAAGAGCACTTTGGTCATCTTTTGTCCTAGGTGCACTAGAAATCATCCTAGGAACGAATGTCCAATGCACTCCCTAGAAGTGTGTTTCGTCTGTGAAGAATACCATCCTACGAATTAGTGCCCTTCCTTGCCTAGACTTAAAGCTGCATATCAGAGAGCCAAAGGAGCCACTAAATCACTCTATTATATGAACCAAAGGAGGCCACATGGACCCATACCCTACCAGGAGGGAATGTAAGGGACATCCCAGACCTACTACGACCCCTATCAAGCCACTTCCATGCCTTCTTAGGGTCCCCCTACTCATCCTTCCTGGTCCACACCCCCTCCTTGGTCGTATCCTCCTCAGTACCATGCTTCTCCAGTTGCTCATTCGTTTCATTCTTATGCTCAGCCACAACCTGAGTGGAATGCACCTCATCAGGGGTGGAGGCCCCAGTACAACTCACCTCCCGCTGATTTGCCTCTACCACCTGCCTAACCACAATACCATCCACCTCCATCTCGAATATACACCCCCACTCAACTATCCATACCACCATTTCCAAACCCGCATATTGGAATAGCTCAACCCAATTGCAAAGCTGAGGCACAACATGTCCAAATGACTCCTCTTGAGCTTGATGATTTTCACCATAGCTCATGAAGAGTATTGCAAAACAGAGATTGTATTGACAACATTGAAGGACCAAAGGTAAAAGAAGATTCAAAAGAAAATATCAAAGAACCATGGGCTGCACTTGATGAAGAGAAGAGATCAGAATCAGAGATCGAGAAAGCTCCCTCATGGTTACCATCAAATCCTCCATGTGGTCAAGAGAAAAATCAACAAAAAGAGGAAGATGAGAAGGTCATGGTAGAAGGTGACATGAAGAATGATCTAGATTAGCAAGAGGACCAAGGATATAAGAGCTATATTGAGATATGGTTCCAGACAGTCACTAAGTTGCAGCGGTACTCTCTTTCTCAGCTATGTTTGATCCCTTCAAAGTCAAATCATTTGGTCTCTGAAATCCGGATAGATGTCAAAGCATGCATTTCAAGCCTCCACATCATTTTGTCTCTAATCTCGATGTGCACATGGCTCCATTGGAATTATTCTTATACTTGAAAATGATTTTGTTTTTCAAGTAGGGTAGGGTAGGAAAAAAGAAAAAAGAAAAAAGAAAAAAATGAGAATAAGAGAAAAATAAAAATCTAAGGTGAAAACCTCCTCGGAGGTGCCTTAAATTGGCTCATTGATTGAAAACCTCCATGAGGCATTCAATGGGTTGGAAAGAAGAAAAAAAAATAAGATCCCTGGGTGAAAACCTCCCTTGGAGGCGCCCAGGGCAGGTAATTAGGGTGAAAACCTCCATGAGGCACCCTAGTTGTTTTCAAAAAGAAAAAAGAGAAAAAGAAAAAGAAAAATAAACCTAATTTCCGTTCAATAAATGCAGGTTGCAATAAGAACATTGCAGGTCAGGGCGATTGCTCAAAACAAAGATAGAGGAAGTTCTGTGCCTTCTACAGGAAGTTCTGTGTTTTCTACAGGAAGTTCTGTGTCTTCTACAGGAAGCCCACAAACAAGCCAAAATCGATCTCCGAAGAGGACCATAAGGCTAGGAATATGTCCATGAGGCCTACAAGCATCCATGTTTCCATCCCTCACCCTTCTCCATCATTTTTTCCATCTCATTGTGCTTCTTTCCTAAAAACTGTGTGTTCTACAGGAAGTTCCTGTAGAAATTACAAGATTTCTACAGGAAGCTAGAAATGGATTTCAAAAAGGTAGTTTAGCAAACATGATAGCTTCGTCACGGGTTTATAAGTCCTCCTACAATCTTCAAACTCCTCCTCCATCATCTCCATGCCTGCATCACAGCCCAAGCTCAATTTTTCTTACTATGCAAAAAACTACAGAATGCTTGGAAGCAAAAATACATAGTGCTGAAATTTGTTTTTTCTCTCACGTGAAAACCATGCATCCGTTTTCAAAAACGTTTTACAAGGAGTTGTATAAGGATGATGGCAACATGCGCGAGCAATTTCAGCCAATTCCAGTGCACGGTTTCCAAGAAATCAACCTCCATCACCTTAAGCCATTTTTGCATTTTCTCCCTATCCGTGCATCCGTTTCAAAACCTGTTTCATGGGGAGATGCAAATAGGTGATAGTAACCTACCCAAGCAGTTTCAGCCAATTCTGATGCATGGTTTCCAAGAAATTGATCTCTGTAATCTTCAGCCATTTTCCGTTTTTATCGAATGCATCCATTGATCGCAATTTCACTATGGGAGGTGCATAATGATGATAGGAACATGCTCAGAAAGTTTCAGATCGATCTAGTCTATCGTTCGCGAGCAATGGAGAAAATAAGTCATTGCCTTGTAAAAATTCAACATCAGCAGCTTGAGGGTGCAAGTCTGAACGTGGAAACAAATTCCTGCAGCTTAGATCCGGCCAGAGGACACCTGCACAAGGAAAACAACCATGAATCAGCAACCAAGCCATCATGCAACCACAAAAACCAATGCATGTAGCAAATGAAAGGCCACAACACCTCACAACAACCACGCTCGACTTCCAGGTACGTGACTAAACTCGTTCCTCTGATTGCATGAATGTAATTTGAAAACTACGTGAACAATGAGATGGTTGTGGTTAAAAAAAATTGGTGGCCAGCCAACTGGCCACCCTCATCCAGTTCAACAGTGCTCGGTGGGTGAATATGACATGTGTGCTCAACCATCTCAGGAGGAAATATGGAAACAGGTAGTGGTGACTGTTTAACCTTCATCGTAATTGATGGCAGTGATCATAGGTAGGAAACATGATGTTTTGTTACAGCACTGTCGTCTACATGGGCCAGCGCACATTTTTTCCACTTCACCACGAATCACGCAACAATTAAAAAATGCTCGGCTGAAACTCACAAACTGCTGTTCATTTGCACTTGCAACATCCTCAACTGAAGTATGCACAAAATGATTAACTAGTCATCCTCCACCGGTTTTTCTACCTATCTTCGAGATTCTGTTGCATATCAGGCTCGCTCAGAGGCGCAGGGGCGTTCTACAGGAAACAGAGGGGTCTTCTACAGGAAGTCCACAATAGCCTTCCGAAAAAGAGAACCCTGCTTTTTCTTCGACAAATTTGGAGTCCCGATAAAGGTGGGATCGAAAACACTCTTCCATGCATGATATACTCCAAAAAGGTGATGAATTGAACTATATTGGAGGGTTAGAGACAAGTCTGCCACGAGTCAAAAACAACAGTTTTCCTGTGTTTCATGGAATCTCTTGGTCGGTTCTGTGTCAATATTCTCCTCCACAGTTCCTGTAAAAACATTTTTTGTCTTGTAGAAAAGATAAAGCATTGTGAGGGATAGCCTATACATAAAAAGAAAAAAATTGAAGTTGCATGTTTATATGTATGTTGGGAGTAAAAATTGAAGTGTTGTACCCTGTTTGTGGAAACCTAAGTCTTCCTGTTATACACGGATGACAGAGTATTTGGGCAGCAAAAGTCTTGAAACTAGGGAATTATTGTTCATTGATATCAAACACATGAGGAATTCTTCCTTGAGTCCAGGTGGAAACCATAAACAACATTTCCTTTTCTGACCAAAACATAAGAAAAAGGGAGCACTCTCACCATGCCAGGGGGATTCATAATTCAACATTATCCATGGTTATCATTTCAGGTTGCTGTGTGAACTTAGACATGGAATTGATTCACCTCTAGAAAAGAAATTAAGCATTCCCTATTTTCTTCTGCAATCATTAAGTGAATGTGCCACAAAAATGAATGAAGGGATTCCAGATCAGCTAGCCCATCATGGGCTTATGAAGCTTCTAATGGAAGATTCCCTCCATACCTACACTATCCCTCTCTCCTGGGAGATTTTTTGCAACATGTCCAAGGATGATGATATTCGAATTTTGGCCGAGGAACTCACTTCATCCAGCAATGAAGAAAGGAAACATACTGAGGGAGAAGAGAAAGCCATTGGAAAAGAAACACAGGACAGACCGCCACAGAGAGAACAAGAAGAGAAACGAGGAAAAGGCCAAGTTGCAAAGCCTAAAACTGTGGGAGGAACAATGGCACCAACACCTAGGGAGAAGAGATTGCATAGAAGGGTAGAGAGGACTGAAAAAGTCCAAACAAGTGAGGACACAACCAAGGCAACCACACCAAAATTAAAAGGGAAGACACCCCCAGCCAAGCAGACCGAAACAGTGAAGACAGTTTCTACAGGAAGCCAGAAAACAGTCAACACAGGACTTTCTACAGGAAGCATGGAGATAGGGCAACAAAAGGAAAAATCGCCTGAGATTTTAGCCAGGGAGGCAGCAGCTGTGCTGGCCACCCTAAGCACATCTCCAAAGCAAAAAGGGAAGTGAAAGAGGGAGCCTTCCATGTATTTTAAGGCAAGAAGGAGCATGCGGATAAAAACTGGCAGACCCTAGCCACCGTCAAAAGAGCCAATCACGATTTTAGACACCCCAACTACACAAAAGGAGAGGTATCCCTCAAAGGCATCCATCACCTATGAACGGGGAAGCCCGAAGAAATCCACTTGGAGAGAAAGAATGAAAATGTTGGACACAAAGGCCTCGCTACAGGATGTTGAGACAGTTCTACAGGAAGCTGAGAATTCTCTAGGAAAAGGAGCATAGGCAGTGGGAAGAAGCAGAGAGAAAATCATGGGTCCATGACCGAGAAGAGGACATCACTTTAGAAGGTTGGCATGACAGGGAGGCCACCAGGGCCATCAAAGATGAGGAGATAGATTAGTTGCTCAGAGGATGAGAAACACTTTCAGTAGGGGGTGATGATGAGCCCCAGAAATGGATAATTATATGGGCTCATTTAGCCTCCTAATTCGAATTAATCCACCATTCTCATTAGTTTATTGCATGTTTTTGATTATATTTATGCTAATAGAGTGAATTGGGTTAGTCATTATGCCAACAAGTCTAATGTGTGCTTTATGAAGTCTTCTTGGTCAATTTGGAGACAAAATCAACGGTTTAAATGAGCACTTGGCAGCCAAAGTCGTGGAGAGGATTTTTAGGAAGGTGTCCCCTTCATTTATGGGCCCTTACCTCGAATTCTCCACCATCAACTCAGAGTTCAAGGGCCACCAAATCGATTGTCACAAGGGCAGCCGAGCAAGGGCTAGTAAAGGTGTTGTTAACTACAAGTTTTGGCAGCCGAGTTCCTAAAGTTTAGGAGGGCTGTTGGGGTCCTCAATTTGTATAAATAAGAAGGCTTAGGGCCTCATTTTAGTTAGTCACTTTGTAGGTAGAAGTTAGCTAGTTTGTAGTTCGATTTTAGTCATTCTTTTAGTCAATTTTTAGGCAGTAAGTTAGCTCTGCATTTTAGCACATTTTCAAGTTTTCCTTGTGGACAGTTTTTGGAATGTAATTATTATTTTGATCAATAAAGATGAATCTAGCTTTTCACCAGCTCTAAATCTCTATTAGGAGGTTGTATCTCTTGGGGTTGGGCCCATCTCAAGTGCCCAGTACCTCCTTTGTTTACTTTCATGTGTTTTTGATGCATTCTTAGAATAAAATCTGCTATTTAGATTTAAATCTTATTTATTTATTTAGGTTGCTTTTTATGATTAAAAAAAGGCTTTTCATGTTTAGATTTAGTTGATAGGTTAATAATAGGGAAGATCTTCAGAAAAAGGGCCATCAAGCACCTCTGATTTCACCTCTCCCTCGATGGGATCAGGAGCTGGGATCAAGGTGACCTTGCTGCCACCAAAAACACTATCTTTGCTTCGCCATGCAATCATTAGTGTTCGATTTTTAATTGCAGAAGTTGGTTACATGTTCAGATTCTTGATTGCTTCGTTGCATAGTTATTTCATCTGATTTCAATGCAAATAAACTTTTGTTCCATTTCTTTGCTGTTATCTAGGTCAGAATAGACTAACGTAACTAGGTCTTTGATTTTCCAAATCCTTGTTTGTTTTGTTTGAAAAACAACTTGCAGAGCACCTGTTATCCTTCTTTTTCTGCCCATTCTCCATCAATCTCACCTACTTCATCCTCTACTTAGAATCCTTGCCTTACGTTTGCCATTTTCTCACTCTGCCCTAAATTCCCATATTGTTGTGCAACATTGCTTCACTCTCCCTTGAACAAATCCAACCATCCTCGCCATTCCTTAGCTCCATCCACCAATTCTTGGACCTCCTCACACCCTTGTCTAACCTCCATACCCACTTCTTCACCTTTCTTCCTTCATCAACCCTAAAAAACCCCCTTTCTGAACATCCTCTAGAAAATTACAGACATCCTGTAGAAATTCCAGAACATCCTGTAGAACCCCTGCAGACTTCCTGTAGAAGCTCACGAATGAGGTTTCTTGATAGCCAAACTCTGTGAAACTCTCTGGAAGGGTGTTAGGGACCCCTTAGGCCCTCTCTAAACCTTCCCGACCTCCTCCAAGCAGTTCCTCTCACCAATCCACCTTTGCGCAGTCAAAAACAGTTAAATCGCATGCATGATAATTCCGTCAACTTATTCAAAAATACAAAAAGATGTTTTTTTCAGATGTTACTGTAGAAGTAGCTTAGACACATGCAATTTTCCTTCTTAGAAGTCAATGGAATCTCTTCCAGTAGCTTGCATCCTCTTTCTTGCATCAGTAGGGCTAGCTGGTAAAATTAGGGTTTACTAGGGTTTGCATTTCCATTCAGCTTTTTAGTTTCTTTCTGCAAGTAGATTAGCCTTCTTTGAGTTAGCTTTCATCCATCGGTTAAAAAGCTTCTTCTCAAAGCTCATAGAAGTTGTCTTAAGCTCCTAGCGGACTTGTGTCAGCTGACCAAGTGACAGCTCCGACAAGATCTAGTACTTGTGCATACAGCACTGTCGCTTCCAAGTTTGTTACGAACTACCGTGTTGATAAAATTAAAGAAGGGAGTTCCAGGAGTTGCAGCATTATTGCTACAATACTGGGGCCCACCACCACCAAAAAAAACATGTATATATACATTATTACAACTCCTAGCAAGTATAAGGTATTGAAAGAGGGATGGGGATGTCATTTATATATATACATAACCCATTAGCAAGAGATGGAGGTATGGAGAATGTATAAGTTCAAGGTAGTGGGATGTGAAATACATGTAGTAAGGTGTGCCAAAGCCTTAGAAGAATTGAGGGGGTTATTACATGAACTGAAGACCAGAAGGTAAGTAAATAAAAAATAATAATAATAATTTAAGGAGGTGGTATGTTACAACATGCATAATATATTATCACAAAAATAATATGTCATCCCAAAAATAGGGACATAGCACGAAGAAAACATATTATATCAACGTTAATACAATCTCATTACCAACATCAAATGAAATGAATGTACTATAAACAAATTCCATCAAGTTAACATAGGCCCAAGGGATTGCATTTAGTTCTCACGAAATTAACCAATCAACTAAACTCAATTACCAAAAATAAATTAGAACCAGCAATGGAATTATAGTGCCAAGTTACAAGAAAAGGATGTTCATTAACCACCACGCGAATATCATAGAAAGGCATAAACTGGGAAAATTTTGCACAACATAGGCAACGACCACTTCTGGCCATGAGGGTTGTCAATGGAAACGTTGAACCCCTCTACAGGTAGTGGATGTAAACATAAATTTTTATAGAAATTTGTGGCCCCAAAATTCCAGCGAGATGAAGGAGGTTCCACCAACCTAGATAGGAATTCAGGATGAAAAATAAGTAACCGAGGAATGAGCTTTGTTAGCAGCGCACTTAAATTATATGCTATTGAGATATGAGAACCTATGTGAGAGAGTATACCAAAAAAATAAATAGGGTAAGAACAGAGTCCCTGAATGAAGAAGGGATAATGTGCAATAATTAAATAAATCATTAAAGAAGCTAAAATAAGAATTTGTAACCACGTTCCCTGCTGGAAAATACAGGAAGTGGAGGTAATGCCTAAAGCCATCTTCGGACGTTCCCAAACTAAGAAAAGAGAGGGTTATTAGAAAAACCTTGCACCAAGAAACTATTTCTTATATGAAAAATAAAGAGCTAAAGAATACAACTAGTACCCGGATGCCTGACGAGAAAAATCATCGCCCATATTTGAAAAACCATCGATGAGGCTACACCAACATGAAGGGATTAACACAAGGAAAAGGAAATAGCTATAATAGTTTTCGTTCTTAACCTTATGCCTCCATGGAAACTACGAAGAAAATTGTGTAAACATGTACACATGTATCTAGTGGGTAGGGAGGGAATTTTACTGTAATCGACTGAGTATGATTGAGGGAGATACAATGGCATCCATATGGTAGCACAACGCAAACGAAAAAATTGTATCAGTTTGGGGTTTTCCCAGAGACTAGGTAGAGTAGCTCTGCAAGTCTTCACCTTCAATGCAGTGGCAAAAATGGCGGAATATGAGGAAGGGTTAGGGTAAAACATGAATTAATGTTGCAATTTTAGCTACACCGTTGATTGCTAGTGGAACACATCGCCACCATCGAACAATTAGCGAGAAAACCCTGACGCATCACATGGGTGCCCCGCCTCATCACGTGAAGAGGGTGTTGTGGCAGACTGATACTAGCTCAACTGGTAATTACAGGGGGTTCAAACGAATCCACTGGTAAACCAAGAGTGCGAGGTATCTCGAGTAAGCGATATGACCATGAAGAGGGGGGGCATAAACATATATTTTTAAGAAACATAGCCATTAACGATAATTAATGAGGTCCTAAGTAAGAACTGTTGAAAAACATTAATAATTCCAACCACCTACATTAAATGCATAGACTAGTTTCTTCTGGAGAATTCACCAGAAGTTTCAAGAGCAGATAGCTTCCTGAAGAAGCCACCGACTCCAGAAACTTCTCCACTGTATATGAAAATCCTCTTTGGCAATTGAATCAGGCAAGTGTTCTATGTTTTGTGTTTAGCATTCTGATGCACTTTTTGATATGGTATCAGAGCTGAGGATTTCAGCATAGTTGCAGTGTTTGAGTGCAGAGAGCTTTCCGTTGTTTGGAACTACATTAGAAGAGGTAATGGGGAGATCCATTCAGCGCAGTGGATTATAGTTAAGTGTGAGGGCTCTGTTCTATCAGGAGTGTCACAGTTCTTATTGTGCTAGAGTCAGCTGTTGTGATTCATCTTAGCTGCATAAGAAGACGGTTGTCCGCTAAAGCTGAGGGAGAGCTGAAAGGAAGCCTGTGTTTGGTGTGCAATTAAGGTGTTCGAGCCACTGTGAGGAGGACTGTGTTGAGGCCGTCGTGGAAGGTAAACTTGTTCAAGCGTGATTTATTTTTTTTGTTTTCCAACACTGTTACAGGGATCTACACTAGTGCAGTAAGCGTGGACATAGGAAGTCGAGCTGCATGGAGGTGATTCCTTATAGAAAACGTTGTAGTTATTACTACCGCTGCTGACTGAGCATGTTGTGAGACACCTGTCTAAGATATTTGCTTGATATATGTGAGCCCTACACAGGTGGAGCCTCTGTTAACACCAGAGAAGCGACAAGCATAGGCTGTGAGGAGAAGCGGCAAGCTTGAAGGTGAGCGTTCTGTTGGAAAATGTTGTTCATAAGTGTTGTCTGAAAGCGAGAAGTGCAGTAGCGTGAATGTTAAAGGAGCCAAGCTCATTTGGTTCTAAAGTCAAATCTGTTAAAAAGTAGACTATAGTTGGATCCTGGCGCTGCTTGCAGACCAGTAATTCAGATTTGTTTAAATGTTCTTTCCATCTCATCAAAACGAATATTAACATCACGACATTAAAAAAAAAGGAGGCAGCCTTATTATCCAATAAAATTTTATGATTTATGCTTGAGGGTTTATATTTGTGAAAATTAGTAATTTTTGTTGGTGATTGGTACGGTGAAAACAAGTAACATGGCTAATGCATTGGAAGAATCTTATTTATCTGACTAACAAGTTAGATGGTGAAAATTATGCAAATTGGAAGTTTAAGTTGCAGACTTTGATGGAAGGCAACAATACATGGACGATTATGTCCGGAGCTGAAGTTAAGCCAGTGTCCCCTCAAGCCATAGATGTTGAAATTCAAGATTGGGAGCAACAGGAAAACAAAGCAAAGGTGCTTTTGCGGATTATGGTTAAGGACAACATTATTCCACACATTAGAGAGTGGAAAACATCCAAGGAGACATGGGACACTCTCAAAAATTTGTATGAGACAAAGACTACAAATCAAATATTGTATTTAAACAGTAAGCTTCTTTCAATTAAGATGGAAGAAAATGAAAGTGTTAGTAATTTTATTTCTAGAATTAAAGATCTAAAGGATAAATTAGGTGACATTGGTGAATCAATATCTAGTAGAGACTTGGTTACTGTGACATTAAATGGAATGCTTGATGAATATCAAATATTTATAACTAGTCTTTCAGCTAGAGAGAAGGCTCCTACTTTTGATGAGTTGGCAGGTATACTTATGAAGGAAGAAGAGCGAAGAAGAAACCTTAAACAAAAATCTCCCAATTCAGATTTGGCATTGATGGTCAAACGGAAGTAGTCCTTCAAAGGCAAGAAGTGGGAGAAAAATAAAGGCAAAAAGCCACAGGTAAAATCATTTCAAGGTACACCTTTACCAAGGACAAATGCCAAATCAAGTAGAGATGATGTGTTTTATTACTGTGGAATTTTGGTCACTTTGCTAAGAATTTTATGAAAAGAAGGTCTGATCAATTTTAAAAAAGAAGGAACTCGGGAAATTATGTTGATATAGATGAAGAATTAGTCATGACTTTAGCAATCTTAAATTGTTTGTGTCCAATGCTGCTTTATCAGCAAAAACTAATGATGATAATGCTTGGTTTATAGATTCTGGTGCATCAATCCATATGTCATGCAAACGATATTGGTTTGATACTTATCGTGAGATTAATAATGGTGGACACATCTATTTAGGAGATAATAGATCACATGAAATTAAACGATATGGTGATATAAGTGATATGATGCCTAATGGATAAGAAAAACAAATTCAAAATGTGGTGTATGTTCTAGGATTAAAGAAGAACTTAATTTTAGTCTCTATTATCATAGATCAACATTTAAAAGTTGAATTTGTGAAATCACATTGTTTGGTAAAGGATGTGAAGGACAACTACAAGGTTGTTGCAAAAGGAATGAGAGTTGGAGGCTTATACAAGTTGGATGTAATAAAGAATGGGCATCAAGATTTGGCATCAACAGGCATGTCAACTATAGAGCTTTGGCATCAAAGATATGGACACTTAAATCATAATGAACTAATGTTACTACAAAAGAAATTGATGGTAGAAGGTCTTCCAATTATTAAGGGAGAACACTTTGAATGTGAAGGTTGTGCACTAGGAAAACAACATAGGGAAGAATTTATTGTGCATGAAAATAGAAGAAAACGTGAAATACTTGAACTTGTGCATACTATTGTATGTGGTCCAATGCAAACTAAGTCACTTGGTGGAGCATATTACTTTCTTATATTTATTGATGATAGCACTAGATACACCTGGGTGTACTTTATAAGAAACAAAATTGATGTGTTTGAATACTTTAAAGAATTCAAGATTATGGTTGCAAAGCAAACAGGAAAGAGCATTAAAATTCTTCGATCAGATAAAGGTGGTGAGTACACTTCAGGAGCTTTTATCAAATATTGCAAACAAAATGGAATTATGCAACAATTTACAGTACCACATACACCTCAACAAAATGGAGTAGCTAAGAGAAAGTATAGAACATTAGTTGAATGTTCTCGTAGTATGTTAAAAAGTAAAGGACTTTCTAATAGTTTTTGGGCTGAAGCCATTAATATAGATGTATATCTTAAAAATAGAAGCCTTACTAAGTATCTTGAGCACAAAACACCATTTGAAGCATTTTATGGTTTTAAACCTAAAGTTAGTCATTTTAAGGATATTTGGATGGAAGGCCTTTGCTCATATTCCTAAAGAGGATAGGAGAAAGTTAGATGCCAAAGCCATCAAATGTATTTTTATTGGATATTGCACTGATCAAAAAACATATAATATGTATGATCCAAGTACTCACAAGGTCTTTGCAAGTAGAGATGTTATATTTCATGAGCATATAGATAAACAAATAAAAGAAGATGAACATAATATATGGCAGTCTTCTTATGAAAGCTTTAAGGAAGAAGAAGAAGTTGTGGAATCAACTCAAGAACAAGAACACTTGGACATTCCAAAAGACACATCAAGGAATCAAAGTCCACAAAGAAGTGATAAAGGCACTCCACAGAGAAGAAAAGGAGAAGGTACTCCACAAAGTAATGAACCTCTAAGAAGGTCAACATGGCAGATTCAAGCCCCCAGCAAGTATAAATATTATGCTTTAATGTCTCAAGTAATGAATGTTTTTGAGCCCTTAAATTATGAACAAGCCAAAAATCATAAAGAATGGATGGAAGCTATGAAAGAAGAATATGACTCTATAATGAAAAAAGAAACTTGGGAATTAATAGAATTACCTAAAAATAAAGTCCCTATAGGATCAAAATGGTTGTACAAGACAAAATTTAATGCAGATGGTAGCATAGACAAGTATAAGGCAAGATTGGTTGCAAAAGGTTATTCACAAAAAGAAGGTAGAGATTATGAAGATACCTTTGCTCTGGTTGAAAAAATGAATACAATCATAATAATGATGGCATTGGCAACTAAATATGATTGGAAGCTACACCAATTAGATGTAAAGTCAGCTTTTCTAAATGGTGACTTAAAAGAAGAAATTTATCTCATTCAAACAAAATGATTTGTAAAGAAGGGTCAACAACATCTTGTATGCAAGTTAGAAAAGGCCTTATATGGACTAAAACAAGCCCCCGGATATTGGTATGAGAAAATCAACAAATTCTTCTTTCAGCAAAGATTTAAAAAAAAAGTAAAAATGATCCTAATTTGTATGTCAAGACAGATAGAAATGGGGATATAGTATTACTCTCTATATATGTTGATGATCTAATAATAACAGGGAGTGCTAATAAATTGATTAGAGATATAAAAATAAAGTTATCACATGAATTTGAGATGAAGGATCTTGGTGAGATGCACTATTGTCTAGGTCATGAAGTATGGAGATGATGGAAGAACCTTAATCACACAAAGAAAATATACAAATGAAGTACTAAAGAGATTTCATAAGAATGGATGTAAAGAAGTGAGTACTCCATTGGAACAATATATCAAATTAAGAAGTGATGATGGAACAAAAGAGGTGAATGGAACATTGTATCAACAATTAGTGGGAAGTCTGAATTATCTCACTGCCACTAGACCAGACATCACTTATGCAGTAAGCATACTTAGTCAATTCATGGCTAAGCCTCATGAAAGCCGTTGGATACCTGCAAAAAGGGTCCTTCAATATTTAAAGGGAACTATCAATTTTGGTATTGAATATACTAATGCTTGTAATGTTGAATTGACAGGGCATTTTGATTCTGACTGGGTTGGAAATCCAGATGACAGGAAATCCACCACTAGATATGTCTTCAATATAGGATTGGGAGCTATGTCATGGAGCAGTAAGAAACAAGCAACAGTTTCCTTGTCATCAACTGAAGCAGAATATAAAGCATTATGTAGTGGCACCTGCGAAGCCATATGGCTTAGAGGAATACTTGAAGATGTTGGTGAAGGTCAACAAAAACCTACAGTGTTCAGATGTGATAATCAAAGCACCATCAAACTGGGAAACAATCCTGTATGTCATGCAAGGTCAAAACATATAGACACACAATATCATTTTGCAAGAGAAAAGGTCCAATCAAAAGAAAATTCTCTAATATACTGTAATACAAATGAGAATGTGGCTGACATATTCACTAAGCCTCTTGGAAAGGAAAAATTTGAGTTTTGTAGAAGTAAGTTATGTGTTGTAGAAAATCAAGATTATATTGTAAGCCTAGCTGAGACTTAGACCAGCAGGCATGTCAATTATGAGTATGTTTACAGTGTCTTATGTATTGTGCTATAGTATATTTGTCATATGGTTGGAATTAAGGGGGAGTGTTGGAAAACATTAATAATTCCAACCACCTACATTAAATGCATAGAATAGTTTCTTCTGGAGAATTTGGTGGAAGTTTCAAGAGCTAGATAGCTTCCTAAAGAAGCCACTGACTCCATAAACTTCTTCACTGTAAATAAAAATCCTCTTTGGCAATCGAATTAGAAAAGTGTTCTGTTTTTTGTTTTCAGCATTCTGATGTGCTTTCTGATAAGAACATATAACGGTTGAGGGGCTAACCAACAATTATAGCACTTATAACATAACAAAAGAATTGCAATATGCCCAACCATCGAAATATGATCGCACTATGACATCCATCCTTAGCAAAGAGGTGTGTAAACCTAGGAGGAATCATGGTAGATGTTAGATCATGCTACCAACATTATGATAATTATGAAACCAATTATACAAACATATGAGGTGGAGTCGATCTTACATCCATAAGGCATATAAGTCAAACCTGAGATAATTAGAAGAATGTTGGAAGAGGATGTGTGTCTTTATGACCATAAGGGAGTTACTGTTATAGACATGCTCATTTAAGCTAATCTGTTAATGTGAATAAAATAAGTTAATATACTTTCAAAAAGAAGAAAAACAAATTATGTTATGTTTTTTTGAGTGGAAATAAGACACATGTTCGATAACAATTTGACAAATTAGATAGTATATTACATTACATTTTATAATGATAACATTGAAATGATTAACACTAATATATATTTTATAACAATCTAAAAAATATTATGTCAATAATTTATTTTCCTATCCTAAAATATTGATCAACAGAATTAGATTTTATGTTGATAAATTATTAATACATATTTTTTTTACGATTTCATAAATTTAACATAACTCATTTCATGTGTAATCCCAACATTATTTTGTATATATATATATATAGATAGATATACTTTTATTTTTGTATTATAAATATATCTATATAAATTTATTAATTATTCCTTTTATATAAAATAAATAAAAAGATGTATAAATTTATTTTGATAAAAATTTAAACATTCTTGAAATTTAATAAATTTGAATTAAAAAAATATGGAATCTTAAAATATGGTTTTAAAATAATTTTACACATATTTTCATTTGAAAGAAAAAAAGCATATTAAGTTTTGTAGACAAATCCATAATTATTTCCGTACTTATTTATACCATTTTGAACGTAAACGAATAAATGCACCCACGATGCTTTATATTTGAGTTTAGTTTTACAAATACATCTCATTGGTTTTGTTAATAGCGGGTAGTTTGGATTGATTTAATTTGCAAATAGCAACCATTCACTTTAACAGGTTAACTTAGTCCTGTGACATGAAGAATGTAAAGCATATCGAATACACCCATTTTCACAAATAAAAATATAAAGAAGACCAAATTGAGAATAAGATATAATGACGGGTTGTCATTGTCTCATTGTGTAATTTTTTATTTTTGTCTCTGCAAATACTAAATTCTATTAACTGAAAAGATGAATATTTTTACATGGAGTTGAGGCCTTAGAGATCAGAACTCGAGGGCACTTAACACAGTAGAACTGCCCCCTTACAAAAAGAAGCTAGGGAGACCAGTTACATATAGCTAGAAAACAGATATAAAACCCAGAGGATGACTTGTATAGTGAAGATAAAGACATTGGCAGCATAAAGCTTAAATTCTTTGCAAACCATCCAGTAAGTGACCCACCACTTCCCTGAAGGGATGCCAAAACAACAAGCCAAAAATGTTGTACCTTGACTGTGAGCGAAGATGCTTGGAGGTGGTCATTTGAGCAGTAACAAAAAACAAAAACGAAAGAAGCAAGCCCAGGTGGCGCTAAACTTCCTTAACCTTACCAGGAGTCTTCTCCGCAACCAGACATGCACTACCAATCCTCAGACTCTCATTGCCATCCGTCTTGCTGACAGGGTTCGCCATGGAGTGACTTGTGGCGCCAAGAGTCCCTTCCCCATCAACTGGGCTTATTTCTTCAAGGGGCGGAATACCTTTAGGAATTTCCTCCTGACCAGACTTATCACTCTTCCAATTCTCTGGGCTATCTATATCAATGGAATGCTCACTGCTTTGGGAAGGATCAGGATTGATGCATGCCAGAGGGGAGATTTGATTTTCTTCTTCCAGAAGGATTATAGTAATGTGAGCAGCAATGAGAGGCCTATTCAAATTGCTTTGAAATTTGAAATGCGTGGTTTGGAAAGCGCTATTAGTAATTGGCCTGCGCCCAGAGCTCAAAGGTGGCGCCTCCTCATGAGAGGGGGGAAGATTAATAGGCGACTGCTCAGGTTCCACAGAGTGACCGACGGTTGAGTGTTTTCTGCTTCCATGTCGCCCCCTGGAGCGACTTCTTTTGCCCTGTCGAACCATTATGAAAGACGAAGGGTAGGGCGCAGAGAGACCAGAGAGACCAGAGACAACAATAGAGGGAATTGAACGCACAGAGAAAGCACAGGGAATTGAACACAGAGACCGAATTGAACGCATAGAGAAAGCCCAAGACGGAGACACAACACTTCCAATGCTGAAGTCAAGAACTGTGGAGAGCTTACCACTTAAAGCCGTGCTGAACCTCTTTCGGAGATACAGAGAGTCGGCCTGGAGCTTGCCTCTGTTTGCATGTATCAGCCTGTCATGATATACCACAGCTAACTAAGGCCCCGCGCAGTAAGACTGAGTGCATGGTGTGAGGAAAACATACAGGATCAACATAATTATAACAACCATAATGTTGCGTTGAACATCGCACTCCATAAATGCAGATATCCTAAGGAATCCAGCCTTAATAACTCCATCCCTCTTGCGCGAGGTGAAATCTTGGGAAGCCACGCTGCTCTGCAGCTGGCAGTACCGGGATTTACTATTTTGCATGATGAACATTTAAAACAATTGTGCCACCCGCATCCGGGGGTGTTTCTTCTATCTGAGGCATTTCCTTCTGCACTAGATTGTTAAAATCCAAGAGTTGAGATTCAGATGCTAAGCTAGTAATTGATCCAACATGTAGATGCATCCCGCAGTCAACTCCGATATTAGCTAATAAGTCCGCGACTTTGTTCCCTTCTCTGCGAATGTGTTTCAAGGAGACCGCCCTGTGGGAGGAAAACCAGCATTCAATAGACTGTAGCCTTTTTTCCATTCTCCAGCTGTTACTGACCTTGCAGGAGGGGGAGCCCTGTAGGATTCTTGAGACCATTTTGATGATGATTTGGGAGTCTCCCTCTATTATAAGAGGAAAAAGGTCCTTACCTTGCGCCAGAAGTAGCCCTTGCCATAAACCTTCTAATTCTGCTGAGTTATTGGTATCCCACCCTCTTGAGCCTAAGTAGGTTAAGATAGGAGCTCCCTTGTGGTCTCTAAAGATCCCTCCAAAGCCAGAAATCCCTGGGTTACCCTTTGAGGCACCATCAAATTTTAGCTAATACATGTTCATGGGGGGAGGAAGCCATTTCTTAGGTGAGTGGCCTCTCAGAGGCTTTGTTCCTTTGGTTAGCTATTCTTGCTTCCTTTGGAAATTCCAATTATTCCATATTGATTGTTCATGGGGGATAGTTGGGAGATCCTCTTGGTACCAGGTCTTGAGAGATATGGTTTCTTCAATATTTTGGTTGATTATTTTCCAGATGTCATCCAATGATCTGGTGTGATTCTTGAATATTCTACCATTTCTCTCCTTCCATATGGCCCACATAACAAATCCTGGAATGAGCTTCCAGAGAAAATTCAAGATCTTACTTTGATAGGGGTTGTGGTCCCAGTTCCGTACAGTAGCAGTGATATCTCCATTAGATCTTCCTTCTTTTTCATAGTGGAAACTGATCTTTTGCCGGAGCTTGTGTGCCAACGGACAGTAATGCATGAGTTGCTTAATGGTTTCCTCATCCTTTTTACAGTTGGGACAGATGGAGGGTCCATAAAAGTTTCTTTTTCTCAGATTGTCCCACGTGAGAATCTTGTTGTGACAAAGGAGGTAAAGAAAGGTGGACACTTTCGGCCAAATGGAGGGGTCCCATATTTTGCTCCAGAGCGAATCCAACACCATGTTTTCCTCGATAAGGATATTGTAGGCCTATCTTGTAGAAAAGGTGCTCTTTTCTTCATATCCTCATCTGAGAATGTCCTTTTCCTCAGAATATTGAATTTTCCATTTCATTAATTCTGTGTCCAAAATTTGGTTGACTTGCATCAGCCCCTGTCTTAAGATTTGAGTTGCTTTGAGCCATTCTCTGTAATCTTGGTGTGATGAATTCCGCCAGAAGTTTTCCACCGTGTCATGAGGTTGCATATCCTGTTCCAGAAGAGGATTTGGAGGGAGTTGGTCCTTGAGTTTGGGCATCTGCTACCAAGAGTCTTCCCAAAACCTTGCATTACTACCATTCTTCACTTCCCAAAAGCTATGCTGCTGAATGAGATTCTTGTGCTGCTTGGCCGAGTTCCACATGATTGAGCCTGTGCTGATCTCTGATATTCTAATTAGTTCCTCCATTGGGCAGTTTCCCGCATATTTAGCAGTCCATAGCGAGGCCCAAGGGGTGAGAGGTTCAGTTAGCCATTTCCACCAGATTCGAGCCCCCATAACTGCATTGCTGTGAGAGGGGTCCCTCAATCCAATACCGCCTCCTTTCTTTGGAAGACATGCCGTTTCCCATTTGACCAGAGCCCACTTGCGCTTGAGGCCGCTACTGCCCCAAAGAAACGATCTTTGGAGAGTTTTGATTTCTTTAAGAACCCATTTAGGAGCAGCAAGGATGGAGAAGAGGTATAAAGGCATGGCTTGAAGAACAACTTTTATGAGGACAAGACGGCTTGCCATATTAAGAGATCTGTGAGTCCAAGAGGAGAGCTGCGCTTCCAGATTTTCTAAAAGGATTCTCCAGGAAGAGTGCTTTAGGGCTGAGGCAATCAGCGGAGCACCTAAATAAGAAGAGGGGAGTTTGGCAGAGGAGAAACCCAGAATGCGGATGATGGCTGACTGAGTAACTGAGGGGGTATGAAAGAAGAAGATTTGAGATTTGGAGTTATTGATAGAAGCTCCAGAGGCTTCCGAAAAGTCTGTCAAAAGGGTTTTGAGCTGACGAGCCTCCTGGACCGAAGGATGCCCAAAAAGCATATTATCATCTACAAATTGCTGGTGAGTGAAAGCAGGGGAGTTATGGAAGGAGAGGTCTTTGAAATGTTGAGATTGCTGAGCTGACCTAATACTGCGACCTGAACCCTCAGCCATGATTACAAACAGAAAAGGGGAGAGGGGGTCTCCCTGCCTGATGCCCTGAGAAGGATGAAAGGTAGCAGAGGGTATGCCATTGATTAGAACAAAGAGAAAAGAGGATGAGATGAGGCTCATAATCCCTCGAACCCAGGAAGCAACAAATCCAAAAGCCATTAGAACCTTTTCAATGTACTTCCAACAGAGGCTATCAAAAGCCTTTGAAAGATCTAGTTTGAGTAGCATACCTGGCTTCTTGGAGATCTTCAGAGAGTGAATTATTTCATGAGTCAGGATGATCTCGTCCATGATCTGCCTCCCCTCAACATATCCAGATTGCTTGGGCGAGATGGTGAGAGGAAGCAGGAGTTTGAGCTTGGAGGCTATGCTTTTAGACACAATCTTATAGATTATGTTGCATAGTGCTATCGGTCTGTACTTGTCAGGTGTGCTTGGCTAATCCACCTTGGGAACCAGGGCTATGAAAGTAGCATTCTCCCCCAGAAACATCCATCTCAGAGAGTGAGACTCCTCAACCACCTGCCAGACTTCCATCTTGATCAGATCCCAGAAGTTATGGAAAAAATTAGAGGTAAATCCATCTGGGCCTGGGGCTTTGCCTGCTTTCAGTTGTCGTACTGCAAGTTCCACCTCTTGGAGTTCAACAGGCTTGAGGAGAATTTGGTTATGCTCTTCTGAGATAAGTTTGGGAATATTTCATGTAATTTTCTCTATGGCCTGAGATCTGTCACTGTTTGGCTCTCGGTGCACCTGCTTGAAATAATTTAATAGTTCAATTTCAATTTCTTCATGCTTTTCCACTGTGATTCCTTGCTCGTTTTGAATATGAGTTATATTATTATGCATCCTGCGTTGGATTGTAGTGCTATGAAAGAATTTAGTGTTTTTCTCTCCATCTTTGAGCCACCTGACCCTTGATTTTTGCTGCCACAATGTCTCTTCCTGCTTTTCCTTTTCTGCTAGTTGCATTTCAAGGGTTTTTTCCTGTTCTGCTAGATCCTCTGATCGGCCATTAATAATAATCTTTTGCTGTAGCTGCTTCATTTCTAGCTCGAGGGTTGCTCTACCCTGAAATATATTGCTGAAAGATGTGTGATTCTAATGCTTGATCTTGCCTTTTAGGTGCTTGAGCTTTTATTGGAATTGGAGCATTTTTTAGCCTAGAGGAGGATAGAAGCTGTTCCATTCTGTACTGATTAATTTATGGAAGTCCAGGTGGGACAACCGGAAGGCCTCAAAGTGAAATGGCCTACGGAGCTTGTTTCCCGGACGAGACCATTTGAGGGAAATGGGCCAGTGATCAGATCCCGAGAAAGGCAGTATAGAAGCTGCGAAGTCTCCACCGAGATGAATGGCATTGTCCGAGAGTAAAAACCTGTCCAACGGAGAAGCTATCTACTGGTTCACTACTCTTCTGTTGTTCCAGGTAAATACTCCATTGTTGAAAGGGAGGTCAATGAGCTAATTATTCTGAATGAAGTCCTTTAGGAATGACCCTTCTTGAGTTCCTCTGCATCTGCCACCTCTCTTTTCTTCCAGTCTTGTAATCATGTTGAAGTCTCCTCCTGCGATCCATAGAGGGTGCAATCTGTTATGGTTAAGTTCAGAGATGGAGTTTAGGATACCCACTTTACGAGATGTCTCCTGTGGAAAATATACATTAGTTAAGAGCCCGTGTAAATTTGTGCCTATGACGTGAAAAATTGCTTGAAGGAAATTCCTATGTGCATGGAAATTTTTGAGCTTGATAGCTCTCGAATCCCAGATAATCGCTAGGCCTCCCGAGGTGCCATCCGCATCCACTACTATGTTAAGACTCCCATGCTAGATTTTAGCAGCTAATCTATCTATTGCATTAGAATCACATTTGGTCTCTTGCAAGAACAAGACTTGAGGGTTTTCTTGCTTTATCATGTTTTTAAGAATTCAAGTCTTCCTTGGGCCATTAAGCCCTCTAATATTCCAAGATATTAACTTCATTGGGAAGGAGTGTTTTCAGAGCGGTAGTACTTGGTTAACTTGGAATACCTGCCGGAATCCACTAGAATTTGTCCTACTTTGATTGTTCTCTGTAGATCAGTTTTCCTTCCCCGCTTTTTGATATCTTTGGCTATGAATCTACCATCCCATGGGCCTCCAGTTTGTATACCTAGAGATTTTTGCCTCTACGCCCGAGATAATACTTCTTCCAGGTTCTTAAGTTGTCCCGCTGGAATGTTGTCAAAGTTGTTTGTTGTGCAAGATTTTTCTAGACCTGGGAGGTCCAGATCCCCAATATCTATTGCTTCTGTTTCTTCCTCCATGAACTGAGGGTAGTTTGATTCTTCAATCGATTCCTCTTCCAGACTAGCTTTTGAATGTGGTATCTCCATCTGCATGGCTTGAGTGTTCCATAATATTTCTTTTTGCTTGTCTGAGGTAGAAGCTTCCTTACCTTGAGTATCTGCATGTGGCATTGTGGGATTTACCAGCTTTGAGTGGTCGTCGTTCATTGACTCTGGCTCTGGTGGAGTGGGAGAGTTCGTTTGCAGATCCAGCTGGTTAGCTAAAACACCAAAATTGTTGCTTGTTGAGGGCCCAGGAGGGCTGGTTTGTGCTACTTTGGGCTTTGAAGCTTGTTTCTTGTGGGATTTCCGGTGATTTGTTACTTTGATGAAGCCGCCTGCTTCAGAAGCTTCCGGATCAAAGGCAGGAGAGAGTTTTTGCGTTAACGGGCAATGTCTGAATAAATGCCCCAGGGCATGACATCTTCGACATCTAAAAGGCACATGTTCATAGTCAATCGTCTGAACCCATTCAATGTCATAGTGAGATATGCTTACCGCATCTGGGAGAGCCTGATTGAGATTCATATATACACAAATACGGGCAAAAGATGTGTATCTGCATGTTTTTGTTTCCTCTGCAACCTTGACAAACTCGCCCAGAGTGTTTCCAATCGCCTGTAGGAAGTCTTCCTCCCAATATTCCACCGGCAGCGAGTATAAGCAGATCCACACCGGAGCCCAGCTGAGGTCCTCCTTGTCCGGGTTGAAGCGTTCCACCCATCCTCTGAGAAACAGACCGGCTGCATTGAAGAAGTAAGGCCCACCATCCAGGACCCTGTTTCTATCCTCCAAGCAGTTGAAGATAGCAGTGAAGAACCCTTTCGGTCCTAACTGCAGGGTTATATGTCCCTTTGGGTGCCATTTCACATTTATCCAGCTCCTTAATGCCTTTTCAGTTGGCCACAGACCAATGAATTTCCCTATTAAAGCATGATCTTTCATGTACTGTATCTTCGCATTGATTCGATGGCCTGGTAGTTCTACCCTTGGGCGCACGACGGCAACTGTTTTGCATGTAGCAGAGCGTACCTCTAGTGGCTTTTCATCTTGTTTTGTCTGTTGACGTTTCAGATCTTCATTATTCTCATTCTGGTTTGCAATTCCATTTTCTTCCTTATTCAGAAGCTGCTCATTGTCGTTTTGTGGGGGAGGTTCATCGCCCTCCCCCTGCGAGGGCTCCATGAGGTCATGTACCCTCTGTCCTGTGAATGAAGGAGCTTGATTCCGTCAGAAGTTGCAGGTATTCTGCAGTCTTGCACAGCCTGCCATCGTTGCAAATGTTCAAACCCTAAAACACAGAGCGCAGAGCTAGGTCACCGTCCTCATTGTGTAATTATTGAGTGTAGAGGTTTATTTTAATAGTTTAATGGAGAGAGGTGTAACTCTTTCTTTTTTTTTCACATAGGTTTTAATATATATATATATATATATATTATAATAAAAAAACAAATACATGTTTAGTTAGTTTTGGTTAAAAATATTATAAAGTATTAATATTTGTTTTATTGATTTATGTAAAAAAAGTTTTAGTAAAAATATTTTTCTCAACCATAAATAAAATATTTTAATATTCATCTAAATAACATAATCTCATATCAATTTAAAAATATAAATAATTAAAACTGAAAAATATCTTATATTATGAGTGGAAGGGAGATGTATCATTTTTATATTTAAAAAAAAAATGGATACATTACTTAAATAAATTAAATGAATGTTGATATTTACTAATTTATTTCAATATCAACTCTATATATAAAGAAGAAGTTAAAAAAATTAAAATATTATTTTAATATTGACCATCATAAAATATTTTAATGTCCAAAAGAAGGAAGTAATTGAAAGAAAATCAAAATCAACTACTTTAAATTAGAGAAATAAAAGATAGATGTATAATCAAAATTCTTAATATAAAATTAATATGTAGCACTTTAAATATATTAATATGTAAAATCAAATAATATTGAATTGCATTTAAAAATAAAATCAATACCAATGTTAGTTAAAATATTTCAATGTTATATATATATATATATATAAACTAAAAAAATAAATTCTCATTGTTAAAACATTTGAAGAAATCTCATTTTTTATATTTAGTCGTTTTTGGCATAGCAAATTTTGTCTTAAATCTAGCAAACATTTATTGACATTGCAAGTTCAAGCTATATGATGTACATAATCTAAATCCATGTTGAAATTTTCAAGGCATTGAATCTATTTATTCATTAAAAAATAATCAATTATATATATATATATATATATATATATATATATATAGTAAAGACTCATAGGAATTAAATTTCATAAAGTGGAAATTGTTTTGGAAGTTTTTTCACTCTAAAAGATATTTTCACTTTAATAGATTTGATCTCTCCCAACTCCTTTTAGATTTGTGATTAAGATAGATTGTATTAAGCTCAAAGAGCAATAATGAGTAGCTTTTTGTAAAACCGATATAAAATATTTTCCAAATCAAAAAAATCAATATAACAAGTGTTGCAGGGTAGCGTAATCCCTACCACTGAGGTTAAAAATTATGTTATGGGAAAAATTGCGTAGAAAATATAAGGTAATGCTAGATAAATTAATAGTGGTTAATAGAAAATGGAACCCTATAGTCTTGCTTTGTGAGGAATTAATGAATTGAGATGTGAAGCGGATAAATTAATTGCTTGCTCAACAACATATAGTTGCATAAATTTTAGTAGGTAGTAACTTTTAGTAAGTCTCACATTTACATTTTTTCTCTACTCACTAAAACATAAATAATGGTGAGATGCAACTCTTAGTATATATATTTATTTACATCTTATTCCTATCCATCTTTTATCTAATGAATCACTTAAGTTATGGTAAATATGTTATTTAACTTGTTCAAAGATTAATAATAAAAAACCACTACACAAATATCTAAAAATAATATATGAATATTGCAACTATATCCATAAATTATGACATAAAATATGTGAGAAAGTTATTTACCTAGCAATATCTTATATAAAAGTTACAATAAAACCTTCAAATTATGATCCAATCAAAAGTTTGAAAATAAGTATTTTTAATCATATTAAAAATTAAATATTTATTTTTCAAAATTAAATGTCATTAATTGCATTAGTCATTGCTAAATTAATAATGATCAACAAATAAATCCATTACTTAAACATTTAACTTGACAAAAATTAATATCTATTATTTCCTTGATATCTATTATTTCCTTGTTTTGTTATGATTATACTTTATCGAATTCGTTAATCAATTATTTCATTGATATCTATTATTTCCTTGTTTTGTTATGATTATACTTTATCGAATTCGTTAATCAAATATTTCAAACCTCATTCCGAAATGATTATGTTAGCGCACGTTATAAATGATTACATTTCATTTTAACATATACCGCCGAACCCTACTGCCGTGAAAATAAACAAATGAGAGAATAAACAAATGAGAGGGCTATGTGTCTTTGGTAGCTCTAGGTAACCTATAATTGAAACTTTACATGTTCCGGTTGACTTTTACGAATTTTAGGTTATAAGAATAATGGAGGAGTAATGCCAAAGAACGAAACCCTAGCATCGTGGAGAATAGTATTCGGGTTCCCGAAATTCGTAGTCCATTGAGATCATTTGAATTAAAAAACAAGGCTGCCAAAACGAACTTTCCAGGCAACGACGAAAAAAGAAATGGGAAATGCTGCAAAGAAGTTGAATAATCAGCAAAAGCAGAAATTCAACGGGAGTTGATAGACAACTTACATAAACTAAAATAATCATAAAGATGAATCGATTTGCGACTCTGCGAGCACATGTCAGAGGAATTAGTTAAATATACATCATTCTCGTAGCATCAGCTTCAGTGCGTCATCATCATTGTATCACGTTATTTGCAAGCCAGTGAAAAGAACGTGACACGAATCTTGATTGTGTCATCCGTAGTTATCGAAATCAGTTGAATTGGCTAAAAAACTGGAAAATTTAGTTGTTCGATTCGGTTCGTGGATTAACTCACCAATTCGAAGTTCGGTACGAAATATTCGGTTCACGGATTGGTACAGGAATAGCAAAGTTGATTCCCAATCAGAATTAAAAATTTCTGGCAGCCCATTACTCTTCAGAAACGGTTCCGGATCCATGAGATCGCATATGGTTACTTATTAATTATGAGTAACGAATAGGAATGCTTGTGGATTTTTTATACAACAAAAAAATTGCAAAATAAATTGCTTAGAAGGGCTATTATTGAAATCTGTAATAATCTATGGCTGGTTTATGATAGAAATTAGAAGGGAGAGAATAGGCCATCCAAAAAATGGGGTTTGTAAACCAGAGTAGAGTTTGGTATGTAAGTTTCAAATTTATAATCGGCATGTGTTATATATTAACAGAATTTAAATAGAAATTTATCTTGTGGGGATTTTTTAATTGGGATTTTTAGAACCAATCAGTGTGGTTTATCATCATGTCCAAATGAAGAAGAGGTAGACCATGGAAACAACTTAAATAGAGAGCAATGTAGAGACAAAAATTTCAAATTGTAATTAAATTGTAATTTTATTAAATTGTAAAGTATTAAATTGTAATTTTTTTTATGTTGTATAATTTAATTTGTTTTTTCCAATGAGTAAAGTGTATGTTTTGACAGTGTTTAATATATACTTAAACATGCTTAGTAATGTGGATTTTGTATAGTGTATTATACTGTGAAATTTCTATGCAAGGTTAATTTATATTGAGTTTCATATAATGCATGGTGTAGTTGAATATATAAATGAATACTCAATTTTTAACAATCTATTTTTCTAATGTACAACTATACACTTTTTTCTAAGTATATAATTCTATTTACAACATTCATAATTGAAAACATTTTTTAAAGGGTTTTCATGGTCTTCCATATTATAATTTGACCATTTCAATTTTTTGATAAACTATTGGGAAAATAATATGTTTGAGTATTTGTTAAATGTATACTCTTGAATTTTTCCCGTATTAAATTTTAACAACTTCTTTTTTGTATCAACTCAAATTTGAATTCTAACTTTGTAATTATGGCATCATTCTAAGACACACTTCATTGAAATGTGTGTCACTCCTTCGTATAGAAGTATGAGCTTGCAATGTTGAAAACTACTCTAATGTACATTTTGATAGCTAGGAGAGCCAATGTTAATGTTTCCTACCACTCGCATTAAAATCATTACCTTGGAACTATCAAAAGAGAATATGTAGTGCCAACTCAGAGAGGGTGCATGGGCATGCTTAGCAAGTTGCATGATGACCCTATGTCTTGGCAACATGTTCACAATGTAGAGTAGGAGGTGCAGATGGTAGGTAGGCACATTAGGAGGACCAAGGGACAGGTTTTTTCAAGTAGGACAAGGCCAACAACTCACGAGTGTCACATAGTGGAATTCTTTAGGGCATCATAATTTGGCAATGTAGTCATTGTGTTTATTTAGCTTGTCCACAATGGTGGTAGCGTGACCAAGGATGCAACATTTCCTTCAATGTAGGAATACGATCGTTAATAATTATCATGCGAGCACTTGGACATACGATGGGTGTGGTCACAATCAACAAGTTGGCTTTTCAACTCTATGATTGGCTTGAGACAATTGAAAATGTGTCATCTATTGTTGGGTGGTGATGGTGTAGTATCAACTATGGTGAATCAAGAATTCCAATATTCCACATGGTTGAATATATGCTTGTCTTGGGCTCGATCAGGGAATGAGATTGAGGTATATTCCCAATGATACTAATGGGTTTTAGTCATGCCCAACTCATGAGGTCACACCATCACTATGAGGTGACTAGTTTTCTTTAGTATGGGATGCCAAAGTATGATGAAATCTCTATTGTTATGATAAATGATATCAAAACTACTATGAATATTGCAAACATCTCTCTTCACCACCAACACCTTTTCTAAATAGTTATGTAATGGATCCATGTTGACGAGGACATCAAACACTATAAATGGGGGTGAATGTAATGCTCCTCACTTGGAGCATCATTGGTAGTGACAACTTGAATGGCGCATGCAGGCATGACTATAATGGTCCATGATGATCCTTTACCTTGGTAGTCGTGATGGCTAAATCATGATGTAGCATGAGGAAGTGAAGGTGGTGTCCTAGAGCATGAACACAAGAACGTATGCTAAAGGACCAACGAGAACATATTATCAAGTAGGAAATGGTGGTAACTTGGTGAGGCAACTTGAAGGCTACATGTAGGAATCAATGTAAAACTACAAGATGAGCTCTTATCTTGGTAGCCTTAGTTATCGACTCATGTTGTTATATGAGGAGGTGATGATGGTGTACTAGAACACGTGTAAAAGCAAGTATGATGGGAGGACCAAGGGGTACACCTTGTTGAGTATTAAAAGGTATGAAATTGGTGGGGGTCCCATACTAAGCTTTGTATGGGACAATATGAATTTCCAATGTGGTGATTGTGTTCATCAGACCATGAGAGTTGAAATTAGGTCATCTATGGTTGGGTGGCGAAGTGTAGCATCACCTATGCATTCTAATATTCCACACAGTTGAAAACATACATAGCTTGGATTTTGTCAAATCATAATGATGAGGCATATTTCAAGATATATAAGTGGATTTTTTTTCATGCGCAACTTATGGGACCACATTAGTGCCATGTGATAACTGGGTGCTTTTTTGAGTGATATATGATGATCAAACAAAAAAGTTCCTAATACATACATGATACAATATTAGGTATATGATATGGTATTAAACATAAAAAAAGGACAAATTTTCTATTTATTATTAAATATAAAAAGTGTTAGAAATTTAAACAAGGTCAACCTCGGTTTGTCATAATAATAAGATTTAAAAATGTTTAACAATAATACTAATAAAGTTGAATAATAATAATGTTGATAATAATAATAATAATAACAAATCATAATATTATTTTTGCTATTATTATATGATTGAATATATTATTAGTAATATTATTATTACTATTGATATTAGTAACATTAATATGAGTAGTATCAATATTAATATCATTTATCATCAATATTAATATTAGGATTTGTGAATAAGGTTTAATATTTAAAGTAATATTAGGGTTCATGAATAAGGTATAATATTAAATAATAATATTAGGTTCTATGAATAAGGTTTAATAAATTTTACTACTAATAACAATAACAATACTAATATGAATTTTAAGGTTGACTATATAAGGGGACTTTAGTTAGGTATATGCACCATGTTTTACTATGGTTGACCATAGTCAACTATGGTATCCTATAAATAAATATGGTCAACATGGTTAACCATCACCACTTATAGTTTATTCTATTTAGGACGGTTTACAATAGTCAACCATTGTCAACCATCAAATTTAGTTAGCGATCATAATCCATTATCATTGGTCAATTATGATCAACCATGACTAACCATGGTCATCTATAGTTGACCATAATCAACCTTGGATAACAATAGTCAATCCATGCTCAACATGGAAAATCATAGTCAACCATTGTTATAATGGTGAAACATGCTCAACCAAGGTCACCATGGTTGAACATGGTGAATTTGGCCTTCCACTATGAACATGGACCACCATAATAAATCATAAAAAAACTATGGTCAACTATGATCTACCATGATCAAACATGAACAACCATTACCGACCATAGTTAATCATAATATATCATAGTTAACTATAATTAGATCTGGAAAACCATGCACATCCATAATCAACTCTGTATTGACCATACGAAACCCTCCTTAACTATAACTTGAGCATATTTAGACATAGTCAACCAATATCTACCATTTCTCTCCATGCACATTGATCGTCCACTAGCACAACCAAATTAGTAATTGTGGTTGATATACACAGATTGACACCAGTTGCCACCTTCTATATGAAAATAGGCCTATGAACCACATTTACTAATGTGGTTTTGCTAGTAGATAGTTCTAATAAATTATTGATGAGAACATTCATATTTACAATAGAGAATGCAAAATTTATATGTACATGGATTTTTTTTTCTTGGTATATAAATTTTTTCTTGGTGTAAATTATTTACATGCACTAAAATATGTTAAACATTGAATTTTAATTTATAATAAAATCTTAAAGTTCACAAAAAAATTAGTGATAACATGTTTTATTTAAAATTTTAATTATAAAGTTTAAACTTTTATAGTAATGCTATGTATAAAGAGAAATATAATATAGTAAATATATACACCATGCACAACTTAAGTATCATGATTTATCCTATAACCATTAATCAAGAAATCTAGTGATTTACAAACTTAATTCCTTGACTATAAATTAGTTTAAAGTGGGTCATAAACACCAAAATAAATAAAAAATGGACAAATCCCAAAAACTTTAGTGCATATGAATAACATGTGGAAACACATTTTCAACATTATCCCACCTACTATTTTCTTTGCATATGGGAGGTTAGGCTTTAGAAAATCAACAATGTAAGGTAGAAATGGCCATTACTTATCTACATCAAGAGAACTTGTTAGTTCCAAATTTTTTTATCAATGAGTCGAAAACATTATTCAAAGAGTCAATCGTCACTAGCAACCCCTTCTTGTCTTTGACCTCATCTATAAAAAAGTGGTGTTGAACATATACGTGCTTTATTTTAAGATGATAGGTAGGAAACTTTGGGACACTTTGAATGTCACAATATAACCTTGCAACATGGTGTACCATCCCATTTCCTAAAAATAATCTACATAAATATATAGATTCTCTATTCATATGAATGGATGTGATGTATTTTATTTTTAACGTTTATAGTGCAACTAAATCCTATCTCTTGCTTGTCCAACTAATTACTCATCCAAATACGCTAAACACATAACCACTTGTAGATGTTCTACGATCCAAATTGTTATCCTAGTGTGGATCAACAAATCCATGTATATCTAATTCTTTGTCTATTCCAGATATTCCTTGGTAGGGAATTTAATAATATGTAATTCCATGTAAATATTTTAAAACCCTCTTTATAGCTATCTAGTAGTCCTTCAATGGTTTTGATATATACTACGCCAAAAATAACACAACCTGGGGATTTTTTGGTCTTCTTCTTGTGTCTTCCAATAGCACTAGCATGGGGAACACATGACATGTCATATTCCTCTTCTTGTGTCTTGGGATATTAATATGCATATAAAATTACACCTACATGAATAGCTACCTTGACCAATTCATATTCTTGCATATTAAACCTATGCAATATTGCCTCAACATATTTCCTAATTCACCCAAAGTTTTGTTGGAAATACTGAGAGGGGGGGTGAATCAATATTTCTTTTCAATTGTTAGTTTTTCCAGTCAAAACATTTATATTTAGAACACAAAATGAACAACAGGAATAAATGTTCTTATTAATATAATCTTTACAATAAAACAGATACTGTAATATATATATAAGGTTCCAATCTGTTGCCAAGCACCAGCTTGGACTTTTTGTGAGGCTCCAACCTTCAAGGCACCAACCCTTTTTTGTCAAGGCACCAACTCCAAGGACACCAATCCTTCCAATTCTGAGGCACCAACCTTGGATTTAGGAGCACCAACTCCAAGGACTCCAATCCTTCTACTTTTGAGGCACCAACCCCAAGGGCCCCAACCCAATTCTATCAGTTTACAGCTTCACTATAGTGACCATGCTATAGCATCAATGACAACCAATCTTCATATGAAGGATTCTTTACATCTCTTCATACTATCCACACAAAGTCTGCAAAATGTTATCCAATGATGATATCAAATAGCCATCATGATCTCCAATAATGTCACCACAGAACTTCCATGTGTCTACAATTAACTGCACTAAGCTCTGCACAAGAATCAACTCTCAATTTCAGGCCTCTATTCTCACTGTCATTGTAAATGCTTCAGGCATGACTGCTTCTCACTGTTCTAGCTATCTCTTACTTCCCAGAAAACAAATTCACATATGCTTCAATGCTGGTGCTAGTTATTGTTCCCTTCAAGCTATGTTAGATGAAACTTTATTTATCCCTTCATAGAATTGTTCTTCAGGTTGCGTTATGTACCTGATTAACCCAACACTGGTCTAAGATTTTCAAAGGTGAATCCAATCAATAGAGTTGCTCGTCCTTCAACTTCCTCCTGTCCTGCTGGACCTTCGGCTTCCTCCTATCCTGTTGGACCTTCGGCTTCCTCCTGTCCTGCTGGATCTACTGCTTCTTCCTTTCTTCCAGTTCGCCAAATTATTTTTCTTAACCTTCCTTGTTCTCTATTATAAAAGCCTGATACACCTGACCTTTGGCTTCCTCCTTGCTCACTTGAGCTTCAACTTCCTCAATGCTCGCTCAACCTTTTGGCTTCCCTCCTCCAGTCTCTTTAGCTTCCTCTGTGCTCGTTCGAACATCTACAGTTGCTTGATACTTTGGCTTCCCGATCCATGGCTTCCTCTGTCTATTTGAGTGTTCCAATACTCACAGGACAGGTTAATTCGGAAGAGAAGCTGAATTACAATAGTGTTGCATATTAAAAAATATTAGAGGGGCTCCTCTTTTTTTCTTTAATAATATTCATATAATAGACTTCATTATTTACGGAGGATTTCATAGGAGAGGCTGTACCAACAGGTAGGTCCCACATGCCACGTTACTATCTCAATCACAATTGCAAGTTCTGGAGGTTCTTTACAAGTCGTGCCCAAAATGTAGCCAATGGCCGATTGCCCCTACTGGATTACGATATTATATTAACTCCACAACTTTGTTGTAATTGGCAGATTTTCACATAACATAACCGATTTCCCTTCTGTTGATGGAGTAGATGCGATATGATAATAAGCAGTCGTTAATATACCCGTCAGGTCCGTATGTATATATCACAATTGCAGCTTATAGTGTGCCATCCCTTTATAACTTGCGATACATACCTTGTGACATAGTGGATGCGATATAACATTAGGGCGTGTTATAATAATGGTGCAGTCAGGTCCGCATTATTATCGCAGGAGGTTTGTGTTATGTCCACAACAAGATATTGGTAAATTTCTAACCAATAGGAAGCCTTCAACCACACTCTATTCGTGGCTTAATTTGCATGGAGGATCCCACTTTTGAACTCCTACCTTCAGTCCCACATTGACTTTTCTCTTCTTAATCAGCGCCTCGTTCCGCACCATCAATTTCTTCTGTATTAGATCCGATAATCAACACTCGGTCCAATCAACACAATCCATCGGAAGCTTGTTGTGCCGTAGATCTCTTCTCTCCAGATCTAACGGTCCCGACTTAATCTGATCAACCCAAAAACCGTCCGTTGATCCTTCAGAATCGATCAACCCGCGCTAGATCCAATGACCTACATGCATTTCGAGTGAGCCACTTGCAAGGGAAATAACCATCCGAAAAAGGTGGCTTTCTCTCTCTACCCGAGTGCTACGTGTCACTCGGTTAATGGAAATGGGGGAGCTCCTCTAAATACCACTTACTACCTAGTGTCCACCCGATAACCACTGCCACTATTAAAAACCTACCTTTTGGGATATAACCATGCGCATTAATCAATCACTTAAATAAAGCACTTAATCTTTTAGCCATAAGATTAACACTTAACACAAGATAATCATGATTTGTGAATAAAAGCGTTAAGCACTGAGATTTATGTTTTTCAGTGGGAATACAAAGAAATACTCAGTTAACTGTTGAACATGGATACACAAAGTAATGAGAGTCCACACCAGGCATGATAATGATACACACTTGAATCAAATTCATTAATTTAACATCTGTTACAAAGTCTTGCCCTCTCGGCTCAATTACAGCAATAAATTGACCTCTGTATTAAACCCCCTATAACACTCAACCTCTCGCTTCTCACTCAAAACCTAATCATCTCAGCTCCCTTGACTTTCCACTCTTCTCCGGTCTGATATGGCTCCTCTATTAACTCCTCTGATACTCTGCAATACTCATGGCTTGGCTGGATTGGATTTCCTCTGGCTTCTCCTCATGACTTTACTCCTTGGCTTCTTGCTCCTATTTCTTCACGGATCTGCTCTGCTTCTCCTTGGCTTCATATCATCATTTAGTATCCTAGAATATTTCCATATTGACATACTCCTGTTGCTTCATGGATCTGCTCTACTTGGCTTCACATCATTGTTTGCTGTCTAGAATTTTGCCATATTGACATCAATGACAACCTAGATTAACAATCTCCCCCTTTGTTATTGATGGCAATATTCTTCTTCTCTCCCCCTTTGAAATCAATGGAAAAGGAGTGCACAAGGACTCCCCCTATCAAACTGCTACTCTTCTTCATGAATAATAAATCTTCATGGGTCTGTTACTCCCCCTGTCATAGTGCTCTTCGTTTTACTCAACATAGAAGGATTTCTGCAACTAGCACATTATCCCATCTTCATGTCTCAGAACTACTTTATCATGGCTTCAACAATGCTTAGAGATTCTTCACTTCAATGCTTCTAAACAAATTGCAAATAGCCACACACCAAATGTTCAAGTCCATGTTTTTATGCTTCAATCCATATTTTGTTGTCTCCATAGTCAGAATTAAGGGGACTTTATAGTCCGATCAAGAGAAAAATTGCCACTGAAATTACTATCTTTCTTCAGATCCAAGTTCCTTTGTATCTCTATGTTTCTTCTTAAGTTACTAAGCCATATTCCACTACACAACATTCTCCTTTCTATACTCTTTTTGATGAGCCATATTTTCCTTGTGTTCTTGTAAAAGTTTCTACAAGTTATCTCCACTGGATGATTTTTATATCCAACTTGTGACTGTCTTTTAAATTCTTTTTGCTAATTAGCATCTTTTTGCAATGATTCGGTTTTGTTAGATGCTGCTAACTGCTCTTGCTTCATACTTCATTCCCAGATGTATCTGTTTGTTTGAAGGTTGCCTTTATTTGTGTCCATAATTTATCTGTTCTCATATTCAATCCCTGAGTCAAGACATAAACTTCTGTAGTAACAGCAACATGGTTATTTTCCCTATTTCTCTAGTATTAGATGACATTCTCTATTGTTCCAATTTCTACTTAGTGATCAAGTGGAAAACATCTTCAACACCAGTCCAAAGAATAGTTAAGAGATCAAGTTCTTCAATGGAGTGCTCCTGAGAAATGATCTTTATCAATGAATGATTGTTAATATAGCTCAACAAGGATTTCATAAGGACCCTTTCACTAATAACTTCTGCAATAATGATCAAGAACCACAGGCTCCCCCTAATTGTATGCATCATCTCTTTTGGCAGAATCTTCCTATCAAATGCTCAGATTGTCAAAGATCAGGTCAACAACATGTGTTGTTGGCTGGAGAGTTCAAGGGACTTTCAGATTGTATTTTCTTCCTTCTCCATACTTGTGTAACTTTCTTCTTTTGCATGGTTCTAGCTTGTGTAAGAGCCCAAGTTAAGTTACAATCACGTGCCATATGACCAATGTTATGACACTTGAAGCATTCTATATTGTTCATGAATAAGAATTCATGATTTCTTCTAACAAAATTCTTCCTCGAAGATAGTTGGGGACCATAATATCTATCTTTATGATATTCCCTACTATCTTTTACCATGTGTCCAAAGTTTGTACAAGAATAACAATAGCCAAGAAATAAACTTTGGTACCTGGGAGATGGAGATTCCTTGATGTACTTCTGAAGTATTTCTATCTTAAGATCCTTTGATGATAACCATTTCTTCTAGCATCCTTGACATCATCTACATTTCTTCTTGGAGCGAGATTTCTTCCATTGTTGTCTTGACTCTTCTCCTTGCCTTTCCTGGAACTGGGAGCATCAACATTTGTTTCTAGCTTCCTCACACCCATTTTGCTTGAAACATTACCATTCTTCATTGAGGATTCACCTACATACCCGAGACCTAATTTATCAAATGGACATCTTTGATGGCTGAGCATGTCATCTAAGGCTTGAGAGCACTTCAAGGTTTTGTCCATCCCTTCAACCTTTTTCCTGAGGGAGACAATCTCTTCTTCCAATATTTCGCAATCATTATTTTTCTTAGCAAGTTGTTTCTCAGTTTCTTCCTTGATATGAGTAGCTTCATTTGCTTCTATTTTAAGGGAGATGATATCTGACTTCATTTTGAAGATTTCTTCATTTTCCTTTGCTAGACTTCTCTCCATTTCTTCCTTGATCCTTGTAGCTTTACATGTTTTGGCCTTGAGAAGTTTGATGTTAGATTTTAATTTGAAAATTTCTTCATCCTTTTCTTTTAGTTGACATATCATGGTGTTTCTCTCCTTTTTTGCTTCATTAACCTATTCTTCTATGATTGCCAATGCTTCCATTATCTTCTCAGCTCCTTGTGCTAAATTTCTTGCTTCTTGTAGTTGAGATTTGAGAGAGGAGACCTCTACCTTGTACTAACCAATCTCTTCTTCAAGTTTGTTCAAGCTCTTGTGCCTTTGTTCAAGTTGACTTGACAAGGTATCTTCCCGTTTCTTTACTTTATCCATTTGATTTGTCATGGATATGAATTCTTCATGCTACTTTCTTTTTCTTTGATGAAATTCCTTCTTAAGCTTGGCAAGCTCTTCATCCCTTTCTTGTACTTGAAGCTTGACAAGGTCAACTTTCTTCCTTTTTTGGTCTTGGTCACCAGCTAGTGCTTTCTTCTTAAGTTCCTCATTTTCCTTTTTCAAATTGATAATCTCTTCCATGGTAGCCATAAGTTGAGCAAGGAGATCTACAAAATCTTTTTCATTCTCTTCATCTTCTAGATCTTCTTCAGCATCGATATCATCATTATCATTTTCAACGTCTGTGATGGGTTTTAGATTTCCTTCTTGATTTCCATCATCTTCTTGACTGATGGTCATGGTAAATGCTCCTTTTGAGTCAAGGTCATGAAGTTTGTCCCATATACCCTTTGCTGATGAACATTTTCCTAAATTGTTTTTTATAGAATCAGGTAGCCCAATCAATATTGCCTTCATTTCTTTTACATTGTACTCCTTGGATTCTCCATCCATCATGCTATCAACAATCACTGATTTCCAGATTTCGATGCCTTGAGTCTTTAAAAAATTCCTCATTCTTTCTTCCCATATATTAAAGTTTCCATTGAACCATGGAGCCTTCTCAAATTGATTGTCTCCTATTTCAGTGGTAGAGGGAGACACATCTTTAGGAGAATTGGAGACTTTCTTCCTTGGCTTTGCCATTTTTGTTTTAAAGATCAACCTTCAAGGTGTTAGGCTTTGAGTGAAGGTACTGGCTCTGATACCAATTGTTGGAAATACTGAGAGGGGGGGTGAATCAATATTTCTTTTCAATTGTTATTTTTTCCAGTCAAAAAAATTATATTTAGAACACAAAATTAAAAGCATGAATAAATGCTCTTATTAATATAATCTTTACAATAAAATAGATACAATATATATAAGGTTCCAGTCTGTTAGCAAGCACCAACCTGGACTTTCTGTGAGTCTCCAACCTTCAGGGTACCAACCTTGGATTTAGGAGCACCAACTCCAAGGACACCAATCCTTCCAATTCTGAGGCACCAACCTTGGATTTAGGAGCACCAACTCCAAGGACTCCAATCCTTCTACTTCTGAGGCACCAACCCCAAGGGCTCCAACCCAATTCTGTCAGTTTACAGCTTCACTGTAGTCTCCATGCTACAACATCAATGACAACCAGTCTTCATATGAAGGAGTCTTTAAAACTATTCATACTCTCCACACAAAGTCTACAAAAATTTATCTCACGATGATATCAAATAGGCATCATGATCTTTAATAATCTCTCCACACAACTTGAGTGTGTCTACAATTAACTGCACTAAGCTCTGCATAAGAATCAACTCTCAATTTCAGGCCTCTATTCTCACTGTCACTGTAAATGCTTCAGGCGTGACTGCTTCTCACTGTTCTAGCTATCTCTTACTTCCCAGAATATAAATTCACATACGCTTCAATGCTGGTGCTAGTTACTATTCCCTTCAAGTTATGTTAGATGAAACTTTATTTATCCCTTCATAGAATTGTTCTTTAGGTTTCGTTATGTACCTTATTAACCCAGCACTGGTCTGAGCTTTTCAAAGGTGAATCTGATCAACAAAGTTGCTCATCCTTTGGCTTCCTCCTATCCTATTGGACATGCAACTTCCTCCTGTCCTATTGGACCTTCAGCTTCCTCCTATCCTGCTGGACCTACCGCTTCTTCCTTTCTTCTAGCTCACCAACTTTTTTTTTTAACCTTCCTTGTTCTCTATTATAGAAGCTTGATACACCTGACGTTTGGCTTCCTCCTTGCTCGCTTGAGCTTCAGCTTCCTCGACACTCGCTCGACCTTTTGGCTTCCCTCCTCCAGTCGATTTATCTTCCTCTACGCTCATTCAACCATCTACGCTCGCTTGATACTTCAGCTTCCCAATCCATGGCTTACTCTGTCTATTTGAGCATTCGAATACTCACAGGATATGTTAATTTGGAAGAGAGGCCAAATTACAATAGTGTTGCATATTAAAAAATATCAGAGAGGGTCTTTTTTTCTTTAATAATATTCATACAATAGACTTCATTATTTCCAGAGGATTTCATAGGAGAGGCTGTAACAATAGGGAGGTCCCACATGCCACGTCACTATCTCAATTGCAATCGCAAGTTCTGGAGGTTCTTTACAAGTCGTGGCCAAAACGTAGCCGATGGCCGATTGACCCTACTGAATTGCGATATTATATTAACTCCATAACTCTGTCGCAATCGGCAGATTTGCATATAACGTAACTGATTTCCCTTTTGCCGACAGAGCATATGTGATATGATATTAAGCAGTAGTTAATATACCCATTGGGTCCGTATGTATATATCGCAATCGCAATTTATAGTGTGCCATCCCTTTATAATTTGTGATACATACCTTTTGACACAGTGGACACGATATAACATTAGGGCGTGTTATAATAGTGTTGTAGTCGGGTCTACGTTATTATCGAAGGAGGTTGGTGTGATATCTAAAACAAGATATTGGTTAATTTCTAACCAATCGGAAGTCTTCAGCCACACTCTATTCATGGCTTACTTTGCATGGAGGATCCCACTTTTCAACTCTGACCTTCTATCCCACATTGACTTTTCTATTTTTAATCAGTGCCTCGTTCCACACTTTCGATTTCTTTTGTATTAGATCCGAAAATCAACACTCGGTCCAATCAACCCAATCCATCAGAAGCTTCCTGCGCTGTAGATCTCTTCTCTCCAGATCTAATGGTCCCGACTTAACCCGATCAACCCAAAAACTGTCTGTTGATCCTTTGCCGTTGATCAACCCGCGTTAGATCTAATGGCTTACAAGCATTTCAAGTGAGCCACTTGCAAGGGAAATAACCACCCGGAAGAGGTGGTTTTCTCTCTTCACCCGAGTGCTATGTGTCACTCAGTTAATGGAATCGAGGGAGCTCCTCCAAATACCACTTATTGCCTAGCGTCTACCCGATAACCACTGCCACTATTACAAATTGGATTTTTGGAATATACGCTCGTGCATTAATCAATCACTTAAATAAAGCGCTTAATTGTTTAACCACGAGATTAACACTTAACACAAGATAATCATGATTTGTGAATAAAAGCGTTAAGCACTAAGATTTATGTTTTTCAGTGGGAATACAAAGAAATGCCCAGTTAACTATTGAATGTAGATACACAGGGTAACGAGAATCCACACCAGGCATGATAATGATACACATTTGAATCAAATTCATTAATTTAACATCTGTTACAGAGTCTTGCCCTCTCGGCTCAATTACAACAATAAATTGACCTCACTCTCAAACCCCCTCTAACACTCAACCTCTCGCTTCTCACTCAAAACCTAATCATCTCAGCTCCCTTGACTTTCCGCTCTTCTCTAGTCTAATATGGCTCCTCTGCTAACTCCTCTGATACTCTGCAATACTCATGGCTTGGCTAGTTTGGCTTCCCTTTGGCTTCTCCTCATGGCTTTGCCCCTTGGCCTCTTGCTCTTGTTTCTTCACAGATCTGCATTACTTCTCCTTGGCTTCATATCATCATTTATTATCCTAGAATATTTCCATATTGACATACTCTTGTTGCTTCATGGATCTGCTCTACTTGGCTTCACATCATTGTTTACTGTCCAGAATATTGCCATCGATGACAACCTAGTTTAACAAGTTTACTATTTTCTTGATCTCTTTTAATTTTCATGATAAAAATATAATTTTAGCACTAACATATTTCATACCAAATCTAGAAGAAAACTGAGTTTTGACATCCTTGATGATTTCCTTTTCTTTTCAATTAACAATATATAATCATCATAGAATCTCACACAAATAAAATTATGATTAACAAGCCTAAAAGACACACAATGGTTGGCTTTGCTTCTCAAGAAACCTAGTTTCAATATATAAGTATCAAAACCTTGGCAACACATCCTTAGAGATATTTTTGACCCATACAAGGAATTTTTCCAACTTGCAAACCATCCATTTATTTCCATTTACTACAATACCTTCTAAATGTTTCATGTAAATTTCTTCCTTAATATCCCCCATGTGGGAATGATAAGTTCACATCTATCTCTATATTTCAAGATAAAAAGTAGTAACATATAACAAAATAGACGTAATAAAAGTAAATTTAGAAATAAGAGAAAACATTTCAAGCGAAATCAATTTGCTCTACATGGGAATATCCATTTTCTACTAAGCATGCTTTGCACATCTATATTTCAACTTCTCTACTGAACTTCGTAAAAACCAATTTGTTGTTAATATATTTTCTTCTAGATGGAAAATAATTTATATCTAAGACATCATTATTATCCAGGGTATTCATTTCTTCAGCCATGACCTTCTTCCATAATTTACTATTCTCTAAATCTACTACATCCTTAACAGATTTAAGATAATCATTAGTAATAAATAAAATAAAATTAGAACAAAAATTAGATGAAGTATATATTTCTATTTTCCTTCTTTCCCAAATCAATTACCGCAAGTATGAGGATTTTATTCTTCTAATTCATGTTCTTATTTTGAGTCAAATTCTTCTTTTTCTTTTGTCATCTATAGGAATCAATATTTTGGATGGGTTCTTACTTGCATAACACAAGGATGATTTCAACCACTTTGACTATAACCTCTAGGTGAGCCCATATGTTCCCCCACGCACGACCCACATAGTACATTAGGGTATTTGAAAGTGAACCTAAAATTTTCAGTATATCTTCATAATACAATGATTTCTAATCAAATTACACCCCTGAGGGATTTTGAAATGGAGGAAATTGAGGTGGGCCTTGATCTACTTATGTGTGCACTAATCATGAAACCATTTATAGTATAGCTTCTCTGGGTGCAAGCACAAGTTTAACCATTACGTCAAGGTTCCCCCATGGCTTTAGGGTTAGGCCCTTACAATAATTCAACCTTACCCAAAGGTAAAAAAAATCCTTTCTTTCCACCATTGGATCCAACCCCTTCATGCATGTTGAGTCAGATTATTCATCCTTCAACTCAAACTCTATTTTCATTTTGTCATTTTCCCTTGTTAGGACTTGCTATTTGGGAACCTATTTAACTTATTTAAAACAATTACTTTTCTGCAAATAATATTATTAAACACTAGCTTCCAATGTTTATAACGTGTGATACCATATTTATAATAAGTAAAGTTCACATTTTTAAGCTACATTATACAAGTTACTCTAATTATACTTTGGATGACATATAGAAACATCACAACCAAAAGATATGAGAAGTTTAAGATGTTTTTTTCTAGCATTCCATGCCTCATGTATAATTTTCTTAACCAACATTGACGAAGGTGATTAATTTACTAGGTTATATGTAGTATCAAGTGCCTCTTCCCATAGTTCCAATTTTAACCCAACACCACTGATCATTGTCCTTTCCTTTTCCATCATTGTCCTATTCATCCTTTTTGCAAATCCATTTTGTTTTGGTATACATGGAGTAATATTTTTTCTTGTTGTTTAATAGTTATGATAGAATTCATTAAATTCATTCCCATATAGATTTACGCCATTCATTCCCATCTAAAATATGAAATCATCAACCTACACGAAAGGGAAAAAATAAAAGAAGCTCATAAATTAGAGCAAATTAGATCACCTATAGATAAAAGGAAAACTGATCTCACCTTCCTAAAATGTTGCAAATATTCTTCTATCATTCCTACCTTTTCCAGAATCAATCATTCTCTCAAAACTCATACAAATAAACATATTTTCACTAGAGTGAGCATGGCACTTCTATGTATTGAAATCAAATGAACCAGAATCAAACTTGGTTTGTTGTCTTGGAAATCATTTAATTTACACAAAGAATTAGCCAACCAAATTGATCCTATATTAAGGTCTCAAATTTATGTCGCCATGCCTCTAAAGGATCTCAGAATTGAAGAATTAATTTGCAAAGAAAAAGCTCAAAAATTTTCAAAACTTTTTCACCATAATGAATTCTCTCCTCTCCCTTCAAACTCTGTAACCACATCCACTAACTATGATACTTGATCAAAACCCAGAATCAATTTCTCTCAAAAAACATTCATAAACTCAATTATCAACCAACATTCAATCTCTAATAATTGAATTTATCTTCTTGTAACATCTTCATAAAATAATTCTCCTAAACTAAGTACAAAAGCTTCAAACAACGATCTCTTTAATTAATATTATTTCCTATATTATTTAAGACACATCGTACATAATTGAGAATAATAACAGATATATTAATTATTTTTTAATAAACATCATAATTAATTATCACTTAAAAAAAGCATAATTAATATATAATTCTTATTAATACTAATACATAAAAATATTTATATAACCCCTAATAATTTTATTAATAATATTACATATATAGACCATATTACATAACACACACTATAATATATTAATAAAACATTTCCCTTTTTTACTTTGAGGGTTTTATTGTCGGCCATTTTCCAACCTAAATTTTCCTATTTATTATAACCCATGGTTTTATCAGTTTTCCATATTTATTTGTTTCCTAAAGATGAACCACAGTTGTGGGTTCAAAATGTCACTAATTAAACTATCATGAATGTGATGGATCCAAAAATCTATTTGAAACAAGATAACAATTGTAGAAATATGAAATCTGAAACCATTCTCCATCCTTAAAAAATTTATTTTCTTCTCTACCTAATGTTATAAACGAGACATAAATTCTTTAAACTTACCAGACAAATGAGATTTTCTTTGGAGGATATAAGCCCATGTGTTCCTCAACAAAGAGTACATATATTTACCTAATGATAGAAAATGTGCAACTCGAAACACATGATTGTGTAGCAACTCTGAAATTCCCTTTTCTTTGGTAGCACTAGATAAGAAACTTAGTCGATTATGTACACCATAAATTCATTGTTCAAAGAAATTGAAATATACTGTGCAATGAATACCTTTATGATGTAATGCTAAAAGGCACTCCAGTCTAATATATCCTAGTATTTAATTCCATATCATTATCTTTTCTCTAGATATTAGGAGTTTTGTATTCTTAAATTCCATCCCCAATAAAAATAAGAATATTAAACTCGCGCTTCCTAATATCTATGCACATTTCCATTCTAAACACCCGTGATTAACACCATTATATGTCAAACCATTTTGTGGGTTTCTCTTTCAACCATAGTATGTACCACACTATGCTATGAACCATACAAAGAAATAGATAAAAAAAATACACTTATAATCATAAAACAACTGACTTACCATCGACAGTATATCTGTTCCCATTCTCTGTGAGAAATCCATATTGAAAGCTTATTTAATATGGTGAAATTTTTCGTAATGAATCTGTGATGCTCTAGAAAATTTCTTTGATTGTCCTTACTCTGTTGAAAACATTGAGAAAAAATTGTTGCAGTCGTGAAAAAAAAAGACGCATAAGTCTTTATAGTCTAGATATAGCACAAATGATTTAGTTCCTAATGTTGCAAGGACATAGAATTTAAAACTAGACCTCTTGGTCAAGTCGATCATTTTTGCAGTAACGAATGACAGAATCAATGTGAGATATTGATGCCACACACTGGTTTTGATGGTGGTCGTAGCAGACACAAAGAGACACGTATAAGGAAACGAATTTTAATTTATAGTTGTAACTATTTATCAATGGAAGGAAACAAAATTTGGGATGAACCACATGTATGAGATTACGTGGGTTTGACAAAATTGATTTAATTGTGAATTTTGACCGAAAAGTTCTTTTTCGCCTTTCCAGTTTTTTTTTTCTTCAAAAGTTTTATTGAGTAAAATCATCTGGGTCAAATGTTTAGCATGCCAAAAAACTAGCCCTTGATGAGGCAAAAATACACTTCTGAATAACTATGATATTATGGTAGAAGAAAATTGTAAAATTGTAAGTAAAGCTAAAATTGTGGGGATGATAACTTATGTTTAAGTTATCATAAAATATATAAAAAACCAGAGAAGATCAGTGTAAACCATTGGTTACCATGTAATTGTCATTAACCTACTCGTTAATGAGACCTATTGGTCAGAGACTACTCAAACTTGAGAACTGTAAGCAATAATACAAAATCTTGAATTCACTGCTCTACATATTTTTAATGCAATTTGATTCAAAGTCATGCGGCATACTGGACCAACCTCATGTAAAGGGTCAATTTTAATTATAGTCTAATTTGATATGGTTATGATTAACCGTTCTCTTACCATTCTTGAATTTTTTCTGCTAAACATTTTTATGTTAAGAATTGGCACTTGTGCTAATGACCCTTCTCTGCACAAATTGTTATGAATTATTTATCCAAGACTTGTGTTTCATGAGATGGGTATGTGCACTGCCATGTGGTGGCAGCAGAGGAATGTGAAGAACAAACAAACAACTCACATATTTATCAATATTAATAAGTTATTTTTATTGTATCTCCTCATAGAAGAGGAGTTTAATTTTTTTTATCTATTATTATATAAGCTATCAAAAACTAAGCCTTGAAAAGTGATGCTTACAAATATGAATAGCAGTGTAGATAAATAATAGATAACCATGGGAAATCATGGTCATCAGATTAATGGAATGTTAAGATCAATAACAAGTAATGCCTATAGGAGGAAGATATGGTTACTTGAGAGACACACTAACATATGTTGCCTTCATGAGTGAAAGAATCACAATTCTCATAAAACTAGACTATGATAAAACCAGAAAGGAAATTTACCATGCATATTAGAGAATATGTTGTAATTGATTCCGGTAAAATATTAAACTATGGTCATCATGTTACAAAAACAAATTATGAATGGTATAATTTTTATGAAAGGACATGGCTAAATAAAACTCCCACTTAATACTTGAACGGATGATATTATAAGGAAGGAAATCTTAAACCTTAGTAAGGTAACTGGTTCATAAGTAAAATTCCAAAGGGACATTATATACCTAATTAGAGGTTGTGGGTTAAATAAGTGGGTTCCACCCTAAGTGTTATACCATGGTAAAGGTTACCATGGAATAGTGTTATGATTGTGGGAACATGTTAGAGTATAAGACTATGTAATTATACAAATTGTCTTTCAATCTAATCCTTTGATTAATGCATCTATATATAATGGATTTTGGAATGTGATTTGTTCTTTGGTTGAAAGAAAGTGTGATGAAGGGGAACATAACTTTTATAGGTTATTATATACCATGACATATGAATATTTCATTGGATATGAATAGATGGACCTATAAGTGTTCTTCGGTAAAAAATATAAAAACCATGGTAATTAATAAGAAGCACAAATTGTATGTTATGGACCACTGGGTCAATTAAATGGTATCAAACAATCTATTTAAATAGACTGATATCATACCTATTGAAATGCATATATTGTACCAAGCAATTTTGGGAGGTTCACTTGTTAGATTGCATTGATAATGTATATGGGTTGAATAGAACAACATAAGAAATGTTACATAAACCATGCAGGAATTCATAAAATTGGTTAAGGGTGATTTAATGTTAAAGAGGAGGTGTTAACATGTAAATAAATTGAGATCATAAGTACCTACAAACTAAAAGGGTGTAGTATTGGAAGTAGTAAAAATTTCATTTATAACTGATCAAGGGATATGAGATTATATCTACACTAAATTATTCTTAGCCAAAAAGATGTTGAGGCAGGAAAAGGGGAATAGTAAATCACATGAGATGAATGATTATGTATGGAGTATTGATCTGATGATCATTAAACTTCGAAAATCTATGAGTTAGTGGTCTGCTTTTGATGTAATTCATTGTTGTTAAAACTTGATACAAGTGACAAATTTAATCCCAAAACTAAAAGTTATGGGTATGATTGAGTTATAGTGTGCATGATGACTATTGTATAAATGGAACAGATCCATGAAGGTCCTTAGTAAGAAACTGAACACAGTTTGTTCTACTTACAAAAAATAAATGAATAAATGTTTTAGCATAATGCTAACACGGTTGAAACATGTGGATAAGTGTATGTCATGCAGGTGATGTTATGGATATGCAGTGGTACAAATTGTACTATGTGAAAATAGTACATATGGTCCCAGTATGGAAATATGTATGGCATGATTAAAACATGATATGTATAACTATGTGTGTAATACACCTTGTGTGCAGATATGCATGAAGACAGTAGGTGGGTGTCTGGGAGGGTAACCGACCTGGAGGTTGCATAGAAGAAGGAAATTAAGAAGTGACAATGGTTTATTTCTAGTTTGGATTATATATGGTTATTATGGTTATATGTGAGCTAACCGGTTATGATGCATATTGATGTAGCAAATATGCTAACTCACTTGTTGTATGCAGAGAAACTACAGGAAGCAAGTGTTCTACAAGAACACAAATTCTTGGAAGAATGCAACGGGAGAACACGCATTCTTCCAATAAGATGAATGACAAGAAATATAATCCATATCTACTTTAGTAGTATTATGTATCAAATTATGATATTGATTATGGTAAACCTAGTTGAATTTCTGCATCTAAAATTTCTTACAAATTATTTGAAAATAGTGTTATGGGTAGCTATGGAAGGAGATGTGTCGGGATCACTCCTTGTAAACTGATATATATATCGGTAGATTTGCATCAGATGGCAAGACCACAAAAGCTGTGGATTCAGAGATAACTACCTGTGAACTAGGATGCAGTAATACAACGAGGATGATGTAAAGTTTAAGGGGCGGAGTATGTAACACCCCTCCCTTGTGTGTTAGACTATTGTAACCTAAGCTGAGAAAATAGGTGTGATATGTAATATGGAAAACAAATATATTATTAAATAAATTAATAAATAAATCACTTGGAAAAGCGAGACACCAAGAGATGAGATTCTTGCCAAATCTCATTGAGGAATGGGATAGGATAAATCTTTCATGATAAAGCTTCTAGATGTGATTCTAGATAAGCTTGGATGGATTGGAGATAAATATCCATCAAGAAAAACATAAAAGTTTTGCGGGAGATAAAGGAAAGCTTTTATGAGGAATGGGTAGAGCTGTGTGAACAGTGAAGACTCCCTGTCAAGCAAAAGTACTAGCTACAATTTAAAGAGACAATGTGGCTTGAGATGGAGGTCAGGAAACTAAGGAAGTAGGTACACAAAATGCAGAAGCAGATGAAGAAATACAAGCGACAAGCTAAAAAGTCCAAGGCCATAGGAGTAGAAGCAGAGAATCAAGTGGACTAGATAGCCACAACCTCTGCTGCCACTCAAATAGACCCGGTTGAATGGTTGTTTGAAGACTGTGAGTATGCCTTAACGGGAGAAGTGCAGACATGGAAATCTACTACGGCTCGGTATCAAAATGAGGTTAGAAGAACTCGGGAACGAGCCTCCACAACCATTTTTGAATATGTGGAGCACATAGATATCATGAGATTAAGGCATGCAAAGCAACAGCTCAAGATGGAGCAGCTAGAAAAGCAAGTGGCAGAGATGAAAACCGATAAGGAGCAGATGTTTAATTTGGCGCAAGAGGTGATGGCATGTCGGCCCCTTGCTTCCTGTTATTCTTTATTTTTGCATGAATGTTTTCTTTTATTTTTCATGGAGAGCATCAAAAACGAGATTAGTTATGAAATAGAATATGGTGTACAATTCCTCCGAATAATGAGGAGTCATGACGTGCCAACTCAACATTTGATATGTGAGTTTTACCTGCATGGGTATCTACTGTGCCTGGATAGAGAATTCAACCCGATCCCATATGTGGGGGACATTCATTTAAGGACCCTCACCTCTTACACTTTCAATTAGATCAGTTGGCAGAAGGCTTTCAACACATTTGAATCTAATCAGGTTACAAAGCCATTTATAGTAAGAGGAGAACATGAGAGGTCAATCACCATGTTCACTAAACACAACACCTTTTTGGGAATTAAGGGGAATAGAGACAGAATGTTAGGCCCCTATACTACTAGTGTAACCCCTTATTGTTATTAATGCAACCCACTTATTATATTGATGTACCCATGTAGTGCCCATATTGTTACTATTGTGCCCCATAGAAGCCCACTATTGTTATTATTGTGCCCTTACATTATTATTGTTATGTTGGCTCTGATTATGTTATGACCCCTTAGACTCCTATATATAGAAAGGAGGTCTTTTCATTTGTATCATCCAAGAATTGTTCATTTATGTAATGTAAAGGAGGTTGCCCCCTCGAAGAGGCTGAATTCTAAGGCGTTTATCTATCTTTCTATCTTTTCTTGAGCTGGTTTCATAACATTTGGTATCAGAGCTTTGGATTCTAGGGTTTCGCTGCTCCAAACAGGTCATCGTGGAATTTTCGCTATAACGTTTTTTCTGTGACGTTTCAAAAGTCGCAAAAAAAACTCATTTGAGAAGAAATCGCGCTGAACCTTGGGTCCGAATTTCAGAGCTTTTCGCGCGATATTTTCGGAGATATGATCTGAGGAAGTTGGTCTTTTTGCAGACTCCTAAATTACACTCAAAACGGGTGACCTGGGGAAAATCGTCATAACTTTCTTTCTGAGCATCGGATTGAAATTTCATAAGAAGGTACAGAAAGAGGATGGACTTTAGTTTGCTTTTATATATTTTTCAGAGTCAAAGGTTGAAACAGTGACACGTGGCACTTCATACAAGTTTTCTCTTCTGAAAAGGTCTATAATCAGGTCATCTTGGGAGATTGTGCATAACTTTTTATTAGAGAATCCAATTTGGATCAGACTAGTGGCATTGGAAAGAGGACATAGAGGGCTACTGTAGCTCACAATTTTCGAACTTAAGGATCCAAAAGTACAAAATTACAGTCGCTTCAAGGTCGAGCTCCTAAAATCAAGAAAAAACAAGATGAGGAAGTTTGATGGCAAGGATCCGGTAAATTGGATACTTCAGATGGAGCAATATTTTGATCTACATGGTGTACAACTGTTACAAAAGGTATGTATTGCATCTTCATATTTAGAACCTGATCAATTTTTATGGTACAAAGGGCTTTGTTCTCGTAAACAACTTGTTACATGGTCAATTTTCACGGAGGAAATGATAGCACATTACGAGGATACAAAGAGAAACACCTTCTTTAGAGCAACACCACAACAATTGGAAAGAGTAAAAGGGATTTGTGACATAGTGGAAAGCAAAATTATGGAAACCAGGAAGCGTACCCCTCACAACTATAAAGATGGAAGTGTTGTTTCTCCTAGCCTTCCACAGCCTACAAGGGTTACACCACAACAATTGGAAGAAAAAAGAGAAAAAGGGCTTTGTTACAATTGTGATAGCAAATGCACTAAAGGTCATAAGTGTGTTGAGAAGAAATTATTTTACACAGAATATGAAGAGGAGGAAGAAAAGGATCAAGAAACATCAAAAGAAGAAGATATACGCCAGGAACCCACCCCAGAGAAAGAAGAAATGAATCAGACCATATCTTGTAAAGCATTGGCAAGAATTACCACTCCTCAAACTCTCAAGATAGAAGGACATATCAAGAAGAAAAAGGTGCAAGAAGTGAAAGATCACATCGAGAAAGAAGAAATGAATCCAACCATATCTTGTAATTCATTGTTCGAAATTACCACTCCTCAAACTATCAAGATAGAAGGACATATCAAGAAGAAAAATGTTCAAGAAGTGAAATATCACATCGAGCATCAGGAAATGAATCCGACCATATCTTGTAAAGGATTGGAAGAAATTACCACTCCTCAAACTCTAGAGATAGAAGGACATATCAAGAAGAAAAAGGTTCAAGCAGTGAAAGATCACATCGAGCATCAACAACAAGTTCTCCAACTTTTAAAGGTTAACGCCACTTCGGTGCAAAATCAAACGAAACAACAGGTAGATCAACATCGTAGTGAAAAATGTTTTGATGTAGGTGATTGGGTATTTTTATTGCTACATCTCAAGCAAGCTATTTATGAGAAGGAAATGTTGGCAATACTACATGCACTTAAAAAATGGCGACCTTACCAAATGGGAATACTCTTCAAGGATGAGGATGTGGAAGCATTGTTTTGTGCTATTTCTATTATCCAACCAGATTGGATAAATGAAGCAAGGGATGAATGGAAGAAGGACGAAGAAGTATGGCCACTTATTCAAAAGTTGCAAAAGATCCCAATTCAAACGATATTGCCAGAAATTGAAGAGGAAGGAAAAATCATATTGGAACCTGGAGCAGTCATAGAAACAAGAACCCGACAGCTACGAAATCGATCAATTTCAGAGTATCTCATCAAGTGGAAGAACTTACCCGCTGAAGATTCCACATGGGAGGACAAGAATTTTATACAGAAGCATCAAGAACTACTCAAGCGTTGAGGACAACGCTTTTTGAAGGAGAGGGGCATGTTAGGCCCCTATACTACTAGTGTAACCCCTTATTGTTATTAGTGCAACCCATTTATTATATTGATGTACCCATGTAGTGCCCATATTGTTACTCTTGTGCCCCATAGAAGCCCACTATTGTTATTATTGTGCCCTTACATTATTATTGTTATGTCGTCTCTGATTATGTTATGACCCCTTAGACTCCTATATATAGAAAGGAGGTCTTTTCATTTGTATCATCCAAGAATTGTTCATTTATGTAATGTAAAGGAGGTTGCCCCCTCGAAGAGGCTGAATTCTAAGGCGTTTATCTATCTTTCTATCTTTTCTTGAGCTGGTTTCATAACACCTCACCTCTTACACTTTCAATTAGATCAGTTGGCAGAAGGCTTTTAACACATTTGAATCTAATCAGGTTACAAAGCCATTTATAGTAAGAGGAGAACATGAGAGGTCAATCACCATGTTCACTAAACACAACACCTTTTTGGGAATTAAGGGGAATAGAGACAGAATGCTGAGGACACAAAACTGGTGCCTTGATCTTTGTGTCAGGAAATTAGTCACATTTCAAGATGAGGCCCTTGATTGTTGTCAGAAAAGGTGGATGATGTCACCTACAGTTGTCCGGAACAGGGAACCTTTTTGGGCACAATATTTTTCACGAGTAATTCCCAGAGTGCCCAAGTATGTGGCATGTGTCTGAACATGCGGGGTCCAATGGATGGGAATCCGGTTTCAGTTTCCTACTATCTGGTTACCTGTAGAAAATTAAACTCCGGCGTATAATGTTCTGGGAGATCTGTGGAAGGAAGTCCTCCTTTCAGATGGGTTTAAAGTTCCAGGGACAGAGATGGCTAGAGAATATGATCTTTCATAGCTTAAGGAAGCCTACAGTCTGCAGAATGCAGACCTGCGGAGGCGGCGAACTGCATGAGGGCATGTAGAAGGCTAGTTGGGGGGAGATGTTGGGCACCAAATCGGGCTATCTTTTTGTTGCACTTCCATCACCCTTTTTTACCTTTTTGCACTTATTTACACATGTTTACTATGCTAAATCTGTAAGGTAAATACCCCTGTCTTGTCTATTGGAATATTTTATTAATGAAGTAAAGTCATGGGGTTTTGCCTATTTGCAGCACTAAAATGTATGTTTGACAGCAGCTTTTGGAGAACAGGAACCAATGCTTCAGCATCCTGCAGCAAATCCATGATTCACAGCAATGACCAGCCATAAGGAGGCAGCGCAGCTAGAGTCACAGATCCATGAACCATTCTTGGACCTCTTGCTGATCTGGTCTATCTGGTGTTACTGTCGTTCCAACTAATGTACATTTTTGGATATACAGTTACCATGTTTTAGGGAAGGATGTTGTTCTCCTGCGCTGTGTATAAAAGACAGGTTGTTCCTGTAAATGGGGATGCCCCTTTGATATTGTAATAACCCTTTTCAGATTAATAAAACATCATCTATTTTTTTGTTCTAATCTTCACTGTGACTAACACAGCCCTAATCAAAGAGCTGGGCCTGCTCTTCTGATTAGGTGTTGTGTCCTTTTGTGTGTGTTATTTATTAGTTTATGCTTGCTGTTACAATTCTTTAATTCTTGTTATCGCTTTTCTAGAGTTTTGTATTTAGTTTAACCTTACAACAATGTTTTGAATCTTAATCGCGAACCCTTGGTTGGAACAGATTGTGTTTGAGCCCCTGCATATACCTTGCACGTTGCCTTGAAAGGATATGCACATGGATTAATGTAGGAATAGGGTGAATAAATCGTTCATACCTAGACCCCAACACACTCCTTGTGCCAATAGCTCTTGGTTCTCCGAACTCTTTATAACCGTGAGCTAGCCCCAACATCGAAGCTTCTCTCTCGGCAATTTCCAATTGGCTATCTAACTTGGTGTACACATTTCATTTTCGTTGGTTGTGAATGTCGATCACCTTTTTTGCTCAACCCCTGGCCCTATGAGGCTTCACGTGACCACATTACAACCCCCTTATCGAAGCCCCTCATTCAGAGAATGCCAATCATCAATTCCATTACAATGCATAACACACCTTAACCTCTGATCACTGATCACTGATCCATTACAGCATCCTTGCCACATGTCACCTTATGAGTGGTCAAACATGTCACTATTGTTTGACCCTTTGAGACCCTAAAAATACTGAATCTGCCTAACACGTGTCCACTGTACGGTCATGTCATGGTGACATCAGCGACCACGTGGGCCATATCGGAACCAATCACTCACTGCCATGCACCCATTATCGGGTCCAATGACCAACAACCCCGTGGCCTTTCTTGGATCCAACCTTTTGCTGCCACACGTCCCTTTAGGAGGAGAGAGAAAAGGCCCTACTTGGCCCAGTTTTGCGAGCATTTCCTTTGTTAATATTTTTCAAGCCCTTCCTTACACTTTAACACTAGAGGCCTATTTATGTTGTAGTCTCAACATTTTTATTTCATAACGCAATAGTAGCTTTGTTATGGTTGGCACATTGCAACCACCAATATGCCAATTGCTGACCCCGTTGATATGTTATGCACCTCCGAACTGCGGGATGCGGAATTATTGGACATTCAATCGATGATATGTAATATCGATGATCGTTGATCATTGTTTCTACTCCAATCTCCACTGCGTTCCTTTAGAAACCTCTGATACGCAGGATCCGCAATCAATCACTTAATATTTTCCTTTGCTTTCTCGTTTTGAAAGGGGAACTTGAAACTGCTAGAATTTTTTATTCTTGGGTCCTTTTGGGGAGTTCTATATGCTACTAGAAAGTTGCTTCAGAGAAATTTCTAGTGGAAAGGTTCTCATGAAGTTTTGAGTCCTTTAGATGTTTGAAAAATGACCTAAAACTTCCCTATGTAGACCACAAGACCTGAAGCACTAAATGGCTTCTTGGACAAGCAAATGTTTAGGCTATGACATCTAATGATTCATAGGCTAAATTGACCAAAATGAATAGTGAGAGGCCAACACTATTGATTCCTATTATAGGACTCTAACAGGCCTAACCATTATAGTCATTTCGCCAAACATACTGAGAACACGTAGTCTATAGGTCATGAAGCATATTTGAACATAGGGGTTCGATACTTATATGAAAATCATCAAGAAGGTCTAATTCCCTCTCATAATAATTTAAATAACATTTGTTATCTCATGCATTCATTAACCATTCATCACTAATAAAAACATATCAAGAGCCATAGTTAGAACCTGTTATGAAACCATTCTTACAACCAACACATGAGTAGAATAGTAACCATGATAAAAAAACCATCAAATCCGCATAATAATAGGTACAATTAATCATAAAATACAATAGGAAAATATCTCTTATTAACATATGAAAAATCCAACCAAGGGACTTACACATACCACCGGACCATAGATTGGGTTGAACCATATCTTTCTTTCAGCCATCACCCTCGTTCTATATTCCAAGCATAAATATGGGACTGAAGACAAAATCAACTAGGGCTTCTTGAATATTAAACCACCTCCACCCTCATGCTCCTGTGAAAACTAATCAAGAGATCAAATAAAAAAAGAAATACATAAAAAATCAGATCTTTGTGGAGATTAAACCACCTCTACCCTCTGGCTTTACCGCAATCCCACCAAAAGCATTTAGGGGATCACTAGGCCCAACACAAGATTGGATGCCTCAAAATTTCTTCACCAATACCTTGAGGACTTTGTCGTTCTCCACCTCTAGGATTTACCACAATTCTACCAAAACCATTAAAGGAATTCCTCGACCATTTTGGAATTTTCCTAAGACCACCTCACGTGGTTACAAAACCATCTGAAAATCCAAAGATTAACCAAATAAAAGAACCCCATCACACCATGACTATTTGAAATAGTAAGGCAAGGTTGAAACCACTGTCACACCTAGCATAACCCATGCCAATGACAACAAGAGAGCCAAATACACACATGCATGTACTATGCATTCATAAACCAGCTAGGAAATCACACATGAAACCTTTTATCTACAAGTATTCCTGCTCAAACTGCTTGATCTAACTTTACCTTGCTTATCGCTTAATTTCCTTTCCCTTCTTTCCCTTTATTTCCTTTCCTTTCTCCAATGCTAGAGTGCTCCAATAATTCTCTAAGTGTGTAATAGTATGAGAGAATAGAGAGAGCTCCAAGCTAAAACCAACAAAATGTTGTGAACTAATCCTTAAAATCCCTTTTATTATTGAGGCCACTATTTTCTTCAATTTCTTCTATTTTTCCTTCAATTTCCTGATCATGTAAATTTGTTACCTTTCATCTCCCTATTCTCCTATTTTCCTTTATTTTCATAAATAAAATGTCAATAATGCCTCTTTTCCTTTTCTAGTGCCTTTGCTAATTTCCCTTAGCCATAATAAACCAAATTAATACCCAATAGGATGTTTTGTGCAACATTTAGCTTGGAATACATGTCGCATGACCTTGGTCTTATTCTTCCTTTATTAACTTTATTACATGATACTTTAACCTAAGGCCGTTACAGACACCTCTCCCTTAGGGGAACACCATCCTCGGTGTTATACAACACATATAACCAGCGAGACCACTAAAAACCATAACATACTACCCATGGATCTTTATAACTTAGCTCGATTTAGTATTTATAATGAACAACCTGCTAAAAAACAAAACCAACATGACAACCATACTACTTATTTGAGATTTATAACATATCTCATTGTGGTATTTACAATAACAAGCATCCATAAATATGTACATATAAAAAAACCCACTTTCCTCAACCGGAAAAGAATGAAGGATACATAGCCCGCATCTAATCAACCATATCCCATATAGCTTCATTAGGCCGAAAGTGCTTCTACTACACTTTAACTTGCTAGATTACTTTGTTCCGGAGCATGAATTGTTTTTGTTGCAATCTGAACTTAGGTTCCAACTGGAATTCTCCTTCTGGATCCACCTACAATACAGACCAGTCAATAAGATTATCAACATCCTTCACATATATTTTAAGTAATGAAACATGGAAAACATCATGGACTTTCACGATGAGCAATAGTTAATGTTTGTAGGCTACTGGTCCAATCCTCTTAAGGATCTCAAAATTCCCACAATACCAAGGTGCCATCTTGGCACATGATCCAATCCTGAAGGAGCTCTTCTTGGGCTTGACGCGCAAGTACACATTCTCCCCAACCTGAAACTATTAAACACCCTATGTTGATGTGCATAAATCTTTTGTTTCTCTTATGATGCCTTTAGATTCTTCTTGATAACCTACATTTCATACTCCATTTCTGCCAACATGTACGGTCCTATCAGTACCCTATTCACTGGATCACTCCAGCAGATGGGAGGGTTACAAATCCACCCATAAATTGGGACAAACAGACTCATCCTTATTGAATCATGATACCCATTGTTATAAGTGAACTCAACCAGTGGTAGATACTATTCTCACTTGCTCTGTTGGTGCATAACATACATCCTTAACATGTCCTCTAGAATAGTGTTGACCCTCTTTGTCTATCCATCTGTCTAGGGATGATAACCTGTATTGAAAGCCAAATTTCTTCCCAAACCTACAAACAATTCTTTCCAAAACCTGGAAGTGAACTTGGCATCTCTGTCCGACACAATATTCTTAGGAATACCATGTAATCTCATTATCTCCCTAATAAATACATGTGCTACCACACTAGCTAAATTAGTAGACTTCATTGGAATGAAGTGGGCAACCTTCGTCAACCTGTCAACCACAACCATGATGGAATCATGTTGTTTATATGTATTCAAAAAACTTGTGAAAAAATACATGGAAATTATCTCCCATTTCAATTCGGAAATCAATATCGACTGTAGTGAACCACTTAAATTCTTGCACTCTGCTTTTACCTATTGGAAACTGAAACACCTTGCGACTTGACATGAAATTCCCTCAAGATAAGCTTCTTGAGCTCACTATTGTCTGACACATAGATCATATCCATAAATCTCACTAAATCATCTGTCGTGAGATGATAATCCACATCCCGATCACCTGTACCCTGGTACTATAACGTGTGCCTGAGATCCTTATAACTACCATCCTATTGTCCTACCTGTAAGATTTGATCCTATAAATTTGTCCCATATGATCTCATAACTTCTATGTGATTCACCTACACTCTTCTGGTAACATCGTTTGCAACATTGTTCTCCTTTCTCTTAATGTATCTGATCTTGAAGTCAAACTCACTGAGTGTGGCCAACCATCTAACTTGCTTGAAATTTAGATTAGGTTGGTCAAACAAGTATCTCAACCCATTGTGATCATTCATCAACACAGTACTCCTACCAAGAAAATAGTTCCTACAAATCTTGAATGAATGAATGATCGCTACCAACTCAAGATCATGACATAATTTCTCCCATGCTCATTCAGTTTCCTTGATTCGAAACATACCACCTGGCCCTCCTACATCAAGACTTGATCTAGATTTAAATAGGAATGCAAAAAATTACAGAGATAACCATAAATACAGAGATACAACAAAAATAATACTTCATTAATGTAAAATACTGAAATATGCTTACAAACATAAATGGAAATAAACTAGCTTGGGTGATGGTAGCTTATCTCTGAGGAGAGATGTGGTGCTACATGCCTCTGAACTGTCATACAATGAGGCTTGAAGGCCTATTTATTTTTTAGAAACAATGGGAACCATAAACATCCAAAAACCTAACCCTATGAGATGAAGTGCCAAACTTTGCGCCCTGTTTGGGTAAATTGGTACATCAACTTCCTGGGGTCGTAACTTTGGCATACGATCTCCGTTTGACACACACAATACCTCATTATAAAGATCTATAGGAAGATGCGTGTTTCTCCCACTTTTCCCAAAAAAATGTCATTTAGGGCCTCAAAATGTCTCCAGAAGTTCAAGACCCAAAAAACTGCTAAAAATAGTAAACTATGCTACACTTAAGGAAATGAAAAACTGAAAGAAACAATGGTGGGTTTCCAAGTGGAATTAGTGGGTGGCCACCAATATCCACCTGGATAATTCCTCCCTCCATAGAAAGCAATGGTCCCCATTGCGTTGAGTTCCTCCATGAGATGAGGAAACTTCTACTGAACTTGATCCCTGGTGAGCCACTTGCCCCGGTAAAGGAGTTGGCCTACCTTGACAACTTGATATAGTTAGATCTTCTGCTGGCGAGTGTTATTGATCTGTGTGTCCATGATCCAATCAATTGCAGCTTGTTCCATGCAATCTGGATTTAACTCTGTTGGTGTGAGTTGTTCTGCAATGTTGGATGTGTCTAGTAATGGTGGAAAGTATGGCCGAAAACGGTCCACATTAAACACTAGGCGCATGCCAAGGAATGGGGGAATGCAAAGCTCAAATGAATTGTCTCCCACAACCTTGGTAATGGTGTAAGGACCATATCAGAGTGTTCTGAGTTTTTGATAGGCTCTGGTAAGGCATTCCTTTTGAAAATGCAACCAGACTTTGTTGCCCACCTGAAACTTGTGTGGCACTCGATGTTGATCATTTTGTTGCTTGTACTTGGCATTTGATTTCTCCAGAATGTTGTGGATCTGCTGGCGGATATGTTGGATGTGCTGAATGAATTTGTTTTTCTTATCTATTTTAGACTGGACATGAGCCGAATCTACTCGAGTATCTGCAAATGGCATGGCCACATCAATGGACATCGTGGCTGGAATCCCAAGCCCACCTAAAAAGGGTTGTGGCCACTTGAGCTGTGGAGAGCCCGGTTATAGTTTTGCTGATCATATGGGAGGTCCTCATCCCATGTGCATGGATGCTTTGAGTTGTACATGCACAAAATGTGTATGATCATCCTATTGACAACTCTTTTTGGCCATCATTTTGGGGATGGAAGGCTGTGGACTTAGTGAGTTTGGTGTCCAACATTGACCAGAGACTGGAATAAATGTACTAAGGAACCTGTTGTCCCAATTTGAGATGATAGACTGTGGGATCCCAAAGTGTACCCACACTCGTTCAAATAAGAGTTTAGTTGTGTCTTCTGTTATGATATTCTTCTCGTAGGTTGCCATAACAACCATCTTCGAGAACCCCTCGACAACCACAAAAACACAGTAGTTTCCATGCTTAGTAGAAGGAAGGCCTAACATGTAATCCATGGAGATGGATTCCCAAGGTCGACTAGGGGTAGGCAGTGGAGTATAGAGGCCTTACTTCTTCATGGTCGGTTTGGCAATGGCGCAAGCAGTGCAGGACCCGATGTATTTCCCGACATCCTATCAAAGATTCGGCCAATAGAAATACTTCTGCAGTACTGCCACCATTTTCTCAACTCCAAATAATCTTGGCACGTTCACTTGAAGGAACACAAAGGTGACTCAGCTGGCATAACATGGAATCCTGGAGGTGAAAATCTAGAACATGCTAACCCTCCAAGAGTGTCTGGTATGTGTGGCCAAATTCTGGATTGCTTTTGTAGAGAAGTGGCCAATCAGAAGTCTCGAGCCCAAAAGAGTTGAGCATGGTGGTTAATTCCATGGTCAGTGGTCGACTGAGGCAATATGCAACATTATTGGTGCTACCCTTCTTATACTTGATATTCAAATGGAACTATTGCAGGTATGTGGACCACTTCTGATGGCGATCATTTTGCAACATCCCTTGGGTCTGTATCAACTGCAGGGGTCGGTTGTCTAATGTGGATGACCATTTCCTTCCCCAAAATGTAATGCTTCCATTGTCGTTGGGCTTATACAATGGAATACATCTCTTTGTCATAAGTGGGATACTTCCGGACTGTGTCTAAAAGTGTCTCGCTATGATATGCCACTAGATGCTCATGTTGAGTAAGCACTACCCCAATAACATAGTTAGAGGCATTTGTCTTGATCTCAAATGGTTGTTGCAAGTCTCATAATGCGAGCATTGGTGCCGTAAAAAGGCGATTTTTCAACTTTGTGAATGCCTTTTGTTGAGATTCAGTCCAAAATAAATTTTCTTTTGCTCCTCCCTTGGTGACTTGAATCAAGGGCCAATTGATATGAGAAAATCCCAACACAAACCTGCGGTAGAAGTTAGCAAGACCCGAAAAGTTGTGGAGCTCTATCAGAGTGGTTGGAGATCGCTAATCCCGAATGACTTGGATCTTGGTTGGATCCACATGCACCCCCCGTTCATCAATAATGTATCCCAGATACTGAACTTTGGTCATGCCAAAAGTGCATTTCTCCAAATTGGCACATAACTTGTGTTGCCGCAGTGTTTGGAGAACCTGTCAGATGTGGTGGAGGTGTTCTTCCTAACTCTGGCAGAAGATCAGGATGTCATCCAAGTATACGACTACAAATGAGTTTGTGAATGGCCGCGAGATGTCATCAATTAGCCTCATGAATGTTGCAGGAGCATTCGTCAACCCAAAAGGCATAACGAACCATTTGAAAAGGCCCTCCTTGGCTTTGAAGGAAATCTTCCACACATCGGAGGGTTCGATTGGTACCTCGTGATATCCTAACTTCAAATCGATCTTGCTAAAATATTTCGCCCCCTTCAGTTGGTCCAGAAGGTCATCAAACCATGGGATCGGGTACCTATTCTGGAAAATGGTCTTTTTTAGTGCCCGATAATCAATACAGAGTCTCCAAGTCCCATCCTTCTTCTAAACGAACACGATCGGGTTCCCACAGGGTGATGAACTCGGTCAGATGTGACCTTTCTGCAGTAGCTCCTAAATCTGCCTCTTGATTTCATCATTCTTAAGAACAAAGCACCAATAGATCGGCCCATTAGGCAGCGGCGCACCTGGGGTCATATCGATGGAGTGCTTAACCTCAGAATGCACGAGAACCCCTACGGGGGAGGTGAAGATGTCCTCGTACTCCTCAACGACCTTTTCCATCTATAGTTTTCATGTAGAGGGGCCTTGTCTGGAGATCGTGTCCATCGTCTTCTTCTTTCCTTGAGGGCATATCATCAGGAAAACAAATTTCCCAGTTTTGGAAATGAGCTTACTACATTGTTTTGTAGTAACAAAAGAGATGGCGGTAGGCAGTGCTACCTCTGGTATCTTGTACAAATTATTTGCCAAAGTAACAATAACAACATGAGTCCTTAACTCATACACATCATGTCTCTCCAAGAAGTATGTTTTGCCTAATAATACATCACAAACATCAAGGGGAGAAACGTCACACAATACCTCATCCGTGAAGGGCATGATGTTGTATGGAAGGTGACAATGTTGGCTCACACAAAGAACTCGTCCTTGGTGAAGCCACCCGATGGTGTATGGTTGTGGATGTGATGTGGTCGGTAAGGCCAACTGCTTCATGACCTCTGTTGAAATGAGCTTCTTTTGGCTCCCGCTATCGACAATGAATTGTAGCGGGGAGTCCTTTACCCACATCTGGGACTGGAAGAGATGCTCCTCCTCCTCTAGATCTTTGGGTTCCTCCTTCAAGATCTTCGTGGTGGCAACGGTGGCGTTGGGCTCCGCATCGATAATATGCTTCCATTTGTCATTCCCCTTATCAGGTTCTAACTCAGATTCAGAACATGCATCTGATTTCGAAGACTTTAGTTCAGCCAGTAGTGACTGCTTGGCCTAACACTCACTTGTGTTGTGAGTGGAGCTCTTATGGAACTCACACCACTTTCTCGTGTCCTTCTTCGGCTTTGTGGTGTTGTTCTTTTCTTGCAGATTTTGCGGGTTGTCCTAGGCCACCCCACCTTGGCTTTGTCCTTTGTTCAACAGTTTGTGGGTGCCTTTCCCTTACTTCGAATTTGCAGATCCAAAGTCTTGCTTCTTTAATTTAAACTTCTGCTAGATCATGACAATGTATCGGTACGTCATGCCAAGCGAGGAGATGTCGAGGAACTCCATCTCGTCATGGATGTACCTGTGTAGGTAGCCGCAATATTTGAGTACCAAATGCAGCTCAGAATCCTTGATACCCAACTTTGTGCGAAGGGTATGAAAAATATTGGTAAACTATGGCACATCTTGGTCCCTTCGCTCCAACAGTGTGGTGCACTTTATGTATTTATCCTCATAGCTTCTGACACGGTAGTACTTCTCCTTGATGAAATTCTAGAATGAATTCCAAGTGGGTGTAGCTGAAAATAGTGAGTTCATACTTTCATCCTTCTACTCACAGTAGTTTTCCCACCAATCCTTGATGTGGGGGATGGCTTTAAGAAAAGCAAAAGTAATCTTTTCCCAGCCAGAAAAATCATGAACAGAAAAATACCCTTCCAGTAGATTTAATAATTTATCTACAATTTCTGCATCTATCTGACCCTCAAATATGGGAATGTCAAAGTTAACTTGTACCTTAAAGGGTGTGGTGCTTCCAGAGTAGCTACTAGAAGTAGATGTTTCGCCCCTGGGCAGCCACTGAAGGATCTGGGCAAAGTTGTCCATCATCACGTTCCATTATCACTCGAGGGCCTCTTAGAGCAAGATTTTAATAGGATCTCCTTCCCCCTCGTCTTTCTTTTCATCTGCCATGGGAGCCCATCGGGATTTGTGAGGTTGGTCTTACAAAGGTTCGACCAGTTCAAGCCCTAAATCCTTATATCCCAACCTTGTTGGGGACATGGAAAAAAAATAGAGAAAGAGAATACTGCTCTGATACCACTGATCCAAATTTAAATAGGAACACAAAAAATTACAAAGATAACCATAAGTACAGAGATACATCAGAAAGAATACTTCATTATGTAAGATACTGAAATATGCTTACAAACATAAATGGAAATAAACTAGCTCGGGCGATGGTAGCTTCTCTCTGAGGAGAGATGTGGTGGATACATGCCTCTGAACTGTCATACAATGAGGCTCAAAGGCCTATTTATTGTTGAGAAATAATGGAAAGCCCTAAACATCCAAAAACATAACCCTAGGAGATGAAGCACCAAACTATGGGCCCTGCTTGGGTAAACTGGTACATCAACTTCCTGCGGTCATAACTTTGGCAAATGATCTCCGTTTGATGCGCACAATACCTCATTAGAAAGATATATCCCATGTTGCTCCCAGTTTTCCCAAAAAAATGTCGTTTAGGGCCTCAAAATGGCTTTGGAAGTTTAGGACCCGAAAAAACTGCTAAAAATAGTAAATTGTGCTACACTTAAGGAAAATGAAAAACCGAAAGAAACAATGGCAAGGGTCCAAGTGGAATTGGTGGGTGGCCACCAATATCCACCTGGATCAAGACTCCACCAAGTCCTCTCTTGTAAGCATCTGTACATAACATAAACTCTTTATCTGGATTGGCAATCTTTAGAACTAGAGCATTTGTAAGAAAGAGCTTTAACTACTCAAAGCTTGTTGCACATTCCTCTTTCCATTCAAATTTCTTTCCTTTCCTATGAAATGGTCTAATGGGATAGAAAGTTTGTGGTAATTTCCTGATAAAATTCCTGTAATAACTTGCTAAGCCCATGAATTATATGACCTTACCCACATTTCTAGGAGATACCCATTCCATGATAGCTCTTATCTTTTCCGGGTCCAATGTTATGCCTTAGAAACAACATGTCCTAATTAATGTACCTTTGTCTGAAATAAGTTGCACTTACTAAGCTTGGAATAGAATTGATGCTCTCTTAGCAATCTCAATACTGCTGCTAAGTGCTCAACATGCTCTTCCTCATTCTGATAATATATCATCAATGAATACTATCACAAACTTGTACATATAAGAACATAATACACTATTGATCAAACACATAAAAATAGTTGGAGCATTAGTCAAACCAAAAGGAACCACAACAAACTCATAATGCCCATACCTAGTCTGGAAAATAGTCTTATAAATGTCCTCTTCTTTGATGTGTACCTAATGATATCTTAACGTCAAATCAATATTTGAGAACAAAGATATTCCCTTCAACTGATCAAATAAATCACTGATCCATGAAAAAAGATACCTATTCTTGATGGCTACCTTGTTCAATTGCCTGAAATCAATACACAACTTGAGAATACTATCGGTCTTCTTCACAAACAACACTAGTGCACTCCAAGGAGACACACTTTGGACTAATGTATCCCTTGTTAAGCATTTCCTTCAACTACTACTCTCTAGGTTGAGTTGTATGTCCCTTCTCTAATACATTAAAATTCTTGTAAAAAGAAAAATTATCTTTCTCACATGCATATTGAGGTCTTTTTTGCTTCGGTGTCCACTTACTTTTAGTATTATCATTCCCTTTCCAACCCTGCTTAGACTCGGTATTACACTTCAATTTCTCATAACAATGATTCAACTTTCCAATTACTTCTTCCAGTGATCGAGACTCATCATACTTAATCCGATCCTTGAATGCAAATTGAAGTCCAATGATAAATCTCTAAAAAAAATTCTTCTCATCCTTAATATATGGCACATACCTCAACAACTCTAGGAATTTAGTCGTTTACTCCTCATTCGTCATCGACCCCATCTTAAACTCATAGAACTCCTTAACTTTTCCTTCAAAATACCATTTTGACAAATACTTCTCCCCGAAGAGTCTCTTGAATTCACAAAAACTCAGCTCCTTTGTCCCTATGTCTATGACATGCTTAACATCTTCCAACCATATCTCTGCTTTCCCTTTCAAACTAAAAATAGTTATCCCGGCCTTCATGTTCTTTATGTAATGATGCAACTCAAAGAAATTCTTCATCCTGAGTAACCATGCCTCAGCATCTTCCAGTTTATTAATCTCTCCATCAAATATAGGTGGCTTAGTGATTCGAATTGGATCCTAAACACTCTCTAAGTTTTCATAAACTTGTTCAAATTATGCCAAATAGATTCAAGTCTTAGAAAGATCAAGCTATCAGAATGAATCCTCGTGACAATTGCAAATGTGATTAGCGTGGAGCAACGAGGACTCTCAGTCAAGTGCGCAGACCATTGGCCCATTAACGCGCATTGGCACAAATTGGAAAAACCATAGGCTAATTCAAGAAACGGGGGTGGTTTCTGATACGCGATCAAGGCGTCCCCCTTAGTGAAGGAAAGCTCTGAAGTTCTCAGACCTGAAATGGCTATGAAATGCAGAAAAGTAATAAATTTGATTCCGTGGATTCCACAAAACCGACAGGATATCGGAAGGTCTCAAGGCGGTAAGCAGTTTTGACCGACTCCCACCTAATGCCACACACTGAGTAACACGAGTCTGGCAGAAGAGAGAGAAGACCGCTCACATCGGATGGGTAAACGTCATGCTACTTACCTGCTCGATATGAACGATGACCGTAGGATCTGGGGGGCCCAGATCAACGACAGAGGTGTGTCCCGATAAATGACCAGATTTGACAAGGTCGTAAAGCAAGATTACATGAAATTTGAAGTCTGACATGGATGATGAGTTGGTAGAAGATTCGTTTTTCGCGGGCATCTTGGAGCAAACAGAAATAACGGTCGTTCAAATGTGTCCAAGGAACCTAACACACTCACCCATTGCAAAATAGGTGGCCACCTACCTGTGGAGCATTACACAGTGATGATGACGCAAAACAGGGGAGTTCGAACGGATAGAGGAAGGAAAACCACAATTCTGTAAAGCGGCAATGAACGGATAGAAAGCAGACTAGCTCTAAAGCCACAAACTGAGAGAGACAGGTCAAGCAGAAAAGCAGGAAAGAGAGTTAGTTAAGAGTAGAGAGAGGAAGCTGAGCTAACCTGAGGGTAGCATCGAGCCAGACAGAGCCAGAGAGAGTCAAAGAGTCTATGCACTCCAGAGAAAGCTTGAGAGGTTCAAGCGAGCTCCTTGGGATAGGCCTGTCATGTATGAGTTTTAGATTGGGCTCATACTACAGTGACCAATAGAGGTCAAGTACTAGTAAGGAGAGTCTATGTACTCAAATCCTACTGATTCGTATCTGTTGAGTGAGACTCAAATTGAGCTCACTATTGTAAAGAAACTCTGCTTTGAAAACATAATAGAGAGGCCACCACTGAAGGCTAGACCAGGAGACATAACCCAGGAGTATTGGGTGAACTCCTTATTAAACTTGTTGTGTTTACACGTTTTACTGTTATGTTTTCTCTAAATTGCTTTAGTGTCTGTGTATTTTGCAATCTTATCAATCCGTTTCATAAAATAACATAGGCACATCCATGCACATGAGTCTGTAATACCTTTAATTCTTTGTCCTGGATAAATTCCAGATCAAGTGGTATCAGAGCTCTAGGTTATTACGCCTAGACAAGATTGTGCTAGATTTTTTTGTTGAATGCTAACTGGATCAAAGCTTAAATTAGGAGAAGAAGAGTTGGTTGAAACTAACCCTGAAATTGGAAGAGTCTATCCCGAGAGGAAAATGTCAGAAGAAAGTCCCTTGGAATCAGACCCTCAGTTCATGGATAGTGTCATGACCATGAGAGCCATGGTAGAGGAAATGTATAGAGAATTTAAGAAAGGTAGAGAGGAAGATGCATCAAACTCCAAACGAGATAAGTAAGCAGAAGAATCTCTCCTCCACGACCACTCTAAAGGCAAGGGGAAAGAAGAAAAACTTCCCACACATCCTAGTAGCCCTGAAAACAAAAATAAAACATCTTTGATTAAATTAGATGTTAAATTTGATTTACTGATATATGATGGAGAGTTGAATGCAGAGAAGCTGGATAATTGGGTTAGACAGATTGATGTTTATTGCAGAGTGCAGAGCACTGATTCAGACAATAGTAAGATTCAGCTGGCTAGCCTACACCTTGGAGGCACTGCCTTGGTATGGTGGGAAGGTAGGACACAAGCTGACATGAAGAAGCATGATAAGATTCCTTTTGTTTGGAGTGAATTTGTTTCTGTAATTAAAAAACAATTCTATCCACTAGCCTATATGCAGCAAGCCATGATGAGCTGGCAAACTCTTCGACAATTGAAAGGGCAAAGTGTACAAAGTTACACTCAAGAATTTAGGAAAATGGCTTTGATTCCAGGAATTTATTTAGACTCACCTGAAACTCTGCTGAAGTATATAGGTGGTCTACACAGCTACTTAAGAAAGACAATTCTCATGTTTAATCCCACTAGCATAGATGAGGTATCTGTTCAGGCTACACATCTAGAAGCTAGAGGAAAGAATGTTAACCCAGAAGTTGAGGGATCATCAAAACCCACTGCAAGAAAGAATAAGGAGAAAAGAAAACAGAAATGGAAAGAGAGGAAGGCCAATACTGTACAAAAGACCAAGTCTTCATGCACTCACTGTAAGAAGGATGGGCATGATGATGAACACTGTTGGATCCTACATTCGGAGTTGAGACCAAAGAAGTTCGAGGGCAAGAAGAAGAAGACTATTGTAGCTATTCAAAAGGATTTGGGGTCAAACTCAGGAGATGAAACAACAGTCGCAACCACAGGTATAAAAGGCTATCCGATTTAGAGAATGTAGAAATCAAGAAGTAGGTATAGGAGCTACTCGAGAAGGGGTTCATCAGACCTAACACATCACCATGTGGGTCTCCAATTATCTTGGTGAGAAAGAAAGATGGTTTATGGAGAATGGGCATTGATTACTAAGCACTGAATAAGATAACGATCAAAAATTGTTATCCCCTTCCTCGCATAGATGATCTATTGGATCAATTAGAGGAAGTTGTTTACTTTTCCAAGTTGGACTTGCATAGTGGCTATCATCAGGTCAGAGTTGCAAAGAAATATGCATGGAAGACTGCTTTCAAAACAAATCAAGGATTGTATGAGTGGTTGGTTATGCCTTTTGGCTTAACTAATGCTCCTGCTACTTTCATGAGAGTAATGAATGATGTACTCAGACCTTTTCTTGATGATTTTGTCATTGTATATTTGGATGACATTCTTATATTTATTAAAACATGGGAAGAACATTTAAAGCATGTTAAGTAGACTCTAGAGGTTTTGAAAAAATAAAATCTTTATGTTAAGCTCTCAAAATGTGAATTTGGCAAAACATATTTGAATTATTTGGGTCATATTTTAGGGGGTGGTGAATCGAAGATAGATCTCTCTAAGGTTGCAATCATTGTAAACTGGCTTAAACCCAAATGTTCTACAGAAGTTAGAAGCTTCTTAGGAGCAGCACCGTATTGGAGAAAGTTTATTTATAACTTTTCCTTGATTGCAACTCCCTTACATGCTTTAAGAGGATTGAACAATGTGTTTCAGTGGGGAGGCAAACAACATAAAGCCTTCAACAACTTGAAAGAAAGATTAGTACAACACCAGTACTAGCACTGCCCAATCTTCAAAGACCATTTGTGATTGAAATGGATGCCAGTGACTATGCCATGGGAGCAGTGTTGATGCAGCATGGTAAACCCATATGTTATCATTCTGAGACATTTAATTTTGTAGTAGTTAACTATCCCACATATGATAAAGAATTGTATGCATTAGTACAGAGTGTGAAAAAGTGGAAACATTATTTAATGGGCAATGAGACAATTATACATACTGACCATCAACCACTTCAATATTTGCAATCACAAACTAAGTTGCAACAATCAAGACACTATAGGTGGATGGGTTTTCTACAACAGTTTCATCTTGTCATCAGATATAAAAAGGGATACACAATAAAGTTGCAGATATGTTGTCCAAACCAATCATAAAGGCATCCACTATACTTAAGCACAATTTAATATTGCATCAAAGCTACATTGAATAGTATGCTCAAGATATAGATTTTAAAGATGTATATGCAACTTTAAGTCATGACAAACAAGTAGAAGAATTGGATTATCATGTTAAGGACCAACACTTGTATCATTTGGGAAAGTTATGCATTCCTCAAACAGAAAGAGTAAATATAATTCGAGAAGCATGAACTTCTCTAATATCAGTTCACTTTGGTGTAAGTAAAACAGTTGCACAGTTGCAAAGATTTTGTTATTGGCCAAAAATAAATGAGGCAGTTTCTAGATATGTAAGAGAGTGTACCATGTGTGCTAAAAGCAAGCCTAGCAATAGAAAAATAGGCTTGTACACTCCACTACCAGTTCCTTCTCATCCTTGAGAAAGTGTTTCCATGGAATTTGTTGGAGGACTGCCTAAATCTAGGAAAGGTCATGACTATTTATATGTTGTTGTGGATAGGTTCAGCAAAATGTGTATTTTAGTACCTTGTAAAAAACAGATTACAGCTGAACAAATTGCAAAGTTGTTCTTTCAACATGTATGGGTTCATTTTGGATTACCCACTTCCATTATATCTGATCAAGATACCCGATTTGTTGGGAAATTTTGGTCAAGTTTGTGGAAATTGATGGACACCAGGCTGAAGAAGAGCACAACTTTTCATCTGCAAACAGATGGCCAAACGAAAGTAGTCAATAGGACAGTGATCTAGTTTCTCAGAGGTTATTGCAGCAAGCATCCCAGGCTTTGGGATGAACATTTATGTTATGTGCAACATGCTTACAACCGAGCTAAGTATTCTTCTACATAGAGATCTCATTTTGAGACCTGTTTTGGTTTCACACCATGGTCTCCCTTGGGTTTTGTCTTTGGTAAATACATAGTGTTGATGGACACAGTGATGTGGACAACGCATTCAAGTTCATCAAACAAATCCAAGAGATTCACCAGGAAGTACAGGAACAACTGGAAAAGAGCCAAGCCAAGTACAAGGCAAGGCATGACAAGCATCGTATGGAGCATAGTTTCCAAGTTGGTGATCAAGTCTAGTTGTATATCAGCAGAGACTGAATGTAAGGTGAAGGTAAGAAGCTAAAGCCAATAAGGTATGGACCTTTCAAGATACTTGAGAAAATTGGTGAGAATTCGTTTTGCCTTAATTTACCAGCTTATATGCACATCTACTCAGTTGTTAATGCAGACAGCTCGAGATTATTTGAACCTTCATTAATTGAAGATCCCGAAGAGTAGAGTCAATTGCCTTCTGTTGATGATCTATTGCCTGAATATCTTAATGAATTGCAGGAAGATATAGTTCTGGATAGGAAGGTGAGAACTACGCACAGGGGGAGTGTTGAGTACCTTAGAATTGGACTCAAAGGTTCAAAGCCAAGCAATACGAAATGGATAGAAATTGGGCAAGCAAGGAATCAGTACCCTCACTTGATTGATGCTTAAAAATAAAATTTTGGTGGTCCAAAAGCTTTTTCAGTAGGATGGTCATGATCCGAATTGGATCCTAAACACTCTCTAAGTTTTCATAAACTTGTTCAAATTATGCCAAACAGATTCAAGTCGATCAAGCTATCAGAAGGAATCCTCGTGACAGTTGCAATTATGATCAGCGCTGAGAAATGAGGACCCTCGATCAAGCACGCAGACCATTGGCCCATGGTAACGAGTGCTGGCGCAAATTGGCAAAACCAGAGTCTAATTCAAGACACGGGGGTGGTTTCTGATACGTGATCAATACGTCCCCCTCAGTGAAGGAAATCCCCAAAGTGCCTGAACTCGAAATGTCTATGGAATGTGGAAAAGTAATAAATTCGGTTTTGTGGATTCCACAAAACCGACAGGATATCCGAAGGCCTCGAGGCGGTCAGCAGTTCTGATTGAGTCCCGCTCGATGCCACACACTAAGCGAAACGCGTCTGGTGGAAGAGAGAGAAAACCGCTCACATCGGATAGGTAAACGTCATGCTACTTACCCGCCCAATATGAATAACGACCGTAGGATATGGGGGGCCCAGATCAATGACGGAGGTGTGTCTTGATAAATGATCGGATTTGACAAGGTTGTAAAGCAAGATTACATGGGATTTGAAGTCTGACATGGACGATGTGTTGGTAGAAGATTCATGTTTCGCGGGCATTTTGGAGCAAACGGAAATAACGGCCGTTCAAATGTGTCCCAGGAACCTAATACACTAACCCGTTGCAGAATAGGTAGCCACCTCCCTGTGGAGTGGTACATAGTGATGATGATGCAGAACAGGGGAGTTCAGACGGACAGAGGAAGGAAAACTAGAACACTGGAAAGCGGAAACGAACCGACAGAAAGCAGACTGGCTTTAAAGCCACAAACTGACAGAGACAGAGCAAGCAGAAAAGTAGGAAAGAGAGTTAGTTAAGAGTAGAGAGAAGAAGCTGAGCTGACCTAAGGGAAGCATCGAGCCAGACAGAGCCAGAGAGAGTCAGAGAGTCTGTGCACTCCAGAGAAAGCTTGAGAGGTTCAAGCGAGCTCCTCGGCATAGGCCTGTCATGTATGAGTTTCAGATTGGGCTCATACTACTGTGACCAGTAGAGGTCAAGTACCAGTAAGGACAGTCTGTGTACTCAAATCCTATTGATTCATATCTGTTCAATAATAATTAAATTGAGCTCATTATTATAAAGAAACTCTGCTTTGAAAACATAATAGAGAGGCGACCATTGAAGGCTAGAGTGGGAGACATAGCCCAGGAGTATTGGGTGAACTCCTTATTAAACTTGTTGTGTTTACATGTTTGCCTGTTATGTTTTCTCTAAACTGCTTCAGTGTCTATGTATTTCGCAATCTTATCGATTCGTTCCATAAAATAACATAGGAACATCCATGCACATGAGTCTATAATACATTTAATTCATCCTGGATAAATTCCAGATCACTTAGATTTCTTGAACTCATCCTGAAAATACCCCCCATCACTCCTCCTGTAAGGATGATGGTTATGATGACTATGATACCTGTGCAAACTAGAACTAGAGCAGAACCCAATCCATGTCCTCTCATATCAGGTGTATCTAAGAGCTTGTCATTTATGACTATGTCATCCCTATCTAACCTGTGCCCACCATGAGACCTACTACCATATACCCCATTAGTCCTATCCTCTTGTCCATAACTGGTCTGTGGCTTTCCATGTCTCTGAATATATGACAAACTCTCAAGGATAACTACATTGACCTCTGCTTAATTCTCCCATGCCTTGGAAAGCATCTCTTGTGACTGAATGATCATGTCATTATCTACATTACAATGGTTGATCTCTACCTTTAAGATTCTCAATGTATATGCTATGTCTAGAGAGTACCCCTCTCTTAGCTTCTCATCTGATTTTAAGGAGAGTCTCGTGAGCTATAATCCACCATTTTTCTAGTCATCTCTAATCCTCTTCTTCCTGCAAGCATACCACATTAGATAAACCAAATACAAACATAATACACATACCTCAATGAAGTTTAAGGGAGGCTATCTCGTCTGCAAGATTAGTTTATATTAGCACAATACATGTATATACATAATCATATTAATATACCGATATCATGCATGATAATACTAGCTGAATACAATGACCTCATGCACAAAAATCATAACCATGACAATTCATGCATAACAACCATATATGCACTGACATGCATGCATGACACACATATTATGCCCATCCAATCCAAACATTGAACCATGCTTTGATACCAGTCTATAACACCACCTCCCACATTTACCCACTTTCATCGCACTCCCAGGGTAAACATGAGATGAGCACTACTATGACATGAGTCAACCTCATAAGTATATTCAAGGAAGAAAAATCGACAAACTGGAGCCTTACTAACGTTCCTTGGGAACTAGACGACACCCAAGAGCCAAACAACCACTCCTAGTGCCCAAACTCTAAGTTGGAATTTTTTTTAGTGACCTGGGCTCCCAACCACATGCATGACAAGGACTCCATGTGGATGATGGCCTCCAACCACATGCATAAGCCTACTAGGTAGCAATTTTGACTTAAATTATTTAGTTCAGAGGGTGAAATCTTAGATTTTGAGCCTTAATTCCAAGTGATCCTTCGCACCACTTCCTAGAAATCAATGAGAATTTCCATAATGTTTAACAACATCACAACAAAACCATTCATTCTAAAATTGATCAAAGACTTGTCTTAACCAGGCCTAACCATAAGAGTTATTTCATCAAACATATTGAGAACATGTAATCTATAGGTCATGAATGGATATTTCAACATTTGGGTCCAATACTTATCTGAAAATAAACAAAAAGGTCTAATGCCCTCTCATAATAGTTGCAATCACATTTGTTAGCTCATGCATTCATTAACCATTCATCAACTAATCAAAACATATCAAGAGCCATAGCTAGAACCTATCATGGAAGCATGCTTATAACCAACATATGACCATAATAATAACCATTATAGAACAACTATCAAAGCCACATAATAAAAAGTACAATTACTCATAACATACAATAGGAAAATAACTCTTATTAACATATGCAATCCAACCAAGTAAGGGATGTTCACATACCACACGACCATAGAATGGGTTGAACCAAATATTCATTTTAGCCAATCATGCACGTGCCATATTCCAAGCATGAATGTGGGACTCAAGACAAAAACAACCAGGGCTTCCTCGAGATTAAACCACCTCCCCCCTCACACTCCTACAATCCCACCAAAACCAGTCAAGAGATCACATAAGAAAATCAATACATAGACAACTAGAGGTTCCCAGAGATTAAACCACCTCCACCCTTTGGCTTTAACAAAATCCTACCAAAAGAGGTCAAGGGATTACTAGACCCAAAACAAGATTGGATGCCTCATAATTTTTTCACCAATACCTTGATTAATTCTCTTGTCCCCACCCTTAGGATTTATCACAATCCTGTCGAAACCAATCAAGGGATTCCTAGGCCCTATGGGAATTTTCCTGAGACAACCACACCTAGTTCCAAAACCCTCTAGTAATCCAAATCTCAACTAAATGACAAAACCCCATCACACCATGACTATCCAAAAATTGTAAGGCAAAGTTGAAACCATTGTTACACCTATAAAAATCCATGCCAATGGTAGCAAGAGAAAAAAATACACACATGCATGTATCATGCATTCCCAAACCAACTAGGAAATCACACATGCAACCTATTACCTTCAATTATTCTTGTTGAAACTTCTTGTTTGGAATTTTCCTTGCTTATCCCTTGCTTTCCTTTTCCTTCTTATACTTCCTTTTTTTTCCTTTCTGAAATGCTAGACTTCTCCAAGAATTATCTAAGTCTGCAATAGTATGAGAGAATAGAGAAAGCTCCAAGATAAAGCTGGCAAGATGTAGTGAACTGATCCTTAAAATCCTTTTCATTATTGAGGCCTCTATTTTCTTCAATTTCCTGTATTTTTCCTTCAATTTCCTTCTCATGTAAATTTGTGACCTTTCATCTCCCTTTTCTCCTATTTTCCTTTATTTTCATGAATAAAATTCCAATTAATGCATCTTTTCCTTTGTGAATTCCTTTGTCGATCTCCCTTAGCTATACTAAACCAAATGAACAACCACTAGGATTTTTTGCCCAACATTCATCTTGGAATACATGTCCTATGACCTTGGTCTTATTTTTCCTTTATTAACTTTATTACATGAACTTTTAACCTGGGGCTGTTATAACTATCTCCTGAATATTTTTCCAACTATAGTTGTCAGTTATATGACTCCTTTATAGAGATGTTGTTGTAAGAATCCCTTGGTCATCCACCATATAGTTTTCTAATATATTGCTTGGGTAAATATTTTTTATATTTACAAGAAGAAATTGGATACAGAGGGTCAAGCTTACATCATGATGGGATACCTTGAATAATCAAAATCCTATCATCTATTTAATCTTGTCAAATAACAAATCATTATAGGGAGAAACATAATATTTGAGAAGTGTTCTAGCATTATGTTTTTGAATTAATCATTTATACTATTACATAGTGATCCCTTTGATATGGTTGTAGATAATGGATCAAATGCCCCTTTTTCTAGTATCTTAATGACTCTATCAACCGCTATTTTTGAATTGGCAATTAAAAATAATATTTGACTGAAAATGTAATCCCTCTTGACCAAATTTCTAAAGTAAATATCAATTTACCGACTTAGCAACCTTAAATATATGAACTCACATTTCCTTTGCTACTATTGTGGTTTCTCATTTTATGTAATATTCATGAGAAATGCACTAGAAAGCCACAAACAAAATAGTTCATTACATTAAGGGAACTTCTCATTTCAGTACCAATTATGGTTGAATCATAGACTCATTGATAATATTTGCTAACTCTAACTGGATAGGCGACAATGATGATCAAAAACCCACTTCTAGATATGTCTTTCACTTCAATACTAAACTTGTGATTTGGTGATGTAAGAAGCAACATGCAATCTCTTTGTTGAGTATGGAATCCAAATATCATAGAGCTATTAATGCGAGGACATAGAGAGACTAGATTTGCAAACTACTAGGAGAGATTGGGTTTCCTATTGAGGCCTTAAGAACTAATTTTTATGACAATGAGAATGAAAATTAGGGCACATATAATTCTATTACAAAAAGTAAAATGAACCATGTTGAACTTCATGTTCACTAACAACATTCGGTAAAATACAAGAAATATTTATTGTTGGAGATATGATCAAATCATTCACATATTTATGAAGTCATTAACTAAAGTCAATTTCATAAAGTTACATGACATGCTTGAGATTTATGGAGTTCAAATTATTGAGGGAGTTCCATGCTAACATAATTTCACCTCCTGAACCTCCAGAACATTCTGTTAATAGGGGGTGTTGGAACCTAAGGTTATGTTGGTTCATTGCGTCTTTATATATTTTTGAGACAACCAGTCAAGGGATTATATAGTAGGATATAATTATTCAACTCGACAATTAGCAAAGTAGTCAACTGAGTGGTCGACAAGTTGATTAAGTAGCCAACTAACAAACAATCGATCAAGTGGTTGCTAACATGATCATTAATTGAGTGATTATAGGAATCAATTAGACAATTGGGTCCACTCATGTAGTTTATTAGTTAATGAGAATTAGGTCGATTAGAAAAATCAATTCGGTGATGAAACGACACAGTTTCGTGAAAATCGTTGGAATTGTCAATAATTCTTTGTGAACCGATTTTTCGACAATTCAAGAAATTTGGTTAGAATTGGACACTATAAATAAAGAACCCTGTGGGTAAAATATATATTCAAAGTATTGAATTCATTATCATCAATTGTGATGTTTTGTTCACAATTTTCTTTTCTTAAATACTATAATGGTGTATCTAAATACAAATATATATTCAAGAGTATTGAATTCATCATCATGCATTGTGATGTTTTGATGAAAATGTGCTTTTCTTAAATGCTATAATGGTGTTTCTAGATACCACCCATCATCTTAGAGCTTAATTACTCTTCTTTTTATTTTCTTTAAATTTTATTTTCTATTCTCTAATTCAATCCCCAACATGTAATCCATTTTTTTCACAATGAAATAAAACCAAAGTTCATGAAATTTGCTTTTATCTAAATAAATGGCACAATAACTAGGAATGATTTAGCTTATTATTTGTGTCTATTAAAGACTTGGAAATTTTAATTTTATAATAAAACCATTTTATGTTTTAGAAATTCTATAGACAATGAGGTGATTAACAATATTATATATTTTATGAAAATTTAAATAATTTAATATCATTCAGGGATCCATGTGTTAAATTCCATTTTATGTTGATAAATTATTCATATAAATATTTTTAATAATTTAATAAATTTTGTGTTTCCTATTTAAAATGTATAACTTCTCCCTTACCTATAAATCCATAACCATATCTATATATATATATATATATAAATAAATAATATTATTCATATAATTAGCATGTTATACTTTATATCATTTATAAAATATCGGTTTAAGTAATTTTTTTTGCATCTTTCATCTTTACCATTTAAAAAAAAATCTACTTATTAATTTGTGGAGTAAAAATCATAATTTTTTTGGGTCATCTATAATTTTTCAAAATCTAAAATATAAATATATTAATATTTTTATTTTTATTCTACAATATTTTAGAAATATTATTAATATTGTTAGTGATTTTCATAATAATATTGTGTAACGTGTGTGATATGTCCAACATTTCGGATGGTGACTACATACATCATTAGGGACCATAAAGAGGATGGTGACTCCATCCATCATTAAGGACCACAGAGAGGAACAATACTATGTAACATGTGCAATATGTCCAATGTTTCAGATGGTGACTCCATCCATCATCAGGGACCATAGAGAGCCTTATGGGTAAACGAGTGCTAGATAGCCTTTTTATAGGAAGCAATAGTTAAATATTAACATAGAGCCTTATGGGTAAACGGGTGCTAGATAGCCTTTTTATAGGAAGAAATAGTTGAATGTTGGATTAATGGTGAAAAATAAATAAATAATATTTGACCAAATTTTGAGATCAAAATTTATTTGAATTAAATAAATGACCATATTTGGTCAATAATAATTATGATTTGGTGATTTTTGGAAATTTAAAACAGGAAAATTTGTTTTGAAATAAGATTTTTATTGTTATATTTTAATAGAAAATTAAGAAATAATTAATAATAAAGATTTTTTTACTTATGAATAAAACTAATTAAATGAAAGATAATTATATGAAAATCAAAATATGGACAATTAATGAGAAATGGGTCCTTATAAATCATTAGATCATAGATTAAAATGAAATGGTGAAAAGGGGGATCAACGAGAAACATTCCTAATGATTAGGAGAGAGGCTAAGGATTAAATGAGGAATACATAATATAAAATAAAATGATAAAGGAAGGTTAAGGAGAAAAGGATTAAAGCGGATAAAAGGGGGCGGGGTAAAGGTTAAGAAATAAAAAGAAAAGAAAGAAAGGTAAGGGTTAATATAAAATAAGCTAAAGAATGTAATATAAATAACGATTCTAACAAATGATCATAAAAAAACATTAAGATGAAAGGAGGGATAAAGAAGAGGAAGACCGAGATCAGGGATGGGTTAAGATTAATGGATGAGATGGTGGAGGATGGGTTTCCAGGAACGAATGAGCTTATAACTATCCTCTCTATTGAATTTATTAGGGTTCTTCTTTATTTTGAGGAATTCTTGAATAATACTAGAGTTGTAGAAAGGTTTAGGGGCTATGATTTTAGATTGATCAAAACAAATCAAGTGCTTGGATTTATGAGAGTGTTCAACTATGGAAGAATTTGAAAGCCTGTTGTGGTTGGTGTTAGCAATGTGTTCCTTGAGGCGGGCCTTGAAAGGTCGACCCATTTGACCAATGTAATTTTTACCGTAGGAACATGGAATTTTGTAAACCCCTGATCCTCGCAATTGTTCCGATCGGCCAAAGACACTTCAGATCCCATGCAAGGATCAGCGGTTTACAAAATTCCATGTTCCTGTGGTAAAGCTTAAATTTGTCAAACAAGTGGACCTTTCAAGGCCTGCTTCAAGGATCACATTGCTGACACCAACCACAATTGGCTTTCAAAGTCTCCCATAGCTGAACACTCTCATAAATCCAAGCACTTAATTTGTTTCGATCAATCTAAAATCATAGCCCCTGAACCTTTCTACAACTCTCATATTATTCGAGAAGCCCTCGAAATCGAGAAGAACCCTAATAACTTCAATAGAGAGGATGGTTATAAGCTCAGTCATTCCTGGAAACCCGTCATCCACCATCTCACCCATTGAATCTTAACCCATCCCTGATCCCCGTCTTCCTCTTCTTTATCCCTCCCTTCATCTTAAAGTTTTTTGATGATCATCTGTTAGAATCATTATCTATATTACACTCTTCACCTTATTTTATATTAACCCTTACCTTTCTTTCTTCTCTTTTTATTTCCCTTAACCTTCCTTTATCATTTTATTTTATATTCTATATTCCTCCTTTAATCCTTAGCCTCTCTCCTAATCATTAGGAATGTTTCTTGTTGATCCCCTTTTTACCATTTCATTTTAATCTATGATCTAATGATTTATATGGACCCATTTCTCATTAATTGTTCATATAGCCAATTTCATATAATTAGCTTTCATTTAATTAGTTTTAATCATAAATAAAAAATCTTAATTCTTAACTAATTCTTAATGTTCTAGTAAAATATAATAATAAAAATCTTATTTCAAAACAAATTTTACTGTTTTAAATTTTCAAAAATCACCGAATCATAATTATTATGGATCAAATATCATCATTTATTTAATTCAAATAAATTTTGGTCTCAAAATTTGGTCAAATATTATTTATTTATTTTTTGACTGTTAATCCAACATTCAACTATTGCTTCCTATAAAAAGGCTATCCAAAACTAGTTTATTTATAAGGCTCCTTGTGATCTCTAATGATGGATAGAGTCACCATCTGAAACATTAGACAAATCACACGGTTACATAGTATTATTCCAGAAATCACTAACAATATGACAAATTGTTCTATCTCATGTCATGTTCGTAATTAAAAAACATTTTGATCAGATTTAAATATCATATTCCATTCTTTCATGAAAATGAAATTTGTTTAATTTAATTACGCCGTAAGGCGTTCCCCTCTGAAATAAACTTCCCTAAAATCTACCTGTCATCCGTCTGTGCCATTAGATCAATGTGTTAGACGATTATAGTATTGTCAATCGTTGGATTAAAAGAAGGGAGTTGAATGGTTATAACCGTTCACTGGGAAGATGAAGCGAAGGTCTAGATCGATGTACGCATCGGATATTGCAGCTCCAACCAAACTTATTACAGCAATCGAAAACCAGTGGATTTCCCAAGACGAATTCCTGGATCTCCCCACCTACGTCTCCTTGCTTCGCCACAATGGCCGCATAGCCCTCATCGACTCTGCCACTGGGGAAACCACCACATTTCCCCAACTATGGTAGAGCGTAAAGTCACTTGCCACTGGTTAACTGGCCTTGGCATCAAAAAATCCAACATTGTACTCATCCTCCCGCCGAATTCAATCTATTTCTTCATTATCTACGTGGCTGTCTTGTCCATTGTCATCTGTTTGGTATGTTTTTTTTCTGTGAGAGGTGGAGACTATCGGGCAACAGATTCTGAGACCTTCTTTACTCAGGACTTGGAGCTGTTTACTGGGTTCCAGCAACAGCCCTTCTTTAAGCACTACTAGTGACAAACAGAGATTTAGTAGATCCAGTGGCATGGCTAATTTCATTAAGACAGGCAGTGACAGAGGATGCAGCAGGGCCAATGGCAGAGGCAGGGGCAAGAGTTTCAGTTGACCTAGTGGGCAATTTCAGAATCAATAGAAGTGTTGAGGTTTCGTAACCCTCCATCATGATGCTTTTAAATTTCAAGTAAGCAGTATCTCCCATTATTCAAAAGAGTAATAATATTCAACAAAATAAGAATGCGATAATGCGTGCTTTGCAGAAATTCGTTTTTTAAGTTGACAAATTAGCATTTTATGCACAAGCATAAATATAACTAATTGGTTAAAAAATGTTGAATTTAAATGTATGGTAGATATCTGAATATTTAAAGAACGTCAACGGTTATACTTTGTTCTCAAATTTCTAAAACATTATAAAATTTATAATTCAAATAAAAATTAGCTTTTAGAAGTTCGAGGTTCAAATATTTTAATTTATCTGGTCTGCGATTGACAACAAATATTACAAAGTTTATAATTTAAATAAAAATTAGTTTTTAGAGCTTCAAAATTCAAATCCCTTGTATTCTGAAAAAAATCATCACTGGGAAAACATAACTATAGGTAAGCACCCGTAGATTATCTTGGTAAGCCATCCGACACCAACAAATACTTTCTAATTATAAATACCATTAACCAAATATATGAACTTACCACTAACAAATCGAACCCATGGTCTAAATTTCCAAAGGATTCTCGCAGATTATCAAGTTGTCTCCATTGAGGAAATTCATCACTCCAATTCTTCAGTTTTGACACTCCTGCCCATACAGACTCATTTGGGTGCCTAATTTCCTAAAAGCCACAGACACATTTATTAGCTTTTAATTTTGATCACATAGACTGATTTGCAATAGATAACAGATATCCAAATGTTCCAGCAAAGCCTTGCAATTATTATAAACATCAATTAACAAGGCCTCAATGCATCCGGTATACCTGCCGAATTACTGATTCATGTGGACACCAGCCAACCACATTAAACAGCTTACCCTCTGCTCACTTATCTTCACTTGCCTGCAGCTCACATCTAGCAACTGCCAACACCTATAGATGAGACAGCAGATCTAATGATCTTGCCGCTGATCTAGCAACCAGTAATCGGAGCAGATGCAGATACAGTTCTATCTGGGAGAATTGCTCCTTGACTTGTTGTAGATGTTTGCATAAAGAAAAAACTCATCCCAAAGTGCACTTATATTTACTTGGAAGGAGTCATCAATGTCACGACTGAGGACATCATGGAGAATTTAAACCTTCAAAGGATGTCGAGGCAAACCCCCATTGTTCTTCAAATGGTTGACAGATCCGCTGTTAAGCAGAAAGGGATCCTAGAAGATGTGCTTTGATTATAAAAAGAATGCTAGATAGCAAAATATATTAGCTACATTGTTATGGTTAATGATCTCTAAGCCTGCGAGATGAGGATGGAAGCTCATCCATCATGAAAGGGCAGTAATCGGATCCGTTATTTCCCTTATTGAGTGCTGGCCTGAGTTCAAATGCTTGCAACCATAACATACCCTTTGGGCCTTTGGGATGTTTATGGGGTGCTATTTTATGGGAATTGATGGTGTCAAAACCATAGGGTATTCGGTGTTGCTACACAGGTTGAAACGAGATAAATAGAGCTGAGGGGCCCTTTTGAAAATATCCCCACAACAATGCCTTTCTATATAATAATAATAATAACTCGAAGGGGAAAAGAGAACCCAATAATTGATCGTACCGCCTCTCTGTCCCCATACACCAATGGATCTGTCTCTTTGGCATCTAAGATGAGAGTTTCTGTAGTAAGCACCAGCTCTTGAACAACCGTGAGCTTTCCCTTCATGTGTTTACTACTTGTTTCCTTTTTATGTAAAAGTAAACCTTCTATAATCTGGAAACTTCTTTAGGATAACATAAGCAACAGAGTGCACATGAGTCACGCATTTCTTTTCCCTATATCTCAAACATGCTATACCTATATACACTGTCAAAAATAACCTACCTAACTTTTGTGGTTAGATGGCCATTCCTGTTGCATAACAGCCAAGCATGGCATAAGCTTGTTTCCTTTTTATGTGAAAGTAAACCTGCTATAATCTGGTCACTTCTTCAGGATAAGATAAGCAACAGAGTATACATTAGTCATGCATTTCTTTCCCACATATCTCAAACATGATATACCTATATACACTGTCAAAGAATCTGCTACCTAACTTTTGTGGTTAGCAGGTCATTCTTGTTGCATGAGAGCCAAGCATGGCATAGCTTGTTTCCTTTTTATGTAAAAGTTAACCTGCTATAATCTGGCCACTTCTTCAGGATAAGACAACCGACAGAGTACACATTAGTCACACATTTCTTTTCCCTATATCTCAAACATGCTATACCTATATACACTATCGAAGAATAACCTACCTAAATTTTGTGGTTAGCGGGTCATTCCTGTTGCATAACAGCCAATCATGGCATAAGCTTGTTTCCTTTTTATGTAAAAGTAAACCTGCTATAATCTGGTCACTTCTTCAGTATAAGATAAGAAATAGAGTATACATTAGTCACGCATTTCTTTTCCCTATATCTCAAACATGCTATACTTATATATACTGTCAAAGAATAAGCTACCTAGCTTTTGTGATTAGCAGGTCATTCCTGTTGCATGAGAGCCAAGCATGACATAGCTTGTTTCCTTTTTAGTGAGAGTTAACCTGCTATAATCTGGCCACTTCTTCAGGATAAGATAAGCAACAGAGTAGACATTAGTCACGCATTTCTTTTCCCTGTATCTGAAACATGCTATACCTATATACACTGTCAAAGAATAACCTACCTAACTTTTGTGGTTAGCAAGTCATTCCTGTTGCATAAGAGCCAGGCATGGCATAGATGGAATGACGTAGTTTACTGGTTATCTCTAACACCAAACAGAAGGGAAAAAATATAATTACTATCCTATTTATGGTGTGCAATCACAAAAATGCTTTATGTAAAAGTAAAGCTGCTATAATCTGGCCACTTCTTCAGGATAACATATGCAACAGAGTACACATTAGTCACGCATTTCTTTTCCATTTATCTCAAACATGCTATACCTATATACCTGTCAAAGAATAAGCTACCTAACTTTTGTGGTTAGCAGGTCATTCCTTCGCCTCAGAGCCAAGTATGGCATAGATGGAATGATGTAGTTTAGTGGTTATCTATCTCGAACACCAAACAGAAAGGAAAAAATATAATTACTGTCCTATACATGGTGTGCAATCACAAAAATGCTTTGAAAAAACAGCTGTTCAGAAGTTAATATATTGAATAGGAGGTTTCTGTTGTAGAATCGTATGTGAATGTGTATATTAAGAAAAAGCAAGTTCTCTAAAACTTCATTCTAACCTACAATTTTATATAACATACAATAGCTTTTCTAACAAATTGTTGAGGTTGAGACCTTGTGACATGGAGATAAATTCAAATGCATTTATTAACACAGGCTCTGTCTTTTTCTTCTCCGTGACAAGATGATCCTGAAGTAGCAAAAACCTAATGAAAAGATTGTTCCTTGAATATTCAGAATTTGGAAAACAACATTTCACATACAAGATCTTACTTCTGAATCCCTAAAAACAGCATCTACGTCACCCGAATTATCTCCTTTTCTTCTTGTTACTTGCGTGGCTTGTAACTCTTCTTCAACAATTCATTCTCTAAAATCTGAGGTACTGTAATACGCTACAAGTGGAGGATACAAATATACATGTCAGTTTGTTGCAGAGCTCATTCCAAAAAAAGAAGTGCAATCTCATCACACGAAAATCCATGACCTTTTAATATTTTCAAATTTATTGCTGTCAAGTATGAGATTGATTCAAATAACAGAAGATAATCCATGGACAAGCTGAACATATTTGCAACGTTATAGGATACAGTTCAATACCATCTCACTTAGTGTCTTTGGCTCCGGATCCAAAATTCTGGAAATCCATATTTTTGCACTAGAAGAAAACCATGGAGGGAAGGTTCAGTAACATCAAGTGAGTCATTCGGTTCTATTTTTATAGAAGTGCTGAAAAGAAGAGTAAATACAGCAGAAGTACGTAACTTTGGGTTGATCTGGCATTCTTGCAGTTCAGTAGCATCACGTCAGTCATTCGGTTCTATTTTTACGCCATAAGGCGTTCCCCTCTGAAATAAACTTCCCTAAAATCTACCTGTCATCCGTCTGCGCCGTTAGATCAATGTGTTAGACGATTATAGTATTGTCAATCGTTGGATTAAAAGAAGGGAGTTGAATGGTTATAACCGTTCACTGGGAAGCTGAAGCGAAGGTCCAGATCGATGTACGCATCGGATATTGCAACTCCAACCAAAATTATTACAGCAATCGAAAACCAGTGGATTTCCCAAGACGAATTCCTGGATCTCCCCACCTACATCTCCTTGCTTCGCCACAATGGCCGCATAGCCCTCATAGACTCTGCCACTGGGGAAACCACCACATTTACCCAACTATGGTAGAGTGTAAAGTCACTTGCCGCTGGTTAACCGGCCTTGGCATCAAAAAATCCAACATTGTACTCATCCTCCCGCCGAATTCAATCTATTTCTTCATTATCTACGTGGCTGTCTTGTCCATTGTCATCTGTTTGGTATGTTCTTTTCCTGTGAGAGGTGGAGACTATCGAGCAATAGATTCTGAGACCTTCTTTACTCAGGACTTGGAGCTATTTACTGGGTTCCAGCAACAACCCTTCTTTAAGCACTACTAGTGACAAACAGAGATTTAGTAGATCCAGTGGCATGGCTAATTTCATTAAGACAAGAAGTGACAGAGGATGCAGCAGGGCCAATGGCAGAGGCAGGGGCAAGAGTTTCAGTTGACCTAGTGGGCAATTTCAGAATCAATAGAAGTGTTAAGGTTTTGTAACCCTCCATCATGATGCTATTAAATTTCAAGTAAGCGGTATCTCCCATTTCGGTTGCTAGGATTTGAGTATCACTAACTCTGAATAACCCTATCTGTTTACATAGAGGGAGAAATAAGAGCAATGGGGTTGTTGGATAAGCAGTGTAACGGTACTCTCACAGGTCCTCGCCCTGAGAATGGCCTCGGTAAACTCAACAGGGAAGGGAAGGTCTGTTTCATCACATATCTTCATTCATCCCTTCATTTGCATTCTATTCAGTTCCTTACTTTACTTTGGGACTTTGAAGGCCAAGGCTGGAAGTAGCTATTGTTTGTTTTAATTGTATTTTCAGGGATTACTATGGATGGAGGTAATGCAGATGTAGTTGTTGATCAATACCGTCATTATAAGGTATTATTATCTGCAAATCTAAGAACAGTAAATGTCACTAGGACAACCTATATGCAGTGGCTACTTGTAAGCCATCCTCAAGCTTTATGTGCATGTCCAACCCCATTATTGTTGTTTTCATACTAATGTATCAATAGTTAAACTCTTAGATGATTTGGGTATCAACCTGATGTGAAATTTCATGTGGGTTTTGAAGGAGGAAGATGTAGTTGTTGATCAATACTGTCATTACAAGGTATTATTATCTGCAAATCTAAGAACAGTAAATGTCACTAGGACAACCTATATGTAGTGGCTACTTGTAAGCCATCCTCAAGCTTTATGTGCATGTCCAACCCCATTATTGTTGTTTTCATACTAATGTATCAATAGTTAAACTCCTAGATGATTTGGGTATCAACCTGATGCAAACTTTCATGTGGGTTTTGAAGGAGGATATTGATCTAATGTCTGTGATGGGAGTAGATGCCTATAGATTTTCAATCTCATGACCCAGGCTTATTCCTGGTATATTTCTGTTTGAGCTCGGACCACATGTTTAATCCTGAGAATTTAGTAAACACTCCCTTGAAGGCAAGATGCCCTGATCTTCATTGTAATCTTTACTTCTTTTGGTTAACTGTGTCATATATGGTTTCTTTTCTGAACATGTCGAAATTACTTGGTCTTTTTTTTTGTTAATGGCACACCTACATTATTCGCTTTACTCTAATATAGTCTGTGAGCTATCATATCAAGGATTTTTCTTATCAACGATGCTATGCTATCTCATTTATCTTAGTGGTACCAATAATTGCGAGTTCTAATTACCGATTTGCCAAATACCTTGAAAATACCTTGGGTAGGATCAATATTTACTGGTAATTGACCTTCGGTTCTGAATTTCACCGAGCGATTATTCACTGAAATGTAGTTGAAAGTGAAACAACAAACTTCAGTCTAAAACTTGCCAAAAAGTCTCTTGCTATTCGACCAGATTGCTCCTTTGAGTTTCCAAACATTTGGCAAGTAATGCCAGTCCAAGTCAAACTACTGTGATAATTAGATTTTTGCAGTCATCTCTATTCCAAGTCCAACTACATTAGTAATTAGATAGCTTGAGTTTCAAAACATTTGGCAAGTAATGCCAAGATCAATGTGTTAGACGATTATAGTATTGTCAATCATTGGATTAAAAGAAGGGAGTTGAATGGTTATAATCGTTCACTGGGAAGCTGAAGCGAAGGTCCAGATCGATGTACGCATCGGATATTGCAGCTCCAACCAAACTTATTACAACAATCGAAAACCAGTGGATTTCCCAAGACGAATTCCTGGATCTCCCCACCTACGTCTCCTTGCTTCGCCACAATGGCCGCATAGCCCTCATCGACTCTGCCACTGGGGAAACCACCACATTTCCCCAACTATGGTAGAGTGTAAAGTCACTTGCCGCTGGTTAACCGGCCTTGGCATCAAAAAATCCAACATTGTACTCATCCTCCCGCCGAATTCAATCTATTTCTTCATTATCTACGTGGTTGTCTTGTCCATTGTCATCTGTTTGGTATGTTTTTTTCCTGTGAGAGGTGGAGACTATCGGGCAACAGATTCTGAGACCTTCTTTACTCAGGACTTGGAGCTATTTACTGGGTTCCAGCAACAGCCCTTCTTTAAGCACTACTAGTGACAAACAAAGATTTAGTAGATCCAGTGGCATGGCTAATTTCATTAAGACAGGCAGTGACAGAGGATGCAGCAGGGCCAATGGCAGAGGCAGGGGCAAGAGTTTCAGTTGACCTAGCGGGCAATTCCAGAATCAATAGAAGTGTTAAGGTTTCGTAACCCTCCATCATGATGCTATTAAATTTCAAGTAAGCGGTATCTCCCATTTCGGTTGCTAGGATTTGAGTATCACTAACTCTGAATAACCCTATCTGTTTACATAGAGGGAGAAATAAGAGCAATGGGGTTGTTGGATAAGCAGTGTAACGGTACTCTCACAGGTCCTCGCCCTGAGAATGGCCTCGGTAAACTCAACAGGGAAGGGAAGGTCTGTTTCATCACATATCTTCATTCATCCCTTCATTTGCATTCTATTCAGTTCCTTACTTTACTTTGGGACTTTGAAGGCCAAGGCTGGAAGTAGCTATTGTTTGTTTTAATTGTATTTTTAGGGATTACTGTGGATGGAGGTAATGCAGATGTAGTTGTTGATCAATACCATCATTACAAGGTATTATTATCTGCAAATCTAAGAACAGTAAATGTCACTAGGACAACCTATATGCAGTGGCTACTTGTAAGCCATCCTCAAGCTTTATGTGCATGTCCAACCCCATTATTGTTGTTTTCATACTAATGTATCAATAGTTAAACTCCTAGATGATTTGGGTATCAACCTGATGTGAAATTTCATGTGGGTTTTGAAGGAGGAAGATGTAGTTGTTGATCAATACCGTCATTACAAGGTATTATTATCTGCAAATCTAAGAATAGTAAATGTCACTAGGACAACCTATATGCAGTGGCTACTTGTAAGCCATCCTCAAGCTTTATGTGCATGTCCAACCCCATTATTGTTGTTTTCATACTAATGTATCAATAGTTAAACTCCTAGATGATTTGGGTATCAACCTGATGCAAAATTTCATGTGGGTTTTGAAGGAGGATATTGATCTAATGTCTATGATGGGAGTAGATGCCTATAGATTTTCAATCTCATGGCCTAGGCTTATTCCTGGTATATTTCTGTTTGAGCTCGGACCACATGTTTAATCCTGAGAATTTAGTAAACACTCCCTTGAAGGCAAGATGCCCTGATCTTCATTGTAATCTTTACTTCTTTTGGTTAACTGTGTCATATATGGTTTCTTTTCTGAACATGTCAAAATTACTTGGTCTTTTGTTTTGTTAATGGCACACCTACATTATTCGCTTTACTCTAATATAGTCTGTGAGCTATCATATCAAGGATTTTTCTTATCAACGATGCTATGCTATCTCATTTATCTTAGTGGTACCAATAATTGCAAGTTCTAATTACCGATTTCCCAAATACCTTGGGTAGGATCAATATTTACTGGTAATTGACCTTCGGTTCTGAATTTCACCGAGCGATTATTCACTGAAATGTAGTTGAAAGTGAAACAGAAAACTTCAGTCTAAAACTTGCCAAAAAGTCTCTTGCTATTCGACCAGATTGCTCCTTTGAGTTTCCAAACATTTGGCAAGTAATGCCAGTCCAAGTCAAACTACTGTGATAATTAGATTTTTGCAGTCATCTCTATTCCAAGTCCAACTACATTAGTAATTAGATAGCCTGAGTTTCAAAACATTTGGCAAGTAATGCCAGTCCAAGTCAAACTACAGTGATAATTAGATTTTAGCAGTCATCTCTATTCCAAGTCCAACTACATTAGTAATTAGATAGCCCAGAAATGTGGGCTTCATATACTGCAAAATCAGGGCTAATGGGTCTTTCTGTCTGCCCATATAATATAATTGTAGAATTGAATTCCTTGGTATTAGTTTAAACTAACACAGAAAATAAAAAGCATAAGGCCCCAACCTTGCCGAATGACTGGATTGGCTGCATTATTAAGTTTTGTTTTTGAACTGATATTGCGCCTGTTGCGCCTGCCCAAAGGCAAGACGAAGGCATATAAACCAATATACAAACCGTGAAAAGAGTAGATGCAACCCATATCTATAGAAATATGTTATCATAACACATTCATAGAATGATAATGAATGTTTAGGTAGCGAATTTGTGAGCAACGTTGTCTAAATGTAATGCCCTAACATTGCATTTTTTTAAAAATCTAAATTACTTATGTATTAATATTGTAAAAAAAGTTGCAAACAGTATTAGGTGTGGTCTGCCATAATAAAAAACCAGGTCATACCTTGCTGCCAGCTAGCATAGGAGTAGGACCATTCTGAGTGAGCATAGGACCAAATGTTTAATCCTGAGAATTTAGTAAACACTCCCTTGAAGGTAAGATGCCCTGATCTTCATTGTAATCTTTACTTCTTTTGGTTAACTGTGTCATATATGGTTTCTTTTCTGAACATGTCGAAATTACTTGGTCTTTTGTTTTATTAATGGCACACCTACATTATTCGCTTTACTCTAATATAGTCTGTGAGCTATCATATCAAGGATTTTTCTTATCAACGATGCTATGCTATCTCAGTTATCTTAGTGGTACCAATAATTGCGAGTTCTAATTACCGATTTCCCAAATACCTTGAAAATACCTTCGGTAGGATCAATATTTACTGGTAATTGACCTTCGGTTCTGAATTTCGCCGAGCGATTATTCACTGAAATGTAGTTGAAAGTGAAACAACAAACATCAACCTAAAACTTGCCAAAAAGTCTCTTGCTATTCGACCAGATTTATCCTTTGAGTTTCCAAACATTTGGCAAGTAATGCCAGTCCAAGTCAAACTACTGTGATAATTAGATTTTGGTAGTCATCTCTATTCCAAGTCCAACTACATTAGTAATTAGATAGCCTAAGTTTCAAAACATTTGGCAAGTAATGCCAGTCCAAGTCAAACTTCAGTGATAATTAGATTTTAGCAGTCATCTCTATTCCAAGTCCACCTACATTAGTAATTAGATAGCCCAGAAATGTGGGCTTCATATACTGCAAAATCAGGGCTAATGGGTCTTCCTGTCTGCCCATATAATATAATTGTAGAATTGAATTCCTTGGTATTAGTTTAAACTAACACAGAAAATGAAAAGCATAAGGCCCCAACCTTGCCGAATGACTGGATTGGCTGCATTATTAAGTTTTGTTTTTGAACTGATATTGCGCCTGTTGCGCCTGCCCAAAGGCAAGACGAAGGCATATAAACTAATATACAAACCGTGAAAAGAGTAGATGCAACCCATATCTATAGAAATATGTTATCAGAACACATTCATAGAATGATAATGAATGTTTAGGTAGCGAATTTGTGAGCAACTTTGTCTAAATGTAATGCCCTAACATTGCATTTTTTAAAAAATCTAAATTACTTATGTATTAATATTGTAAAAAAAGTTACAAACAGTATTAGGTGTGGTCTGCCATAATAAAAAACCAGGTCATACCTTGTTGCCAGCTAGCATAGGAGTAGGACCATTCTGAGTGAGCATAGGACCAAATGTTTAATCCTGAGAATTTAGTAAACACTCCCTTGAAGGCAAGATGCCCTGATCTTCATTGTAATCTTTACTTCTTTTGGTTAGCTGTGTCATATATGGTTTCTTTTCTGAACATGTCGAAATTGCTTGGTCTTTTGTTTTATTAATGGCACACCTACATTATTCTCTTTACTCTAATATAGTCTGTGAGCTATCATATCAAGGATTTTTCTTATCAACGATGCTATGCTATCTCAGTTATCTTAGTGGTACCAATAATTGCGAGTTCTAATTACCGATTTTCGAAATACCTTGAAAATACCTTCGGTAGGATCAATATTTACTGGTAATTGACCTTCGGTTCTGAATTTCGCCGAGCGATTATTCACTGAAATGTAGTTGAAAGTGAAACAACAAACTTCAGTCTAAAACTTGACAAAAAGTCTCTTGCTATTTGACCAGATTTCTCCTTTGAGTTTCCAAACATTTGGCAAGTAATGCCAGTCCAAGACAAACTACTGTGATAATTAGATTTTGGTAGTCATCTCTATTCCATGTCCAACTACATTAGTAATTAGATAGCCTAAGTTTCAAAACATTTGGCAAGTAATGCCAGTCCAAGTCAAACTACAGTGATAATTAGATTTTAGCAGTCATCTCTATTCCAAGTCCACCTACATTAGTAATTAGATAGCCCAGAAATGTGGGCTTCATATACTGCAAATCAGGGCTAATGGGTCTTTTTGTCTGCCCATATAATATAATTGTAGAATTGAATTCCTTGGTATTAGTTTAAACTAACACAGAAAATAAAAAGCATAAGGCCCCAACCTTGCCGAATGACTGGATTGGCTGCATTATTAAGTTTTGTTTTTGAACTGATATTGCGCCTGTTGCGCCTGCCCAAAGGCAAGACGAAGGCATATAAACTAATATACAAACCGTGAAAAGAGTACATGCAACCCATATCTATAGAAATATGTTATCAGAACACATTCATAGAATGATAATGAATGTTTAGGTAGCGAATTTGTGAGCAACTTTGTCTAAATGTAATGTCGTAACATTGCATTTTTTTAAAAATCTAAATTACTTATGTATTAATATTGTAAAAAAAGTTACAAAAAGTATTAGGTGTGGTCTGCCATAATAAAAAACCAGGTCATACCTTGCTGCCAGCTAGCATAGGAGTAGGACCATTCTGAGTGAGCATAGGACCAAATGTTTAATCCTGAGAATTTAGTAACACTCCCTTGAAGGCAAGATGCCCTGATCTTCATTGTAATCTTTACTTCTTTTGGTTAACTGTGTCATATATGGTTTCTTTTCTGAACATGTCGAAATTACTTGGTCTTTTGCTTTATTAATCGCACACCTACTTTATTCACTTAACTCTAATATAGTCTGTGAGCTATCATATCAAGGATTTTTCTTATCAACGCTGCTATGCTATCTCAGTTATCTTAGTGGTACCAATAATTGCGAGTTCTAATTACCGATTTCCCAAATACCTTGAAAATACCTTCGGTAGGATCAATATTTACTGGTAATTGACCTTCGGTTCTGAATTTCGCCGAGCGATTATTCACTGAAATGTAGTTGAAAGTGAAACAACAAACTTCAGTCTAAAACTTGCCAAAAAGTCTCTTGCTATTCGACCAGATTGCTCCTTTGAGTTTCCAAACATTTGGCAAGTAATGCCAGTCCAAGTCAAACTACTGTGATAATTAGATTTTGGTAGTCATCTCTATTCCAAGTCCAACTACATTAGTAATTAGATAGCCTAAGTTTCAAAACATTTGGCAAGTAATGCCAGTCCAAGTCAAACTACAGTGATAATTAGATTTTAGCAGTCATCTCTATTCCAAGTCCACCTACATTAGTAATTAGATAGCCCAGAAATGTGGGCTTCATATACTGCAAAATCAGGGCTAATGGGTCTTTCTGTCTGCCCATATAATATAATTGTAGAATTGAATTCCTTGGTATTAGTTTAAACTAACAAAGAAAACTAAAAAGCATAAGGCCCCAACCTTGCCGAATGACTGGATTGGCTGCATTATTAAGCTGTGTTTTTGAACTGATATTGTGCCTGTTGCGCCTGCCCAAAGGTAAGACGAAGGCATATAAACTAATATACAAACCGTGAAAAGAGTAGATGCAACCCATATCTATAGAAATATGTTATCAGAACACATTCATAGAATGATAATGAATGTTTAGGTAGCGAATTTGTGAGCAACTTTGTCTAAGAAAAGTATGCTTCAGACAATAGTATATATTTAAGACATCATATTGGACAGAAGAATATATTTAAGAGTTCATATTGCTTGTAGAGTGAAGAAGTTATTGGTGTTGGGCTAAGAGTTTTCTTCCATCTCTAATACATAGAATTTGGTTTTTCCTCTTCCACTCTTTCTCCCTTTGTATCTTCATCTATACTTCTATTGTAGTTGCCATTGCATAAATTCTCCTAGAATTGTTATGCTTGTGATTTCATTTTCTGCGTGCATAATAATATAAGGTCTTGTTTAACATTTTTGCAATATATTCTTCCTCTTTCTTCTTTGTATCTATATCCAAGCACTGTGCCATATATTCAACCTAGGCCAACACTATTTCAATTCCATGCCATCGATGAACAATTTCATTTTCCATTTTTCCATGAGGATACAACTATATTGTAGTGACCCTTGAGCCATCTTGAAATCGATGAACAATTCGATTTTCCATTTTACCACAAGGACACAACTATATTGTAATGACCCCTGAGCCATCTTGAAATTGCCAGAGTAGACTTTTAAGGTTTTAGTTTTTATGGTTATTAATCGATACTACAAAAGGATTATTGTGTTTGATAAGTTTATTAAGCTGTCTGGTAATGGCACCTCTTGTAGCTCAATGTTTTTTACCAATTGGTTGGCACATTAAAAAATCAGTCGAATTAGTTTATTGTGTGAAGGTGGTTTGTTTCCAAAGTGGATTGTTAGTGGTTGAGTTATGTCTGTAAACTGATTGCTCCATTGAACCTATTGCCATTCCATGTTTGCTATTTCAATTCAGTTCAGATTGGGATTTTTTCCGTTTATATAAACTATGAAGTGTTTTTGAAGCATGTTAAATAAATCAGCAATAAAAATTTGGACTCTACCATATATATCCCTTTTCAGATTATCCACGCCTTCCATTAAGAGATGAAGTTTATATTTATGTCTGCAGCTCCTCTTGTAGGCTACAAAAATATGTTTAAAATAAGATCTCAAATGAAATACTTGAAGGGCCTTACTCTCTTGCTTACATTCATACCTCTGTTCAAAGGAGTGAAAACTGCCCTGGTGTGTCTACTTTGTGGTTGATCTAGGAATAACTTCCTCTGGCTTTTAAGGAAAGGCTTCAGGTGGTGTATTTCCTACATTCAGGGCTTCAGTCAAGACTGTTTTTTGCAACCCTTGGCTGTTTCTTCTTGAGTTTAGGGTGAGTATTAAGTTGAGTTTGCATTTTGATTCAAATAATTCATTAGATCTATTGTTGCAGATGTGCTCATACAGTTTTTGATGTGTTATGCTGTTTATACTGGAAACTGAAGTATGTAAATCGTCTAGAATTTATCTGGGATTACATTAGGAAGGGATAGATTGAGATTCCTGATTTTGTGTATGACCGTGATGATCAACTAGAAGACAGAACTTTGATGGACTATGGTGTTGAAACAGATCCCTTTCAAGTTTATGACATGGCTGCCATTGGATCATTTGATTCTTGATAGTCCTTGAGATGGGCCTCCTAGGCACTGTGCAAAATTTATCCATCAATTATGGCCATTTGTTGTATAGCATTTTATTTTCATGCTTTTCCTTCTGTATGCAAATGTGAGTGATCCCTTTCCAAGTGACTTCCCTTGACAGGAGACTGTGTTCTTGAGAGAAGGCACTTTCTTGTTTTTCTATTGCAGTTTAGTTATCCAAAATTCTTGTGCTATAAAATTATGCCCTTCTGCATTGGGTGTACATATATGTAAATAGTCAAACCTGAAAACATGGCAGCATGCAGTTATTATGCTTTAGTAGTTCATCTTGCCGAAGGTGTTGATGGAAAAAAGGGTGTGTAGTGCAGAAGCATGGTGAAGATTATTGTCATTCGAAAGAAAATCTACCTTTTGTGTTAAAACTTGGCTTTCAAAAGTTTCAAAAGCATGCCTAGCACACATTGTCTGCACGGTTTTTGCCTCAAAGCTAGCCAATTTCCACTCCTTGACTGAAGAACTACCCTTATAGTCAAATTTGTATTTTGACTGTTGAATTAACTTTTGATGTACCTTCTATGTATAGAATAATATATCCTGTCATGAAGAAAAACTTCATAACTCTTCCTATTTGCTAAAATTTCAAAAATGTGCTATGTTTATAATATGTCTGGTCTTCTTCTGCATCTTGGATATCACTGCAGAAGCTCTTACATGGTTTGTTTGTGTTTGTGTGATCAAAAAAAAAAACATGATTAACCAACTGTTCTGGACAGACATATTTATAATGGCTTGAAAATGAATTACTTGTTTTGCAGCGATTTCCCTTCTCTGAAAAATCTTCTTGAATGATAATGATAAGTTTACTTGGACAATGTTTAGTCATCTGAATAAAAATCCTTTTTGAATGATAGATAAATTACTTGGACTATGTGGATTTTGGTCCCATCAAATCATGAAGTTTACTCTTATGTTCATGGGTCTTTTCTCAACGATCATCAACTTTACAACATTGGATCAGTAAATTTTGCCCAATTCAGATTCTAGAGCATGAATAATTGGGCTTGAGAGGCAAACAAACCTCTGAGCTCACCAAATTTAGCTGAAACGATATTGCCAGTTTGTTCTTATTGTATCACACTTGGGCTATATCATTATGCCTGTATGGTCGATCTTCTCGTCTTGCAGGGCAACTGGATGATGCACATGCCGTTATTAAAAATATTCCCTTGAAAATTGATTTTCGGGTGTGGGGAGCCTTGCTTAGTGCATGCAGGATTCAGAGATGGTAGCAAGGAGGATTGTATAGTAAAATTTATATGTTCCATCACCAGAATATGGCTAAGCTTAAATGGTGGGGTGTGGGGAGCCTTGCTAAGTACTTGCAGGATTTAGAGATGGTAGCAGGGAGGATTGTACAGTAAAATTTATATGTTCCATCACCAGAATATGGCTGAGCTTAAATGGTGCAATTTTCAAATGAAAAGAATTAAAGAGGCAGTAGCAGTTGCATGAGTTGTAAAACAATTTTATCAAAGACTATGGTCCAATACACTGTGAACAATGATCATGTGTAGCATTTTGGAGTCACTTCAAAATAAGGCAAATCATCAAAATTCTAATAAATGTTAATATTATTGGATGTTTTAGTAAAGTCTCAATGATGTGTAATTCAATCAAACATGACACAGCCATTTCCCAAACAGAAATGTCTTTATTCCTAAAATAACCTACAATCTACAATTCATGAAAACTTCCCTTGCCTCATTATTCAAAGCTAGAAAACCCAATTCCACATACAAAGTTGAGAAGGAAAAATAACCTAATCATGCATCAATCTCATCTCCATACAAGCTTTTCAAGGAAGTAGAAGTACAACGACTAAATTCACCTCTTGATTTGGTGTCATAAGTTAACTAGGGGAACCTCCCCTCATCGACTATTATATTAAACTTGTCAATTACATATCTTTCGTTCTCTTACATGATGTGGCCTCGGCATTGAATTCCAGCTTCAAGCTTCCTGCAAATCTTTTCTCCGCATTGTAAATCCATTTTGATAATTCTCTGGATCCCATATACCATAACAGACTAGTCCCCTGTCCCACTTGTGACTTGTAAGACATTCAAAATAATCTTTTAGCCTACTATTAAAAGGTCTCTTGCCAAAGTTCAAAATCAGATGAGGACTGAAGGTTGGAAAAATTCATAGCGGCATCAATTTTGTTCATTATGCTTTGGGGTTTGCTTTGGTAAACTTGAAATGTGGCTTAGAGTTCACAATCAGAGGACTGAAGGTTGGAAAAATTCATAGCCGCATCAATTTTGTTCATTATGCTTTAGGGTTTGCGTTAAAATCTCCATAGTATTCATGGGATGCATAGCTATAACAATCATCAAATTAGAATGTTTACAAGAGATCAGGAGACCCATATCTACAATTATATTCCAAGGAGGTAGTAGTAGATTCTAAATAAATTAGCAATGCAACAACATAAATGTTCGCAACAAATTAACAAATTTAGAGATATCCACCTTCTTCAATAATGCACACACTACATGGATAATGGATTTCTGCAATTTATGCCTTACGACGTTTCCTTTGCAACATCTGGTGCAAATGCTAGTTATTAAATAATGACGAATCACATTAACATATTACATTGAAATGACACCTAGAAAGAGGCCAAACATTTGTTTCATAGTCTAAAATGTCTTGTTAGAGAGCATGCATCTCTCCACATATAAGAGGTACAATGCGGTGAGAACAAGCTACATAAACGCCGTACAATGCATTGAGAATGACAAGTGTCATTTGCTTATCAGCACAGTGCGCCATCCTGCATAACATCAATTTTCCATAGCAATACCTACTCATGGAAAAATGATATAAACATTTTGTTTGGTCAATCACTGTAATTGATTGAATGCAGTAGTTTTGTTTATATTATGAAAAATCTATTTTAATTTAGAAATATTTTAATTTTGAATTTAGAAAGGATTTAATTTTTCTTTAAGATATTAATTTTTTGAGTGTATTTTTAGATGGATTCCTGTTAACACTTCACATAAATGAATTTATATCTATTATTGATAATATATTTATATTCATATAAATTACACTTTTTTACCTATAAAAATATTTTAATTTTTAATTTTATTAAAACTTTCCAGAAAAAGCATTTTACATTTTTTTATATGTTTTAATGGCATGTGTGTTAAGAAATAAACTTATAAAAGTATTAAGTTTATATATATTTATTAATTGAATTTAAATATAAAATTATGAAATAAAAATAACTATGATTATGAATTATTATTTTAATTTTTATAGTAAAATAGATCTTAATTTAGAATTATATATATATGTTTGTTATTAATTAAATTTGTTATTATTTTATATGTTTATTAATTATATTTTCAAATACTATGATTATAAGTATGAATTATTGTTTTTTAAATTTATTTTAATATACTAAGTGGAGAAAGGGATCAAATATTTGAATATGCAAAGCCTTTTTGAGTACAAAACTTGAGTAAACATTTTCACTTTGAGATATTTGATTTTTCTAGGATTGGTAGATCTAGAGTTAAAATATATCTAACATTCACTAACATCTATATGGTCTGCCACTTTTAGAAGGTAACAAATTAATTAGAATTATTTGACATTTTATTTCTACTCTAGAAAAGAAGTGAGAGAAATGCTCTCGGATCATTATAGGTTTTTTGAGTTAAAAGGTGAAAAAGGTTGGTAAGGTGAAACATATTTTGAAAATTATATCAAATGTGAGCATAAGATGGACAATCTAAGAGAAACTATCTTTCATCTTCAACCCTCCTTGGATTGCCCAGTTGACAAACTCTTTCATCCCATGGAATATTGGGAATTGACCAACTCCCCAATTCACTATGCAATTCATCATAATTAGTTGTAGTAATGTTCATCAATTCATCATAATTAGTTCTGGTAATGTTCATTTTCTTCTTAACACTAGTGAAGAGAGGGATAGTTTTGGTTTTAGAGATTGGGGTTGATTACCTACTTATAATATCATAGTTTTGCTTTTCTCTCCAACTCTTTCTTTCTCCACATGTTCTCCCTAAATTTGGAAGTAGCAATATTTTTTATATTGTCTAAATTCTGCAAGATGATTTCCTTATGCCATCCTTATGGCACACTTGTTTGAGTAGAAGGTGGGGTTTTCGGTTAGAGTTAGAAGAAATTTTAGAAAACCTCTTGACATCCATGTTGTATAACTTCTTCTTATAGAAATGATGCCTAGTCATAGATATGCTTTCAATAGGGGAAAGACTCGCTTCAATCTAGAAGATAAAGAAAGATAAAGAGAGGAGTATTTTCTTTTATCTCGAAGTTCCCCAAACCTCACATCAATATAATATAAATTAATAGAAGTGATGAGTGTCTCAAATATATATATATATATATATATGCTTGGCACTTTTCTTAAACATGTTTTATAATTTTTTTTTTTAATATGATATTAATAACATATAACTAAGAGAAAAAGTTTAGTGTAAGTACTAAGTTTTTATACATTTATTAATTAAATTTAAATATACAATTTTGAAATATAATGAATCATTATTTTAATTTATATGATCAATGAATTTTAATTTATATTTTATATATATTTCACATTTATATATAGAAATATTATTATTTTTAATTATATATTTATTAATTACATGTTTTGAAATTTTCTGGGGATGGCAGATAATGGTTTGGCAACTTAGGAGATAACCAACATCTCCCTTCTCATGTAGCAATAATGTTATTTGAGTGCATAGAGGATGCCTCACATGACGTTCTACCAATGATGCTTCTGGAGAATCTCAAATAATTTAATACCACAGGGGTGGGAGCAAAGAAGGTTGGCAGATGAGGGTTACGAGTGTCAGTCAAAGGAATTCTATAGATGAGTTGGGTGGCTTTCGGTCCAAGCGACTCCTCACTTTTAGTTGTTGGATTGTATTATTGTGTTTGGTTGGTGAGATTATTGGTGCCCTCTTAGATCTTTGGTTAGAGAGAGGGATTGACATTTGGGACTTAAGGGCATGAAATTTAGTAGTTTTAGGTGGCATTCTCTTTCAATGTGTGAGGCTTGGATCTCTTGTGTGTTTTTGTTACCGGTTGATGCGCTTGAGGCCTTGGCTGGAGGGTTCGACAAATCTTGGTTCGGTGTCCTTCATGGAAAATGGAGTGAGATAGGTGTTTGGGGTGATCAACGGAAAGGGTGGTCGCAATACCTTTGTGACACTAGGTAGCCACGCGGTGTGCAATTTCTTATTTCACCTGGAAGTGCAGGTGCCTAGTTCTAGTCCAAATTTTCCTTTAATCTGGATATTGCTCAATGGAGTATCTCTAGTGGAGTTTGTGGCCTATTGGGTTGCAGCCATAAAGAACGTAGGAGGTAAGGAGAACCTCTAGGTGTCTTTAGATTTCCCCTCTCATTGCGCTCATGTTTTTAGGGTTTCAGGTGGAGAGGTACTCAAAGCTTGGGGGTATTTTTCATTAGGGGAGGCAGTTGGAAGTTCCCTGTGGAGAAGTCGAGCTTGTAAAAGAGTGGTAGGGTGTAAGATATCTATAAGGGCTGGCCATGCAGTGAGGGAACATTGGATTGGATTTGATTTGAAGTCGATAGGTGGAAGTAGGTGTATAAAAGACCAAGGAGACAACTGGCCGGTATTGTGGAGTGTTGACAGCCCAACTAGGCAAAGTGTGTGGGTGCGTTGGGAGTCCAAGTGGACTCAGAACTTCAGAAGAAGGGGTATTGGTCTCGACAGTTTGCGTAGGAAATTCCAGGTGGTTGGTGAGGGCATGATGATGCTCCAAAGAGGGAGGATCTGTCACGATGCTGGTCTACGAGGTCAAGGGGTTGGTCACTAAGTTGAGCAGGTAGATGATGGAGAGGAAATTGTATAGTAATAGGGAAACTCATCGGGATGCGTCATCCTGCCACCACCCTCGGATGTCCTTGAAGCTCAGATTTGATAATTGACAACAATGGTGGATAAATTGGCTCGTGATAGACATGATGACCACAACAAGATCATTTATTTCATGAATGACCTATAATGCAATCAATGACACATGATGGATATGTTGGTTTCTCTCCAACGAGGGCAGAAATGACTCTAGGCAAGGTTAGATAGCTTTGAAGGAAGGATGACACATATGGAGGCTCATATCCAAGAAGTCTTTGTCAACCACATGAAAGTGGTTTGGACGACCTCATTCCTGGTAATCCTATTGGTTAGTTATGGTAACTTTGGTAATCCTGCTAGTTAGTTATGGTAGTGGGTGGTATTTTGATCCTTAGTCAGTTTTGGTTTTTGTGGATAATCCAAGTATGGTCGTTTAACTTTATTATGTTGTCGTTAATATCTTTTTGTCAGTACCATCTAGCCAATAATTCCAATAGGAATGTAGCCAAATATATTTTCATCAAATACTCACCACAATGCAAATTTTTCATGAATTAATAAGATCTATTGACTTTATATATATATATATATATATATATATATATATATATATATATATATATATATATATATATATATATATATATATATATATATATATATAGATATAACAGCTTGAGTGGGCCTAATGGTTAAGAACATGTGTTTCCTCCCAAGAGGTCACAGGTTCAAATCCAGAGGGGGGTAGAGTATTGTATGCCTTTGTAGACTTAACAGTCAAATCTCTGCGTGCAGGTGGGTCCCTTGTCCCACAAACAAGGGGGTCTCATACACAATTTTGGTGTCTGGCTTGACCATGACCTTAAAAATAGATATTATTATTATAAATGATTATTACTTAAATTTATTTTAATATTATAAATGTTTTAATTTTATAATAAAAAATTACATTGTAATAAATTTAATAGAATTGATTCATTATTTTTATTTTCTATTACTTTTAATTAAGCGAGTATTATTTGTTATTATTATATTTTATCTGAAATTTATAAAATCTAAATTATAAAATGTATTTTAATGAGATAAATAAATAAATATTTTTAAAGTTTTTATTTTATTTTATACGAGAATGATGACAAAATTCCACCAACTTTAAAATTCTTTATCAAATACGTTTGCAACACACAATTCAATCGACGGATAACGGGTACACATTCGAATCGATGTCAATCAGCGTCTAGGTTTTGTAATAATCGAAGATCAATCCCTTGTCCCACAAACAAGGGGGTCTCATACACAATTTTGGTGTTTGGCTTGACCATGACCTTAAAAATAGATATTATTATTATAAATGATTATTACTTAAATTTATTTTAATATTATAAATGTTTTAATTTTATAATAAAAAATTACATTGTAATAAATTTAATAGAATTGATTCATTATTTTTATTTTCTATTACTTTCAATTAAGCCAGTATTATTTGTTATTATTATATTTTATCTGAAATTTATAAAATCTAAATTATAAAATGTATTTTAATGAAATAAATAAATAAATATTTTTAAAGTTTTTATTTTATTTTATACGAGAATGATGACAAAATTCCACCAACTTTAAAATTCTTTATCAAATACGTTTGCAACACACAATTCAATCGACGGATAACGGGTACACACTCGAATCGATGTCAATCAGCGTCTAGGTTTTGTAATAATCGAAGATCAAGACCCGAAACCCTAGCATTCTAGGGAATCTCACCCTTCCCCATCTAGGGCGCGCCACACCACTTCAGCCACGTGATCTCGTACTCAGTAGGTGGGATGTAAGCGCCCTTGTCCTTATCTCTGTGATTGGGCTCTAACGGCCGGGATTTTGGGGTTTTCAATCGGTGCTAATTACTCCAGCCTTTCAATTCCTAAATTCACCTTTCAAAGTTTTGTCCTCGCCCTGCTTGTCATTCTTCATTTGTTTCTCGAGTTTTTGGTCGATATTATGTATGCCAAACCCTTGGCTTCCAATGCTTCGGCAATGAAGGAGGTTGCTTGGAATCTGGGGAAATGCCATGGCGGCCCTGTTGTAGTTGATACCCTCGCACTGTGAGGGGTTTATCTCAATGGATGTGGAGCCAGTAAGCCATCTCGCCTGGGCTCAAGGTTGTTCGTATGTTCAGGTGAATGTATATCGTTTATTTATTCTCATTCCTGTTCTCCATTAAGAAATGATTCTTTGTCTGCGCATACTAAGAAATCTTTGTTGTTACAGGGGTTAGGGGAGGTTTTGCTGGAGGGCCAGATAGATATATAGAAGGGGCGCTTTCCCTCTTCCTTCAAGAAACTATGGTGGGTTTTTTGTTCTGGGTTTCTACAACGGCAGTGCATAATAGTTCCATTTTCATAAAAGGTTAGGTGGTCTTACTTTGATTTATTGGCTATTGCAGTACTCATGATACCTAACTGTTGTTTCTTTAATTCGGTTCTTGATTTCGCTAACTTACCTCCGTTTTGCTTGGTGTGCCCTGCAGGTATTCTACAAAGGCTTTTTCCTGTAAGCGCGGTGTTTATTTTAATGTCCAACAGACTAATCTAAAGCTCGACATTTCTTCAGGTTGGTCTTTTCTTTTGAACCTCCTCTTACGAGTATTTCACTGCAAGTGCACTTTCACATTTACAGCCTTCCATGGGCCTGTCCAAATCGTATGCAATCCTTCATTGAAACCTGAATTATATTATGGGTGTATCCCTCGAAAGTTTAATGTAAAAGGGTTTGGTCCTGTATTAGTTTCATTTTTCCACAATGATGAGTTTTCGCCCCAACGTTCATTTGGAGGCCGCTATGCGACTCTTTTGTAGTTTTGTTGTTTAAATCTACATCGGTGGTTAGCCCATTGATCGTTGTTTATATTTACATTGAAATTCCATATTCTTGAAGAGTGTTCCTTTAAGTTTAAACCAATGATGTTTTCAATTGTAACTTATTGGGGTTTTCCCCCTTCGTTTGCTAGAATGTTAATATAATGGACTGTTTGTTTCATTGTTAATGGCCTAGATGGCGCTGTGGTTATGGTAGAAAATTTCAAACATACTTTATCTCTTAAGAACTGTTTTTAATAGTTTCATTTATAAATGAACAATACTTAATAGTTTCATTTACAATTAAACGTCTGATACTAATGTTTCGTCAGCATAGTTCAGTCGATCTCAGTATACTATTGGCTTGTAGATTATCATAGTTTCCTGTTGAATAATTGATAAGAGAATTATTTTTCTGCACTGTCTTCGCATGCTTGGTTCCAATCAACGTGCAAGAGAATTCAAATCAGCTTAAGTTATGCTTAATATTTACAGTTGTTCTCAGTTTTCTTTAATTTCTTAACCTAGGTGGAAGTCTCACAGCTCAGCGACCCATATAGTAGTTTGTCTGATCGATGCATGAGGTTTGTTTTGCATCTGAATGCTCTTTTACAATTTATGTATTAATTCAGAATATATGTATATACTTTGTCCTTCTGGAAATTCTATACATGTGATGTTACATCTCAGTCTTTTGAGGTAAATAACTGCCTTGGCGTCTCCCAGAATTAATGAATGAAATATGTATAATTGGAAAAAGGGACTTAATCCTATTCACTCAGTATACGTCGCCTCTAGCACAAAGTTTTCTTGCATGTTTATTTTGTTCTCTGGGGATTCCATGCATACTCAGAATCTCAGAGTGGTTTCTTACCTGCGAATTCTATCGTTGTTGATAGATTCATTTATTCATTATGTGGTTAAATTTCATTTATATAGTTGTATTTTATGTCCTCACAACGAAACTACCATATTTGATTTCCTCCCTTCCATTCCAATTTTGGGAAGTGACATGCAGGACTTCGCTTGGGTTTAGCTGCGCAACGCTTCCGATATACTTCTCTGCCATCCCTCACTGGGGTGTTCTAGTCAGGTGGAAGTTAACTGTTAACTTCTTCACCGTATTCACTATAATGGTTTTGACCCGCTTGGAATTTTTCATACCTTTACCGAGTTCTACTATAAATGCAATTTTCCCAAACTCCACTAACTCCAACCTGTTAGGTGCTGCACTACTATCACAGATTTCTTTTACAACAATTTAATCATTTAAGTATAACATTTTTAATCCAAAATTCTCCTAATCATAATAGGTGTGCATGCATTAGAGCATATATTTTATCATCCCGTTGATTTTCTCATCTACTTCTAAGGTATAATGCATGTCTTAACACAAGTTTCGGTCACTGGAGTTACATATCAATCAACTGTTCAAATCAATCATTACATGGTTAATAACTATCTCAGCTCAAAGTCAAATCCACATCACATCCATACAAAGAGACCCCAGTGTCCCTGTAACTGTATTTTCGTAAAGAAGAAGAACATATAATCACTTAAGCCACAGGCGTGTATAATCTCTCATAACTCGGCCAGTCTAATTGAAATTATATTTCCTTAATTCGCTACTCACAGTGAAAATGAATCTAACGATATTCAAGGTTAGAAAATTGAGCAGACAATAATTACATCAACTACCTTACAATAGAAAAAATCATAAGAAAACAAATACTTTTTTATTAGAAGTTTGGATTGCCAGCGACCAAATTAGCATGGAAAGAACAACTTGCCACCCAACCGTGAACTGAGATCTATTTTCTCTGAGAATCAACAACCTCTGCAGTCTTGGTGAAGGCATTTTTAAGCCTCACTTTCCCATCATACTTTCTATAAGGACGTCTCATTTTTTTTGGATTCTGCCAATACCCATAGGCTATGCTTTTCCTTTTTTTCTTTTCTTCAAAAGTATTCTTTTTCATCCTTTAAATCTTGTCTTTTTCCACTATGGTGCTTTTTAGTGAGGGAAACACTACGGTGCTTTTTCACCCATTTGAGTGTCTGTTGTCCCCCCCATTGAGTCATATTTCCAAATTTTTCTCCACTTATCTCATAAATCAGGTGATTTCACTCCAAAGGTTTTTTTTGGAGTGATTTAGGAAAGATAAATATTATTGTTATTATTATATTTTTTTTCCCTTATTCAATCTATTATGGATTAGGATCATGATCTCATTCTTTTCCTTTGTTTTTTCCAGATAATTTTTTCCAGTACCATCGTTAATTATTTCAAATTCAAATAATTATGTTATTATTGTTTTTCCCAAAAAAAAAAAAAAAACTTGACGATCATACCATTATTATCAGTATTTAAACTGCTAAATACAATGTCTTAACTATTATAATTTCTCAAATAAACAGACATTACATTGGATATCAATTCCCTCGTACATTCCACCTAACAATACAATACATTCCACCTAACAATACAACAATACATAATGGGCTGAAAATGCTACAATCGAGTTAGAGTTATGACAACATAGAGGTAGATTTTCATAATTAAAATAAATTTCAATTTTCATATTTAAAGTTCTCATAACATTCAATCACTTTCTTTGTAACATAATCCCTTTGGGAAATCCCTTCGCCCTGGTAGGTGCTGCACTAATATTTAACTAAGTTGGTTTAATTTTTCTTTTATTTATAACTTATTCCAACTATTATATGTTATTGTTATTTACACATCCATTTTAGACACGGTTTCTTATATAATTAACATTTCTAAATAAACAAAAATAAAAATGAATCAAGATAAGATAATAAATAAATAAACAAAAATAAAAATAAACCAAGATAAGATAGTAAATAAATGAGGAAGAACTTTGCAGAAGTAAAAATATAATTGAAATATTACATTTGAAATGAGAACATTTACTTTTACATTTAAGAATATAGGTGACTATATAATTAGTATTTTAGTTCTTAATCCCATTTCTTCTATTATTAATTGGCCATTTGATTACTTAATTTGGAACTTAATAGACATGAATGAGGTGAAACAATTGACCTCACTCTTCCAAAATACTTCTATAATCTACAATCAAATTAAGTTCATCACTTCTAACCTACAAGTATGGAAGAAAAAAAGAAAATAACATCAACTTCTTATATTTATTTCATTAAATTGAAATAAAATAATTTGCAACTTAATAGACATGAATTAGGTGAAACAATTGACCTCACTCTTCCAAAATACTCCTATAATCTACCATAAAATTAAGTTTATCCCGACTAAACTACAAGTATGGAAGAAAAAATAACATCAATTTCTAATATTTATTTCATTAAATAATTTGGAACTTAATAGACATAAACTAGGTGAAACAATTGACCTCACTATTCCAAAATACTTCTATAATCTACCATCAAATTAAGTTTATCACGACTAACCTACAAGTATGGAAGGAAAAATAACATCAACCTCTTATATTTATTTCATTAAATAATTTGGAACTTAATAGACATGAATTAGGTGAAACTATTGACCTCACTCTTCCAAAATACTGTTATAATCTACCATCAAATTAAGTTTATCACGACTAACCTACAAGTATGGAAGAAAAAATAACATCAACTTCTAATATTTATTTCATTAAATAATTTGGAGTTTAATAGACATAAACTAAGTGAAACAATTGACCTCACTCTTCCAAAATATTCCTATAATTTAGGATCAAATCTATAATTTACAATCAAATTAAGTTCATCACGACTAACCTCTTCCAAAATACTCCTATAATTTACAATCAAATTGAGTTCATCAGGACTAACCTTTTCCAAAATACTCCTATAATTTACAATCAAATTAAGTTCATCATGACTAACCTACAAATATGGAAGAAAAAATAACGTGAACTTCTAATATTTATTTCATTAAATTTGGTCTCATAGCCTAAAAAAGTATCAATATCTTATCTATTTCCATAGTTTTAATATAAATTCTCAAGAGTGTGAATATCACATTAGAAAGTGTGAAAATTAGACTCTTTTCCGTAGTTTTAATATAAATTCTCAAATGTGTGAATATCACATTAGAAAGTGTGAAAATTAGACTAACAAAGAGTGTGGATTTTGAATTTTAAAATATTATCTTGTATCTCAAAATTGTAAATTTTGTTTACATTTTAAATTTTTTATATAAATAGTCAAAAGTGTTTCCATGTTAAAATTTTAATATAAATTCTCAAAAGTGTGAATATCACATTAGAAAGTGTGAAAATTAGACTAACTAAGAGTGTGGATTTTGAATTTTAAAATATTATCTTGTATCTCAAAATTGTAAATTTTGTTTCCATTTTAAAATTATATGATTCTAAAACTATCACTGTTAAATTATAAGAATGTCTATCTCTTTGAATATAAATATATATATTACAATTTTTATTTCTTAAAAAAATAATGTTCTAAAAAATTCAAAACACTTGCTTATATTTATAAATGAAATTTGTGGTAGCCTATTATTGTGAATGAAATTTGTGGTAACCTATTAACACATAATAGTAACTTAATATAAGTTGATTTGAATCAAATCTCATAAACATTTGCAAACACCAAATAATATAAATTTTTACAATTACAAAATTTTATTTATATATCTACATACTCATTACTATGATATTGAGTAAATATAAAAAAATTGGAAAAGAAAAATTCAATATATTAGATAATTACACACTTTTATAATACGAGTAAATATAAAAAAAATTAATATATTAGATAATTATACACTTCCATAAATACATCATAATTTTATGACGTATATATATCAAACAAGAACTATGTAAATCTATCACCTTATCTACTAATGCTATAATTTTAAATTATAATAGAAATATTTACCAATCTCCCGTTATAGTTACTAGTATGAAAGTTCAATATTTTAAATAAAATGAAAACTAAATAATATCAACAATAAACATAATTAATCAAAAAATTATAAGCTTGGAAATTCCTTTCTTAAATAAAATATCATTTATCAATATCCTTTTTAATATCTACATTATTTTCCATCTATTCTTAATATAAGTTAATCGCCACAAATCCCTTCCCCTTTAGCCCTTTAGTTTATTATGTCTTCGTTGAAATAACGTCACTCCGAGTAAAATGCTAATCTCCATTACAAAAAACCAATTAAACTTATCTTCATTTATTTATTATTATTTGTTAAGTATATCTAACTAACTTTGAATACTTCATATATATTAATTTGATACATAAATTATATTATAAACCTAATTGAAATTCTTAAAGCAAATAATTTGTTGGAAACGAAAAATAATAATAATAATAATACCTAAAATAAACCATAAAATAATAACAAATACACTGGAATAATTTAAAAAAATCCATAAATATAAATTCCATGTAAGAAACATCTCCATGAATCATAAGCTGAAACGAATACTTCGAAAAAGTTGCTTCGAAATGGTTTCAATTTCAATATTAATATCATAAAAAATCTCCAATAGGAAAACAAAATCTATTATTTTAATGATTATTCTCACAATCTTGTAAAAACAAATTAATGGTTTTTTTAATAATAATTTTACTAATTTTATTTTTTCTTAAAAATAATAATAATATTAAATATTTAATTAAAGTAGAATATAATCGTGACCTCATAATAAAATATTCTTCCTTTACTTACAGATTCCAATTTTTTTAAAGAATTAATAAAACGTAATAACATATCATTTTTTTTTTAATTTTAAATCTACTTTAAATATGGTAAACTTCAAAATCCCTTTTTAAAAAAATTTCAAATAACTTTTTAAATATATTTTTGAAATAAAATGTTTATTTAATAATTAATCATTTAATATAATATTTCTTTTAACTATCTCTTAATTAAATTAATTAATTTTGACATTTTCAAATGATCAGCATAATAGTTAAACATAATGAATAATACTTATTGAAAATGTTACTTATATTTTCAATTATTCTAAATCAATCTTCCGAGTGTCGATTTATTTATTACTAACTCTTGGAATTTCACAAAGAAGTTTCATTTACTTCTGGTTTAATGTTCCATTCTTATACACTATTACTATGCCTGTGTAAATATTTAATGTTTTTGTAAAATCTCACAATTTCATGTAAAACCATGATTAATACATCCTAAATTATATCCTCGACTTAAGATTTCAATGCAATTAGACTCTACTTCTACATTATATCCATTAATTGTTGAGGTAATCATTAATAAATCTTTTTCCATGTTCTTTTAGTGATCATAACCATAGAATCCGGTATCATTTTTATTTCTCCTCTATGTTTTCTTAATATTTTTTTTAGTTAAATAAAACTATATCAAACTAATATTAGAGTTAGTAGTTGAATTTTATTTTATTTAGAGTTATTTTTTTATTAATTTTTATTTTTTTATTTTTTCCTTTCAAATATCATTTGATTTTTTATTTTTCTCTTCTAACTTTTGTATAACTTATTTTATTATTTTGTTTTCCCTTTTTTGTTATTTTATTATCAAACATTTCCTTTTCTCTTTTTCCTTTTCATTTTTTTTTTTCACTATTGAACTCTATCCAAAAGTTCTCCATGTGAAGTTTTCTTCCTTTCCACCTTTTCTTTATCCAAGCGCTTATGGTGATAAGGATATGCGTACTTACAATACCATGAGCTTATGGTGATAAGGATATGCGTACTTACAATACCATGATCTGACACTATTTGGTTTGGGTTGTGCCTCTTGATTCTTTATTCTCTGAAAAATAATTCAAGAATAATTTTAAGAATAATTTTAGATTTAATTTATACACAAGTGCTATTTCCCAAGCCATGCATAAGAATTTATAATTAATAATAAGGGAATAGTTTTTGTTTTTGTTTTTTTTTATAATTGTTTAAATAAGAGTTAATCTATCTAGAATAGTCGTGCAACAAAATTCAGATGTGACCCACTTGTTAAGTACACACCTTGGTATATGATTTGGGGTTAGTTAGTTCCATAAATTCCATAAGTTTGGTTTACAATTAATGTACTATTCTATTATTAATATCACAAATTATATATAATCCATAGACAATTTAGGGTTTCAATTGTATAAAATCAATGAAAACAATAAGGCTATGAAATGATCCCAAATTTAGAAAATTATCATTTATATTTCCCTTGGCATAATCCCTTCTAGAAAACCAAAATAGGACTCCCAATAAGAGTGCAATTCCATTTAAGGTATGGAGTAGGATTAGCTATATAAACAATACTTATAAAGTATGAAACCATGTAAAATCCTTGGAGGTTTTCTTGAGAAGTCCGCTTCACTCTAAATATTACCTTAAACATATTATATAACAACATAAATCCCCAAATTAAAAATATATTAAATTTTAACATTTCATGCATTATAGGCACCCAAGTCTCTTTAAATAAGCATATGTTTTCAAATTTTTACAAATCATAGGAATTGTATATCTAAAAGGATGTCAAATGAGGTAAATTGGATAAAGCCCAATGTCATTACTTCTAAAATTTCTAGGTAAGATTATTACTTTTTTTGTGTTTTTGGAAAACTATATAATTTTTTTGAATTCTATCATGGGTTTAATGATTATTTTTTTCTTAGGGCATATCAACATATAATATTGTTTTTTATCTCTAACTTGGAAAGATGCAATGCATCTCTGATTGTCTAGATGTTTGAATTATTGAAAGTTTCAATAAATTATACTTATCTTATGTCTGTGAATTTTTGAGAATTTTATTTATTGATAAAATTTTAACCATAAAATATTTGACACTATAAAATATTTGACAATATGTTTTTGAAACTACAAAAATTTCTAAAAAAATTATTACAAATTTTTCACATTTTTATTTGCTATCTAAAATTTGATCGAATTATTTAATATATATGTATACATAATTTTTTTTTTTTTAATAATTTCATGATCTAAATCTTCATAATCCATAATCCATTTAATCATTTAATACTTAATTACTAAGTGGCTTAAATATTATCTTTTACTATTTTCTAAAGCATATACGTTAAATGGATATTTCTCTTTTCTTAATAGCCTAGATGGTATAGAGTAGGCTGCATCTTTAAAGATTCAATATATTTCTCCTTAGTGTGGACTACTGTTTAACCATATAACTAAAGATATTATTGTAATTTGGCTTGTTTGGGACTCCGTGTACTTCTTATATATTAATATCCTCTGTCATGAATATTTTTAATTATTTGAAAATATATATTGTGGGGCGACACAAAATATGTACGTATTGACTCATTGTAATTGAAAGCAAGAACCAAGTAAGGTTTAATTCATTTATTAGAAATACTCACCTAATAACCTTTGTGTTTCTGAATTTTATAGTTTAACTGTAAATTATTTACTTTTTAGGATAAAGTATCATGTTATCAAAAATATTTGAACTTTATCGGTGAATATGAGTGAATTTATGCAATATTTATAAATCAAAATGAATGTTTATTAAGACGGGAGGATGGTAATATTTGTTATCCTAATATTTGATTTGAAATAAAAATTAGAAAAATAATTTTAAAATATGTATTAATTTAATAATAAATTAAATATAATAAATATATAATTAAACAAATTATATTTCAAAAATAAAAATTTAATGCTTTAATTTTTTTAAACATTATTAAAAATAATTTAATCTTTTTAATTTTTTTTAAACACTACTAAAGATAATAAGATAAAATTGAGTATTTACCTAAAGAGTTATAACTTGACCACTGAAATTAGTGAGGATCTTATATTTGTTAAATTAGAAAAACGTATTTGGTGATACTGAATAGAAATGTATCTAAGAATATTGACCTTCTCCTCGAGAACGAAAAGACAATGCATCTGATGGATGGCTTTTGATTGATATAATGAGTCTCAAACTAGTACAGTGATTAAACATTGAAGTGAAAGTCGTTTCGAATTGAATGTCGAAGATTTCCCAGGATCATATTTAATGCAAATGACCTCTGAATTTGATGATGATAATGATAACGACGCAATTTTCCAAGGCGAAAAAAGCATAATTGTATAATATAAGATAGATAACGAGGCAACTAATATTTATGGAGTTATAGTATTATTAATGTAATAAAGTAATGTATCTTAGTGTTTGAATTTTATATTTAACTAAATTTAATAAATGACATATATTACTTCAATATATTAATAAACTTGAAATCCTACAGAAACCTTCTATTTTTTCCTTCGAAAGATAGCTGAAGAATGTAAAAATGAATCGAAACTTTGTCTTCCAGTGCATAATGGAAGTTCAAAGCCTGTAAATCTCTTGAACGCTTTCATATTACTTATGTCTTTGAGGGAGTATATGTGATGAATCATGTTCAAAATTTTGAAGTTTACGGGTACCCAAAGCACTCATTTTACTATGCCTTTAAAAGCTTATGTAAACGTTCATGAATTTTAGAGAATTTCAAGATGTTAAAATAGAATTAAAATAGAATTAGATCCATGAAACTATCGATGATTTCAAGGGATACTGATAATCCTATAAAAGATAATTCATATGATGAGAAAATTCAAAGGGATATTGGAACACTAATAAAAAAATAATTCATTTGATGAGGAAATTTGAAGGGATACTGGAATAGTCATAATTATTTCAAAAAATTTTAAATTATGATTTTTGGGAATATGGTGTGTTTTTTCAAAATATAGATTTTATGAAAAACCTCGACACTATTTAAGAGAGAGATTGAAAGTTTGAATTTTAGGAGAGAGATCCATGAAAACTCTCGATGGTTTTAACAATATTTTAGACATTATTAAAAGTCATTAAAACTATACAAAAAAACCAAAATCCTCTAAAAAGATAATTCAATCGATGAGAAAATTCAAAGGGATATTGGAACAGTAATAAAAAGATAATTTATTTGATGAGAAAATTCGAAGGGATATTGGAATAGTCATAATTACTTCAAGGTGGATCGAAATTCTTAGATTTTGATTTTTCGGAAATTTGAATAGAAAATTCAAAGGGATATTGGAACAGTAACAAAAAGATAATTCATTTGATGAGAAAATTCGAAGGAATATTGGAATAGTCATAATCACTTCAACTTCAAGGTTGATCGAAATTCTTAGATTTTGATTTTTCGGAAATAGTGTGTTTTTTTCAAAATATTGATTTTATGAAAAACCTTGACACTATTTAAGGGAGACTGAAAGTTTGAATTTACGAAATGTTTAAAATTTTTAAATAATATTATGAAATAATGTTAAAATTAGTAAATAAAAGATTCAAAAGTTATAATTTAAATAACGTTTTGATAATTTTGAAAGTCTTTTTCAGTTTAGGCATTTTATAATATTCGAAGGTTTATAGGAAGTCGTAAAAGTAATGTTTAGAAAATCATTAAAAATAAGTTTACGAAAATATCAAACTTTAATATTATAAAATAATTGAAAGGAAAAATGGATTTAGAATTTTTTTTTTGGAAATTTTAAATTTAATTTTAAAATATTTCGAGGAAAAGATGGAATTTTAAGAGAAGACTAAAAATGCAGAATATGAAAATATAAATTTAGAAAAACATGAAAACATATTTTAGGGATTTCAATTAATCCAGTTAAAGACCATGTTCAATATCTAGAAAAGACATTGTTGAATCTATAATATTAGACAATAAAGACAGTAATGATATCATGATAAAAGTGATTTCACTTTTGGAGCGGTCTCCCATAGAGATAAGTTCGGTAATGGACACTTTTCAAACTATGCCCTCTTCAATAATTGATTTAAAAGGTAAATCTAAATGTAGTTAGTTCTTTTATAATGTGATACAAAGGTTTATGTTATATCTATAATTATAGGGCTGATTAGATAAAGTTTTTTTTTTTTGACCAACTTCTCAAGTTCTCCTTGGGTTTCTCTAGTGCTCATGAACATTGATAACCTTGACGAAATCACCCAACATCACAAAACCTGGTTCATTATCAATGTTAATCAATAGCCCTAACAGATACTTATATGTGTTCCCTTACAATATGTTGTACTTCATGCTTGCTTTATATTTTAGTTAATTATGAATAGATGAGAGAGGAAAAAAATTCATTAAATAGACGGGAAATATACTTCTCTATGAAAATTAATTAGCTAAATATGGTTAGTAAAAGTATCCCTTAGAAATGCTTTGGTCGATATTTGTTTGGGCTCCCTCCATAGGATACAGTGATGTATTATTATTTATTAGTGAATCCTCTCAAAGAATTAGACATATATCATTAGTCAACTTGAGTCTTGGCTTTCAAGGGGTGAGAGGCCTATGAGACTTTATGTTCTAGCACTAAATGAATTGTTGAACCAATTTGATAAATATACAATAAAATTGTGTCTCTCATAGTCATTAATTAATCAAAATTTTAATAGATATTGCAAAGATTCATTCGATGCACCATGTTTTTAGATATTCAAAAAACAATAAAATATTTCAATCAATAATATAAGATGAAACATCCTCCTCGAAGAGATAAAGAAATTATTCAAAATGAAAAATAGAAAATCCTATTATAAGAAAACAATAGAAGTAAATAAATATCAAACAAATTAAATTAAAATTATAAAATTACAATAATTGAAAGAAAATGCTACAAACTATTATTATTTTTCTTTTCTTGTTGGGTAGAGTTAGCCAATAAAATTAACTTTTTAATATTTCCCTATTTAAAAGGAAGATATTTACCCCCTACATATTTAGTATTGAATATGTGTCAAGACCAAATTTTTTAACTACTAGAAATCTGCTTGTGATATTTTTAGAGATGGACTATATGAGAGAGCTTTAAATGCAAGTGTTTTGTGTGGACAGTCCACACCTTAACACAAGAAGATTTGGAATAAATGTGTCAAGAGGGTGGTGTGGAGCTATATTTAGGAGGAAACACTTTTTCTAACCATTGAGGGGTGAAATAAATTAATGAACTCATAATTATTGAAATTTCATGTGTTTCCTTTCATATTCATTCAATTTGTCCCATTTAAAATTAAGTTATCTAATATGCAATTGGAAGTATTTATCTCCCTAGGGTTGTTTATCAAACCCATGTCAAACCAACTTTTAACAATCTCTTGACTATCAACAGAATTTTATTTGGCCTTTTGTATTTCATCTTTCAACTTTAACAAAGTTTTAATTTGATTTTGAAGGGATGAATAACTTTTGGGAAGATTAGGATAGCTATAGGAAAGAGAGAAAATTATTAAAAGTTGGGATCCTCCCTTATCTTAAACTAGGTAATGAGAGGGAGCTATTAATCTAGCCTTAGGAGAAACTTAGTGTATCCATTGGGTATTGGGTAAAGAATTGGGATAGTTCCTATGATATTTAGCGTGTACTTTCTGTAGAATGTAATATAAGCTATTATTGGTTGATTTAACTACATTATTATCTTGTGGACAATAATTTAATGAAAATAAAAAATATTCCCTTTTCCAAACCAAATTCAATCAAATTTAATGAGGAAAAATAAGAAGCATTATAAAAAATAGTAGTAAAGGATAGTGAACTAGTAAACAAGTGTTATTGTGAGAATTGGATCACAATGTATTCAGTAAATTTTATGACTGTTATTACTTCTACTCATGTAGTGAAACTATATGCATACTTAAGATGTACTTATGTGGCCTTTACGAATTAAGATTAATCTCCCCAATGATATCACGAGTAGACATAAGCTTCAACGATCTTATTTTCCTTGTATGTAAGTAGTGGGTGCTAGATCGATGTTATAGATGATGTTTGAGATAAATGTGCCATGTTTATATTTGTTGGAATTTAAGACACATTATTGGCATACATAGAAACTTTATTTTCGCAACCTTTTTCTTTCTTTGTAACTTGATCTTGGCGGTTAGCTTCCAATTTATGAAGTTCTTGACTATATTAGTTCATCTAAATTTAGGGCCATACTCTTAACTATAAATTATTTAGTATCCTTTTTCTTTCACTTAGTTATTTTTCCAAGAAAATTAATGTAAATGATGTCTTGAAGATATAGAGTTTGAATTTCTTGATGAAATTAATTACAACATATGGTTTCTTGTCAATTGTTGGATTCTTCAATTCAATTCTATTACTTGTAAACACCTTGTTCTTCATCCATTTGTGTTAGAATATATGTCAAATAATGTGATTATAAACTAAATCAAGTATTCATCTTATTCTTAATTTTTTTAAGACATATAGATGCCAAAGAATGATATGATGCAAAGCTATATAGAAGAATTATTTGTTGAAATTAAGATTATGTAATGTGACAATGTTAATAATAATATAGTAATCTTGATGTTTTCATTTTTTTTTCCGTTTGCATGTATTTAAAAATAACAATTTTCTTTATAACTTGTTATAATGGCTTAAGAAGGTATATAAAGTAAAGAAAACAGATATCTCTAGCAAAATTGATGTTTCTATGGAATTACCATTATATAGAAGATAATTTTGAGAAATAAATGTGCTTCACTTGAATTTTAATGTCCTGACACATTATTTTTTATGACAACAAATATTGTTTTCTTAACATTAAATTGTTTCATACCTTCTGTATATTTTAAAGTTTGTCTCTAATACTGAAAGTGGTTTATATTTCTTGGGAATATATTGTGACATTATCCAAATAAATTATTATACTTTAATTAAACAACCATTGGGAAGTGATATTTATAAACAATCTTAGGGAAGTGATATTCATAATTTGTTGAGAGGTGGCACCATATTTATATAGTTTGAATGGACCTAATGGTTAAGAGCATGTGTTTCCTTTTAAGAGGTCACAAGTTCAAAACTAGAGTATGAATATGGGTAGAGTATGTATGCCTTGGTAAACTTAACAACCAAAATTTATCCAAAACAAAAAATTATAATGTAATATCCATTAACAATTTTTATCCTTTAATTAATCAAAATAATTATCCTTTTCATATAAATTAAAATAATTATCCTTTTTCACATAAATTAAGAAATAATAGAATCTATCTATTTCTCTTTCTCACCACATTTGCTGCAATATGAATGACAACCCTGAAAAATACACTTGCCTTTATTACCAATGACTACCATGTTGGTAACATGTTGGGCAATCTTTCTGTCGAAAGTCTTCACAATTCCAAGTGAAAATATGTTCACACTATTTGAATAATCTAATGTAAACTCGCTTCTCCGCTTTCAAAGTGTTTAAATTAACATTTTAAATTAAAGCGGTTTTAGGTAACCACTCACCGAAGGAATTGGATATCCTGTTTTGAAAGACGGGATTTGACCTCCTTCCACACGACCAATGGATGTTGTTTTCTGTATGAACTTATGGAAGCATTCCTTCCGCATACAGTCGGGGCCGGACTCGGGAGGTACTGTCACATCTGGAGTTGCGGGGTGGATATCATTGCCACCATAGAGGGAACATCTAGCGATCGAACAGGATCCCGAATGAGTCACGATTGAATCAGTTTCATAGTAACCACTTGACCCTAGGTGGGGTGTTGAACCAGCAGCAGCATAGTTGACATAGGCCTCTTCAAAGAGAGCATAGTTTATATATAGATAGTTTATATACTGGCTTTCTTCTTCTTCAGAGCAGCGGGAACACTTCCAACTCAACTTCAGATTTTACCAGGTTCTCTTTTTCAAAGAATGGAGAGACAACAGGCTAATAGTACTACTTACCGTATAGCTCCATATAGCAGAGCTAAGGCATAGCTAGATATAGGTATAGGTTATAGGGCCTAGGGCGGATAGGTAGACCCAATAGCAACAGCAGATAGTTTACATAGGCCTTATTCATAGAGAGATAGTTGTATAGGAGATAGTTTGCTTACCTATCTTTTCTATTTTCACCTAATAATAAGAAGGTACCACTCTAACTAGCCATATGGACTTCTGGTAATATACTTTAGACACTTATTGCTTAGTCCCATCTTGGATCGACTAGCAGTAAATAGGTCCTTATACTCGAACCCATGACCTCGACGCCTTCAGATCCCTCGTCCTTGTAAAATCCCCATTCGCTTCTGCGCTACCAAGTTCCTGCCCCATCTGTCCGCTGCTCCTCTCCTTACTCCGCCCTCTCCCCTTCCCCAGTCACCGGATCGAACCTCGGGCGTTGCTCTCGCCTCGCCCTCCTTCAGGATTTTCCCTCAGCAGCCACAAAGAGGAGACAAAGATCGCAAAGCCACGGAGCAATACCGAGGATCTCCTCGAAATTCCAGCGGTGAGCAGTTCGAATCCTACAAAATGAACGGCGGGGGAGTGCGTTGCGGAGCCTGTAAGTTTCTGGGAAGGAAATGCGTGAAAGGCTGCGTGTTTGCTCCATACTTTCTTTATGATGAGGGCGCGGCGCATTTCGCCGCAGTTCATAAATTGTTCGGGGCGAACAATGTATCGAAGCTTTTATTGCATATCCCAACACCGCAGCGCTTGGAGGCAGCCATTACCATATCGTACGAGGCACAGGCTCGAGTCCAAGATCCCGTCTATGGCTGTGTTGCGCACATTTACACCTTACAGCAACAGGTATATTAAATGTTCACTGCTCATTGTGAAACAGATATTAACTGTGTATATATCAATACCGTCTGCAGATCCCTTCTTTAATGTTCTTTTAGATTTGCAAACATCATTTCCGTAATTATCTCTCGTCTCAAGGTATCTGTAATAAAGATAAATTTATTACAGGTTGCGAGTTTGCAGGCAGAGCTTGCAATCCTACACACACAACTGGCGAGTCCCATGTCGTCCGGATCAGCGTCGACCTCCACGAATTTTCCTACCATGGCTTCTTCATCCTACAGTGAGCGTCCACATCAGTTTCCTGCAGACCTCTCCCTGCCATATCAACCAATCACCCAGCCCTACAGCGCTCTCCTCTCTTGTGTCAGGGAGGAGAAACCCTGTGATTCGGACTGCAAGTTGCCCGGGTCTATCAGCGATGATTCGTGGCCACATATGGAGATCCTCCAAAGACGCAGAAATCAAGAGCAAAATGGAGAAGATAGCGGAGCGCTGCAGGATCTGGTCCATCCTCTTATGTGGAGAGGTTAGGATATGACAATAATTTGAATAGGCTGATCTCTATATTTCGGAATAAAATATTATTATAGGTTATAGGTTATAAGGTTGGAATAAAATAATTATTAATTTAAGATATTAAATTAAAAATTATTATTTTAAAATGTTTAATTATTTAATGAAGATATTTAGGATTAGTATGTTGTTGTTACTAATATATGACTATTCAAATGTGTCGAATCTTAGGTTTTGTTTTAGGAGATTAGTTAGCTAGTTGTTTTGAATAACATTTATTGTAAATGGACCTTGTTATTTAATAAGTGATCCATAATTAAAGGTAATTAGGACATTGAGCTTATAAATAGCTCATTGCAAGAGTGTTTTGTTGTTCAGGTGTAAACTCTTGCAAAATCAAATATGTAATTATTTTTTTCTGATTAATAAAATTAAGTGTGTGAGGACACCTCTGCCATTATTGTGGTATCAGAGTTTCATTAATGTTGTAGTGGATGTGAGGAGGAGATTTTAGCTCTACAAGTTTTTGGAAAACTCCATTGAATTGTTTCAACGAATGATTGGTATGAGAATTGTCCCGTTTTTGTTCAAAAGAAAAGAAAGTTTATTATTTTATTGATTTTAAATTTTTTAAATCCGAAAATCAATTTTTTTGTATTATTATCAAAATTAGTTGTGTCTTGAATTTGTATTTTCTCTACTCCAAGCTCGCTTCAAAACCTGGCCACTGTTAGAGAACAGGAATTTTGACATCCAACGATTTAAAGAAATTCGTATGATAACCAAGCTATCCCGGAAATCCCAGAAATTGCTTTATTCTCTGTTGAACTTTTCTGCTGTAGGATTTATTCACTTGTTCCTGATGCAATTTTTCTTTGACTCGTCTTGAGCTTCTTTTGAAAAATAATTGGATCATGTCTTATACACCTTCCTCTTCAATTATTGATTCAACCAAAGACTATTGCCACAACATTGCAAGTTCAAACTGTCTTCTTTGCTCTTTTTCTTGTGCTTCATATTCTTGACTTTCTTTCTGCCATATTTTTTTGATAGAAAAATCTTATCTCTTCTTTACTACATTGCTGAAAAATAATTTCAATACATTCAACTTTGTCTCTCACTAATTTTTCTTTCCTTCTCTCAATGAGCATGCATTAACATTGATACTACATTGCAAATCTCGTAACCTTCTTGTCGTGGTATTGTCCCTCGAGGCTTTAACATTTCAAAAAATATAGGTAGCAACCACACTGCCATTGTGGTCCCTCGAGGCTTTAACATTTCAACAACTATAGGTAGCAACGACACTGCCATTTTTTTTTAAGGTTACTTGTCTATTGTATGTTTTTTCTTAATTGCACATAATTTTGCACGGTACTCTATAAATTTCCCTGAGCATGACTCCTGAAGGAGTTGATGAGTTTTCTTCCTCGTGTTATCTCCCAAAAACTTGTTTCAAGAATTATAAACTTCGCTTCATAGCCTCGGATTTGCACCTGGTTGCTTAAGCAACTTCAGGGATTGCATTCAAGAAAGGGTGAAATTTCTTCTCCCAAGATTATCCAGTTCTCGGCATTTTTGAGCAAGGTCATTAATCTATTTTACTAAGGCTCTTGGTATCCAATAAAATTTCTCCATTTCCCTTGCAACTCATTCGACTATTCCTGTAATGTTATTTACACATAGTTGACGAATTTGGGATAAGAAAGGCTCCTACCGAGGTAAACAATCATCCACAAGTTATGATTTTTTCCTTCCCGAAAGCAATGAGTTTCTTTTTTATGCTTATGGTTATGTCATTTCAATATAATTTCGTTGTCTGCTACACGTTTCCGTAAGATCCTTCCACTTTTCCTAACAAAGTTCCCACCTTTGCCGCTCGGACAATCTATCAGGTACTCAAATTATCCAACCCCAACCCTTTTCTACTGTACAGGTTTGATCTTGGTATCACAAGATGGTTGAAAGAATACCCAATACAACCATGGCCATGACCATTCTTGTTTCTAGTTATATTCTTCTAAATTGCAATTTTTCCCTTTGAAAGAAACTAAACTGCTCTAGGTTCGCCCATGTATTATTTTGGCTTAGACCCTCCCTGGAACGTTATTACTTATGTCTACCAAGGAGCTGCTTACATTTGAATTCACTTATATTAAAATTGTAGGTGAATGATGCACCCTTGATTTAATTAGTTCGGTGACTTCCATATTGAGGAAGGATTATGTTTTGTATATTACTTCTCGAAGTTTACTATAACAAATTTATGTGTATGTGGAGATTGTATATATATGTGGTATTTTTATATGTATGTGGAGATTGTATAGATATGTGGTATTTTTATATGTATGTGGAGATTGTATAGATTTCCCAGAGTTTATTTTAATTTTTATTATGCTTTTGCAATAGTGATATTGTACATGAATATTTGGGAGAGAAATGGGTTTCTACATCAAATTATATCTGGGTGAATTTAGTAGACTACAAAGGCCATGAATTTGTAGAGCATGAATATTTGGGAGAGAGATGAGTTTCTAGGTCAAATTCTCTCTAGTAGAGAATACAAAGGCCATGAATTTGTAAAGCATGCTCACTACACTCATTCTGTGCCCTGTTAACTGTGTTTACTTATATTTTTTTACATAGCTCTCTCTCTATATAATATATTGTTATCTATATTTTATATCAACTAGTTATTAGAAATTACATAAGTAAAACTATATTTACCACTCTGTTAGGTTTCATCTTTGTCATCACCCATTTCTTTTACAATAGTGGAAGCTTTAAGTTGTATACATTCATTGAGAAATAAATTAGCACATTATCCATTGTAGTCATTCATTTCGTCTAAAATAGTGGAAGCTTTAAGTTGTATATATTCATTGAGAAATAAATTAGCATACTATCCATTGTAGTCATTCATTTCTTCTACAATAGTGGAATCTTTGAGTTGTACATATTCCTTGAGAAATAAATTAGCATATTATCCATTGCAGGTAAGTTTTTTCACAATAATCTGTTTCATGAAATTTGTAATGTAGAGAGATTTAGATGGTTTAAAGAATTTCATGTCTTTCTTTTGAATGGTTTAATTTGATTAATATGTATATTTTATAAATCAATATTTTTTTATTTATAATTTGGAATCACCAATATTTATATTTCTGTAATCTATTTTTTTTATTTTGAAATATTGATATTTACATATTAGAAAATGAGCATCATACATTTAAAAGATTATATTTTAAATTATAAATCCAAAGCTTATGAAGTGTTCATCACCAAACAATAAGTGAAAGCTAAAGTTATTAAATTTATTATTCATTTCTATCTTGTGTTGAAACTATTTTATATTTTAGAGATATTTTTCGTATATTATATTATATGATAATAACATTGAAATGAGTCACATTAAACCGTGTTCTATAATAACTTAACAAATTTGATAGTATCTTACACTACATGTTATAAGGATAACATTGAAAAGATTCACACTATTATATATTTGTATGACAATTTAAAAAATCTGATGTTAATAATTTCATAATCTAAAATATTAATCAATTAAATTGAATTAGATTTTATGTTGATAAATTATTAATAAATTTTTTTATTTTTTTTATGATTTCATAAATTTAACATAGTTGATTTAATGTGTAATCTCAACTAATATTAGTATTATAAAAATATCAATATGAATTTATTAATTATTCATTTTAGATAAATAAAAAATATATATATTAATATTATAAAAATATCATTATAAATTTATTAAATATTCATTTTAGATAAATAAAAAAAAAAAATATACAAATTTTTCTATATATAAAGTTTTAAAATAATTTTATACATATTTTCCACTTTAAAGGAAAAAAATTGTATATTGACTTTTTAGACAAATCCATAATTATTTCCTTTTCATTTTGAACGTCAAAGCCTGAATATACTCACCATGCTATAGGATATTTTAGTTTTTTTACATACACATCTCATTGTTTATAGCGGGTTAGTTTGGATTGATTTAACTTGCAATAGTGACCATTCACGTTAACATGTTAACTTATTCCTTAGGTGAAGAAATGGTATAAAATATTAATCAATTAAATTGAATTAGATTTTATGTTGATAAATTATTAATATTTTTTTTTATTTTTATTTTTATGATTTCATAAATTTAACATAGTTGATTTAATGTGTAATCTCAACTAATATTAGTATTATAAAAATATCAATATGAATTTATTAATTATTTATTTTAGATAAATAAAAAATATATAATTAATATTATAAAAATATCATTATAAATTTATTAAATATTCATTTTAGATAAATAAAAAAAATAAATATACAAATTTTTCTATATAAAGTTTTAAAATAATTTTATACATATTTTCCACTTTAAAGAAAAAAATTGTATATTGACTTTTTTAGACAAATCCATAATTATTTCCTTTTCATTTTGAACGTCAAAGCCTGAATATACTCACCATGCTATAGGATATTTTAGTTTTGTTTTACATACACATCTCATTGTTTATAGCGGGTTAGTTTGGATTGATTTAACTTGCAAATAGTGACCATTCGCGTTAACATGTTAACTTATTCCTTTGAGTTGAAGAAATGGTTTATAGCGGGTTAGTTTGGATTGATTTAACTTGTAAATAGTGACCATTCACGTACATGTTAACTTATTCCTTTGTGTTGAAGAAAGAGCAAAAGAATCATCGGTGAGAACGTTGTGTAAAGAAAAGAGACCAAATTGACAATAAAATATATAAATAAAGAGGGTAGTCATTTTCTCGTTGGTAAAATCAATCAAATATAAAGAGGGTAGTCATTTTCTCATTGGTCTAAAGTATAGAGATCGAATTGATAATAAAATATGAGGATGGGTTGTCATTGTCTTATTGTATAATTATTTTTTCTCCGCAAATGCTAATTCTATTAACTGTAAAATAAAGTAAAAATACAAGGGACGAGGCCTCGGGGATCATCTTCCGAGAGCACTCAGAACATCAAAAACTGTCCTATGTGAAGGAGAACCAGTTACATAAGCAAGAGTGCAGATACAGACATCAGGAATTAACCAAGATAACATGAAGTAGAGGTGGTATAACTGGCTGTCTAGAGCGTGTGACCAGAGAGCTAGACCAAGACATTGCTCAAAATTCTAGAAGAACTTTACATTGCCGCATATCATGGAGAGAAGTAAGACCGCCTGTCTGAAGAGGTTGCACCAAAACTGCATTCATAACCGCCTGAACTTGTTCATATTAGTCATTCACAAAACCGATATGGGATGGGCCCAGATGGCCTCAAATTGTTGTGTCCTCATTCTGAGGTTCCTCCACCACCTGGCAAGCAGTGTCCTCCCAATCATCACCACAACCTACATTTGCGTCACCTGGGTGCCTCAACAGAGGACGCGAGTCACTGTCATTGTCTTCCACGTTCCTTTGGCCCGCGGCATCTGGAGGCAGAGAGGCGCTGGGGGCGTCGCTTCTTTCAAGCCTCTCCCCCTTACCTTTCTCCAGAGTTTCCCCTGCCATTACCTGCAAGTTTCTTTGACTGCCGGCCTCTCTGAAAGCTCCCTGGGGAGGCTCAGACATCATGCGAACCCGAATTGGAGTCGGAGATTCTTCTTCAGAGAAGATAATAGTGATATTGGCAATGATTACTGGCCTATTCAGACTGCTTTGAAAAGTAAAATGATTGGTCTGAAACCCATGATACGGAGAAGGTCTACGAGCAGGATTCACAGAGTGGGTTGCCTGTGGTCTGCCGCGCCCTTCACGACTCCCCCTGAGATGGCTTCTATGACTGTGGCGTACCATGATAAGGAGGTTAAGGAGAGGCTGATACACAAACAAAGATAGATAACACATGAAATCAGAGGCAGAAACAAGAGTGTAGTGAAACAACACAGTAAATGACTTTAGACACAGAAAATAGGCCTGCAATTGCGAGGAGAGCAGCACAGGTCGAATGGCAGGGGTATTTGAGAGCTAACCGATAATTCTTGAGACAAACCTGCTATCGAGACACACAACTATCCCAAGCCTGAGATTAACAAAGAACAGAATACACACAAGGAATTTACCTTTGTTTCCAGAGACCAGCCTGCCCCACAGACCCGTATCCAGCTTCGGCCATAGACGAGAAGGTGGAGCACTAGCAGCAGTAGAAAACAGAGCGCCATGGTTATAAAAGCCGGTACCCTACCTTGGATGAGGCGAACAGTTAATGCATAGAGCATGCTAAATCTGTTGCTCTGCAGAAAATCCATCGCAAACCAAATGAATTTCTGTTGTGTCACACTCATGAACCAAATAATCTTTTGGAGTATCGCGTTGGTCTGCATCTAGGAGTACCAAGCTCGTCCATCTGTCCTATGATTCATTAATTCCATTTATTTCACCCGCATCCGGGTATCTTATTGTATAATTATTATGTGTAAAAATTTATTTTAATAGTTTAATAAAGAAAAATGTAATATTTTCTGTACATATGTTTTAAAATAAAAATAAAAATAAAATATTTTCTGAATAAAAAATAATATTAATTATAATATATATATGTTTGGTTAGTTTTAGTTAAAATATTATTAAATATTAATATTCATTTGGTTGATATTACGAGTAAATGTGAAAAAAGTTGTGGTAAAAATATTTCACTCTTAATCATAAATAAAATATTCCAATGTCCATCTAAAATAACATAATTGTATACCAATTTTAAAAAGACAATGTAATTAAAACTTTTTTTTTTTTTTTTTTAAATTATGAGTGAAAGGAAGATGTATTATTCTTATACTTCTAAAAAATATTTGGATACAATACTTGAATAAACTTATTGAATATCCATGTTGATTACATTATTTCAATATCAATATCAATTTATATACAGGCAACAAATTAGAAAAGTAAAATATAATCTTAATGTTGACCATCATAAAATATTTCAATGTCTAGATAGAAGAGAAAAAGTAATTGAAAGTAAATCAAAATTAATAAAAAAAATGAATGAGTGCTAAGTAAAATATTTTAAGATGTGAAATTAAATAATATTGAAATATATTAAAAATATATATTAATAACAAAAATAACATTTGAATATAATAAAATATTTCAATGTTATATATATATATATATATATAAAATTCATATGGTTAAAATATTTGAAGAAATCTCATTGTTTTAAATTTTGATTTTTTGTTTTGGTATGGTTAATTTCGTTTTAAATTTATTATTCATTAAATGATAATCCATTATATATAACTAGTATAAATCTATGTTAGTAAGTGCTTCAATTATTTAAGGTGGATTTATTTTCCCAAGTTTTGCACTTTAAAAGATGTTTGCACTTTAAAGAGATTTGATCCCGCGGGAGATTCATGTTGTTGAGGAAAACATAAATAATGGTGAGATGTAACTCTTTATAAATATATTTAGTTTACATCTTATTCCTATTCATATTTTATGCAAAGACTTATTCCATTATAGTGGGAAATAACTTATCTTAAATATGCTATTTACTTTGTTTAAAAGTTAACAATAAAAAATCACTACACAAATATCTAAAAATAATATACAAATATTGCAACCATATCCCTAAATTATGATATAGAATATGTGAAGAAGTTATTTACCTGGCAATATCTTATGCAAAAGTTACAATAAGACCTTCAAATTATGGTCTAATCAAATGTTTGAAAATCAATTTTTTTTAATTCTATTGAAAGTTAAATATTTATTGTTCAAAATTAAATATTATTAGTTGCATTGGCTATTACTAAATTAATAGTGATCAACAAATAAATCTATTGCTAAAGATTTAACTTGACCAGAACTAATATCTATTATTTCCTTGTTATGATTATAAATCATAAAGTTTATGGATTTCGTTAACCAAATATTTCAAAGCTCATTATGAAATGATTATGTTAGAGCACGTTATAAATGATTACATTTCATGTTGACACCATGTAAGATGGGTTAAGGTGGGAGCGGAAGAGCGAAAAACTAAGACGGAGGGTTTTTGCGTGGGATTTTTGCCATGGATGGGGGCAGAGGAGGGAGCTCCACTCTCTCCTTTAGAGAGGTCATGATTAACAAGAGCAAGGCCCCTCCAAAATTAGACAGAGGCAAAACGATGGAAAGAGGAAAAAATAGGGAACACGAAACAGAAAATAACAAGGAGAAGGAGAATGTTGGCACAAAAGACAAAGAGGAAAATGACAAAAAACAAGGAACAATAGACAGGAAACAAAAGGGACCATGCAAGCCCAAAGCTGAAGTCACTCCCAGAGTTATCTTAGATAACCCTGAGCTACAATCCCATAGGGAGCACATGCAGACTTATGCAATCATATGCAAATTCATGGGACTATGGCCCACCGAAAAGGCTTTACAAACATGGATCAGATACCACTGGAAGCCTAAAGGAAGCATTGATCTTCATCTAGGATCCAAGGGTTTTTTCACTGTGGTGTTTGCAAACATTGAGGACAAAGACAGAGTGTTTGAAGGCGGGCCCTACTTCTATGCAGCAGCAGGGCTCTACATGCGGCCATGGATGATGAACTTCGTGCCGGAGCGGGAAACCTTTACCTCAGTGTCGGTTTGGGTAAGACTCTATTCGCTACCTTTGGATTATTGGCAAATAGAATCACTAACAGCCATAGGAAATAAATTAGGGAGGTATGTTAAAACTTCTGAAGCCACAAGAAGGGGTAAATATACCTCCTTTGCTAGGATTTGTGTAGAAATGGACCTATCTGGAGCTCTTCCGGACGAGGTCATACTGGAGGTTTATGATGAGGAATGGGTGCAGATGGTTGACTACGAGCATATTCCATTTAGATGTCGAAAATGTCATGAACACGGGCACCTTCTGAGAGACTGTCCTCTCAGTAAGGCAGAGAACAAAAGCAAACCTAACACAATGAAAGAAATAGATGGCTTTCACAAAGTAACTCACAAAGGTAAAAACGGCAAAAAGGGGCTAAAACAACGCCAAAGTGGAGAGAAAAAAGTGAGGCAAAATCAGTTCCAGGCTCTTGAAGAGGAGGAAGACGCAACAGTTGAAAACCAAGTTAGGAAGGATGAAGATGATAAACAAGAAAATGAAGAAGAACAAGTTCAGGTGCAGGTAAAGGAAAAACAGAAAGAGATAATGATGAGTGAACCAGAGATGGATATGGATCAAGAGATGACCCAGAGCGAGATGGAAATGGAAGACAGTGAGTTACAAGAAATTCTTGACAGAGAAAACCTAGATCTAGAAGGGTTCTTGAGTAAGGGTACAACTAATGAAGTAGAATCTCTACCACAAGAAGAATGCAATCGAAGTAAGCAACTATTATTATGGAAAACGCAGACAAAGGGCTTCAGAGAAGATCACAATATCAAAAGATAGGGTAAGCAGGGAGTGAAAGTGGTAAAATCAACTCCGGTATTAGCTCCAAGAATCTCGGGGAAAAAAAGTGGCAGGAAAAAGCAGAACGAGCTATTAATGGAATGTGGGAATCTCATGATAGACTCAGGTAAGATGAAAGACCTAACCAGCTACTCCTTTACCAATATGTAATTATGAAGTTTACAACTTGGAACATCAAAGGTCTAGGAAATAAAAGAAAACAAAGAATGCTGAACAATAGAATGAAACAGGTAGCTCCAGATATAATTTTTGTCTAAGAAACAAAAAGCTCTATCCAAAAGATAAGACAAATCCATAGTAAGTGGCTCAACAGATATAAGTTTATAGAAGTCAAAGCAGAAAATACAGCAGGGGGCATCCTCATCCTATGGAATCCCGAAAAAATAGTATTATTGATGCGGAACCCCAAGCTCCAAATAAAACCCCAAGCTCCAAATAAAACTTGGCAGAAGCTTTGGAGACACAAAGGTTTGATGAAAATCAAACTCTTCATGTGGTTAATTCACCACAGGAAGATATTAACCTAGGACAACCTTAAAAAGAGGGGCTTGCTGGTGAGCTCCAGTATTGTAGCAATAATGCTACAACTCCTGGGGCTTCCTGTCTCTCATTTTATCAACCCGGTAGTTCGTACAAACTTGGAAGCGACGGTGCTGTATGCACAAGTACTAGCTCTTGTCGCAGCTGTCACTTGGTCAGCTGGCACAAGTCCGCTAAGGCTCAAGCCAACTTCTATAGGCTCACAGAAGAAGCTTTATCAATGATGGACGAAAGCTAACTCAGAGAAAACTACTCTACTTGGCGAAAATGATCTGAAAGCAAATCAAAGCATGTAAACCTAGGAAACCCTAATTTAACCAGTCTAACCCCTATACTGCAAGGAATGTGAAGGAAACTTCTACCAATGCTGCTGTTACCTCTAATAAGTGGAAATGCATGGATCTAAGCTGTTTGCATCATAAAAGACATGTTTTTGTATTTTCCCTTTAAATGTGTGGAATGATTGTGATTGTGTGCTAATTAGGGTTTGGTTGTGCAGATGGGATGGAGAAGGAAGGAAAGCGTGGGACAGGTTGGGAAGGCTAGGGGAGGTCCCTAAGGATCCTTAGCATCCATCCACAGAGGTTCCTCGCATTCAGATGCTCAGCAACCGAGAGAGTGGCCTCCTACAGGATGGCTGTGGAGGATCCTACAGGATACTCTGTTTTCTACAGGATGTCTACAAATGGCTACAGGATGACCTACCGTGAGTGGTTGGAGTGATGGAGGAGTAATGGAATGGTAGGGGGAGATGTGCAAGGTGGGATGAGGCTGGTGATGGATGTAGAAGTGAAGGAATGGGATAGGGAGTGACTGTAGGGAGTAGGTTGGAAGATAGAGGACTAGGTCAACAACGAGGGGCTAGAGAATGGAGCTATGCGAGGAGTGAAAGTCTTTGGGGAAATAGCAGAGCGGAGTAAAGGTCGAGAAGATGTGGTTGCATGCGTGATCAAGGTGGAGGAGAAGGTAATGGGCCGAGAAGGAGAAGTGTAAATGTATCAAATGCTTATGACTGTTATCAAACCGAAAGTGCATCAACCTAACTACCTGTGCTTATAAATTCAATGATCAGCAGTCAAAAACGCGAAGGAGAATGTGCATGAAGCTGTGGTAAAGGAGTGCAGTGCATGAGTGGATGACAAGGAAGCATCTAACGTAACAGTGACTGTATTGCAGCAATCATCAAGTGAAGAAATGCGTGTTTTTGGTGGCTAGCTATGGGCTGCACCCCAATCTTCAAGAAAGAATGGCAGTGAGTCCTAACAACCTTTTTGTTGGAGCTCCAATGGACTCTATCTATCCTCTACTACACTAAACGACTGTAAACAAACTCACCATAAGCAAATCCTATCTACTCATGAAAAAGACCAACTTAACAACCTGTAATTCGAATTGCATGTACAAATGAAAAGCTCAAAGTGCTGGAAATGAAATGGGAACAACACTACAGCAGAGGGGATCTATGGCTCTTAGGTTGGGCCCTAACCTGAGAGCTATAGTCTCCTTAAGAAACTCAGAACTAGATCACAAACTGTCTTCTTTATTCATAATCTGATATCATGCCAAATTGGCTTACAAAAAGAGACAAAGACTGAACCGTGCTCCAAAATGACAATAGCAATACGAGAGTTTCAACAACCTAACCAAGGATAAGGCCTCTATACTTATACAAAACGATGCTCCAACAAGTATCCATGATTCTAGGAGCTCGGTTGTTCAATCTATAGTTTAACTGCTGATCCTGTAGGATGATCATAAATGTTGTTTCCTGTAGAGCAGTTTTGAACTGTTGTTCCTGTAGAACAGCTGGCCGTGTATTAAGCTCGGAGGGAGGATGGAGTGGGGCTCGGAGTTCTTGGTGAGGATCACGAGGAATGTCCCCCAAGACCGTGGACAACCTCTCCTTACGTCAGCAATGCCAACTCGTTGTCTCCTTGCCACCTTTTCGTTGTCTTTTTCTCCCTTTTAATGCCAAAACCTGGAATCACAATGCACTAGCTACGTAGATAAAGTGCCTATCCTTTCTCCTACAAACAACATGAATAAACTAAGAAGTGTATGCATAAACAATAAAAATGAATGGTTTGAGCAAGCAAAATAGGCCAAAAATGAGCCCAAATTGTACCAAAATTGGGGCTCATCATCACCCCCCAGCTGAACCATTTGCTCATCCTTGAGCAACCTTGCCCCTGCTCCTCGTCCTTGGCCGAGGACTCGGGACCGGAACAGGCTGTTTCTTTTCTGCTTTTGATGGCCCTGCCTTTTCTGCCCCTGATGGTGATGAGGGTGATGCTTCCTTCCCTTTTTCTATTTCTTTGAGTCGGGCTTCAGAAGGCGACTGGCCTATCTTTCGTGTCCAGGAAGTTATTTTTGGGCTCCCCTTTTCGGGGGTAGCTGATGGTTTAGAGGGGGTTCTTGCACTGGGTGAAGTAGGTACATCCCCTGAAGTGGTATGGCCGCTGGGTGAAGGCTGTGGCTTGCTCGGGGACATCCTCTTGCTTCTCCTGGCTTCAGGTGGCAGAGGGGTCTCCCTCTCCCTTTTCTCTTTCGGTTTTGGAGGTGTGCTGAGGGCAGCCAGTGCCGTTGCTGCCTCCTTATCGAGGATGTCAGCCTTCTCTTTCTTGTGTTTTGCTCCCTCGGAGCTCCTTGTAGAGGGTCCCTCCTTTTTTGATTTCAGGCTTCCTGTGGAAGACCCTGCTTTGCCCGCTTCCGGGCCTCCTGTAGAAGATTCTTTCTTTGTCTTCAGGCTCTCTACAGGAGGCTGTTTCGCAATGACCTTCGGGCCTCTTGTAGAAACCCCTCTTTCCAGCCTTGTGATTCTTGTAGGAGCCCCTGTCTCTGTCTTCGGGCCTCCTGTAGAAGCCTGTTTTCCAACAATTTTCGGGCTTCCTGTAGAAGCCTTGGTCGTTGCTCTTGGGCTTCCTGTAGAAGCCTGCTCCTTACTGATCTTCGGGCTTCCTGTAGAAACCTTTGTCTTTGTTTTCGGGTTTCCTGTAGAAGCCTGAGTTTGCGTTTTCGGGCTTCCTGTAGAAGCCTGTGATTGCATTCCTGCAGATGCAACTCTCACCACCTTCCCTTGCCTTGTTTCATGGCTTTTGCGTTTGGCTTTGACTGCAGAAGCTGACAAGGTGCTTGGGCTGGCAGGGGCCACCTCAGCTTTGACTGCCCTGCTTTTCAACCTCTGTTCCCTTGCTGATAGGATGGGGGTGTCCTCTTTGACTTTGTCATCTTTTCCCTCTTCCTTCTTCTTTCGTTCCTTTTTCTGTGCTGGAGCCGGAACTTTTTGGCTTTTTCCTTTCTTACTCCCGGCTGCTGGCTCTTCTTCTTCTCTGTTAGAGGATTCCGCTTCTTCAAGCAACATTTTTATGTTCCCCGTTCTGTATAAGTTCCTAAATGATTCCCAAGCGAGGGGGACTTTATATGAGCGGAGAGCATCCTCCACGAGGAGCTTGACTAGCCCATGGTGGGCTATCTGGTCCGGAATTCCGTCCTTGAGCTTGGTGGAACACTCCATTAAGGACTGTAGTAGAAAGTAAGGAATGCTCAACCTCTGTGCTGCAGAGAGGTCAATCTGGTGTCTTAGTTCGTTAAGCAGCCTGAAGTGATATGCATATACAATGCTATATCGACCCTCACAGGTGATATATTTCATAATTTGTAGACTGACTTCGTTCCATGGCGGCAACAGGCTTGCCCTTTTTACTCCATTTTTGTCTTCGGTGAATGACTCTTCCGGTGGGAAGAACTCCTTCTTTGCTTGCTGGCTCATCTTCCGCTCTTCTTTGTCCCACGGCAGACCCATGGGCAGCTCTGTAATCCGACTGATATGCTCTGGGGTGAGTTCGAGGCTGAGACCTCTGAAGGTTACCGTGGCCAATGTCTGTGATTTAGGCTGCAGAGCCTGCAAAAATTCCTCGGCTACTTCATCATCGTAGCCCTGTAGTTTATCACAGAAAGGCATCCATTGCGCTCTAGTGAAGAGCTCAACCACTGCCGGGTTTCTCCTTAATGCATTTGAATTAGTGGGCTCTCGCCTGATAAACCCGCCAGGCATGATGAACACAGTGGTTTATACCAGAGGTGGTGGATACACAGGAAATTCGGTCTTAAAGACAGAACATGCAATGAATTTTCAGACCACAGTTGATTATACAGCTATCCTGTAGGAGCGATAGTATAGGCACGGCAATCCAATTTTTTTATGACCACACTGTGACTAATGGCCTTGCCACCTTTAAAAAACAATTGCGGAAGGAGTTGCAGGGTTACCTCTTTTCTGCCACCTTTTTTTACGTGAAGACTTCACCTTCCTGTAGAGCCGCGTTCCTGTAGAAACTGCTTCCTGTAGGACGGCGTTCCTGTAGAAACTGTTCCTATAGGAGCAGTGCGCAGGCTTCGGGAAGAGCTTTAGTTGGCTGGCGATCGAGAGGTGCTTTACCAGCGTTCAGGTAGCCGAGAGCTCGGCGTATCAACATGCAGAGGTAAGCAGAGGATCTACTCGAGTTTTGAAGTGAGGTTGATGGAGATACACGCTTAATCGAGCCGATTAGATTTTGAATCGGCGCAGCTCGTGGCGCGGGGGTGAGCTGTCCCCGCCGGACCGTTGGGTGACGTCACCCATCATCCGCCTGCACATTCGTTTGTTGCCGCATTCATTCCCACAGATCTGCCGCCGCCCTTTTCGGTTAAACTTCACTTCTCGGTTGACGGGACTGATCTTCACGTGCTTGCTGGGTGTTTCTTTCGTCGTGGCTGCCACCTCGTCCTCTGACTATCCCTTTACTAACCGACGTGGCCAATCACTGGCCTTTAGGCCGCTCAACCATTCACCTTTATGCCATGCAAAACAAATCGAAGTAATAATCATGCAGTTTGATGGAGAGAAGGATTAGAACACTTACCTGCGCGCGACTGCACATGATTTCCAGTTTTTTGAGCGATGGATCTACCTGCCGCATGTGGCTGCACATTCCTGTAGGCTCGTGGTTACAGGATGCTGGCGATGGAGTGAATGGTTCTGCGTTCATGCGCCCGTGTTTGATCTCAGATGGCGGTGCTGTGAACGGTCTTCACTTGAGCAGGTTGAACTGTTACAGGATCCCCGCGAGGGGTCTTGTCACCGTTCTTTCTCCTCGGGTGTATGCTGCATGCTGGCGGTTCTGGCTTCTCGATCACGATCCCAGCGCTTCTGATGTATCAACGTGGATGCAGTATGGTTCTCGGTGCCTAGTTTTTCTTTGACAGATGCTTTCTCACGAGAACTGATTACTTTGTTGTGCTGCTGCAGGGATCTTGGTTGCATGGCGACGAGGATGGTGGAGGACGATAATGGCAATGTTCAGGGGTGCCATCATTGGCATGCATGCATTCAATCCACTCCTCAGTGGCTAGATCTTCATTTGAAACACATTTCGGCCATCGTAACCTTCTACAGGAAGTTTCCTGTAGAACACAGAGCTTCCTGTAGAAAATTGGCACTTTCCTGTAGAAGATCCGCGTCTTCCTGTAGGAAGACTGTCTGTTCCTGTAGAAAAACTGTATCCTCCTGTAGAAGATCCAAAGCATGATAATAATTGCACATACCTTAAAAAACATTGCTGTTCTTGGAGGAGGTGCTGATGACATCCTTTGCTAGCATGATGAAGGCCCCTGGCTTGGAGTGGAGAGGCTTCTTCTCCTCCATAGAACATCTGCATGCAAACTTTTTATGGTGCTGATTGCTTTTTTCCTTTTTTTCTTTCTTTTTTCTTTTTTTTTTTTAGAAAGACAATAGGAGCGCCTCAATGAGGTTTTCACCCCTACTGCCTGCCTTGGGCGCCTCAGAGAGGTTTTCACCCAAGGATCTTTATTTTTCTCTCTTTTCTTTTTCGAAAGACAATAGGAGCGCCTCAATGAGGTTTTCACCCCTACTGCCTGCCTTGGGCGCCTCAGAGAGGTTTTCACCCAAGGATCTTTATTTTTCTCTTTTTTTTTTTTTTTTCTTTTTGTGTGTTTTAGATCCTTCAGGGTATGCCCAAAGTGGAGGCAGAACCCTTCTCTATGACCAAAACAGATTTCTCCATAGTGCTGATAAACTCTTGTCTTGAGAGAGGTCTTCTATAGATCTTCAATCGGTGCCCATTGACAAGCATGGGAATGGATTCCTCATCAATGGTTCGAATGAGGACAGATCCATTGTCATGGAACTGTTCCACCACATATGGTCCTAGCCATCTGGTTCTCAACTTCCCCTTGAAATCTTTGAATCTGGAATCATACAACAAAGCCCAATCTCCCGGCTGAAATTGATTGTCATGGATATGTTGGTCATGCCACACCTTCCTCTGAAGTTGAACCACTTCTGAGTGAAGGAGGGCCTGCATGCGGTGTTCATCCAGTCCATTCAGCTGCAATAACCTTTCTTGCTGTGCATGGCTGAGATCTAGGTCCAGCTGAGCTGCCAACCTCAAAGTGTTATACTCAAACTCAATGGACAGCAAAGCTTTCTTCCCATAGACCAGCTCATAAGGTGTGAAGTCGGTGGTGGTCTTCCAAGTGGTGTTGTAAGCCCATGTGGCCTCAACTAGGCGATCTGCCCAGTCTTTTCTGCTGCTGCTCACCACTTTGGTCAAGATCCCTTCTAATGCTCTATTGGTGACTTCCACCTGCCCATTTGCTTGAGGATGATAGGAGGTGGAAGTCCTATGCTTGATCTTATGATGAGCTAGTAGATCTTCAACCAAGTTGGATGTGAACTGGCTCCCTTGATCGGTCACCAGCTCTCTTGGGTAGCCAAACTTGTAGAAGATGTTCTCTCTTAAGAACTCGATCACCTTCTCTTCTGTTGCTGCTTTGATTGCTTTAGTCTCTGCCCACTTGGTCAAGTAGTCAGTACACACAATGATGTAGGATCTCTGCCTCGAAGAGGGATTGATTGGACCCACAAAGTCCATGCCCCACTTCTCAAATGGCTCAAGAGTCACTTGAGGTTGGAGAGGCATCTCATCCCTTTGGGTAGGTTTCCCCATTCTTTGGCATTGGTCACACTGGCTGACATATCTTCTGACATCTTGATGAAGTGTGGGCCAATAGTAGCCTGCCTGCAGGATCTTGAAGGCAGTTCTCTTTGCTGCAAAATGTCCTCCACAAGGCCCATCATGACAGGAGAGGAGGATGTCAAAGACTTCCTCTTCCCTTACACAACGCCTTAGGATCTGATCAGGGCCAAGCTTGAACAGGTTGCCCCCGATCCAAGTGAATGAGGCACTTTTTCTGATGATTTTGCTCTTCTCCTTTGAAGAGAGGTGCGGAGGAAACTGAGCTGAAACAAGATAGTTTGCTATATCAGCAAACCATGGAGAGAGTACTGAAATAGCAAATAGATGCTCATCAGGCATCTGGTCATCCACCGTCCCATCTTCACCTACAGACAAATCCCATCTAGATAAAAAATCAGCAACAACATTTTCTCTTCCTAGTTTATCAACAATGGTTAGATCAAACTGCTGCAATAAAAGTAACCATCTAATAATACGAGCATTCACATCTGGTTTATTCATCAAATATCTAATAGCAGCATGGTCAGTATGTACAAATGTTTGATATCCGGTAATGTAATGACGGAACTTGTTTAGTGCATGGACTACAGCTAAGAACTCTTTCTCGGTTACAGTGTAATTCAGCTCAGCTTTGGACAAGTTCTTACTAACGAAGTAAATGGCATATGGAAGTTTTTCCTCAATTTGTCCTAAAGCTGCCCCTATGGCTTTGTTTGAGGCATCAGTGTGGATGTGGAAAGGTAGGGCCCAGTTTGGACCTCTCAAGATTGGTGCTGACACCAACTTGTCCTTTAACTCATTCAAACTCTTCTGACAAGCGTCAGTCCACTTAAACTCCACATCTTTTGCCAACAAGCCAAACAATGGCGAGGCGAGCTTGCTGAAGTCCTTAATGAATCTCCTGTAGTATCCCGCTAATCCCAAAAAACTCCTAACATCCCTTACCTTTTGTGGAGGTGGAACCTTCTTGATTAGAGCAATTTTGTTAGGATCCACCTGTAATCCTTGGCTAGAGATGGTGTGGCCTAGCACGGTCCCTTCAGTCATCAGGAATTCACATTTTTCGGGACTGAGGGACAGGTTCATCTCAATGCATTTGGTGAGGACTTTTCCCAAATTGGACAATGCTTCCTGGAAGTTGGCCCCATAAGGAGTAAAGTCATCCATATAGATTTCCGCTGTATCATGGACCAGCTCCGAGAAGATGCTCAGGACAGCTCTCTGGAAAGTAGCAGGAGCATTGCATAACCCAAAGGGAAGGACTCGGTAGGCAAAGGTACCCCAAGGGCAAGTGAAGGTGGTCTTATCTTGGTCTTCTCGGCTGATTTGGATTTGATTGTACCCGCTAAACCCATCCAGGAAAGAGAAGAACTTCTTTCCTGCCAGTCCATCCAACACTTGATCTATGAAAGGTAGAGGGAAATGGTCTTTCTTGGTAGCTTTGTTCAGCTCCCGGTAATCTACACAGATCCTCCACTTCCCATTCTTCTTGGGAACCAACACTAGAGGGGACACCCATTCACTATCTGAGATGGGGTAGATGAATCCGGCATCTAACAGTTTTTGCAATTCTTCCTTGACAATGTCTTTAAGGGCTGGATTCATTCTCCTCTGCGGTTGCCTAACTGGTTTACAGTCCTCTTTGATGTATATATGATGAGTACAGACCGAGGGATGGACTCCTTTCATCTCCTTATAGCCCCAAGCAAAAGCATCTAAGTGGCTGGCCAACAGGTTGCACAGCTCCTTTTCCTGAGAAGGAGATAGGGAGGAGCTGATTTTCAATGCTCTCTCAGGGCCGAACTCCACATTCTTAACTCTGGGAGTGACAGGGTTGGTTGTACAAAGATCCACTAAGGTGCTGGCTTGGGCATCCTCCACCAATTTTTCTAAAGGTAGTGCACTGGTAGGTGGGTTTTGGATCAAGTTCTCGATCAAATCATCCTCGGTTGGGGGATTTCTTCTATTGGTTTCTATGGTACATAGAGGTGCTGAATACACCTCGTCTTCTTCTCCTTCTTCCAACCAGAGTGGTAAGTCATGCTCTAAAGAGGGTTGCGCAGGAGGGTATAGGACAAGTTGCTTGGACATAGGACCATTTTTGATGGTCATATTTCCGGCACGACAACTGATATAGGCATCTGCAGTGGCTAACCAAGGCCTTCCCAAAATGAGGGGATATCCAGTAAGCTTTGCCTTTGGTTGCAGAACCAGGAAGTCTGCAGGATACTCCCAAGAGTCAATAGAGACCAAGACATCCTCCACAATTCCTTCGGGAGTCACAGTGGAGCGATCTGCTAATTGCAGTACTGTCGAGGTCTTCCTCAAGGAACTTTGAAGATTGAGCTTGCACATGGTATCCCTGGTCATTACATTAATGGCAGCCCCCAGATCAATCAGGGTGTGGGGTATGATGGTGCCATTGATGTGGACATCTACTACAGGACTTCCAGGATCTAAGTACTTTGGGCAGATGACTTGTCCTAGCATAAGGTTAGACAGTTGTCCTATGACATTGATAGTTGAAGCATCTTTCTTCCGTCTGCCTGGATGTTTGAAACACTTCTCCTTAACCAGCTTGTTATAGATTGGCACATCCTTGATGGCCTGGAGAAGGGGTATCTTCACACACAACTGCTTGAGCTCTCCTAGAAGCTCATCTTCCTCCGGGTTGGGTTGTGTGGTGGCTGTAAGTCTCTCAGGAAAGGGTGGAATAGGCTTTGGTTCACTCTCCTGATGGTTTTCCTCATCCTCTGGGGGAGGAGGTTGGCGATCTGGAAGAGTCTTTCCAGATCTAAGATTGATCTCCTGGATCTCCACAACATAGGTAGGGCATGAGGTCTCCCCAGTATATACCTGCTGAGCCTGCCTATTGTTGGGGTTCGGGTTCGGTTGAGCAGGCATCTGAGGTTGCCTTGGAGGAGCAGGAGGTAAAGGCTGAGGTTGAACTAGTGGTGGAGGCAAAATGGCAGGAGGATTGTTGTACTGAGGCCTCCACCCCGACTGAGGTGCACTCCACTGAGGCTGTGACAGGGCATGTGAGTGATATGAATGAGTAGTGGGTTGAGTAGGATACTGAGGTGGATAAGACCATGGCGGAGGCATGGACCAAGAAGGATGAGCAGGGGGACCCCAGGAAGGCATAGGAATCGATTGGTTGGGGTTATAATAGGCTTGTGGTGCCCCTTGTATTCCCTGCTGATAGGGTCTAGATCCTTGTGGCCTCCTTTGGTTGATGAAGTAGAGAGGTTCAGAGGGGGCTTCAGTCCCTTGGTACATGGCTTTAAACCCAGGTAAGGTGGGACACTGATTTGTAGGATGGTCCTCCTCACAAACAAAACACACTTCAACCGAATGCAATGGGCATTCGTTCTTAGGATGTCTTCTTGTGCACCTAGGGCAGAACACAGCCAGGGCTCTCTCAGCTTCTTCTTTCTTTTGCTGGATCCTGAATGTGTCCAGCTGCATGGCGATGGTATGTCTCACCTCACTCTTAAGATCTTCTAATTGGTTTGTAAACTCATGTTTGGAGAAAGGGACACCAGTGGAGAGGAGGTTTCCTCTGCCTCGTTTCCTAGCTGCCCTAGAATGATTTCGAAACACAGTCTTGATGTCCTCATAAGGCAGTTGGTAAATGTCCCCCCCAACTAACATGTGAAGGGTATCTAAGAGATCTTCAGGTACTCCTCGGATCAGAACCAACTTAAGGGATTCAGGGTCAAGTGTGCACCTGGCCCGCTTGTAACTGAGTTGGAACCTTTCCTCATAGTCCTCTAAAGATTCATCGTTTCCCATGGTCATCCGAAAGATTCCCCCCTTTGTTTCCTTGGACCTACAATAATCCCGGTACTTGGTGTTGAAGGCTTGCTGCATCTGAGCCCATGTGGTGATACTATTCCTAGGCAAACCCATGAGCCAGCGTAGTGCTGCATCCTTGAGAGTAGAAGGGAAAAGTTTTAGCTTTTGTTCATCCTCAGTATAGTCATAGGTCCTACAGAGGACAGCAAACTCAAATAGGAAGGTATCAGGATCCTCAGTGGTCATTCCATGGAAGTGAGGCAAAGCAGAGGGGCTAATGTTTTTCATTTTCATCTCACCATTGGTCTCTCGGATGGGGAAAGCTCCTTCTATCCTCTCATCCTCTCTATTGTCAGCCATAGCTTTAGGTGGAGTGGTCTCTAACTCTTCTTCTTCTATAGGATTTCGGTATGTCTTGGGATGTTCACCTATAGTTTCCTCTGAATCACTGTCACCACCGAAGAGTGAAGGGTGACTAAGTGATGTGGTGGGGGTGTTTGGTAGGAATTTGCCTAATGTATCTCGGTTCCTACGAGGCATGAAATGGAAAAGAATTCTCTTTTTTGATTGCTTTTGTTTTTCTCTGTGCACCTGCAAAAATGAAACAGATTGATTGCAAAATTGAAATTCTAATCTACACTTGCAGAATCGAAAGTCTAATCTATGAAAGCAGGAGATGCTAAGTTATGAAAGCAGGAAATGCTAAGCTATGAAAGCAGGAAATGCTAAGCTATGAAAGCAGGAAATACTAAGCTACTTTTGCAGAATGGAAATGAAATAAACTACTAAGCAGAAGTAAGAGTACGAAAGTAGAAGAAAAGCAACAATTACTAATACTCTGACGCTTCCCCGGCAACGACGCCAAAAAGATGGTGAGCTCCAGTATTGTAGCAATAATGCTACAACTCCTGGGGCTTCCTGTCTCTCATTTTATCAACCCGGTAGTTCGTACAAACTTGGAAGCGACGGTGTTGTATGCACAAGTACTAGCTCTTGTCGCAGCTGTCACTTGGTCAGCTGGCACAAGTCCGCTAGGGCTCAAGCCAACTTCTATAGGCTCACAGAAGAAGCTTTATCAATGATGGACGAAAGCTAACTCAGAGAAAACTACTCTACTTGGCGAAAATGATCTAAAAGCAAATCAAAGCATGTAAACCTAGGAAACCCTAATTTAACCAGTCTAACCCCTATACTACAAGGAATGTGAAGGAAACTTCTACCAATGCTGCTGTTACCTCTAATAAGTGGAAATGCATGGATCTAAGCTGTTTGCATCATAAAAGACATGTTTTTGTATTTTCCCTTTAAATGTGTGGAATGATTGTGATTGTGTGCTAATTAGGGTTTGGTTGTGCAGATGGGATGGAGAAGGAAGGAAAGTGTGGGACAGGTTGGGAAGGCTAGGGGAGGTCCCTAAGGATCCTTAGCATCCATCCACAGAGGTTCCTCGCATTCAGATGCTCAGCAACCGAGAGAGTGGCCTCCTACAGGATGGCTGTGGAGGATCCTACAGGATACTCTGTTTTCTACAGGATGTCTACAAATGGCTACAGGATGACCTACCGTGAGTGGTTGGAGTGATGGAGGAGTAATGGAATGGTAGGGGGAGATGTGCAAGGTGGGGATGAGGCTGGTGATGGATGTAGAAGTGAAGGAATGGGATAGGGAGTGACTGTAGGGAGTAGGTTGGAAGATAGAGGACTAGGTCAACAACGAGGGGCTAGAGAATGGAGCTATGCAAGGAGTGAAAGTCTTTGGGGAAATAGCAGAGCGGAGTAAAGGTCGAGAAGATGTGGTTGCATGCGTGATCAAGGTGGAGGAGAAGGTAATGGGCCGAGAAGGAGAAGTGTAAATGTATCAAATGCTTATGACTGTTATCAAACCGAAAGTGCATCAACCTAACTACCTGTGCTTATAAATTCAATGATCAGCAGTCAAAAACGCGAAGGAGAATGTGCATGAAGCTGTGGTAAAGGAGTGCAGTGCATGAGTGGATGACAAGGAAGCATCTAACGTAACAGTGACTGTATTGCAGCAATCATCAAGTGAAGAAATGCGTGTTTTTGGTGGCTAGCTATGGGCTGCACCCCAATCTTCAAGAAAGATGGCAGTGAGTCCTAACAGCCTTTTTGTTGGAGCTCCAATGGACTCTATCTATCCTCTACTACACTAAACGACTGTAAACAAACTCACCATAAGCAAATCCTATCTACTCATGAAAAAGACCAACTTAACAACCTGTAATTCGAATTGCATGTACAAATGAAAAGCTCAAAGTGCTGGAAATGAAATGGGAACAACACTACAGCAGAGGGGATCTATGGCTCTCAGGTTGGGCCCTAACCTGAGAGCTATAGTCTCCTTAAGAAACTCAGAACTAGATCACAAACTGTCTTCTTTATTCATAATCTGATATCATGCCAAATTGGCTTACAAAAAGAGACAAAAACTGAACCGTGCTCCAAAATGACAATAGCAATACGAGAGTTTCAACAACCTAACCAAGGCTAAGGCCTCTATACTTATACAAAACGATGCTCCAACAAGTATCCATGATTCTAGGAGCTCGGCTGTTCAATCTATAGTTTAACTGCTGATCCTGTAGGATGATCATAAATGCTGTTTCCTGTAGAGCAGTTTTGAACTGCTGTTCCTGTAGAACAGCTGGCCGTGTATTAAGCTCGGAGGGAGGATGGAGTGGGGCTCAGAGTTCTTGGTGAGGATCACAGGGAATGTCCCCCAAGACCGTGGAAAACCTCTCCTTACTTCAGCAATGCCAACTCGTTGTCTCCTTGCCACCTTTTCGTTGTCTTTTGCTCCCTTTTAATGCCAAAACCTGGAATCACAATGCATTAGCTACGTAGATAAAGTGCCTATCCTTTCTCCTACAAACAACATGAATAAACTAAGAAGTGTATGCATAAACAATAAAAATGAATGGTTTGAGCAAGCAAAATAGGCCAAAAATGAGCCCAAATTGTACCAAAATTGGGGCTCATCACTTGCTGGGACCCTCCAGATGTCATCTCAATGAGACCCATGAGGAGAATATTGAGCATCTTTTCAACCGTTGTATCTACACTGATAGGATTTGGGAGTTTTTTACCAATATTTTGAAGCAGTCTAATAGAGATAAAGAAAGTATTACTAACACTCTCATCAACTGGAGGAATAACTTTTCTACTAATGGAATTCTTAATTCAGCCTGGGATCTCTTGCTGAGTTTCATTATATGGAATGTGTGGAAAGAAGAGAACAAAAGAATATTCAAAGAGGTAAAGATTGCCCCTCTTAGCCTGGTGAAGCTGATAGTAAAACAACTTAAAGAGACAGTGGGCACCATAGTTAGGAATCTACCCAAAAATCCTCCCTCAATTGAAGAGTTGAGAATCCTCCAACTGTTAGACTTGCAGCGGCTTATTCCTCAAGATCTAGACAGAGAAGCAAGTATGAGCAATAAGAAGGAGGAATATTGGGATCCTCCCCCTGAAGGTTTTCTAAAGTTCAACATTGATGGAGCTTCCAGAGGAAACTTGGGGGTGGCTGGCTTTGGGGGAGTTCTAAGGGATGATACAGGCAACATAATCTCCCTCTTCCATGGACACTTAGGAAAATCCACTAACAATATGGCTGAACTAATGGCCTTAGAACAATGCTTATAATTTTTGATTCAGAACAACTGTCAAAATGTCATAATAGAAGCGGATTCAGAATTGGTCATAAACAATGCTAAGAGAATCAATAATGGTACAGGGCCGGAAAACGTCACTAAACACTGGAGGTTAACTCAGGTTCTACACAGGATCCAAGAACATCTATGGGAACTTCGGACTCTTAGATTCATCCATGTGAGGAGAAAGGCCAACAAATTGGCGGACATTCTTGCGAATCAAGGTGTCAGCTGCAAGGACAACACAATTTTAAGGAAGTGGAACGCTATGGAGCTGAGCAATCTGAAAAAACTCTGTCATAACCAGGGGGAGGAGGACAAAGCAGAGTTTAGAAGCAAAAGAACAGCATCAAACCAGTAAAGGACCGCGGTCATAGGGCTTCTTTAGGTTGGATTGATATGTTCATGATGAGAGGTATGACAAGGTATGCGACAGAGTCGACCACGTTCAGGATTATGCTCAGCGACCGTCGTCAAAGTTTCCTGTATGTTGTTTTTTTACGCATCACCCACTTTTTCCATTTGCTACAGTTAAAGCCGCCTTGGGAGTGGGTTCATTGCGTCACACCACTTTTAAGACAAAAGTGGTTTTTTAATTTTGGCAACGATGCCACTGAGAGAGTGACACGTGGAGATGGGCCCGTTCATAATACCACTTTCCCCGCTACCTAAAAGCTGTTTACTTTGGACGCGTGATACTTGGCTCAGCCGTCCGATGGAGCTAGGAAAATCAACGATCAAGATCAATCATGCTGTTTGGTGTGCCCCTCATTGCACGCTATTCTCCGGCTCTCTTGGTGGTGAGTTTTGACCCTTGACCGTTTGATCCATTTTTGTTAAGAAACGGTGGAGATGAGTCAAGCAGGTTGGAGGCCGGGCCCATTAAGGGACATGCATCTTGCCTTGGGGTTTTTTGTTCAGAGCCGTTGGATTGAGCCCGATGGTTCTTCCCTGTTGATTCTGGTGAAAGTTTCACTTCTCGACGAGTTTAGCATAGGCCCCTCCTTGTGGTTTGGTTTCTTTGGGGCACGGTTCTCTGCAGGTTCGGTGGGGCCTTTTTCCTTGGCTCCGGTCCGTCCAATTCCTAGTTTCATTTTGGATTTATTCCTATTCAACTTGGAGGTTTTGATAGGTAAGGTTTCTGGGCCGAGTCCTTTGCCTTGGCCAGTTCTTGGTTCCTTTGGGAGGTAGTTCTCCCTCGCCACTTTTCTGAGTGGTGGTTTGTAAATTCTGTATCTTATTAATGATGAAGAAGGTCTTACTCTTGCTTCAACAAAAAAAGCAAAAAAAAAGATTACATTTCATGTTAACATATACCGCCGAACTCTATTGCCATGAAAATACACAAATGAGAGGGGTATGTGTATTTGGAAGCTCTAGGTAGCCTATAATTGAAACTTAGAGGTTCCATTTGAGTTTTACATGGAAGAATTAAATTTCAGGTTATAAATGGAGTATCAATGTCAAAGAACGAAACCCTAGCAGCGTGGTGAATAGTATTCGGGTTCCCGAAATTCGTAGTCAATTGAAATAATTTGAATTAAAAAGAGGAAAGAAATGGGAAATGGTGCAAAAAAGCTGAATAATCAGCAAAAACAGAAATTCAACGGGAGTTGATAGACAACTTGCATAAATTAAAATAATCATAAAGATGAATCGATTTGCGACTCCGCGAGCACATGTCCGAGGAATTAGTTAAATATACATCATTCTCATAGCGTCAGCTTCTTTGCGTCGTCATCATTGTATCACGTTAGTTGCAAGCCTGCGAAAAGGACGTGACACGAATCTTGATTGTGTCATCCGTAGTTATTGAAATCAGTTGAATTTGCAAAAAAACTGGAAAATTTGGTTGTTCGATTCGGTTCGTTGATTAACTCGCCAATTCGAAGTTCGGTACGAAATATTGGGTTCACGGATTGGTACAGGAATAACAAAGTTTATTCCCAATCAGAATTAAAAATTTCTGGCAGCCCATTACTATTCAGAAACTGTTCCGGATCCATGAGATCGTATACGGTTACTTATTAATGAGTACGAATGATTGTGGATTTTTTATACTACAAAAAATTGCAAAATAAATTGTTTAGAAGGGCTATTAATGAAATCTGTAATAATCTATGGCTGGTTTATGATAGAAATCAGAACGGACAGAATAGGCTATCCAAAAAATGGGGTTTGTAAACTAGAGTAGAGTTTGGTATGTAAGTTTCAAATTTATAACCTGAGTGTGTTATATATTAACAGAATTGAAATAGAAAGATATCTTGTGGGGAATTTCATGATTTTTTTTTAAGTGGACTTCTTGATTGGGAATTTGAATAAGTATTAAATTGTAATTTTGTTTTCTTCCTATCATATATATAATGTTGCTATTAATGACTATATATTAAAATTTTGTTTGGTTTAGTTAATGAGTAATTAGTACTTGAGATTCATGATTATTAAATGTTGCTACTAATGGTTATATAGTAAATTTTTGTTTGGTTTAATTAATGAATAATTAGTACTTGAGATTCATGATTACTGTTGTTAATTGTTATACGGTATAATTTAATTTATTTTTTCTAATGAGTAAAGTGTATGTTTTGTCCAATGTTTATATATATTTAAACATGCTTAGTACGGTGGATTTTGTATAGTTCATTATAATGTGAAATTTGTATGCAAGTTTAGTTTATATTGAGTATCATATAATTCATGGTGTAGTTGAATATATAAATGAATATTTGAATTTTCACCATTTATTTTACTAATGTAAAATCATACATTTTTTCCTAAGTATATAATTCTATTTACAACATTCATAATTGAAAAAAAATTTAAAGGGTTTTCATGATCTTCCATATTATAATTTGACCCTTTCAATTTTTTTATAAACTATTGGAAAAATAATATGTTTGAGTATTTGTTAAATGTATACTCTTGAATTTTTCCTGTATTAAATTTTAACCTTTTATTGGTATCAACTCAAATTTGAATTCTAACTTTGTAATTATGGTGTCATTTTGTGACACACTTCAAAGAAATGTGTGTCACTTCTTGGTACAGAAGTATGAGCTTGCAATGTTGAAAAATACTCCAAAGTAAATTTCGATAACTACGAGAGCCAATGTTAATGTTTCCTACCACTCACATTAAAATCATTACCTTGGAACTATCAAAAGAGGATATGTAAGACCCATGACTTAGAGTGACATTGTAGTGCCAACTCACATAGGGTGCATGGGCATGCTTAGCAAGTTGCATGATGACCCTATGTCTTGGCAACATGTTCACAATGTAGAGTAGGAGGTGTAGATGGTAAGTAGGAACATTAGGAGGACCAAGGGACACATTTTTTCAAGTAGGACAAGGCCAACAACTCACGAGTGTCACATAGTGGAATTCGTTAGGGCATCACAATTTGGCAATGTAGTCATTGTGTTTGTTTAGCTTGTCCACAATGGTGGTAACGTGACCAAGGATGCAACGTTTCCTTCAATGTAGGAATACAATCGTTAATAATTATCATGTGGGGGCTTGGACATACGATGACCGTGGTCACATATCAAGAAGTTGCCTTTTCAACTCTATGCTTGGCTTGCAACAATTGATAATGTGTCACCTATTGTTGGGTGGTGATGGTGTAACATCAACTATGGTGAATCAAGATTCCAATATTCCACACGGTTGAATATATGCTTGTCTTGGGCTCAGTCAAGGCATGAGATTGAGGTATATTCCCAGCGATACTAATGGGTTGTTATTCATGCCATTCTCATGAGGTCACACCATCGCTATAAGGTGACTGGTTTTCTTAAGTAGTATGGGATGCCGAAGTAGGACAAAATCTTTGTTGTTATGATAAATGATATCAAAGCTACTATGAATATTGCAAACATATCTCTTCACCACCAACACCCATTTTAAATAGTTAAGTAATGGAGCCATGTTGATGAGGACATCAAATACTATAAATGGGGGAGAATGTAATGCTCCTCGCTTGGAGCACCATTGGTAGTCCCAACTTGAATGGCGCATGTAGGAATGATTGTAATGTTACCTGGTGATCCCTTATCTTGGTAGTCTTGATGGTTAAATCATGATGTAGCATGAGTAAGTGAAGATGTTGTCCTAGAGCATGAACACAAGAAAGTATGCTAAAAGGACCAACGAGAACATATTATCGAGTAGGAAACGGTGGTAACTTGGTGAGGCAACTTGAAGGCTACATGTAGGAATCACTGTAAAACTACACGATGAGGTCCTATATTGGTAGCCTCAGTGACTGACTCATGTTGTTATATGAGGAGGTGATGATGGTGTACTAGAACACGAGTACAAGAAAGCATGATGGGAGGACCAAGGGGTACACCTTGTTGAGTATTAAAAGGTAGGAAATTAGTGAGGGTCCCATACTAAGCTTTGTATGGGAGAGAATGAATTTCCAATGTGGTGATTGTGTTCATCAGGCCATGAGAGTCAGAAATGGTAGTAGATAAATCAAGGATGTGGGGTTTCCATCAATGTAGGAACAAAATACATGGTGATTGTCATGCACGAGCTTGGAAAGAAAATGAACATAGTACCTCATTGGGCAATCAATTTTTAATGTCTATGTAGCTTTGGGGAGGTGACATTAGGTCATTTATGGTTGGGTGGAAAAGTGTAGCATCACCTATACATTCCAATATTCCACACAGTTGAAAACATACATAGCTTGGGATTCATCAAATCATAATGATGAGGCATATTTCAAGATATATAAGTGGATTTTTTGTCATGCGCAAGTATTGGGACCAAAATAGTGCCATGTGATAATTGGGTGCTTTTTTTAGTGTTATATGATGCTCAAACACAAAAATTGCTAATACATACATGATACAATAATAGGCATATGATATGTTATTAAACATAAAAAACATTTAAAAAATTTCAATTTATTATTAAATGTAAAAAGTGTTAGAAATTTAAATAAGGTCAACCTCGGTTTGTCATAGTCAAGATTTAAATATGTTTAACAATAATATTAATAAAGTTGAATACTAATAATGATGATTAGATATAATTTTGGGATTCAACTGCGTTAAGTAAGTCATTCACGTATGACCATTTCCATGAGAGGTAGTCGTAACTGACTAATTTCTCATGATTTTTGAATAGTTCACTTAGCACTCATTGCATCGGGTGATGCTCAGAGGGGTGAAGAAGTGGGATTGAAACTAGTGAAATGAATCACATAGCATCAATCATCACTTCCGGGGCTTGCACCCGGTAAGTCATTCACGTATGACCATTTCCAAGAGAGGTAGTCGTAACTGACTAATTTCTCATGATTTTTGAATAGTTCACTTAGCACTCATTGCATCGGGTGATGCTCAGAGGGGTGAAGAAGTGGGATTGAAACTAGTGAAATGAATCACATAGCATCAATCATCACTTCCGTGGCTTGCACCCGGTAACCAGGACTTCCCAGGAGGTCACCCATCCCAGATCTCCTCTGGCTCAAGCGCGCTTAACTGTGGAGTTTTCCCACAATTAAGCCCACTTAGCTTGCTACCCCATTTGCAAAACCTTAGCAAGTATTGTGCCTCATGAACCATTCAAGTAGAGATCCCTTCACTCTTTTTGAATGGATCATGAGGCACAATACTTGCTAAGGTTTTGCAAATGGTGTAGCAAGCTAAGTGGGCTTAATTGTGGGAAAACTTCACAGTTAAGCGCGCTTGAACCAGAGGAGATTTGGGATGGGTGACCTCCTGGGAAGTCCTGGTTACCAGGTGCAAGCCCCGGAAGTGATGATTGATGCTATGTGATTCATTTCACTAGTTTCAATCCCACTTCTTCACCCCTGTGAGCATCACCCGATGCAATGAGTGCTAAGTGAACTATTCAAAAATCATGAGAAATTAGTCAGTTACGACTACCTCTCATGGAAATGGTCATACGTGAATGACTTACTTAATGTAGTTGAATCCCAAAATGATATCTAATATAATGCACTGCGTAAACCCCCATACTTAAATTCAAAAAGATTGAAGGGATCTCTACTTGAATGGTTCATGAGGCACAATACTTGCTAAGGTTTTGCAAATGGGGTAGCAAACTAAGTGGGCTTAATTGTGGGAAAACTCCACAGTTAAGCACGCTTGAGCCAGAGGAGATCTGGGATGGGTGACCTCCTGGGAAGTCCTGGTTACCGGGTGCAAGCCCCGGAAGTGATGATTGATGCTATGTGATTCATTTCACTAGTTTCAATCCCACTTCTTCACCCCTGTGAGCATCACCCGATGCAATGAGTGCTAAGTGAACTATTCAAAAATCATGAGATATTAGTCAGTTACGACTACCTCTCATGGAAATGGTCATACGTGAATGACTTACTTAACGCAGTTGAATCCCAAAATGATATCTAATAATGATGATGACAATAATAAAAATAAATCATAATATTGTTGTTGGGATTATTATATGATTGAATATATTATTAATAATATTATTATTACTACTGATATTAATGACATTAATATCAGTAGTATCAATATTAATATCATTTATCAGTAATATTAATATTATGATTTGTGAATAAGGTTTAATATTTAAAGTAATAATAGGGTTTGTGAATAAGGTTTAATATTTAATAATAATATTAGGTTCTATGAATAAGGTTTTATAAAGTTGACTACTAATAATAACAACAATAATAATATGAATTTTAAGGTTGACTATATAAGGTGACTTTAGTTAGATATGGGCACCATGTTTTACTATGTTCAACCATAGTCAAATATGGTATCTTATAGATAACTATGGTCAACATGGTTAACCATCACCAACTATACTTTATTCTATTTAGGATGGTTTACACTAGTCAAACATTGTCAACCATCAACATTATTTAGCCATCATAATCCACCATCAATGGTCAATTATGATCAACCATGGTCATCTATAGTTGACCATAATCAATCTTGGATAACAATAGTCAACCCATTCTCAACATGGAAAATCATAGTCAACCATGGTTATTATGGTGAAACTTGCTCAACCAAGGTCACCATGGTTGAACATGGTCAATTTGGCCTTCCACTGTGTACATGGACCACCATAATATATTATAGAAAACTATGGTCAACCATGATCTACCATGATCAAACATGAACATCCATTGTCAACCATAGTTAATCATAATATATCATAGTTAGCAATAATTAGTTGTGGACAACCATGGTCATCCATAATCAACTCTATATTGACCATAAGAAACCCTCCTTAACTATAACTTGAACATATTTAGCCATAGTCAACCAATATCTACCATTTCTACCCATTCACATTGATCGTCCACTAGCAAAACCCAATTAGTAAATGTGGTTGATATACACCGATCGACGTTGGTTTCCACTTTATATATGCCAATAGGCCTATGAACCACATTTACTAATGTGGTTTTGATAGTAGATAGTTTCAATAAATTATTGATGAGAATGTTCATATCAGATATTTAACATACAAAATGCAAAAGTTATATGTACATGGATTTTTTTTCTTGGTATATAATTTTTTTCTTGCTGTAAATTATTTTACATGCACTAAAATATGTTAGACATTGAATTTTAAATTATAATAAAATCTTAAAGTTCACTAAAATTTAGTGATAACATGTTTTATTAAAAAATTTAATTATAAAGTATAAACTTTTATAGTCATGGTATTTATAAAGAGAAATATAATATAGTAAATATATACACCATGCACAACATAAGCATCATGATTTATCCTATAACGATTAATCAAGAAATCTTGTTGTTTACAAACTTAATTCCTTCACTATAAATGAGTTTAAAGTGGGTCATAAACACCAAAATAACACAAAAATGGAGAAATCCCAAAAAATTTAGTGCATATGAATAACATGTGGAAACACATTTTCAAAATTATCCCACCTACTATTTTATTTGCATATGGGAGGTTAGGTTTTACAAAATCAACAATGTAAGATAGCAATGCCGATCACTTATCTACATCAAGAGAACTCGTTAGTTCCCATTTTTTATCAATGAGTCGACAACATTATTCAAAGTTTCAATCGTCACTAGCAACCCCTTCTTGTATTTGACCTCGTCTATCAAAAAGTGGTGTTGAACATCTATGTGCTTTAGTTTAGGATGATAGGTAGGAAACTTTGGTCTAAACTATACACTTTGATTTTCACAATCTAGCCTTGTAACTTGGTGTAGAATCCAATTTCCTAAACATAATCTACATAAATATATAGATTCCATATTTAGATGAATAGTTGTGATGTATTTGATTTTTACAGTTTATAGTGCAACTAAATCCTATCTCTTTCTTTTCCAACTAATTACTCATCCAAATACGCTAAACACATAACCACTTGTAGATGTTCTACAATCCAAATTGTCATCCTAGTGTGCATCAACAATCCATGTATATCTAATGCTTTGTCTATTCCAGATATTCCTTGGTAGGGAATTTAATAATATGTAATTCCATGTAAATATTTTAAAACCCTCTTTATATCTATCTAATAATCCTTCAGTGGGTTTGATATATACTATGTCAAAAATCACACAACATGGGGATTTTTTGGTCTAGTATGTACCATTACATACTTCATACTTCCAATAGAACTAGCATGAGGAACACATGAAATTTCCTATTCCTCTTCATATGTCTTGGGATATTAATATGCATATAAAATTATACCTACATGAATAGGTACCTTGACCAATTCACATTCTTGCATATTAAACCTATGCAATATGCCTTAACATATTTCCTAATTCATCCAAAGTTTCCTATTTTCTTGATCTCTTTTAATTTCCATGATAAAAATGTAATTTTAGCACTAATATATTTCATACCAAATTTAGAAGAAAATTGATTTTTGACATCCTTGATGATTTCCTTTTTTGCAATTAACAATATATTATCATCATAGAAGCTCACACAAATAAAATTATGATTAACAAGCCTAAAAGACACATAATGGTTGGATTTTCTTCTCAAGAAACCATGTTTCAATATATAAGTATCAAAATTTTGGCATCACATCCTTAAAGATATTTTTGACCCATACAAGGACTTTTTCCAACTTGCAAATCATCCATTTCTTTCCCTTTACTACAATACCTTCTAAACATTTCATGTAAATTTCTTCTTTAATATCCTCCATGTAGGAATCATAAGTTCACATATTTCTCTCTATTTCAAGATCAAAAGTAGTAGCATTGAACAAGATCGATCTAATAAAAGTTAATTTAGAAATAAGAGGAAATATTTCAAGCAAAATCACTTCCCTCTACATGGGAATATCCATTTTCTGCTAAGTATGTTTTGCACATCTCTATTTTAGCTTCTCTATTGAACTTCATAAAAACCGATTTGTTGCTAATATAATTTCTTCTAGACAGAAAATGCTATATATCTAAGACATCATTCTTACCCAATGTATCCATTTCTTTGGCCATGAGCTTCTTCCAAAATTTACTATTCTCTAAAACTACTACATCCTTAATAGATTTAAGATAATCATTAGTAATAATTAAAATAAAATTAGAACAAAAACTAGATGAAGTATATATTTCTATTTTCCTTCTTTCCAAAATCAATTACCTCAATACTGGAGTATGAGGATTTTCTTCTTCTAATTCATGTTCTTATTTTGAGTCACGTTCTTCTTCTTCCTTTTTCATTTATAGGAATCAATAATTGGGGTGGGTTCTTACTTGCATAAGACAGGGCTGATTTTGACCACTACTACTATAACCTCTAAATGAGCCCATATGTGCCCCCACACATGACCCACATAGTACATTAGGGTATTTGAAACTGAACCTAAAATTTGCACTATGTCTTCATAATACGATGATCACTAATCAAAGTACACCCCTAAGGGATTTTGAAAAGGAGGACATTGAGGTGGTCATTGATCTACTTATGTCTGCACTAATTATGAAACCATTTATAATTTAGTTTCTCTAGGTGGAAGCACAAGTTCAACCATTACCTCAAGGTGACCCCATGGCTTTAGGGTTAGGCCTTTACAATAATTCAACCTTACCCAAAGGTAAAAAATCCTTTCTTTCCACCATTGGATCCAACCCCTTCATGCATGTTGAATTAGATTATTCATCCTTCAACTCTAACTCTATTTTCTTTTTGACATTCTCCCTTGTTAGGACTTCCTATTTGGGAACCTATTTAACTTCTTTAAAACAATTACTTATCTACAAATAATATTATTAAACACTAGGTTCCAATGTTTATAACCTATGATACCATATTTATAATAAGTAAAGTTCACATTTTTAGGCTATATTATATGAGTTACACTAATTCTACTTTGGATCATGTCTAGAAACAACAAAACCAAAAGCTATGAGAAGTTTAGGATGCTTTTTTCTAGTAGTCCATGCCTCATGCATAATTTTATTAACCAACATCGATGAAGGTGATCAATTTACTAGGTTATATGTAGTATCAAGTGCCTACTTCCATAGTTCCAATTTTAACCCAACACCACTAATCATCCTCCTTTCCTTTTCCATCATTATCCTATTCATCCTTTTTGAAAATCCATTTTGTTTAGCTATACATGGAGTAATATTTTTTATTTTTGTTTAATAGTTATTACAAAATTCATTAAATTCATTCCCATATAGCTTTACGCCATTCATTCCCATCTAAAATATGAAATCATCAACCTACACGAAAAGGACAAAATAAAATAAGTCCACACATTAGAACAAATTAGATCACTTATAGCTAAAAGGAGAACTGATCTCACCTTCCTAAAATGTTGCAGATATTCTTCTACGATTCCTAGCTTTTCCAAAATCAATCACTCCCTCAAAAATCATAAAAATAAACATATTTTCATTAGAGTGAGCATGTCACTTCTATGTAGTGAAATCAAACCAACCAGAATGAAACTTGATTTGTTGCCTTGGAAAGCATTTAATTTACACATATAATTGGCCAATCAAATTGATCCTATATTATGGTCTAAAATTGATGTCACCACGTCTCTAAAGGCTCTCAGAATTGAAGAATTAACCTGAAAAAAACAAGCTTAGAAATTTTCAAAAAAAAATCACCATGATGAATTCTCTCCCCTCCCTTTGAACTCTGTAACCCCTCCATTTGAACTCTGTAACCACATCCACTAACGATGATACTTATGAAACTATAGAATCAATTTCTCTCAAAAAAACATTTATAAACTCAATTATCAACCAACATTCAATCTCTAATAATCAAATTAATCTTCTTGTAACATCTTCATAAAATACTTCTCCTAAACTAAACACAAAATATTCAAACAACAATCTCTTTAATTAATATTATTTCCTATATTATTTAAGACACATCGTACATAATTGAGAATAATAAAAAATATTTTAATTATTTTTTGCTAAACATCAAAATTAATTATCACTTAAAAACCATCATAATTAATATATAATTCTTATTAATATTAACACATAAAATTATTTATATAACCCCTAATAACTTTATTAATAATATGACATATATAAACCATATTATATAACACATCTTATAATATATTAATAAAACCCTTCTCTTTTTTACTTTGAGTTTTTTATTGTCAGCTATTTTCCAACCTAACTTCTCATATTTATTATAACCCATGGTTTTATCAGTTTTCCATATTTCTTTGTATCCTAAAGATGAACCACAGTTGTGGGTTCGAAACGTCAATCATTAAACTATCATGAATGTGATGGATCCAAAAATATATTTGAAATAAGATAACAATTGTAGAAATATGAAATTTGAAACCATTCGCTGTTGTTAACACCTTTATTTTCTTCTCTACCTTATTTTCCAAACGAGACATAAATTATTTAAACTTACCAAACAAATTAGATTTTCTTTCAAGGATACACAAAAGAAATCTTTTGTCTTAAAAAATCATTTTATATTTTAGTTATTTTACATTAAAATTTAATATCAATTGAATTGTCTTAAATATAAATTTTAAGACAAAAATAGTATAAGAAAAAAATATTTTAAGACAAAACTTTATATTTAAGACAAAAATAGTTTAAGACAAAATGAGTTTCAGACACAAATATTTTAAGACAAACTTTATATTTAAGTCAAAAATAGTTTAAGACAAAATATTTTAAGAGAAAAGCAGTTTGAGACAAAAATATTTTATGAGAAAACTTTATTTTAAGACAAAAAGAATTTAAGACAAAATTATGTTAAGACAAAAATTTATATTTAAGACAAAAAAATTTGAGACAAAAATATTTTAAGAAAAAACTTTATATTTAAGATAATTGCCACTTTAGATGAAACCTTTTTAATACAATTAAAAATTAAGACACAAACATATCAATTTAAGGCAATAATATCTAACAACTGCAAAATTGACTCTGATAGTGTGCCCTAAGTCCACCAGCTTGCAGGGAACTACGTCTATCTTGTGCCTATGCTGAGGTTGTTATTTTACTTACCATTCACGTTATCTTATATAAAGACAACCATTTTTTGGGCTCCTTGTTTTGTGGGGGTAGTCGACTAAGAAGAGCGCGACAACTTTTACTGAAAATATTTCTCGGACATCAATTCCTCTTCTATCCCTTTCATATTTGATGATATGATTAGAGATAACTTGTCTAACATTGCATTCAACACTGCTACAAGAAGGGGGATTTTCAAACAATTTTTTAAGAGAAAAGAAATATTTTGTCTTCAAATTTGCAATGCGGGGTGCTGGTAAAAAAAGGTAAAGGTAAAGGATTAGGGGTCTGTCTACTAGCATTCACCAAGTGGTTGGTTTACCATGGTTGTGAAATGATATTAAACAAAGGAAAAGCGTTCCTGAGACACATAGCCATGGGACAGGTGAGGCAGATCAGGGTTCGTGTGAAGAACTTGTATAAGCTAGATGTGGAAGACTGTGCTGCATTAAACACTAAGCCGGAGAAAATATAGGTCATGATGTCGATGAACTTTGGCACAAAATACTTAGTCATTTGCATCATGGTACCTTGAATATTATACAACAAATAACCATTGGCCTCCCTAAAGGATCACTTAAGCAGTACGATGTATGCAAAGGATGTAATTGCAGAAGTACATAAAATCCACATTCTATGATCGGGACAACAAAGCACATGCAGTCCTATAAAGGATCCACTATGATGTTTATGGACCTTTCTCGACAACCTACACTGTCAGACACAAATATTTTGTCATTTTTATTGATGACTTCTCACGGAAGTGTTGGATCTTCTTCATGTGGAAGAAATATGAGACATTCTCCAATTTCGTAGAATTCAAGGCACTGGTTGGAAAATAAGCTAGCAAGAAGGTGAAGGCTCTATTGTAGTGGCTACAACACCCTCGAAAATTTTGGCCTGCACTTAAATTTCGGAGCCTACTATGGATATTGTGATCGATCGTTCCTTAGTCACTTATTTGTAAGTTGATCATGATCTCAAGCTCCCCTTTTCGATCTTAAGAGTCATTCATGATTTTATTTTTACATAGAATGCGTCATCTTTGGGCATGTGGGTTATCGCTTGTCATGCAAAGGGAGGTTTGTTTTGATTCAAGGGGAAATATTTATGAGAATCGGTTGTCCTCACCACATAGACATGTTTCACACTCTTTTCACACAGTCTATCATCCTCCCAAAGTCTATCATCGAAGCCACACTTTTCGTAAGATGCCACAAAGGTTGTTGCAGTAAGAGAAGTATGTGTTATATGTTCTAGATGGTCTATGTTGTATTGCTAAGTTTTCAAGTGTGTGATCATAGTCAAGTTTTATCATTGTTCACATCAGTTCCACTACTCCCACACTTAGCCAAATTTCGGAGTATCCTTATCAACCTAGCCTCAGCCAACTTTCCTGAACTGCGCACTTCACATATGCGACCCTCAAGATTTTCCCTTGCCTATTGAAAATGCGCAACGCACACAAATTCCAACCTCATTTAGCATTCAAAACTGTGTTGTGGTTTCCTCCAATGTCCTTCCCTCAGCCAGAACCCAATGTCTCCAGAAATTGTGCAGTTTTGTCCCTCGACTACCTAGTCTGCCTTGCATCTTGAAATTGTGTAGATGTGTCCTCAAAGGGCCTCATCCAATAGTAGTGCCTTTCATCCAGCTAAAACTGTGTAAATGTTTCCTCCCAGGGCCTCATCCCATAACAATCACTGCTCGCTAAAACTACACAATTATGTCTCCCGGGGCCACGAAGAAAGATGAGATGATAGATGACTCTCAGGGAGCCGAGGATAAAAATAAGTGTTACACAGTAATTTATCACTGCCTTCCTGTCAGTCACCCTGCTGCGTCCAGAAGTCACAATCACTAAGTGTTTGATCCCTGAACTGGCTTAAAACCCATTTTTCCAAAGTTTTGTGCATCAGCGCGTCTGTTCCTAAAATAACCGCGATGACCAGCGCCTCACAGTGTATGTCGTGCGCTGCCATCGCGGAAGAACATCACTTTTCCGCGATGACGCACAGCGCGGCTTTCCCGTGTTCTTCCGCGCTGACATGACTTGTTCAGTTATTGTTATGTGCTGACAGCGCGGCAGTCTCCATATAATCCGCGCTGATCCAGTTTGGGCGAATTTGTTCAAACAACCAGCCTTCCAGATCTCTCCAGGCTTGGTTGTTAGCTTTGTGAATATCGACTCCCTTCTATGGCATGTCTGTTCGACCCTTTGCAACTACTCCCCTTGAAGATAAGCTCATCCTTCCACCTTTTTAGGAGACTCCTTCTCCTATATAAACTTCCACCATTACCATGAGCAGCTGGTTAGAAACTAGTGGGAACTAGCTAGACTTAGCTTGGATTGTACAGAGCTTGTAGTGCTCAGATTGCTGCTATAGGTTTGGTGTGTTAGGAGTGGAAGTGATTCATTGCTTGGGGAAGTTTGTTTGTGACATTTGTGTGAGAGAGAGAGAGTTGTTTGTCTTGGGAGAACCATCCTCAAAGGTGAATGCTCGAGATACATGCTGACTGATCCCTCCTGAGAAGTTTATCGACGTCAGAACATTTGGTTGTACTCTTCTCTATTCTGATTAATAATAGATGACTGCTATTATTGTTCCATTCTCGTTTGTTTATGCAATGGATAAATGTGAATTATGTCTTTTCTGACTGACATATAGTTACTTTTACTAGATTTCACGCTTGCGTTTGCTTTCTCTTCGTGTGTACAGGTGTCCGTTCGCGGGGATCGCGGGGGACTGTGACCAGCCGAAGCGAAGGAGCGAAGGAGACATCTCTTCGTCCAATGACAGCGCAGGAATCCAAGTAGGTGCTCTTTACTTCTTGTTTAATTGTAACTAGGAACATGCGTGGCAGCATTGTGTGATTGTTGCTAGACCCCTATTGGGCTAGTAGGGATCGCCTCTATCCGTAGAGGGGATTTACCTCTCCAACAATTTGGCGACTCCGCTGGGGATCAGCCTTTTTGTCTCTTGAGTCCACTTTTGTGTTTGGCTTTGATTGATCTCTTTTTGGGTTTTTGGGATTGTCTTTATTGCTTATGAACTTTCTGGGTGTTTCTGGAAAGCGTCTTTATTATTAAAAAGCTCCTGCCTTTGGTTTGGGAAGTTTTTATTTTGGCTTTCCTTGTTTTTTACTCCCAGCGCGTTTTATTTCGGAACAGTCGCGCTGACATCGCGACTCTGTTCTTTGGTTTTCTCTTCATCGCGCCTGTACGTCTAACAGCCGCGCTGACCTCGTTTTCAAGGGCAGCGCGCTTTATTCGTGTTCTTCCGCGCTGACATCGCGCCCACTCTTCTTTGTGATTTTGGTCGTCGCGTCTGTGTGCCTTATATCCGCGCTGACCTCGTTTGTCCTAGGGCAGCGCGCTTTTTCCCTGACTTTCCGCGCTGACGTCGCAAAGTTGCTGAAGGCCTCTCCCTGTCAGCGCCAAGTTGCTGAAGGCTACCCGCGCTGAGCCTGAAAAACTCATTTTTGTCCAAATTGACCTCCTGAACCTCTTGCTGTGACTTTCCCTTCTTCTCCCCGCTTGTCTGATGACTTGTTTTTCACTCTCTGAACTTTGAACTGTTTGATTACGGAGCTCAACTCCATAGGGTTTCGTTTTGCTTGGTTTTGAGTTTGCAAACAACTTCCCTTCTAGCTGCTTGGTTCGTGTGTTCATCCTTACTTTTGCGATTGCTGGATTGTGTTTGGGTCTCTAATTGACTGGTTGCGACTCTGGTCCGTCGGATGTTTGCTTTTCTCTATTGATTGCGCACTCTGAACCCTAGGACATCTAGTGGCCGTGTGTGTGTCAAGCCTCCCGTGAGGATCCCTGTTTGCTTGATTGACCAGCTCGTTCTAGACTCGTTTTCGCATTTTTTCAGTGATTGTCAGAGTGTATTGGATTGTGCTTCCAAGTGGTCTTTTTCGCTTCCTCCTTGCTTGCGATCCTTGCTTGTTTTGCAGAGCTTAGATCACATAGCTCGTGCATTGCCTTGTTTCCTTTTGATTTCGAGACTTTGGTTGAGTGTTTTTGGGAACTTTGTGTGCTCTCATTAAGTAGTTTACTTGGTGTTCAAGTTCCTCCAAATTCCTTTAGGTGTTTTATGTCACTGAAAAGAAAACGAATTAGTAGCTTGCTTTAAAATTCGGAAAGGAAAAGAACATTTCATTGATTTGCATTTTCAAAAGAAAAGTTTCCTTTCCTCGCTTTAGTTGCATTTAGCTGCTTGTTTGTTTGTATTCGTTTTGTTTAAAAAATTCTTTGCTCTCTCGTAGCTAGAATTCATCGAACGAAACGAAATTCTTTTGCATATAGATTGCATCTAAGTAATTGTGAGCGAACATACGATAGAGCTTGAAATCGAAACTTAATCTCAAGATCAACTATAAAATGAACCAAATGAATCTAAAAACGCATTGGAACTAAACGCAAATATTTAGAGGTCTAGGTTAGAGACGTGTTCCGGCGTCTTAAAACATAGTCACTGTTGTTTCACATTAGGTTGGGTGATTCCTCCTTCTGTGACTCGATAGTGGTCTAATACGGACTGCGCTCCCACGTACCGTCGAGTATATAGGGAGACCCCACTAGGCTTTTATCCTTTATCCATAGGAAGCCGAGTCGGCCGCCCTACAATTCGCAATGCAGTGAACACAGCATTCACGAAGATTGACCACCCGTACCCTAAAAAGTATTCTGTGGTTTTGCGAAGAGTTTGGCACACCCTCTACCTAGAGTTCCAGAGCAGTCGCTTTTGATCCTTTTCGGACTCCCTAAACGAAAAGGTGCCTGTGAGCGTCTTGTCACTTCGTGCTCATTAAACATTCGAAGGAGACTGGAGTCATCTTTGTCCTTTTCTCGACTCCTGAAATATGAAAAGGTCAAGTTTGGTCCTTGCGTCTTAAAATTAATTTGGCCACGATAACATCACCTGGTTAGATCTTGTGTGCGTTAGCTTGAGTAGGTTTCGTTTTCGTTTGCTATGGCAACTTTTCCAGGATTCACTAACCCAGGTTCCCCCTCTGATGGGAACCCAGGACAATTCCCTCCTCTTGGGAATGTTGGTGCCCCGTATATGGCGACGTTGTCCCTACCAGGGTTAACTGTCGGGTTGCCTGTGTGGTTGTTTTCAACCTCTTTGGTCTCTACCGTATCGGCTGTTAGTCCATCAGTCCCTCCACCTGAACAACATCATGTTGATCCTAAGGTGGATCTCTCCCCTTCGACGCCTACCTCTACGTCTTCCTCTTGTACTTCGCCTGGTGAAAGTCTCGATTCGCATAACCAGGTGGCTAAGAAGAAGAAGAGGAAGACCAAGAAGAAGAAGTCCCCTAAGGGAGAGCCTACACACATAGTTCCCCCCTCAAGTCCAGCTATCCACTCCAGTATACCTGAAGTCGGGTCACCTTCTGCTCCTCCGCGGAAGGTCAAGTTTCCTTGTCGATTATGCAAGGAGGACCATCTCCTTCGTGATTGCCCTGGCATTCCCAGGGTATTAGAAGTTTGGTCTCACGATCCAGCCCGCCCTCCATCGTCCACTGATGATCATGGAGATGCTACCTCATCAGTTGGGAATGGTAAGGAGGAAGGGAAGCTTCGAATCCCCTGCCGACTTTGTGAAGGCAAACATCCCCTTCACCTTTGTCCACTCATGGATAAAGCCTCTGCTACGTTGGAAAGTCTTGCTGCTCCTCCGAATCCACTTCCCGCTGGTTATCAGCGTCTTTCTACAGCTATAAATCGCGCCCCTGTTGACAAAGAGATCACTTCAGATTCCTCTCTTGTCCAGCCCCCTCTTCCCGAAACCGGCTGTTCCCAGCCCATCCCAGACCCGTCATCGGTCGGACAGAGCATTGAATCGAGTTCGCCACTCGCTCACTCTGTTCCGGAAGAGCAAAATTCTCATGTTCTTCTCGTCTCCTCAGATTCTCCTGAGCTTGATAAAGGTTCTCCTGAAACCTCTCCGGAGAATTTAGATTCGGTTCTTTCGGAGCAGGGGGGCAACCATATGGTTCCCCCACCAAGTAGTTCGGTCATCTCCTTTGACTGGAGTCGTTTGACTGCCCCTCCCCTTCCGTCCCATGTGCCTTTCTGGGTCACCGCCTATGCTTGCAGTAAAGCGCTGCCCGGCACTGTGTTAGACGAAGGAGCATCGGTTAGTCTCATGCCCGTTACTACTTGGCGAGCTTTGGGTTCCCCATCGCTCGTACCTGTCGCGCCGCATCTCACCGCGTTTGATGGAGGAACAAGTCAGCCATTAGGGATCCTCCCGCAGTTTCCTATTACTTTGGGAGTCAAGACCGTCTATATAGACGTCTCAGTTACCCAAGGTTCTTTAGACTTCAGTCTTCTCCTTGGTCGTGATTATGTGTATGCCATGGGAGCCCTTGTTTCTTCACTTTTCCGTGTGGTTTGTTTTCCACACGATGGAAGAATCGTGACATTCGATCAATTATCATTCGTTCGTCCACAAGCCCCTCCGGCACACTCCTCCTTCCCTCCTGGTTTTCATCCACAAGTTGCATCTGCCTCACCGCAAATCAACTACGTGGCCACCCAACCCGTGCCCGTACCCAGTGACGACACCATCGTACATAGTGTCCTGGGGGCATTAGGTCCTGATTTCCAAGATGTTGGACTCCCCTCCGGAGCCACTTTCTTGGGGGCCTCCACTTCCCGTTCATTATGATGAAGTCCATTCTGAGCACAGTTCCTTGTCTTGTGTCAAGCTCGCTAAAAAATGAAACACGGCGTTTGGAGCACAGTTCCTTGTCTTGTGTCAAGCTCGCTAAAAAATGAAACACGGCGGCCCGAGGATAGTTTTTACCTGTGTCAACCTCGTTAAAACAATGAAACATAAGCTCGTGCAATTCGAGCGCAATAACCATTTTGTCAACCTTCAACCCATTTTCAATGGCTTGAAGCTTGGGGGGCATGTACCTCGAATTGAGACACGATGCTGGGGGCATGCCCGTTCCTTTCCTATCAAGCATAGTTTGCATGTATATACGTGCCTTTAAGCTTGCATCAAAAATAAAATCCATTGTTCAAAGCATAGTTTGCATACGTGATTATCATGTGTGTTTTCAAGCTTTCATAAAAATAAAATATGTGCATATTTCACGATGGGTCGTTTGTTATGCAAGTAGATACATCAGATAACATGTGTGTCAAACAGTTGCGTAACATATGAAACACATCATCATATGTAAAAGATCCATCTAAGAATAAGCATACATAAATCATTTCAAGCATAGTTTGCACGTGTGTGTTTTTAAGCTTGCATTAAACATATAAAATCCATGAGTCGAGTGTCGTGCAAATTCATACATAAGATCACAAATTGTACTGAACATACGCATAACACAAGATAACACATCATCACATGTAACAACGACTCATCCAAAATCGGTATGTATATATATGTATATCGTGTGGCGCACTGAGGCGCTCAAAAATAGAAGTACATGTCCCAAAATCTCAATACATCTGAGTCATAATGTCTCAAAATAAACAGTGGAAATAAAACCTAAGTGACTAATCGGCTGGATGGTGCTCTCTGTAGTACACAGCCGCTCGTGCCACCCGCCTCAGAAGGCGGTGCACTCTGGGTTCCACACCCACTGTGTGGATCTGATGCTCCACAGGAACCTCCTCAACCCCCTGGAAGTCCGGCACCCCCTCCAGCAGCCCCTCAAGGTTGCGAGCCACAATCTCTGGTGTGTTGGCCCCTGGAGGGGCTAAGGCCAAAGCTCCGGCTCCCGGGCCCTCTCTCCGTGCCGTGGCAGCCAGGCCAATCGGTCTAGTAGGCCCCACATCTGCATGACAAGACATTTATTAGGACATGTACATAAAAATTTTTAAAAACAATACAAAACTCAAAAGACAAAAAGTGTCATACCTGCATCATCCCACTGTTCACCCGGAGGCAGCACCAAGTCAGGATCATTGCGGAAATCCATCCCCGCATATGGCCAATCCTGTACGAAGATCTCCTGCTGGTCCAACCAGTCTCTGAAAAATGCCCCCCAGCTATGTGGTCGGCCGCCACCCCCACGTGGCATAATCCGAGCCCATCGTGAGGCCCTCGTCTCTCGAGGATCTCTGGGGGCATCCACAGCCATAGACTGCAGTCGCATGGCTGGTACTCGCTCCAGAATGAGCGGGACTAGGATCGATCCATACCCGAACTGCTTTGTCTCTCCGCGACGGCAGTTGCTCAATTGCCTCTTCATGTTGTTGCACACTGCAGTGCACCAGTCAAACACGGTAGGCTCGAGGCACTCGAGGGCTAGTAGGAGATGGGTCTTGGATGCCTCGTGGTTCGCCATGCTGCCCGCTGCCCGGGTCACCATGAACAGGATGGTGCGCAGCACTATGTCTCTCACTGTGGGGATCGAGCACTTCCCACTCCGCGTTTTCACCGCCCCCGGGCAAACCTCAGCCATCAGGTCATCCAGAGTACCGCCGCTAGGTCGCTGCCCCTCCAAGATGGGCCTCGCACCTCGGCGCGACAACCCAGTCAAGAAAAAGATATCCATGTGGTCAAACTCAATGTCGTGACCACGGATGGTGAATTTTTGGTCCACCGGGTTCCATGCCCTAATCAGCAGCTCCAGCAGATCATGTTGGGCCCTCAGACGCGGCGTAAGGAAGAATTTCATGAATCCGCACGCCCGCATGGCGTTGCAGCAATTCACGTCTCCCCAAGCAGCCACATCCTCTACATCGTGAACTCTCTCTTTCCATTGAAAGGCCATGATGTCCTGCATGAACAATCAAAACCAATCAGAATTGTTTTCATGGAGAAATTTACGTTCATTTATTTAAAAACAAAACTTTTCCGCGCCATCGCGGCTGTTTTAGGGACAGCCGCGATGACAATGGCGGCTCTGTGTAAAAAATGCGAGGTCAGCGCGGAAGAACACGCCTTTTCCGCGCTGACCCGAAGTTGGTTACATTGGCTATTTTTCGGTCAGCGCGACCCCGTGGGCAATTTCCGCGCTGACCGAGGGCGCACCCATGCAAATAAAAAATGCCCGATTGGGCCCATTCAACCGTTAAAAAACTCCTAAAATGAACCAGAATGCAGGGCAAAGGAATGAGAACCTACCTGGAAGAAGCAGATCTGAAAATGGTCTCCGGATGGGCTGGAAATCGCTCCGTCAACTTTTTGGCTTCTCCACGTTCTTCGCACTCCAAATAGTAAAATGGTAAAAATGACTTATTACCCCCCCCCTATTTATAGTAAGAACTCCTAAATTACCATATTTTTTGGGTTTTTACCATTTTTAGCCATAAAACTAGCCTTGGTTCTGTTTTCAAGCATGTTTCAATATGTTTTTTACGTATATCGAATGGATTTATGCGGGTAGTGCCCTTGTGCAGGTACAGGTATCGCAGCTTGGTCATGACAGTCCACAATTCATGTGATTCCCAAAGTGTCGTCTCTAAGCTCTTTTCCGACGTTAAACAAGAGAAGATGGCCGAGCTCCCTTTCAGCTCGTTAAAGGGAACGAAAGGCGGTCGTTTTTAAGCTCTTTTTCCGACCGTTAAACCAAAAAGATCGCCGGGTGTTTGTCGTTTCGCACTCGATATTGGCTCTAAAACGACGTGTCTTCGACCACTTTTTTACTTTTTCCGGTCGGAGACACTATTTATGAAAAGTACTCCTCGGTTGTAATGACCGGGCGGTTCTTTCGAGCACAGTTTTATACTTTTTCGGGCTCGAGAGACACAACTGTACGAAAAAGGACCCCCCTGGAGTCTCCTTTTCCGCATCCTTTTCAGACTCTCGAAACAAGAAAAGAAGCCGAGTTTTTCCTTTGTCAGGCTCGTTAAACACTCAATGACATCGGATATTGTCAACATGACACACACCAAGCATATGTTATCCCCGTCAAGCTTGTCATCCAAAAATAATCGGGGTACCTGCCTGCAAAGGTGGGGAAAATGGAACTTTGATTACAGTCGTCTCGGCAGTACGTCACTCTTGAACATGGCACTCCGCTGTTTCGTGTCTGGGTGGGGTCATCTCATCTCGTTTTCACTAGCCTCCATGGGTTTGGGATATCCTATTTGACCTCTCATCTGTTCATTGCCGTCATCATCCTATCCGCTGCTCATTTGATGTCAAGTACTGCCAAATCCGTTACAGTGCCGTTATATGTTCAAGAGAAGTTGTCCTCTGCCACAATGCAACCTCGTTCGCTATCTCATCACAAATTATTATACCTCTGTCTCATGTCGATGATGTGGGAATCATCATGGCCCACCTTCGATCAAGGCCACTTCTCGTCGACTTCAACTCATTATCCGAGAAAGTGACTTAGAGACTCCTTCCAGGTGCCTTGGAGCCTGCATGCCTCAATGGCAGGTTCCTCGTGTTCGACGCAAGGTTTACATCATTGACCTACGATCGAATGATTCCGTGGGTGTTCGACACCAGCTCATTGATTCACACGCCACGGATTGTACCTATAGTACCTTGAGGGCCATTGTCATTATTGGTGGTACCTCTCGCGTCTGTTAACGGTTCTCATCATTGGCCGGTAATCAGACGATGTTCATGCATGTTCGACTCCAACCCCTGTATTCACATGTGTGGACTTGTACTCTGTTCGGGTCGAGATGGAGCGCAAGACCCTGGATCCTTGCTCACTGTGGTCCAGGTTGCGATTTTGTGGATAATCATTACATGACTCATTGATGGATGGCTGCGCCCATACCTGAGTCTTCATGGATGGCTGCGACCATACCTTGTCATTATTATGGTCTCTTTAGCTGGGTGGCTGCGTCCATACCATAGACCAGTCTCACATGTCTTTTGGATGGCTGCGCCCATGCCTAGACTGCATGTATATGATTGTCAGAGGTTTTTCGGTACTTCCTGGTGGTGTTCCAGTTCGGCGTGTGTTGTAAAGCATTTCACCCCTCCCACTCTCTCGGTCTTCATGCTTTAGGGGGCATCTGTTACACAGTAATTTATCACTGCCTTCCTGTCAGTCACCCTGCTGCGTCCAGAAGTCACAATCACTAAGTGTTTGATCCCTGAACTGGCTTAAAACCCATTTTTCCAAAGTTTTGTGCATCAGCGCGTCTGTTCCTAAAATAACCGCGATGACCAGCGCCTCACAGTGTATGTCGTGCGCTGCCATCGCGGAAGAACATCACTTTTCCGCGATGACGCACAGCGCGGCTTTCCCGTGTTCTTCCGCGCTGACATGACTTGTTCAGTTATTGTTATGTGCTGACAGCGCGGCAGTCTCCATATAATCCGCGCTGATCCAGTTTGGGCGAATTTGTTCAAACAACCAGCCTTCCAGATCTCTCCAGGCTTGGTTGTTAGCTTTGTGAATATCGACTCCCTTCTATGGCATGTCTGTTCGACCCTTTGCAACTACTCCCCTTGAAGATAAGCTCATCCTTCCACCTTTTTAGGAGACTCCTTCTCCTATATAAACTTCCACCATTACCATGAGCAGCTGGTTAGAAACTAGTGGGAACTAGCTAGACTTAGCTTGGATTGTACAGAGCTTGTAGTGCTCAGATTGCTGCTATAGGTTTGGTGTGTTAGGAGTGGAAGTGATTCATTGCTTGGGGAAGTTTGTTTGTGACATTTGTGTGAGAGAGAGAGAGTTGTTTGTCTTGGGAGAACCATCCTCAAAGGTGAATGCTCGAGATACATGCTGACTGATCCCTCCTGAGAAGTTTATCGACGTCAGAACATTTGGTTGTACTCTTCTCTATTCTGATTAATAATAGATGACTGCTATTATTGTTCCATTCTCGTTTGTTTATGCAATGGATAAATGTGAATTATGTCTTTTCTGACTGACATATAGTTACTTTTACTAGATTTCACGCTTGCGTTTGCTTTCTCTTCGTGTGTGCAGGTGTCCGTTCGCGGGGATCACGGGGGACTGTGACCAGCCGAAGCGAAGGAGCGAAGGAGACATCTCTTCGTCCAACGACAGCGCAGGAATCCAAGTAGGTGCTCTTTACTTCTTGTTTAATTGTAACTAGGAACATGCGTGGCAGCATTGTGTGATTGTTGCTAGACCCCTATTGGGCTAGTAGGGATCGCCTCTATCCGTAGAGGGGATTTACCTCTCCAACAATAAGTATACCAAGGAACCCAAGGTATGATAGAATATTAGGACTACATGAAGACTCCATCTGATGCATAACCTTTTGGAGGCTAGGTATGGAAAACAGAGCACATCTTTTGAAATACACCTCTTACTATAGTTTAAAAGTTTTCTTAACATTGTTGTATCATTTTGTCTTCAATGACATGCATGGTTTCAAGAACTGAAAGTCATTCCATGTGTTTCCTCTACGTGTCTTTCTCCCTTTCACCTGTTTATTACATAGCTTAGAAGATGAAGAGTAATACCACTTGTTTATTTAAGATACAGAGGTTGTGACCAACATGATCTTATGACTAACCAAGCATGATGCAAGGAATCCTAACTGGGATGAAATATGTTTGATGATATGTATATATTTAGTACAGTCCTTTGCATTAATCCTTGCTTTGTATCTGGCATATACCCTCACTGCTTATCAAATTTGGCTACCTGTTGCTAGTAGTCTCTTAGCTCTTTCCTAACAAAGCAGGGGTAGGAATTTCCTTCAACCTGATTTCTTCAAGGATCTTCATAGAAAGTATAGAGCTAAGAGAAGGAGATGTGGATTATCACTATCAAACTCTTGAAAATACTTTGCATGTTCGAACCTATTCAAACGATTAAGTTTCCACTCAACAACATTGTCAATCTTGGAAGACTCAAGAAATATCACATATCTAGATATTATAAACTTCTTACTTAATTCATGATAGAGATGGTATGATTTGGAGGTATGAGTACCCAAAGAAGATACATTTGTGACTCCTTGCAATGAGTTTTTTTATCTGTTTCTTAGGTATGAAGGCATAACAAGAGGAACCAAAAACCCTGAGATGCCTCACAGAAGGAATGTGGCCATACCACATTTCATAGGGAGTCTTGTTTCTAATAGCAAGAGATGGAAACATATTCTTTATATACACAACACATAAAACCACATCAACCCAAAAACTTATGAACTCAACATGTGGACTATGCCAAGTTCATAGTGAAAGTAATACATTCCAGTGAACTATGTGTTGAAAAATATAGCAAGAAATTATCAATTTGATTTTCCCTTGATCAAATTGAAAAAAATTGAATTTCACATCAATAGACAGCTTGGACGATGTTAACTTGTGTGACATGGCTTCTGTCACCTAGTTTACTCAACGAATTCGAGATGGAGGAGTTAGAGTTCAGTTCTGCATATGTGAATGCTAATTTGTAGCAATAAAGGTCAATTATCTCAGGTTGTTGTCAGTTAAACTATTTCTAACTTTTGGAGGAAATAGTGGAAGGTAATTTAAGCAGTGGGACTTCAGTCAAACTCAGTGATCATCTAGTTAACTGATCAATCAACCCAAAATAGTTGGGGCATGCAGAGAAGTTGAGTCCCTAAGATTGGTGGAGATTCCAAGGCAGTTTTAATTTCTTATAGCTCACAAAGTTGCAAGAACTTACTATAACCATAGTGGATGAGGTAGCTTGAGTAGGAGCTTCTTGTGAATTTAGAGATGGAATGATTGTTGGTAGCATTAATAGCCTACCAACAATTTGTTTTGCACCTCACTTCAATGTCTTGGGCAGGGTTTTTGAGGGTGGATAATTTTTTCTGATGCTTTTTGGTCATGCATGTCCTCACTAAGTATCTTGGGAGGTCTGTAATAGTTCCTTGCATGCACATCCTCACTAAATATGTTTCAGGATGTCTGTACTAGTTCTTTGCAAATTTATGTTTGTCAAGGCTTAACTACTAATGATCTTAGGTGCTCACAATAGTTTGACAGTTTATGGCACTCTCCAAATCACCATTCTTGAAAGGATCCAAAAAAATGACTTGAGAGAAATATGAGAATGGCACACTCTTATTGGTACCAGCCTAGAACTAGTGGAATTGGTTGGTCCCAATGGTTTTAGAGTTGTACTAGTCTAGTTTAGTGGTTCGGATTGGCTAAGGTTGGTCTTGTATTGAACTGACCTTAAAACACAAAAGTGACTAGTTCTCTACTAAACTGACCAATTTTGAAGAATGTAGCACAACATAGCTAATGCCCACAAAATATTAATTTTTTAATAAAAAATACTTAAAAGGAAAAAAAAAATATCTTAACCCCAGGGCCCTACAAAACCTAACCCGAGTAATTAATGGTAATAATTAATTTTTAAAGTTAAAGGAAAATTTGACATTCTCCTTACCTTTCATTTTTGAAAAGGAAAGATAAGGAAAATGTCAACTTTTACTTAAATTTTGAATATTAACATTAATTGTTTAGGGTTGTTTCAGAGTGGTTCCAACTTCATTCAATTTTGAGAAAGTCAAATTTTAGATCCCATTCAAAACTTAGTGGTGACTGTTTGAACCACTTCTTTATAATGAGTCCTAGACTTTGACTTCCAATTTTTCATGTGCATTTATTGCATAATCATATTCCTCGTGAGACTTTGCAACATAATTTGATATTTAATCCATTGCAAGCACTTGACCTAGCTTAGGGAACCATCAACTACCCCTCCCAAGTTTCTCCTCAACATTGAAATTTTCTTTGGAAGAAGGCATTCATTTTATCCATTAGATCATTTTTTCCACTCTGACAATCCAACAACACCCTTGCCAGCATATGCTTGACAATCCATCTCATCTTTACTATCTACCATATAAAAACTCTTAAATATTGTGTCTCTAATATAAAAGAGGAAGAACCAGAAAGTGCCTTCTTGACCCTCTTCTCAACCCACAATATGTTTAGCTTCTCTCTTGTGCTTACACTCTAGTCTTCTCGCAACTTTAGAATGGCGAATCTTAAACATGGTCTCATGATGTGCATTCAGAGAGGCAAAATTCACCCTTGATTTTCATAAAACTAGTGCCATAGCATTCCCTTTACCTTTACACGCAAGCATTTATTTTCCTTGGGAAGGACTGTTAAGCTTCCCATCCCTATTTCACCTCCCTCTTCTACCGTCATGAACCTGATAAGATGAATTTAACCAATCTCACTATATATGAGATAAACAACCCATCCAATTAGGTAGACTAAGTTGAGACCCTTTTAGAAACTAAATCCATCGCTCCACAATGATATGTCCCTCTCCAAAAACATCATCATGTTGTCTTTGAGATCTATCATTCCCATCATCACCATAAATTTCCCAGTGCTTCACTTACATCTTTGGTAACGTCATCATTCAGATCACTTATACTTTGTTGTATTGTTGCTTGTGTTATGATTTTCTTTAATGGAAATATCTCCCTAGTAGGCACGAGTAACCAAATTCAAGTTCTTATTGAACTCTTGTGTTAACATACTTAATTTTCATTTTTACCTATTCGGTTTCAAATTCTAGTGTGGTTGGTTTACTGGTTGACTACTAGCATTGACCGAACGGTTATTGATGATCATAGTTGGTTTAGAGTGAACGTTGGACTTTTCCTTGAAAATCAAGAACAAGAATATGCAATTATAATGGAACATTTCAGAACTCGTACTTTTCTACAAAGGATTACACTACTTTTATTCATCAAGAAAAGTTATATGAGAAAGAACCAAGTGGTTATGATTTTAAACATTTTCACCTACATTTCCTATCTATCATTTTCTTATTGAATGGGAAAGTTGGGTTTTTGGGATTTTCAAATTAAAGTTCTATGATGGTGGTGTTCATCTCGCATTTTTGTCTCCTTGTAAAATCTTGTTTGGTATGTGCAAAACGAGCATTGGTGCAGCTTTTAGTGGTGCAATTTTTAAAGATATGAAAATTCTATATTGATTTAAGACATGCAATATTCAATATCTACGTGATACCTTTTCTTGACATTCCATTCATAAATTTGAAATTTGTAACAAGTATAAATTTTACTAATTAATTATTATATTGATAATTAAAAAAATAAAGACGAACGAAGAATAATATGTAATGTAGGTTTATGTGAATGGAAAATGCTAAGACAAAGGAATAATTATATATAATGTAGGTTTATGTGAATGGAAAATGTTAAGACAAAGGAATAATTATATAATGATAGGTGGACCATAGGGTTTGTGTTCCTTACCATCAATGTATTCTATATAAAGAGGGAGAAGAAGGAGAAGATGAGATCGCTTTTTCTTGTGTAATTGAGGACAAGGCTAAGAAGAGACAACATAGTAATGGATTGATGGCTCATGCATGACTTGTTTTTGAAATATCTGTAGCAAGAAGTTCTATTCCTAGGTGAAGAGTAGAACTCCAAATATTTTTTGCAATAATCAATCTTGAGTGAATAGAATGTCATATGTACATATACCTTTGAGAGAGTACTTTATTCTAGGTGACGATAGAGTACATGATTTCCTTATTGGAAGTATTTAAACTTTTATCATGGTATAATTTAACTATAAATATTTAAAATACTAGATGTTTACAATCAATTTTATAAAGGGTTATGGGCTTCCTAATATTTTTGCTGGAATATTAAATATTGAGATAGAAATTTGTAACGATAATATAATGACCTCAATTCCTTGTGAATGCTGTAAGTATCTACTATGTGTATTTTTTTCAAATCAAATAGAAATATGATCAACTTTGTTTTTGCTAATGAAAAAACACAAACACATTATATTATATAAGATTTTTTGTTATTGTTAACAAAATTATCATTAAACATGGCTTATTTAGAAAATAACATATATTAAACTATATAATGAATTATTAAATTGATAACTATTTAATATGGGTTGACTTTTAGTGATGTTTCTATGGTTCATCTTATGATGTTGTGGATTATTTAGAAGTCACGTCACTAGTAAGTCAAGTTTTCATGTCTCCTTCTCATGTTTGTACAAAATAAAGTACATAATGGATGGGAATATTTAATTCATCATACGAAAAATGGGATCAAAAATTATCTTAACTTTACACACAATATATTGACAACCTATCCACGTGACAAGTACTAGAGTAGAGGGATTGCATCAACCAAGAGCTCATGTGTTGTAGTGATGGATGCATTAAAGAGGGACAATCAAATTAACTCAAACTACTAGAATTCAATATTGATGGGTGGAGGTTAAGTTGTACCTATTATGGTAGCCTCATCTTTAGTATCTCCTTCGTCTATGTGTTCTCTTTAGGTGATGGAAATTTTTCACAAAACTATTTTGAGCGTTAACATTTGTTGATTACATAGTCATCTTGTTTCATTAATAGAATTATATTTCTTGATAAAAAAAGTAGCAAAAATCCTATTTTTGTGTTAGGATTAAAAATAATTTTTCCTTCCCCTAATATTATTTTTTCTTGAGCAGGTGGAGGATTTTGAAGTTGGCGTATTATGTTCTTCTATGCAATGTGAGCAGGCGTCGACAAAATTTAAGGCCTCAATTGAGAAACCTGGTGAAATAGATAGGTGTTCGGTAAAATCTGTTGATATTGCTGTCAGGATATCAAATGGCACCTCCTACCTAACCTAGTCACAGTAACATAAAATTAAACTTTTAAGTTCCACTTTAATTCTCCCTGCTAAGTTTTTACCACAATCTTAAGGGACCTTGGTAAAATAAGTATGTTAATGATTAGTCGTGACATTCTGGTGTAATAATATTTGTACATACCATAGAGTACATAACTCCATATCAATAACTAACCTTGTGTATCTATGTGGATGATATTTTTGTTATGGATGACATAGTATCTTGGTGGAAATATGTTTGGATCCATATGAACATGGTGATAATATTTAACAAAATCCTCATGTCTATTCATCAATTTCATGTGTGATTAGTCCCGACCCAACATGCACACTCGTACCTAGGATATAAGATTATGTAATCCTTTCTTGGATGACTTCATTGTCAACATTGTAGGAAACATTTATACCCTGAGCAACAAACAGGGTGCATGGAAGGCTTTCACAGATCCACTAGAATGAAAAAAATACCACCTTCCTGATACTTCTCGAACTTCCCGCACAGAAGGAGACACCACCAGCCCCGACTAAACCTCCATTCCCCACGGTGCTGAGTACATGAAATACAAAAAAACAACCACCTACCATGAGCCAAAAATATGCACCTCACCTAAAGTGGCCACCCATGAGCCGCATTAACTAGAGCTTAAGATTTTCGCTCCAATGGCTCCACCCAACAACAAAGAAGCCTATAAATGGACCGAAGAGGAACACTACTACTCATTTGTTCCAGAAAAAACTAGTTCCCACCCGACCCGAACTGAAACTGCACAAGATGAAATAGGGGATCTTAAAGGGGCTGCAGAAGCCCTTTTTCCTAATTTTATCCCACGTAAGGATCTTTCCATGCCCGATGAGACAAAGAAAAGATGAAATCATGGTCCACAACTTTGAGTACCAGATTTGTTTCCATAATGGGTCAGGAACCTAGTTAGATGAGGTAGAAAGTGTCGAATAAGATTCTTTAAGAGAGAACATACCTTTTGAAAGGTTCCCCAACTGAAGCTTGTCTAGTTTTCCTTTGTTCATAATAGGACGCTTACGCAGAATCAGGGTGAGGTCTTCCCAATCTAGGGATGAGTCCCACACTGGCTAATGATTCAGAGACATCCAAAATCTCCACTTCTTCAATGCATTGGAGTCTTACCAAAACTATCTAACTTTCTCCGCACCTAGATGGGTGGTAAAGGTTTGAATATCACATAGAATTTCCTCTAGATTAAGTTTGGGGTGCTGCATCGAGGCCTCCTCCCAAAATCTATGTTTACTGTCGTTTCTGATCTCCCAAAAACCATGGTCCTCATTTACTACCTGGTTGTAATTAGCCCTATTCCAGATGGAGGATCCACTTGGCCAGAATAAGGGCTATAATGGTCACGCAAGTTCTGATGTGATGAGACCTATCGACCGTCCCATTGACTTGAAGGTGATGGTGGAGAAATCTTTGATTAGTGAACTACTAAGCTACTACCTTCTCGTTAAGAAAACAAACCACTAAAGAATTCATTTCTAATTCCTTTTATGATTTCATGATAGGTATGATTTTCTGGAGAATTTTTCTTGTGTGATGAAATATAATTTCTAACTTTATGATGACTTCAATAAATAAAACAAATTTTCTACCTTTTAGGTCAGAACTCCTTATTTTACTGAGAATATCTATGGATGATCACATACATTTCTTGGTTCACCAACAAATTCTAGGGTTTTTGTTGTAATTTCATTCCTACCAGGATTTGAATAGTTGTTTGCACCGAGGTACTTAAATCCTATAATGGCTTCCTCATTTAGTCTCTCTTAATTATTTGTATTGACCCTTTTCTTTTCCTTCACAATTATTGACTACATAGAGTCATTGTAACTTTTGATGGAAGCGATTTTTTTTGGTACTCTGTTCCTTTTAATACTAATGGAAATTTCTATCATTATTCATTAAAGATCATATCATTCCTACAACATGCATGGCTATAATTCCCAGCTATATATATATATATATATATATACATATCATTTTTTCTTATATTATAGTTTCCATATATGTTATAGTAGTTACCATAGCTTTTTCCTTCTAGTACTCACATTTTTATAGTACTTCGAATGTTTGATTTACCCCATCTATGTGATAATTGGATCTTTTTCTAATAGGGCTCATAGCCACTATATGCTTGTTTACAATGTTAAATTGGTTAATTCTTATATGTTGTAATGACAAATGAAGTATTTGATCCTTGAACCATTTGTTCTTCTTTAAAAGAAACAATCAAGGAAATTTTAATAAGGGATATTAAAATTCTTGTCTATTCTCTTAGGAAAATCAAACCCTTAACAAATTCTTATATCCAATACTTTCCCATTTATTATTTTAATATAATGAATTATAGACATGTACTTCTTATATAGCCAACTACTAATTTAAGCTAAACTCACAATGTAATGTGTATTCCACATTTCCTTACTTGAACAGAAATTTATTGGTCATTATATTTTCATTTTAATTCTTGCTTCTTTCCTGAGATCATATGACTTTAAAAGCCCAATTAATGTTGACATGAATTTATTTTAAATTATTTTAACTCTATAGTGTGCTTACAAATTTTTAGGTACTTTTACAACATTATCGTAATGTAACCAGAGACTGTTATTTAAATAAGCATGTTTCCTTTGTTTGACATCATTTTTAATAATAGATTTAAATATTCTGCTACTGATATCTCTGATTTAGCCACTATATAGTATGAACTATGGTATAATATATCTATTAAATTGTATTGTTCCCTTTCTGTAGAATAAATCCTTTATTAGATTTCATTGAATTATTATATCTAGACAAAGTTCAAAATTATTATAACTCGACACAGCTCAAAATTCAAAACTTCAGTTTCGATGTCTTTATTAGGATAAAATTTAGCTATGTCTATCTCCTTTTACTTGCTCATTCATAATATTTTATTGCAGATTGATTTAAAATCATAAGTATGTCCTTTAGTAACTACTCATTTTATGATTTTGTAATCATATGGGGTATATGAATTTGTAATTTGTAATCGAACAGGGCACATTACAAAATTGACAGTCGAAGGTGTGGTTTTCCTGTGAGAGCACCCACGCTGGACTCCTGAACTAATTTTGGTAGAGAGATTTGTAATCATATGGGGTAGCTAGCATAGACAAAATTTGTAATTTGTAATCATAAGTATCTAGAGGAACAGGGCACGTTACAAAATTGTCTTTTAAAAGCTGGGAATTGACGGTCGAAGGTGTGGTTTTCCTGTGAGAGCAACGTTTAAGTTGTGGTTTTCCTGTAAGAGCAGTGTTTATTAAGTACCCACAGCTGGACTGCTGAACTAATTTTGGTAGAGAAGCCCATCATTATTGAAATTGGTCATCGATTGTGAGGCATTTTCATGTATTACCTCAAATCTCTGCCTGCCTTAAGGGGAGGTCGTGAAAAGTGCAAAAAGATCGAGGTTGTGGCAAATTTGATCCGGAAGGCGGCTTTGACTGTGAGGAAAAATTGGAGTTCTCGAGTTGGAGAGTTTGAGAGAGGGTTTCAAGGAATAGAGGAATTTGCTCTCAGAAAATCTTGAGAAATGTTTGCAGCTGTATTTGATTCACGAAGATGGTGATAGTGCCATTGGGTATGTTGATTGTGCGTAATATTCTCCTAGAGTGTAGTTGTCTCAAGTCAGTGATGCTAAGCCTGTGTTGGATTGAATTCCCTCTCTACATTATTCTAGGGTTCTGTAAATATGCACAGTGGATGGTGGTGGCCTGTGTCAGGAGTATCATAATTTATGCACAGAAGGAGGGCCTTGTTTGCCCCATTGCAATGGAGGGTTTGTCGAGAAAATGGAGAGACAAACACCAATGTTTGAGAGCCACGAGACAAGGGTTTGAGAGCCGCTTAGGGTTTGAGAGCCATGAGACGAGGGTTTATGTGATGAGCATTAAGGGCATGAGGCCCAACGGTTATACCCCTTACTAGAATTCAGGGAAGTAGAGCACATAATCGTTTATTCATGGGTGGCGGGAGATAGATATTAAGACCCTAATTCATAGGAAAAGTGGGAGACAGGGGCGCTGACTGAGTGGGAAACAATAGGAAACAGTGGGCTAGGCCGGCTTAAAATGGAAACAGGCCGGCTTAAAATGGAAACAAGTCGACTGAAACCACTAATTTTTTTTTGGTGTAGAGGCCAAAAATCATTTTGGCGCCAAATTATTTTAGTTTTTATATGTTGGGGATTTCATTGTTATTTTGCAAAGGAACTGGAAGCTGAGCTAGAAGTTTCAAGGAAGACAACAAAGGGTTTATTTTCCACAGGTATTTTCCTTTCAATTTGATGTATTTTCCTTGCATAGTTGTAGGCATTGGTATTATTTTCCTTGCATAGTTGTAGGCATTGGTATAGCTATAGGAATTGGGATTATTTTCATGGTATAACTATAAGCTTTATTAATATGAGTAGAAAATAATTTTATTTTTCTTATGTAATTCACTCTTGGAACCATTTCCTAGAGGCTCATATGAATTGACTATCCCAACTTTAGACGAATCAAATAATGATTTGTTACTGGATGTATCTATCCTTTTAGCATGGTGTCTTTTTATGGAGGTGATTTTCCTCATTTTATTTGTAGATAATATGTGTTTTTTAACCTCTCAACGAATCTTTATCTTTGAAAATCATCATTGGTAGCATTAGGTCTTTGTTACAATCGCTTTTGAATTTTAGATAGAGTTTCTAGCAAAATTGCATTCAATTCTAACTATCTTTCTCTCTCTTGGATTATCCTTTCATTATATATCATGTATCTTTAGAGTCTTTCTTTTAGGATCCTCACTATTTCTGCAAGATTTAGGAGTGTTTCTACTTTGGGATCCTTGCCATTTCTACAAGATTTAGGGGTTTTTCTACATTCTTCCTCTCTTGATATTCCTCACATTTGACATTGGTGGTTTCTTGAAGAGGACATTATACCATATTGGGATTTTATTGTGATGTTGCTTACGCTTTTTTCACTGAATTATAATTTCTTTTTAGCGTTGTAATGCAAAAAATTCAATCATTAGTTGTAAATTATCATCACAATTAAAATTAATAATGGAGTATAACCTTTTATATGCAATTGTGTCTTATAACATGCTAGTGTTGCACCCTAACCCAACATACAACCTTGTAACAATCCTAGTTCCTTTGGGTGTGTTTTGAGAAATGAGGTCATCCTTTTATGAAAATGCATGCCCCATTGGCTCATTGCTATATAATTCAACTTCTATGCAATAAATGGACACATTGTATCACTTGATATCTACCATTCTAGGAGATGCACTGGGATGATCTTTTGCTTGGAAATGTGATTGTGTGTTTGGCACTAGACTCTAATTCTTTATAATGAAATAGGTCCATATCACACACAACTTGCTTTTACCAGCAAGATAAAATCACATATAATATGGAAGTTATATTTCTCAACAATATAGGGAATGGTCCTAGCTCTAGCATTACCTATATAAGTTTCCTTAATCTAGTGCCCTTTATTATCCCCAACTTCACGGGTACACTTCCCAATATAAACAGTGGCATTTTAATCCTTGGTTCTAGAGGGGTGTTATGGAAATATGATTGATTCTCCTCTGAACATCTCAAATCTCCACAAATTTGTGCGTAGGTATAATACCAAGCCATGATATTTGTAGCTTGGGTCTTTGAGAAGTATGAGGCATGAAATAGGCATTATGGGTTAGGTCATGAGATAAATTTGTAACCTCTACATCCATGTATGACCATAACCTACCATAGAGGTTATTAAACCTTCATATGTGATGCAAAACACCTGGACATGGTTCACAAGGGCTTGATGAGTGGATTGGTTTAATCCCACACCAACATTTACTCATGAATTGATGAAACCAGAGGTCATGGGCATTCACTGCATTGGCATTCATTGGAATTCACTTATTCCATGAGTGGTTAACTATATTGGAGGGTTAAACATAATTCTGGGTTTTTCTACCCTCTTTGCCACTAGTACTCTCCATTATTTTATGTCTTTTCATTTTCCCAACAAATTTTAGGGTTCTTTATTGCATATTGGTGCTCTTCTAAGGCAACACACCATATCGCTTCATCTACCATAATAATTCTTTGGACTCTGATTCGTAGTTTCAATGCATGCTTAATATGCTTAATATGCATTGCTTTTCAAATGTTGATTTCACAGTTTAATATAAACTGATGATAATTTATTTAAATAATTTATATACTCCCTAGCATACTCCCTACTACTCATCCACTAGCATACTCCCTACTTGGGATTCAAGGGGATGTTGGGGTACATTGCACTCACTAGTTCATTAGGACCTATAATTTGGTCATAATTATACCTTATTCCATATATTATTATGGAAACATATTGTCACTTTTAATTCACTACTACACATTCCATATCATTTCAAAAATTTTCTATTTTTTAGGGTTTTCTATTTTTACTGAGTGTTGATTACATGTGGCCATGACTTGAAATTAGTTGTAGGATGAAATGGATAATTCCAATCCATAAATTCATGCTACCTCATGCATAGGTATTCCTAGAGTGAGTATGCACTTAGTGGCTACTTTGTATTAGTTAGTGGTCATTTTTTCTCTCTCCTCCCCTTGTTAGTTGAATTTTAGTCCTATTTTGGAGTTTAACAAAATTTAACTAGTTAGTATTATGCATGTGAGAGTTATTATTCAGTTACAGATGATCTGTAACTCCACTAATTTTCATTCACTCCATTTTAGGATATTTTTCTAATTTTGGGTTTGTGAGTAGAATTTAACGTGTTTTCCAACTAGGGAAAGTACTTTTGAATTATACTAAGTGCATGCACATGGAACCCCAACCTAATTTGAATTAATTGGTCTCTAGCAGAGTCTATATATTGCATTCATGTTCATCAATAACATATTATTAGATTTTATTAGAAATTTGAATTGTCTCTCTCGTTCATTAGTCAATTTCTTAGTGGTTTTATTCTCTCTTGTTTCTTGTTTTGCAAGTAACTATCTAGTATTTTTTCACACTTATATCTTTCTATTGTGATTAAAATCCAATATGCATTTTATTTTGAGCTTTTTATAAGTGTAGATCCACTTTGCATAGGGTAATTCTATTATAGTTTTATCTTGGCTAAGCAACTCATCTTGGTACCCTTTCCTAAAGTCTTGCATTATTGTGATTTGAATCTATTCTCCTTCAAGGAAGTTTTGTATTTCTTCTTCCATGGCTTCTACAAATATTTTTGACTCCTATATTATTGATAATAGTGCTTGTAATTTTTTATCATATCGTCTCTAACCTTGAGCTCATCAAATTTTATGTGATCATGGTAGGACTGAGATAATTCATTAAGAAAATGTTTAATTTTCACTTTCTCATCCCTAATATATGGCACAGTGATAGTAATTCCAAAACTTATATTAAAATTCTTCCAAGTGATATTCCTCTCACAAATTCATTTTATGATGTGTCTTCCCACTGTATGGAAGCCCTTCTAGTTATGTGGAATATTCTCACTATGGCATTCATATTCCTCTAATGTCCATACACAAGAAACTATTTCTTTAATCTCAATAATCAAACATTTGTCTTTTTGCATTTCTTTATTCACCATAGAAGATGGGTGGCCTGGCCTTTTTTAAATATACATGCAACATAGTTCAAGAATGCTTATTTTTATTTTTCTTATGTAATTCACTCTTGGAACCATTTCCTAGAAGCTCATATGAATTGACTATCCCAACCTTAGACGAATCAAATAATGATTTGTTACTAGATGTATCTATCCTTTTAGCATGGTGTCCTTTTATGTAGGTGATTTTCCTCATTTTATTTGTATATATTATGTGTTTTTAACCTCTCAACGAATGTTTATCTTTGAAAATCATCATTGGTAGCATTAGGTCTTTGTTGCAATTGCTTCTGAATTTCAGATAGATTTTCTAGCAAAAATGCATTCAATTCTAACTATCTTTCTCTCTCTTGGATTATCCTTTCATTATCTATCATGTAGCTTTAGAGTCTTTCTTTTAGGATCCTCACTATTTCTGCAAGATTTAGGAGTGTTTCTACTTTAGGATCCTCACCATTTCTGCAAGATTTAGGGGTTTTTCTACATTTATCCTCTCTTGATATTCCTCACATTTGACATGGGTGGTTTCTTCAAGAGGACATTATACTATATTGGGTTTTTCTTGTGATGTTTCTTACATTTTTTTCATTGAATTATATTTTGTTTTTAGTGTTCTAATGCAAAAAAATTCAATCATAAGCTGTAAATTCGCATCACAATTAAAATTAATAATAGAGTAGAACCTTTTATATGCAATTGTGTCTTATAACATGCTAGTGTTGCACCCTAACCCAACATACAACCTTGTAACAATCCTACTTCCTTTGGGCGTGTTTTGAGAAATGAGGTCATCCTTTTATGAAAATGCATGCCCATTGGCTCATTGATATATAATTCAACTACTGTGCAATAAATGGCCACATTATATCACTTGATATCTACCATTCTAGGAGATGCACTGGGATGATCTTTTTCTTGGAAATGTGATCATGTGTTTGGCACTAGGCTCAAATTATTTAGCATGAAATAGGTCCATATCACACACATCTTGCTTTTACCAGCAAGAGAAAATCACATTGTTGGAAATAATACTAAGAGGGGGGGGTGAATCAGTATTATCAAATCAAACAATTTTTCATTTTCATACTTAGATATATATACGCTACTTCAGTTATGGGAACCCGCATATATACGAAACTCTGTCTAAAGAAACTAGCGTATATCCAGAAAACTTATGATTCAGTTAATCCATTAAAAGTTGATCTTTAATCACTGCATCAGAACTTCATTAACCATAAGAACAGTAAACAGGTGCAGTAAAATAGAACAAATCATCGCACACATGAACACAAGATATAAGGTGGAAACCCAATGTGGTTGAAAACCACCTGCTGCAATTCGTCTCTATCTTCTTTTAATAAGAAACTTCTTTTTACAAATTTTCTATACTGGTATAGTCTTATACCAGTACGCAGGTTTCTACCTGCAGAAGGCTACAACCTTCTTTCATTCTCCAGCTTCTCTTGGAAGGGAGCTACAACCCCCTTAGCTCTTGTACTACCCAATGTACTAGTACGTAGGTGCTGACCTACAAAAGGCTACAACCTTCTCTTTTCTATAGGGACCATGTTTCATAAATCAACCAATCTCCTTTGTACCAACCAAAAACTGATTCAAACAATCACTTCTCTGAATGTTGTAACCAGAAAACAGTAACAGTAACCAGACACCAATCTTGAACCCATAACACTGCAGCAGTAAACAGAAGTAGCTAAAACATATTTTATGAGACGTACGCTACTTCAATATGTGGAACCCACGTTCATATGCTTTTGTATTAAGGAAAACCTACGTATATGTTGTTTTGAATTACGGAACCTGCGTGTATACGCACCTTTGCTATGCTGAACCTGCCTATGGATCTATAAAAGATAATTTACCCTTTTCAATTATTTAGACATCAGTTATATCCAGATTATCAGACTTATAGATCAAGTCATGTGCCAAATATAACAGATCAAAATCACACAAAGATACTTCTCTTCAAGCCTTAAGATCTTGACCAATCAATAGAACTTATCCTTCTTCTAGCGCTCAAGTTCCTCCTTCATTCAAATCCAGCTATGCACCATTACCCAATCACCAGTATTCTAGATCTGGCTCTTCATTAGATATTCAATACTTGAGTGAATGCCTTTGCCTAATGATCTCCTTCCCCTTTTATAGTCTTATGCCTTACTCAATACCATGGTCCAAAACCACTTAGAACCAATACTTGGGGTGTAATACCTGGGTTCAATACTTTGGACGAGATACCATGGTCCAAAACCATAGGTTCAAATACCAAGGACCAAATACGATGGACTAAAAATAAGTTTTACAACATGTACGTGCTTTTTCATGCATGAAAATGCGTGCATATACATACGTGACTTTTGATCGTCAATATCGCGTGTATACACGACCTGGTTAAGAGGAACCTACATATATCTCTTTTTCTTTCATTCTGAGAGCCTGAACTGTGATCTACCACTGAGTGAGTTGCCATCAAGGACAACACCTATGTCATAGTGCCAAACCTGAGTCATAATGCCAACAATCTCCCCCTTTGGACTTGATGGCAACTCAAAGTCACTCAAAGTCATTCTCCCCCTTTGACATCAAGGGCAAAGGGTTATGCTCCTCCTAAATACATGCTAAAATCTTTGCTTTCTTGTTCTGTCCATGCTCCCCCTGACTGTACGCAAGGTCTGCAAAAATATGTTCTACTAGAAAGAACATGACTCTATACATTATAAATGACATTCCTATCACCAAAGGTTCATACATACATCCATCTCCCAACCAAGTGGGGATATACCACTATTGACTCACCCACCCAACCAAGTGGGGATACACCAAATGTTTACACATGATAAAACAAGAACATTACATCATCCATCCCAGGCATAGTAGGGAAACAAAATAGGTTGTTACATGACCTTGATGATAAAATATATACATGACATAGAAACAAAATATCTAAAACAAGACTATGATAGTCATCAACAACTATCATCAGTAGCATCTATCAATCATCATTCAAACTAGCACATGTTCTCCCTCTGCGCCTGTTCCACCAAAAACAAATGTGAATTTGAACCAAGATCTTCTAAGATAATGCCAACAATGAATTATTAGAAGAATATATGCTCCTCCTGAACCTGTGCCAGATGGTCTCTGATAGACCCATATCAAACTCGTTTCATCCTGAGCCTAGCCCACTATTTATCTTCAAAACAACATATACGCGACTGTATCCACAGAAACCAGTGTATGTACATGGATGCTCCTCATGAAACTCGCATATAACCACTTTTCTCTGACACAGATAAGTTTCAAAAACAAGATGATGCATCAACTACTCCTAGATTATGTCTGAGGTATTCAAATGTCTCCCTGGGCAGTGGTTTGGTGAGTATATCAGCAACCTGTTCCTTGGAGGGAACATACTCCAATTTGACCTTTTGTTCAAGCACTTGTTCCCGCAGAAAATGATATTTGATAGATATGTGCTTGGTCTTCGAATGCATGACTGGATTCTTTGAAATGCTGATTGCACTTGTATTATCACATAAAATTGAGATAGGTGGAGTACAAGTGATTTGAAAATCTTGCAGAGTTTGCATCATCCAAAGGAGTTGTGTGCAACAAGTTGCAGTAGCCACATATTCCGCTTCAGTTGTAGATAAAGCAATTGAACTTTGTTTCTTGCTGAACCAAGATACTAATCTGGAACCCATAAAGAATGCACCACCACTAGTGCTTTTTCTGTCATCGACACTTCCTTCCCAATCTGCATCTGCATATGCATGAAGTGTGAGATCTGTATCTCTAGGATACCATAAGCCATAGTTTTGTGTTCCTTGAAGATATTTGAAAATCCTTTTAACCGCCTGAAGGTGTGCTTCTTTTGGATTTTCTTGGAATCTTCCAACTATTCCCACTGCATGCATGATGTCTGGTTGGGTACCTATCAGATAGAGCAGACTACCAATCATGGATCTATAAGCTGGCTGATGTACTTTTGTTGAATCATAATTTGCGCTGAGGCTGCATCCTGTTACCATAGGGGTACATACTGGTTTCAAATCTTCCATGCAATATTTCTTCAATATCTACTTGAGGTACATGGTTTGTGATAGAAAGATATTGTCTTTATTTTGTTGGACTTGTAAACCAAGAAAATATGTCAACTCACCAAGCAGGGACATTTCAAATTCTTTCTACATCACCAAAGCAAGGTTTTGACTCATGGCTTCTTCATTGCTACCAAAGATCATACCATCAACATACACAACAAGTATTAGCAATTTATCATTATCAATTTTTATATATAGATTGCTATTTGTTGATCCTTTTGAAAAACCTTGTTGATGGAGATATTTGTAGAGATGATAATACCAAGTCCCTGGAGCCTATTTAAAACCACAGAGTGCCTTAAGTTTGCATACAAGTTTTGGATTATTTCCAAGGATAAATCCATCTGGTTTCTCAATATACACCTCTTCTTCTAAGTCTCCATTTAAAAAGGAAGATTTCACATCCATTTGATATACTTTGAACTTCTGAAAGCTAGAAAGAGCAAGGAAGATTCTTATGGCTTCAAGTCTAGCAATCGGTGCAAAAGTTTCTTCAAATTCTATGCCTTCTTGTTGAGCATACCCTTTACAAACAAGTTTAGCCTTGTTTCTAATAACATCTCCATTTTCATTCAACTTGTTTTTGAATATCCATTTTGTCCCTATGACATTCTTATCATTTGGTCTAGGAACAAACTCCCAAGTGTTATTCTTTTCAATTTGCTCAAGTTCTTCATTAATGGACTTGACCCAGCATTCATCTTTGCATGCTTCACTTACATTTCATGGTTCAACAGAGGAGAGAAATGCTAGATAGCTTGAAGGTTTTGTAATAGTTCTTCTTGTTTGTACACCTGTCTCTTTCTGCCCCAAAATTTGAGTCTTTGGATGGTTCTTCTGGACATACCTGGATGGAGTCTCTTCTTCTACCCTTATCTGTTCCTTTGGTGCCTCCTAGGTTTCTTCTTCATCAGTAGTCTGATTTGATGTTGAAGGATAGTCCTCATCATCTTCAAAATCTTTGGATTTTACCTGCTTTGAATTGTTTCCTGCTTCATCAACCACCACATCAATACTTTCAACATTTTTTCCAAGTCTTTTATTGTAACACTTATATCCTTTACTTTGGGAAGAGTAACCAAGGAGAATGCCTTCATCTGCTCTAGGTTCAAACTTGCCAAGGTTTTCATCAGTCCTTTTGATGTAACATTTGCCTCCAAAAACTTTGAAGTATTTTACCGTAAGAGTCTTACCATACCAAAGTTCATGAGGAGTTTGAGTACTATTTACCCCGACGTTTGTTTTGTTGAGAATAGTAACGGCAGCAAATGCAGCTTCACCACAAAAGGTTGGAGGAGTTACAGACTAGTCAAGCATAGCACGAGCCATTTGTTTAACCGTTATGTTAATCCTTTCCACTACTCCATTTTGCTGAGGAGTCCTTGCAGTAGAGAATTCCCTTCTTATTCCATGTTCTTCACAAAAGTCGAAAAATTCATCCGAGGTAAATTCCCCTCTCTGATCAGACCTGAGGCATTTGATTCTGCGATCTGATTCATTTTCAACCAAGGCTTTGAAAGCTTTGAACTTTTCGAAAGCTTCGTCTTTATGCTTTAGAAGTCCTATCCAACACATCTTGGAAAAGTCGTCAATGAACAATATAAAATATTCTTCTCCTCGAGGTGACTTTTTCCTTGATGGACCACATAAATCAGTATGGACAAGTTCAAGTGGCTTACTATTTGATCCCTCCTTCTCAGGGAAATTAGTTCTAGTTTGCTTACCAAACTAACATGATTTGCATATTGTATTGTCTGGAATTCTGATGTTAGGGAGATCATGAACCACCTGATATTTGCATGCTTTCCTTATCTGAGAGAAGCTAAGATGCCCCAATCTTCTGTTCCATAGCTAATGTTCATCATTTTTGCTTAGATAGCATTGTTGTTGTCCTCCCTTGAGTATGTATAAATTATTTGGAGTTCTTATGCCTTTGATCATTGTTTCTCCTTTATCAAGCTCACGAATAATACATCCACTTAATCGAAATATTACCTCATTTCCTTGATCACACATTTGACTAACACTCAATAGATTAAGCTTTAAGCCATCAACATACATGACATTTCTAGCTTTGACCTTTTCTTTCAAAAGAGCAGAACCTTTACCTTTTATGAGTGCAGGGGTGTCATTTCCAAATGAGACCTTCCTTTCCTTTAAAAAGGCACTATATGACTGAATTTTTTCTTTATCACCTGTCATATGTTTCGAACATCCACTGTCGATGTACCACTGATTTTCCTATCCTTCCACATATAAGGCTATACCACATCTTTCTGGTTGCGGTTATTTCTTTCTCCATGTTTTGGTACTCAATGAAGGTTTCTCCTTTTGTGATGTTTACCAAAACTTACTCCTACATTTAGAATCTTCATGACCGAATTTATTACAAACAGATCATTCTATTTCATTTTCAAGAGCAGAAAAGTTATTGTAGGTCCTCTTGATGATCCCAGTCACACTCCTTTGATTTCATGATTCTCGAGTCATGATGGTCTTGTAGGCAACACATTGAGCAGCTTTGTGTCCAAAGTTATGACATGAAAAACATTGGCCATTAAAGAAATTCCTGCGATTATCAAATCTATCATCCAGGTGATTGTAGTTTCCATTAACATTCATTCTTGAGGAAAATTGAGAATGATTTACCTGCGGTTGGTTGTAGCTTCTATTCATCCTTGAAGTAGATTGACCCTGATTTACTTGGTGATCTATGTTCAACCTCGAAGTAGATTGCCCCTGATTTACCTAGCGATCTGCTTTATGCCTTTGCTGACGATTGTCAACCTGTTCACTTCTCCTTGCTGCATCAAGATAACTTTTGGAGGTGGATGGCTTCTATGCTTGAGACGCTTCTTTAGTATATCCAAGACCTATCTTGATTAGAGGAGAACGCTGCACTTTGATAATCTCATCTAAAGTTTTAGATCCTTTAGCAAATCTAAGATTAAGAGCTTGTGTTTTCTCAATATCTTTTCCAAGCCCCACAATTTACATTCTAACTTTTCATTGTGTTTTTCCCTTTCAGCAAGTTGGAATGTCAGAGTATCTATGATCATACTCTTTTCCTCTACAAATATTTTAAGTTTAGAAATCTCTTCATAGAGATCATCTTCATCTATAGCATCCAAGAAATCATCATTTTCGGAAGCCATCAAAAGTCTATAATCATTACCATGTTCATCTTCATCACTATTTGAAAGTCCATCACTGTCTTCATGTGTATAATAGCTCTTCCTACTTACATTCTGTTTTCTGTTCCATTTAACTGGTTTCTTACCTTTATCAATCTTATCTTTATGAGGACATTTGGCTGCATAGTGACCAACTCTTCCACAAGCAAAGCATTTGAAAGGTAGCTTACCTCTGAATCTTCCAGAACCTCGTTGAAGGTTCTTGACAAAGTTTTATTCTTCTTCCCCTTCTGATGTATGCCCTAAATCATTGTATTCTTCTTTTCCTGAAGCTTTGAATGCAGCTTCTCTCCTATCTGATGGCCCCCCTTTTCTCATTTCGAAAGGAGTTAGGATTCTGTGCAGTTGTGACATAGTAATACTCTGAAGATTCTGCCTTTCTTCTATGGCCGAAACTTTTGATTCAAACTTAGAAGACAAATATCTTAGAACTTATTCAACTAAAGTAACTTCTTTTATCTCTTCACCCAAGTTTTTCATGTGAATAACAATCTCATCTATACGTAGGAAATAATTAGCTACACTTTCATCATTGTGCATTTTGAGAGTTTCATATTGAGTTATGAGAGCTTGTAGTTTTGCACGTTTTACCTGATCATCTCCTTCATAGCTTAGAAAAATCTTGTCCCATATTTCTTTGGCAGTTTTGAGCTGCATAACCTTGATGAATTCTGATTGAGATAGAGTCCCCAATAGAGTATTGACAGCCTTTGCATTTGTTTCATACTGCTTTTTACCAGCCGTATCTATAGGAGTTGCTGATGGAAATGTTTATCCTCCTTCCATGATATCCCAAACTTCTGTACCAAGTGATTGAAGATAGGTTGTGGTTCTTACCTTCCAATAGAGGAAGTTGCTCCCATCAATGATTGGTGGTCTGATGGATGCCTCTTTTTCGTAGTTTGTCATGATGATAGATCTTCCTTCAAGCGATCAAGCTTCTTTTGAAGGACCTGCTCTGATACCAATTGTTGGAAATAATACTGAGGGGGGGGTGAATCAATATTATCAAATCAAACACTTTTTCATTTTCATACTTAGATATATATATGCCACTTTAGTTATGGGAACCCGCGTATATACGCAACTATGTCTAAAGAAACTAGCATATATCCAGAAAACTTATGATTCAGTTCATCCATTAAAAGTTGATATTTAATCAGTGCATCAAAACTTCATTAACCATAAGAACAGTAAACAGGTGTATTAAAACAGAATAGATCATCACACACATGAACACAAGATATAAGGTGGAAACCCAATGTCGTTGAAAACCACCTGCTGCAATTCGTCTCTATCTTCTTTTAATAAGAAAATTATTTTTACAATTTTTCTATACTGGTGTAGTGTTATACCAGTACACAGGCTTCTACCTGCAGAAGGCTACAACCTCCTCTCGTTCTCCAGCTTCTCCTGGAAGGGAGCTACAACCCCCTTATCTCTTGTACTAGCTGATGTACCAGTACGTAGGTGCTAACCTACAGAAGGTTACAACCTTCTCTTTTCTACAAAGACCACGTTTCATAAATGTTTAGACTTGATCCATCAAGCAAACATCAAGTATATATGCATCAACCAATCTCCTTTGTACCAACCAAAAACTCATTCAAACAATCACTTCTCTGAATGCTGTAACCAGAAAATAGTAACAGTAACCAGACACCAATCATGAACCCAGAACACTGCAGCAATAAACATAAGTAGCTAAAACATATTTAATGAGATGTACGCTACTTCAATATGTGGAACCTACATGCATACTCTTCTGTATTAAGGCAAACCTGCGTATACATTGTTTTGAATTACTGAACTTGCGTGTATACGTGCCTTTGCTATGCCGAACCTATTTACAGATCTATAAAGGATAATTTACCCTTTTCAACTATTCAGACATCAGTTATACCAAGATTATCAGATTTATAGATCAAGTCATGCGCCAAATATAATAGATCAAAATCACACAAAGATACTTCTCTTCAAGCCTTAATATCTTGACCCATCAATAGAAATTATCTTTCCTCTAGCGCTCAGGTTCCTCCTTGATTCGGATCTAGCTATGCGCCATTACCCAATCACCAGTATTCTAGATCTGGCTCTTTATTAGATATTCAATACTTGAGTGAATTCCTTTGCCTAATGATCTCCTTCCCCTTTTATAGTCTTATGCCTTACTCAATACCATGGTCCAAAACCACTTAGAACCAATACTTGGGGCGCAATACCTGGGTTCAATACTTTGGACAAGATACCATGGTCCAAAACCATAGGTCCAAATACCAAGGACCAAATACCATGGACTAAAAATAAGTTTTCCCACATGTATGTGCTTTTTCGTGCATGAAAGTGCGTGCACACGCATACACGACTTTTGATCATCAATCCCGTGTGTATACGCGACCTGGTTAAGAGGAACCTGCGTATATCTCTTTTTCTTTAATTTTGAGAGCCTGAACTGTGATCTGCCACTGAGTGAGTTGCCATCAAGGATGACACCTGTGTCATAGTGCCAAACCTGAGTCATAATGCCAACAATATAATATGGAAATTATCTTTCTAAACAATATGGGGAATGGTCCTAGCTCTAGCATTGCCAATATAAGTTTCCTTAATCTAGTGCCCTTTATTATCCCTTGGTTCACGGGTACACTTCCCAATATAAACTGTGGCATTTTAATCCTTGGTTCTAGAGGGGTGTTATGGAAATATGATTGATTCTCCTTTGAACATCTCAAATCTCCACAAATCTACGCATAGGTATAATACCAAGCCATGATATTTGTAGCTTGGGTCTTTGAGAAGTATGAGGCATGAAATTGGCATTATGGGTTAGGTCAGGAGATAAATTTGTAACGTATGCATCCATGTATGAACATAACCTACCATAGAGGTTGTGAAACCTTCATATGTTATGTAAAACACCTCGGCATAGTTCACAAGGGCTTGGCATGTGGATTGGTTTAATCCCACACCAACATTTACTAATGAATTGATGAAACCAGAGGTCATGGGCATTCACTGCATTGCCATTCATTGGAATTCAATTATTCCATGGGTGGTTAACTATATTGGAGGGTTAAACATAATTATAGGTTTTTTTACCCTCTCTACCACAAGTACTCTCCATTATTTTATGTCCTTTCATTTTCCCAACATATTTGAGGGTTATTTATTGTAAATTGGTGCTCTTCTAAGGTAGCACACTATCTCACTTCATCTACTATAATAATTCCTTGGACTCCGATTCGTAGTTTCAATGCATGCTTAATATGAATATTTGTTAAGCTAACAACATGCACACTCATTTGTACAACCCTTCCCTAGAAGGATGTGAATAAATTCATGCACACTCATTTGTACCACATATTCATTGATTATTTTGATCCAGTTTTGCTAAATGTCGTAGTAAATCTGAAGGGTTTCTACATGATTGTATTAGAGTTTGATGAAGAGATCACTATAGATCTTCTATTTGTGTTCTCAACATGATATCAGTGTGACTCTTCCTGCCCTAGCCAATAGTATTTATAGGGTTGTCTTAGGTATGAAAAATAGGGTTTTCAACCATTTTCTGGGGAGCACAAACATAATTCTGGGTTTTTCTACCGTCTCTGCCACTAGTACTCTCCATTATTTTGTATATTCATTTTCCCAACAAATTTGAGGGTTCTTTATTGCATATTGGTGCTCTTCTAAGGCAACACACCATATCGCTTCATCTACCATAATAATTCCTTGGACTCCGATTAGTAGTTTCCATGCATGCTTAATATGCTTATTTGTTAAGCTAACAACATAGTCTGGATATATAGTACCATATAGACAACTAGTAGCTAAATTTCCCATTATTGTACCTATTCTTTCATGTTCATATTCCTTATGACGGATATCAAATAGTTCAACCATGCAAGGAGTATTAATTCCTCTTTGGAAAAGGGGTTCCAACCCTATTCTTATACCTCCAAAATGGAGATAGGATTATATCTTCATCAGTGAAAAATATTAAGTGCAACTATTTGAGTAGCAGGTCCAAACACATTGATTTTTACTTCGAATTGTTTTAACAGAAGTTTATTCCTTAAGAGTTGAATAATATTATTCTTATATACATCATTACTGGATAGCTCAGGAAGATTCCTTAAAATGTAAACATTGCATTGCTTTTCAAATGTTGACTTCACAGTTTAATATAAACTAATGATAATTTATTTAAATAATGTATATGCAAAATGATGCTTGTTTGTTAGGAACACTGCTTGTTTGTTGAGCACCACACTCTGTCTTGATAGCCAGTGTTGATGTGTATAACACTATTTTTGTAACATAAATCCTTCATGATTCGAGAATTCCATTGATACAAAATATGTGCTTCAGCATTGATTAATTGTTAAAGTATGGGTAATCTCCACTTAAGATCACATGGCGACCCACTACTTGATGTATTGAGTTCTTTAATTTTCTTACATATGGGAAAGTTACCCACTTTATTATTTATGACTAGGTTGGCCTAGTCACCCTCTTGGCACTAGTGCACAAACCTAGAAGGATGCGAATAAATTCATGCACACTCATTTGTACAACATATTCATTGATTATTTCGATCCAGTGCCATATTTACCCAAGTACAATTCTTGATTTTTCTCTCTCATGCTATTTTGCTACAATTAATATTGTTTTTTTGTTAAATGCCGTAGTAAATTTGAAGGGTTTATACATGATTGTATTAGAGTCTGATGAAGAGATCACTATAGATCTTCTATTTGTGTTCTCAACATGATATTAGTGTGACTCTTCCTTCCCTGGCCAATAGTATTTATAGGGTTGTCTTAGGTCTGAAAAATAGGGTTTTCAACCATTTTCTGGGGAGCACAAATAGAATTCTGTGTTTTTCTACCCTCTCTTCCACCAATACACTTCATTATTTTATGTCTTTTCGTTTTCCCAGAAAATTTGAGGGTCCTTTATTTCATATTTGTGCTCTTCTAAGGTAGCATACCATATCACTTCATCTACCATAATAATTCGTTGGACTCCGATTAGTAGTTTCCATGCATTCTTAATATGCTTAATATGCATTGGTTTTCAAATGTTGACTTCACAGTTTAATATAAACTAACGATAATTTATTTAAATAATTTATATACAAAATTATGCTTGTTTTTTAGGAACATTGCTTGTTTTTTTAGCACCATATATGCAACCTCGTTGGTTTCACTAGTGTGAATATATAGTGGGTTGGGTTGGGTTGGGTTGCATGGGGTGGGGTGATTCTGACAATAAACGTAAACCCTTCTTCTAAAGCATCTCATAATTTACAATAGCAAGAAGATGTAGTGATCCATATGTTGTCACAGTGGCAGCTACCCTTCTTGATGGATGTTACATCCATGGCTGCCCAGTTACAACTATCATAAATGCTGAGGGATAGGTGTTACTTTGTCTTCCAGGCCTTTAGTATGCCCTCTTCTTTTGTAAATCTAGGGAGCATCTAGCCCTTGCCATCAAAGGCATATTCAAGAGCATGATTAAAAGGCATAGTCAATCATGTACCTGGGCTACTCAAGAAGACAACTAGCCACACCAAAAAGCCCACAAGGATGACTCTAGCTAAAGCAACTCTAGTCCTCCCAATCTTAATTTCGCTCAGTGAGCTAGGCATGATTAATTCTCTTTTAAATATGGATCTCAGTTGTGTAATATTTTCAATCCATAATTGCAGAGAGTCAACCAACCAGACTTTCATTTAATTTTCTGCAATCTCTCACTTTAATCCAACTTCTGAATGTTGTTATATAAATCCTAAACAAAAGCACAGGGAGAGTTTGCCCTGATACTATTGCTCATGCAGAATTCTCCATCATATGATTTAGAGTCCTTGGAAGAGAATGGTGTCAATCACTATCACACCGCATCTCAAACCTCAAATGGCAATAGTGTCGATCACACCATGTCTCAAAGGATATATCATAAATGCTCAGGGATATGTGTTACTCTGTCTTCAGGGCCTTTAGTATGCCCACTTATTTTGTAAAGCTAGGGAGCATCTAGTCCTTGCCATCAAAGGCATATTCAAGGGCATGATTAAAAGGCAGAGTCAATCATGTACCTGGGATACTGAAGAAGACACCTAGCACCACCAAGAAGCCCAGAAGGATGACTCTAGCTAAAGAAACTCTAGTCCTCCCAATATTCATTTCTCTCAATGAGTTGGGAATGATTAATTTTATTTTGAATATAGATATCAGTTGTGTAATATTTTCAATCCATAATTGCAAAGAGTCAACCAACCAGATATATTAGTTTGTATTATTCTGGGAGACATCTTAATACAGGTGCATGTTTTGTTTAGAGTGCAATGGTGGATTTGCTAGGTCTCCACCACTAAGCTCCAGATGATGCTCTTTGTTCGAGACATTTTGTTGTTCGTTGAGACCAAAAACCTCCTTCAGAACTTTAACAATGGTTGTTTCCACTTTCGCTTCAAAATTTTCTACCTTGTATTCCAACTTCTCCATTTTGGTGATTATCAAATCCACTGTTGCATGTAGGCATTCCACATATTTTTTTAGATCACCAAGTTGATTTGAAATCAAAAGAAAGTGGGAACGAATCTTGTTGATTAGCTTCTCTCCTATATTAGATATCAACTCTAAGACTTCCTTTTTCATCATGTCGAGTTGCTCGTCTAGGGATTTATCAATATAATTCCTAGAAGCTGAGACCATACTGTCTTCCCTTGACTTTCTAATAATAATCAATTGCACTTTGAAATTTTGTATCCAACCCTTTATATCGTTGTTTAGGCCCGAGACAAATACATAGGAGATCTTCTCACATTCAGTGCTTATATCATGTCCTCGCTCAGAATGAATTTGAAGATCCATTGCTAAAACAAACAATTTGAGAGCACACATGAACAAAGGTGACCAATCCAACTCTGAAACAATACTATCAGGTCCCACCCTGATATAGGAAGTTAATATTTTATCATTGTTTCTCCACTTGTCATGATACCTATCCATACTCCTCATGTGTTTCCATCTATTTTCTTGATTAGTGGGCTCCTTCATCCAAAATTGACAATCCTCGAGACTCTGTTTCTTGGAATTAAAAACATTTTTATGTGGATTGTCATAACTTAATTTCTTCTTAATGAGGTTCATTGGGACTATCCTCCCTTGAAGGGGTGCAATCATATGATATGGCATACATATATATTATTTTGGTCTTCCACATTCATTCCTTGTGTCAAGTTAACTCCAATATTGACCTATTCATCTTCTAAAGTTAATTGATCGGTATCAGAAAACTAAATCACAATAAGTGTATGGAAGAATTTTATCACATTAGATAAATAAGGGGACTAGATAATAAACAAATCTAACAAGTACCTGTTAAAACATACCAAGGGAAATTACCTTTGACAATGATATAAAGTAGTTTAAATTTTAGAACCCTATGGTTGACAACACATAAACCCAATATTCCACAGAGATTACTTTGCATGATGCGAAAACAATTTTAGATAGTGCATTGCCCTTTTTAATATAATCCAGAAAAAAATCATCTTTTACCCAAAAGAGGATCTGAGTCAGATTTCTTTTCTAACGCAGAGGTCAGAGAGAAAAAACCTTCTAGCTAGATCTATGTATTATTCATCTGTATGGATTGTCACTATAGCTACTGTTGATGTGTATAACACTATTTTTGTAACGTAAAAGAGTTCATGATTCAATAATTCCATTGATACAAAATATGTGCTTCAACATTGATTAATTGTTAGAGTATGGGTAATCTCCACTTAAGACCACATGGTGACCCACTACCTGATGTATTGAGTGCTTTAATTTTCTTACATATGGGAAAGTTAACCACCTTATTATTTATGACTAGGTTGGCCTAGTCACCCTCTTGGCATTAGTGCCCAACCCTAGAAGGATGTGAATAAATTCATGCACACTCATTTTTACAACATATTCATTGATTATTTCAATCCAGTGCCATATTTACCAAAGTAAAACTCTCTATTTTGCTCTCTCATGCTATTTTGATACAATTAATATTGTTGTTTTGTCAAATGTTGTAGTAAATCTGAAGGGTTTCTACATGATTGTATTATAGTTTGATGAAGGGATCACCATAGATCTTCGATCTGTGTTCTCAACATGATATCAATGTGGCGCTTCCTACTATGGCTAGTAGTATTTATAGGGCTATCTTAGGTCTAAAAAATATGGTTTTCAACCATTTTTTGGGGAGCACAAACAGAATTCTGGGTTTTTCTACCCTCTCTGCCACCAATACTCTCCATTATTTTATGTCTATTCGTTTTCCCAGCAAATTTGAGGGTTCTTTATTGCATATTGGTGCTCTTATAAGGTGGCACACCATATCGTTTCATCTACCATGAAAATTCCTTGGACTTTGATTAGCAGTTTGCATGCATGCTTAATATGCTTAATATTCATTGCTTTTCAAATGTTGATTTCACAGTTTAATATAAACTGATGATAAATTATTTAAATAATTTATATACAAAATAATGCTTGTTTGTTAGGAACACTTCTTGTTTGTTCAGCACCATAGATACAACCTCGTTGGTTTCAGTAGTGTAAATATATAGTGGGTTGGGTTAAGTTGGGTTGGGTTGAGTGGGGTGGGGTGATTCTGACAATAAACGTAAACCCTTATTCTAAAGCATCTCATAATTTACAATAGCAAGAATATGTAGTAATCCATATGTTGTCACAGTGGCGGCTACCCTTCTCGATGGATGTTACATCCATGGCTGTCTAGTTACACCTATCATAAATGTTGAGGGATAGGTGTTACTCTGTCTTCTGGGCCTTTAGTATGCCATCTTATTTTGTAAATCTAGGGAGAATCTGATATAAAAATCACCCTTGAGTGACCTCCGTTAGTTAATTAATGAATGAAGGTATTACAAACTCATGTGCTGGTGTGTGTCTATGTTATTTTAGGCAATGGATTGATCAGATTGCAAAATACAAAGAAACTTGAAAATGGAAACAACAGAGAAACACAGTAAGGAAATACAAGAACACAACAATTAATAAGGAGTTCATCCTATCCTCCAGGGCTACGTCTTCGGTCCAGTTCCCAATGGTGGCCTTCTTTTATTGTGTCTTTAAAGCAGAAAATTACAATGAGGAGCTCACTTGGAGTCTCCTAAAATAGATAAGGTTTGGTAGGGTGGTTCTTGGATCCCCCAAGCCACTAGAGTGCACAGACTCTATTCCTATCCAAGTCTTGACCTCTTTGGTCTTCAATGGGAAGAGCCCAATGTGGTGCTCAAAACCCGATAGATCCTCTTAGGGATTGCTCGATGCTACCTTATGCTGCAGGTTAGCTCGGCTCTCTGTCCTTCTGCAACTTTCTTCACTGTCTTTTCTTTTCTCTATCTTTGTCTTCTTCTCTCTGGTTCTTCCTCTCTCTAGTCTTTTCTATTCTCTATTCATGGCTTTAAAGCCAGTCGATCTCATGACTGTTCGATTCCCCTTCTACCTCCGTCGAATCACCTACTACTGTTCACTTGGAATCCCTCACCTCTGCGTCATGGTCATTGGTTCATAGGGAGTGGCCACTTGTCCTCTCGCGAACTATGCTAGCTCTTCCTCGTTAGTTTGGTTTTTCGGTTACGTCGGGAAATGACTCATCTGCCACCTCAGCGGTCAAATTGGACCTCAAATCCTTATAGATCGCGCTTAATCCCCTACCAAATCTGGTTCTTTCATCAGGCGCGATCTCAGCCATTAGATCTGGAGCCTCCAGATCTGATGTCTTTGCGCATTTTGCGCAGTTGACTTGGTCAACTGTTAGCGTGTGACGAGTGGATGTTTTCTCTCTCCTCTGCCTGCCATGCGTTGAGTGTTGAATGGAATCACTAGGTTTTAGCCAAATCTTCTTACCGCCTAAGGGTGCCCTCGATATACTACCAGTTTTGGAGCACGGGTCCCGCCTTTAGCCTTTAGCCTTTCCCCACAGTTTTCTTGGCTTCCATGCAACTGAGCACTTCAGGGCTTTCCTTCTCGAGGGGTTTTGCCCAATCGCGCATCAGAAACAGCCTCCTTTTCTCGATCCCGGCTTCCCAGGTGCCAGTTTCGCCTCCTGCGTGGTCTCCATGGGCCTCGATCAATGCACTTCGACCGAGGTCCTCGTCATTCCTCACTGGCTGCCAACTGCCACTGTTCAGAGGTCTTCCTGATCACTTTGTGCTCTTGAATTTGAAGTTTTGTCCTGATTTGATACAGTCATGGTGCTTTAATTATTCTTCATGGATCTAATTCGGATCACGACCTTCCCACTGAAAAAGCTTTTGGACCACCAAAAGTTGGTTTTCAAGCATCGACTAAGTGAGGGTACAATTGTCTCACTTGTCCAATCTCTATCCACTTTGCACTGCTTGGCTTTGAACCCTTGAGCCCTACTCTAAGGTGCTCAACATCTCCTCTGTGCGTCGTCCTCACCTTCCTATCCAGAACTGTGTCTTCCTGCAATTCATTAAGATATTCAGGCAGTAGGTCATTAATAGAAGGCAATTGACTTTGGTCTTCGGGATCCCCAATCATTGAAGGTTCAAACAATCTCAAGCAATCTACATTTACGACTGAGTAGATTTGCATGTAAGCTAGTAGATCAAGGCGAAAAGCATTCTCACCAATCTTCTCAAGTATCGTAAAAAGTCCATACCTGATAGGCTTTAGCTTTTTACCTTCACCTTGCATCCTGTCCTTGCTGATATATAGCCAAACTTGGTCGCCAACTTGGAATCTATGCTCCATCTGATGCTTGTCATGCCTTGCCTTGTATTTGGCTCGGCTCCTATCCAGCTGTTCTTGTACTGCCTGTTGGATCTCCGGGATTTTTTCAATGAACCTAGTTGCCCTGTCCACATCACTATGTCCCTCAATTGTGGTATCTTTACCAAAGGCCAAATCCAAAGGAGACCTTGGTGTGAAGACAAAACAAGTCTCAGAAGGAGATCTCTGTGTAGAAGAATGTTTTGCTCTGTTCTAAGCATGCTACATATAACAAAAATGTTCATCCCAAATCTTAGGATGTTTGCTACAATATCCTCTAAGTAACTGGATCACTGTCCTGTTAACTACTTCTGTCTGGCCATCAGTTTGTGGATGAAAAGCTATGCTTTTCTTCAGTTTGGTGTCCATCAGTTCCCACAAACTTGACCAAAACCTCCCCACAAACCGGGTGTCTCAATTAGATACAATGGAAGTGGGTAATCCAAAATGAACCCATACATGTTCAAAGAACAGTTTTGCAGTTTGTTCAGCTATAATCTGTTTGTTACAAGGTATCAAAATACACATTTTGCTGAAACTATCCACAACAACATACAGACAATCATGACCTTTCCTAGATTTAGGCATTCCTCCAACAAAATCCATGGAAACACTTTCCCAAGGGTGAGAAGGAACTGGTAATGGAGTGTACAAGCCTAGTGTTCTATTGTTGGGCTTGCTTTTAGCACACATAGTACACCCTTTTACATATCTAGAAATTGTCTCATTCATTTTTGGCCAATAACGAAATCTTTGCAGCTGTGCAACTATTTTACTTACCCCAAAGTGACTTGATATTAGAGAAGTGTGTGTTGCCCTAATTATCTTCACTCAGTCAGTTTGTGGAATGCAGAGTTTCCCACAATGGTATAAGATTTGGTCTTTTACATGATAATCCAATTCTTCTACTCGTTTTTCTTGACTTAAAGTTGCATATACATCCTTAAAGTCTATATCTTGAGCATATTGTTCATTGTAGCCTTCATGTAGAACAAAATTATGCTTAAGTATAGTAGATGCATTTATAATACGTCTAGATATGTCTGCAACTTTATTGTATATGCCCTTTTTATATCTGATGACTAAATGAAACTGTTGTAGAAAACCCATCCGTCTGTAGTGTCTTGATTGCTGCAACTTAGTTTGGGAGTGTAGATATTGAAGTGGTTGATGATCAGTATGTATTACTATCTCTTTGCCCATTAAGTAATGTTTCCACTTTTTCACACTCTGAACTAATGCATACAATTCTTTATCATATGTAGGATAGTTAACTACTACAGGATTAAAAGTCTCAGAATGATAACATATGGGTTTACCATGCTGTGTCAACACTGCTACCATGGCATAGTCACTGGCATCCATTTGGATCTTAAATGGTCTTTGATGATCAGGCAGTGCTAGTACAGGTGTTGTACTAATCTTTTCTTTCAAGGTGTCAAAGGCTTTCTGATGTTTGCCTTCCCACTAAAACACCTTGTTCAATCCTGTTAAAGCATGTAAGGGAGCTGCAATTGAGGAAAAGTTAGAAATGGACTTCCTCCAATATTGTGCTGCCCCTAAGAATCTTCTCACTTCTGTAGCAGACTTGGGTTTAGGCCAGTTTACAATGACTGCCACTTTAGAGGGATCTATTTGCAATTCACCACCCCCTACTATATGACCCAAATAATTTAGAGATGTTTTGCCAAATTCACATTTTAAGAGTTTAAGATGAAGTTTTTATCTTTTTAAAACATCTAATGTTTGCTTAACATGCTTTAAGTGTTCTTCCCACATTTTACTAAAAATCAGAATTTCATCCAGATACACAATAACAAAATCATCAAGAAAGGGTTTGAGTACATCATTCATTAATGTCATGAAAGTAGCAGGAGCATTAGTTAAGCCAAAAGGCATAACTTGCCACTCATACAATCCCTGCTTTGTTTTGAAAGCAGTCTTCCATGCATCTTGTTCTACAACTCTGACCTAATGGTATCCACTGTGCAAGTCTATCTTGGTGAAATAAACAGCTTCTTTCAATTGATCTAAAAGATCATCTATGCGAGGAAGGGGATAATGATTTTTGATTGTTATCTTATTCAGTGCTCGGTAGTCAATTCACATACTCCACGAGCCATCTTTCTTTCTCACCAAAACGATTGGTGACCCACATGGTGGTGTGCTAGGCCTAATCAACCCTTTCTCGAGCAAGTCCTGCACTTGCTTCTTGATTTCAACATTCTCTAAAGTAGAAAACCTATACATTCCAATGTTAGGCAATCGAGCATCTTGCTGCAAAATAATATCATGTACTATTTCCTTTTTGGGTGGCAGACCTTTAGGTTCTTGAAACAGGATATCATACTTTGAAACAACCTTTTCTATATCAGCTTGTTGTTTAGCATTACAACCCTCAAATACATTGGTTTTTTCAAGTTTCTTTTCCTTTACAACCATCAGTAAGAATTGTTTGCATGAATTTATCATTCCTTTCATCTGCCTTGAGTTTATGAGAGTATAATTATTCTTGAGTTGATGAGCTCTTACAAAGTATTCGATTCCATCTTTGAAAAGTAGATGCTTGTTCTCAGCTCTATAGAAAATAGCTTTTCTATCATACAAGTAAGGACTTCCTAAAACAATTCCACATATATCCAAAGGAATTATGTCTAACTCAACCTCATCTACAAATGCTGACCCAAAAGAAAACTTGAGTTTGCACTGTCTAGTCACTTGTAGTTGTGCTTTATCATTCAACCATCCTAATGGGTATGGTTTCTTATGAGGTGTAAGCTAATCCCAATTTCTTTACAATTGCTTCAGAAATTAAATTTACTTGTGAGCCACTATCAAACAAAGTATCAATCTTTTGATTTTTGGAAATAACTCAAATATGGAAAAGCTCGTGTCTTTTTTTCTCATTTTCTTCATCAATAATATATTGTGAAAAATTACTAGTAGATGTTTCAGAATTCTTACCTTTTATACCTGTGGCAATAGTTGTTTCATCTCCCGAGTCTGACCCCAAATCTTTCTGAATAGCTGTAGCAGTCTTCTTCTTCTTGCCCTCGAACTTCTTAGGTCTTAGCTCTGGATGCAGAATCCAACAATGCTCATCATCATGCCCATCCTTTTACAATGAGTGCATGAAGCTTTGCTCTTCTGTGCAGTGTTAGCCTTCCTTGATTTCCATTTCTTCTTTATTTTCTCCTTGCTCTTGCTTGTAGTGGGTTGGGATGGTCCCCCAACATCTAGATTTCCATTCCTTCCTCTAGCTCCTGGATGAGTAGCTTGTACAAATACCTCATCTATAGTAGTGGGATTAAACATGAGGATGGTATGCCTCATGTAGCTATGTAGACCACCAATGTACTTCAAAAGAGTTTTAGGTGAGTCTAATGAGATTCCTAGAATCAATGCTCTCTTTCTAAATTCTTGAGTGTACCCTTGCACACTTTGCCCTTTCAATTGCCGAAGAGTTTGCCAACTCATCATGGCTTTTTGCATGTAGGCCAATGGATAGAACTACTTTTTGATTGCAGAAACAAATTCACTCTAGACAGAGATGGTCTTACCATGTCTTTTCATGTCAGCTTGGGTTCTGCCTTCCCACCAAACCAAGGCAGTGCCTCCTAGGCATAGGCTTTCCAGCTGAATCTTACTCTTGTCTGAGTCGATATTCTGCACTCTGCAATAAACATCAATTTTTCTAATCCAATTGTCCAACTTTTCTGCATTAACCTCTCCATCATATATAGGTAGATCAAATTTAACATCTAGTTTGATCAAAGATGCTTTCTTGTTATGTACAGGGCTATTAGGAGGTGTGAGAAAGCTTTCCTCTTTCCCTTTTCTCTTGGAGTGGTCATGGAAGTGAGACTCATCTTCTCCTCTGTCTTGTTTAGAGCTTGATGAATCTTCGTCCTTATGCTTTCTAATGTCCCTATACATTTCTTCTACCATGGACTTTATGGCTAGGAAACTTTCTATGAATTGAGGGTCTGTCCCCATAGAACCTTCCTTTGATGTTGTCCTCCGAGGATAGACTCTCCTAATTTCAGGATTAGTTTCAACCAACTCTCTTTCTCCTAATCTAAGCTTTGATCTAGTGAGCATTCAATAACTAAACCAACACAAGCTTGTCTAACCTTACAGCCTACAGCTCTGATACCACTTGATCTGAAAATCACCCTTGAGTGACCTCAGTTAGTTAATTAATGAATGAAGGTATTACAGACTCATGTGCTGGTGCGTCTCTATTGTTATAGCTCCAAATCTCACTCTTATGGTTTGTGATGCTATACTCATGGCCTAGGGCAACCCCTCCTTCCAGACCTGGTCCTAAAATTTAAAAAACAGTGTTTTATCCCTTATACGCGACATTGCCCTGAGTTAAACGCGTGTATACGCGGGTCTGTGTATATCCAACCCACGTGTATGTATTAAAACACTTAAAAAAATATAAAATTCCTTCTTTTTGGGCGGAGATCGCGGGTTTTACCTGCTGATCACATGTTAGTGCCCATGGCCCAACTGTTCCCAACCAACTCCTAACTAAAAAAATACTTTGGAGATGGTGTAAAAAGACCTCAAAGGGAAGGCCTAAGGGAGGAGAGGAGAGGAGAGAGAAAGGTTATTATGCTGAGATTTTTCCCTTGACCAGGTCTGAAGTCCCTTGTGCCTTCTGCACTTCCCCCATTTTGTACAGGAAACCTTTGTTTCCTTGTGTGTTGATGTTCATCCACCATTTATGACATCATGGAGAGAGTGTCATGGAAGGAGTTTTGTTAGAGGCTTGAGGCTGGAACGGATCCGGAAGGAAGCTTTGCTTGGAACCTACTAAAGGTGACTCAGGTGAACATATTCCTTTTTATGTACTTTATTTGTCTATAATAAAAGAAACACATGTCTTGGTTCCCGAAATGAATCTTCTTTATGTTAATGATATTCATGTTTTGAATTCATGTGTAAACGGTTGTTTGGATTTCATAACTAACTACCTTTCTTTATAACATGAAGATGGTTTCTTTATAAGTTTTTGTCCATGTACTGCTGTGTTCTTTGAATTGTTTGTTTTGCAGGACAAAAGAGAAGAAGGGAACTCCAAGAAGGGTTTGGACCCTAAAGGCCTTCTCAAACGTAGTACCGAAGGTACGTACCCTTATCATAAAATTTGCTTATAATAGCATAATGGCTGTATGAATGCATGTTTCTTTGAATAGACAACTTTCAGTCTGCTAGGGTTTCACCCAAAAAGCCCTAGGGGAGTAATTCCCTCTACCAGAATTGGCGACTCCGCTAGGGACAACACTCTTGTTGTTCCTCGTTTGGGTGTTTTTCAAGCCAATCAGGGCTCAGCTGCCTTTTCTGCTTGCTGTTACTGTCTAGTCTGTTCTTGAAATTTAAGCTTTGCCAGTTTCTTCAGTTTGTCTTTTTTATTTTTCTTGAAGCTTTTCATATACGCTGTTTTTCTTAGATACAGAGGCGTATATACACTTGTTTCTTTGAGTGAACCCGCGTATACGCAGGTTTCCTCAAACAAATTTGCGTATACACGTAATCTGTACTACAATACAGTCGCGTATATATTCCAATTTTCAAGATTTGTAAATCTTTTTGGCCTCTGAAGGTTTGTCTGGTGGTTTGAGTCAGTCTGAAACAGTCATTTTCCAGTATCAATTATTTGTTTTACAGCGAGCATCTCGTTCTGAATTCTCTCTGATTATAAGGAGTGTTGGTCTTGTTTTTTGTTGATTGCAAGTGTCATCATTTTGGCTAAAGCACACAAGATTTCTTGCTAGGAATCTTGGCTGCTCTGTTTCATCAGGGTAGGAAGATTGAATTCAATCTTTGTGTTAATCTTGCTTTTGGTGACTTTTTGTTTGCTTGACAAAATCGCTTTTTGTGACCATCTACTTCTTTGTTTCATGAAAGTTGTTGTTTGACACTTTCTTGGAATTTGTCTTTTTGATCTTTTTGGTTTTCATTGCTGCTTTTGAATGTTAAGAGTGATTTCAAACACATTTATTTTTGTTGGGTTTTCATCCATTAAGTGGTGTTGATTCACAGAAGTGTTTAATTGCCTATTCTTCAATCACAAGTTTAAGTGTTGTTGAGAGCATTTTTTGAAAAGACTTTTTTGTTTGTTGCTTTGAAGAAAATCTTTTGAAAATCTTAGTTTTTCTTTCTTGAACTTGCTTTTCATTTGGTTTCCTTTTAGTGAAGTAAAAGTGCTTTATGTTTGTCTTAGTACTTGTTTTTAGTGTTTAGACGAAATGGATGGTAACATCTCATATTCCATCTAGGCATTTTAAGTGGCAAGATAAAGATTGATAAGCAAGCAACTTTCATTTTTTGTTGCATCAACATATATTTGTTGTATTAGGATAGATTTGCATATCTTTTTAGGCATCCATAGTTTTGTTAGCTTTTGTGAGTGTGAAGTGTGCATTAAGGAAAAGAAAAGAAAAATTTGTTTTATTAGAAGTACCTCTGAACCCTATAGAAATTGCTCTTCATTGAAAAACGAAAACAAGTGCATGTGCATGTAGTTAAGTTTTTATTAATTTCTTTTGCGTCAAAAAACACCACTAGTTTCACTTCCGTTACCTTGTGACTTGAAGAACAGCCTAATAAAATCAAGCGCTAACTAAAATTCACTAGAACTTTTTGTTTTAGCCAGTTACACCAACAAGATTAGGATTTTAGGGCCTTGGATTAGGCGAGTGGAGAGTTAACTCTCCAAGGCCATATAAACGTCAAACGTAGGAGTCTAAATAACGAGAGATAATCCAATAGCGTTAGGAAGACTAGGAAAGCTCCGGATCTGGGAGTTAAGCATGAGGGTCTGTGAAGACAGGGAAGAGAGATACCCCCTCTCCTACTTGTCTGAACTTACCTCACGACTATTCCGCCTGGCTTCTGCGACGAGTTGGTATCCATAGTTGCTGCTCCTAGGGAACTACACAGGTGGCTGCGGAGGGGAATCCCGTGGCACCTGAGGTTGACGTTGCATCACTCTCAACGGTACTACTGGAGGGCACCCTTGTGAAGCTTGGGGGCTTGCACCGGCGCAGGCTGTTGTTAGGAGGTCAGCGTAACTTCCTCTGTTACCTTCGCTGATAGGACTGGGCCGTCATTATCCCAGACTATCTTCAGAAGGCCCCTGACTCCACTTTCTTCTATTTTGGTGTCCGGTCCTCATCACTCGGAGCGGAAATACTTGGAAGTTGTTTGACTGGCTGCTATCTTTAGGGACTTTTTAGTGAGTGCTCTTTGCTCCTTGTATATAGTTGGCTTTAGGTATTTTTGTCTAGTCACGTTTGGACTTTTTGTTCTGAGTGACTGGCTTACCACTCTACCGATATTGAAAGGCTTTTGGTTGTTCTTTCAGAAGTTGTGGAGTTGCCTCCTCAAGGGCAAAGGTTTTGATTGCTTATCCATATTCCTTGAAAAGTTATTTCTATATTCCCGTAAGGGAAGGGTCTTTGGATCAGTTAGATATGGCCAATATTACCGTGGAAACCAACCAAGGTGCCCTCCCAAAAGGGGATCCTTGTGCTTTTCCTTCCTTTGGAAACGCTGGTACTCCCTTGATGGCAATTTTGAATATTCCTGGGTTGAATGTTGGACCACTCGTTTGGCTGTGGTCCACTCCAAATATTCCAAATGCTCTTGAAGCTTCTCAGTTGAATGCTTTATTTCAAGGGCATCACATGGGTGCTAATTGTTCATCTTCTTTCAAAGAGAAATCTGGGGTTCCTTCTTCTCCTCCTTCTTGTCACAAGAAACCTAAAAAGAGGAGAAAAAGGAAGTCAAAGAGGAAGAATAATTCTATCCTTTCATCTTCAACCTCTGCGAGTCATGTTGGAGATGAGCCTTCAGCCACTGCTAGTCATGCTGGGGGCACAAGTCTAGTCACTGCGAGTCACACTAGCACTTCATCTTCAACCTCTGCGAGTCATGTTGGAGATGAGCCTTCAGCCACTGCTAGTCATGCTGGGGGCACAAGTCTAGTCACTGCGAGTCACACTAATAGTGGGATTAAACATGAGGATGGTATGCCTCAAGTAGCTATGTAGACCACCAATGTAATTCAAAAGAGTTTCAGGTGAGTCTAATGAGATTCCTAGAATCAATGCTCTCTTTCTAAATTCTTGAGTGTACCCTTGCACACTTTGCCCTTTCAATTGCCGAAGAGTTTGCCAAATCATCATGGCTTTTTCCATGTAGGCCAATGGATAGAAATTCTTTTTGATTGCAGAAACAAATTCACTCTAGACAGAGATGGTCTTACCACGTCTTTTCATGTCAGCTTGGGTTCCGCCTTCCCACCAAACCAAGGCAGTGCCTCCTAGGCGTAGGCTTTCCAGCTGAATCTTACTCTTGTCTGAGTCGATATTCTGCACTATGCAATAAACATCAATTTTTCTAATCCAATTGTCCAACTTTTCTGCGTTAACCTCTCCATCATATCTAGGTAGATCAAATTTAACATCTAGTTTGATCAAAGATGCTTTCTTGTTATGTACAGGGCTATTAGGAGGTGTGAGAAAGCTTTCCTCTTTCCCTTTTCCTTTGGAGTGGTCATGGAAGTGAGACTCATCTTCTCCTCTGTCTTGTTTAGAGCTTGATGAATCTTCGTCCTTATGCTTTCTAATGTCCCTATACATTTCTTCTACCATGGACTTTATGGCTAGGAAACCTTCTATGAATTGAGGGTCTGTCCCCATAGAACCTTCCTTTGATGTTGTCCTCCGAGGATAGACTCTCCTAATTTCAGGATTAGTTTCAACCAACTCTCTTTCTCCTAATCTGAGCTTTGATCTAGTGAGCATTCAATAACTAAACCAACACAAGCTTGTCTAACCTTACAGCCTAGAGCTCTGATACCACTTGATCTGAAAATCACCCTTGAGTGACCTCAGTTAGTTAATTAATGAATGAAGGTATTACAGACTCATGTGTTGGTGTGTGTCTATGTTATTTTAGGCAATGGATTGATCAGATTGCAAAATACATAGACACTTGAAATGGAAAACAGCAAAGAAACATAGTAAGCAAATACAAGAACAAAACAATTAATAAGGAGTTCACCATATCCTCCAGGGCTAAGTCTCCGGTCCAGCTCTCAGTGGTGGCCTTCTTTTATTGTGTCTTTAAAGCAGAGAATTACAATGAGGAGCTCACTTGGAGTCTCTTGAAATAGATAAGGTTTGGTAGGGTGGTTCTTGGATCCCCCAGGCCACTAGAGTGCACAGACTTTGTTCCTATCCAAGTCTTGACCTCTCTGGTCTTCAATGGGAAGAGCCCAATGTGGTGCTCAATGCCCGATAGATCCTCTCAGGGATTGTTCGACACTGCCTTATGTTGCAGGTCAGCTCGGCTCTCTGTCCTTCTGCTTCTTGCTTCATTGTCTTTTCTTTTCTCTGTCTTAGTCTTCTTCTCTCTGGTTCTTCCTCTCTGTGGTCTTTTCTATTCTCTGTTCATGGATTTAAAGCCAGTCGATCTCATGACTGTTCAATTCCCCTTCTACCTCCATTGGATCGCCTACTGCTATTCACTTGGAATCCCCTATCTTTGCACCATAGTCATCGGTTCACAGAGAGTGGCCACTTGTCCTCACGCGAACTGCACCATCTCTTCCTCATCAGTTTGGGTTTTCAGTTACGTCAGGAAATGACTCATCTGCCACCTCAGCGGTCAAATCGGACCTCAAATCCTTATAGATCACGACTTAATCCCCTGACGAATCCGGTTCTTTCATCGAGCACAATCTCAGCCGTTAGATCTGGTGCCCCGAGATCCAACATCATTCGCTCATTTCACGCGGTTGATTTGCTCAATCGTTAGCATGTGATGAGAGACAGATTTCTCTCTCCTCCGCCTACCACGTGTCGGGTGCTGAATGGAATCGCTAGGTTTCAGCCAAATCCTCTTACCGCCTAAGGGTGCCCCCGATATACTGCCATTTTTGGAGCGTCGGTCCCGCCTTTAGCCTTTAGCCTTTCCCCACGGTTTTCCCAGCTTCCATGCGATCGAGAGCTTCTGGGCATTCCTTCTCGAGGGGTTTTTCCCAACCGCGCATTAGAAACGACCTCCTTTTCCTAATCCGGGCTTTCGAGATGCCAGCTTGCCTCCTGTGCAGTCTCCATGGGCCTCGGTTAGCGTGCTTTGACCAAGGTCCTCATTGTTCCTCGCTGGTTGCCAATTACCATTGTTCAGAGGTCTTCTTGATCACTTTGTGCTCTTGAATTCAAAGTTTTATCCTGATTTGATACAATCATGGTGCTTTGATTGTTATTCATCGATCCAATTCGGATAACCATCTAGCCCTTGCCATCAAAGGAATATTCAAGAGCATGATTAAAAGGCAGATTCAATCATGTACCTGGGCTACTCAAGAAGACAGCTAGCCTCACCAAAAATCCCACAAGGATGACTCCAGCTAAAGCAACTCTAGTCCTCCCTTGAAGGGATGCAATCAAGGGATATGGCATACAGATATATTATTTTGGTCTTCCACAATCATTCCTTGTGCCAAGTTAACTCCAATATTGGTCAGTTCATCTTCTAATCGATTGGTATCCATTTTAATATGGCAGAGATCAAAACTCTCAAACTTATCTAAAAGGAGATTTATTCAGTGGTATATTGGAGGAAAGTCATTCCCCCTACAATCCTTCATCTTATAACATTTTTGTACATTTTTGTATAGTAATTAATGAGTCTTCAAATACACTTATGTTTTGTTCAAAGTGCAATGGCGGATTTGCTAGGTCTCCACCACTCAACTCCAGATGATGCTCTTATATATATATATATATATATATATATATATATATATATATATATATATATATATATATATATATATATATATATATATGTATTTATGTATGTATATATATATAATAAGGAATGTATTTATATATATAAGTTTTTGAGAAATATTATAGAGATGTTGGTAAATTTAGTAAGACTAGATGATGTGAATTTAGTAGCTAGTGAAGTTTGAATAGGTCTACATTCACTACATGCATTTTAATCACAGAACTGCCTCAATGAAATTAGTATTACATGCATAAAAGCTTAAACCAACATATTTTAGAATAATTTCATGATTTTACACGTTGTCATATATTTCAACATCTATTTATGTAATGATCCTAACTAGTGTCCACAAACTTTTATTCATATATTTCTATTATATTATTCTATACAAAATGGCAGACCAGGTATTTATGTTGCTTTTGGTATTTGTAGTATTTATGTTGTTGATTTAGTTAGAGGTACTATTATTTTTAGAAATAACTTTAAAATGATACTTAAAAAATTTGTTTGTGACTAGTTAGATGCTTGTTGGAACACTCTGATAAGCTTGCCTCAAAGTGTTGGACAGATCTTCGATGCTCACTAAACACATTGGTAGAGTTTTGTTCAAGGTTTTGAACCTAGATCTCAATTTTTTTCATATCTAATTCCTATAGAAGCACTAAATACTACCTTGAAACAACAAAAAAACAAAAGTCCAAACAATCAAGTGATTAAAGAGCCAAAAAATACACTGAAAAACTACATATTCATAGATTCACTCCTTAGGTTTATTCATTGGTCATGTTCTCTTGAGAAAGAAGTAATACCCAAGTTAAAATTGCAGTCTTATTGTTTAAAAAACATGGTGCACTCAGGGAAATAGCACATCGTCATCTGAATATTCAGATGAATGGGCAACAAGACCTACTCCAGGTATAGATGAATACTTCAATGAAATGATATATTGCAGTTGCGAAATGTGCCAAAATAGGAAACTAAAGAAGCGAAGGCTTGTTGGTATCCATAGATTGGACCCTGGAGTTTATATATAAGAGGTACATTATAATTAACAAATTGTTATTATTATAATCGATAAATATGCACATTATTTAATACATTATTATTGATCGTTTCATTTGATTTTTTTATTTATGAAAAGCTGCTTCCAGTTTCAAATATTCCTAAAGAACCAATGAATGATATTGATAATAGCGACTCTCAAGATGAAGGAAAAGACACATTTATGGATGAAGCCACTTCACAGATAAATAGTGTCAATGAATTTGTCCAAGACTTCTACACATCTTTTGAAGAAGTCCTTGATTCACCCCTAGCTCATTTGGCTAGGACACCTCTTTATGCAAATGCTGAATCTTCTATTTTGGCGGAACTTATGTTGTTGTTGAACTTGAAGGTTACACATGGATTGAAAAATACATGCTTTACTGATATATTAAGGTTGGATTGATATTCCTATAAATAAATTCTCTAGATGTCTTAAAATTTTTGAATATTGCGTATACTTATAAAAATCATTTGTTGCACTATGCAGACTTTTGGCAAACAAAATACTTCCAAAGGACAATAAGTTTCCTCATTCTCATAGAGAAGCATTTTCAATAATGAAAGACATTGGAATGGGGTACAAGACATATGATGCATGTCCAAATGACCATATATTGTACTATGGAAATAATCAAAATTTACAACAATGCCCAAAGTGTCACACAAATAGGTATCGTCAAGATCAATTATTGAAGAAGGTTCTTTATAAGTATTATGACACATTCCACTAAAGCCAAGGTTTGAGAGAATGTTCAAATGCAAGGAGTTAGAAAAATATATGGATGATCATGCACAAGGGAGGAGCCAATATGGTGTCATGCGTATGGTTGTGCATAGTAAATATTGGAAAGGTATTGAGGTAAAATGGCCACATTTAAGAAATGAGCCAAGGAATGCAAGAGTTTCTCTAGCAATGGATGGCATAAATACTTTTGGAGATCTTAGAACAACATATTCTGTTTGGCCATTGTTAATTTTAAAAAACAATATCCCCCCTTGGATGGCAATGAAAAAGGAACATGAAATGCTAACTCTTATCATACCAGGTACTAGAACATGTCAATGCAATGCTTTCTTGAAGATTATATAAAAATATTTCAATTCAGTTAATCTTAATAAATAACTCTTTGTTCACTTAGGGAAATATCAGGTAAAGGATATGGATGTATACATGGAGCCCCTCATTGATGATCTTTGTGAATTATGGGATGGTGTAAATATGTTTGATGTATCAAGAGCTATCAATGATAGAAACTACCTATTTCATGCGATTCTTATCTGGACAATTCATGATGCCCCGGGGCTCTCAATTTGTTGTGGTAATATAATATAAATTACATTTATAATTATTATGTTCATTTTAACATTTACTAAATATGGGTTCCAATCTTATTTTAGGACTACAAACAAAGGGGAAACATGGTTTTCCATCATGTGGGACAAAATTGTTGCATAGGAAGTCAAGGGATCTCAATAAAACTGTCTATTGTGAGTATCGACAATTCTTACCACAAAATCATCGCTATTGAGTGCATGCTAAACATAAGTTCAATGGAAAGGAAGTGGAAATGAGGAAGCCAATAAAGATGAACCCTGCTAGGTGGAAAGAGATGTATGACGAAAAAGAAGGGTCAGGTTTTCCCCTAGCAATGAAAATACTCTATTTTCTACAAATTAGAATATTATGGGAGTTTTCCAATAACCCACCTATTCGATACTATGCACATTGGGAAAAATGTGGCAGAGTGCTTGTGGAAACATCTAAATGGAAATAACATTGAAGCACAAATAAAGTTAAGAAAGGACCTTCAAGTTGCCAATATCATGTCGAACATGTGGTTGCACGAAGACAAATCATATGTTCATGCTCCATGGAGATTTACATCAAATGAGAAATAAAACATCATTTCTACTATGAAAAGCATAAGATTTCCTTTTGGCTTTGGTGCGACATTAAAAAACTTATTCACACAAAATGGATCAGAGTTCTCAGGCCTGAAAACAAATGATTGCTATAATTGAATAAAGGTAACATTGTCACATGTTATATTTGTTGGAAACTTAATTAGAAAATTGTATATCCTAGTGATAATATCAATTCATGCATATTTGAACATGGTTATTTGTTAATAGTCATGCTAGTATTGTGATAAAATCAGCTCAGGCATATTTGAACCTGGTTATTTGTTAATGGTCAGGTAGTATGTGTTGCCTGTAGAAATACCAAGTAATTTTGACCACAATGTCACTTTGACTATTTACAAATTATGTAAATAACTGAGGTATTTTTCAATCCATCATGCATACTCTTCCATTACTCTTATCATTTGAAGTGCATCATTTGTTATGCCTTTATATGAGTTTCTACTTTTAGTTTACAAGAAATAACAAGTCTTTATTGTAATACTTGTAGGTGGGTCTCATCTAAAGAGATACATTAGGATGACTTGAAATATTGGAAGAGGAATGTTTCACTTTTGATGTGTGATATTCAAATGTGATTCCCTCCAAGCTTCTTTAATTCTCTAGAAAAATACCTTGTACACCTAGTAGAAGAGATTGAACAGTGTGGTCCTATTCATATTCGAACAATGTGGCTTGTTGAGAGATATATGAAGGTCTTAAAACAATTTGTGAGGCAAAAGGATCGACCATAACTGTCCATAGTTGAGGGGTACATGGTTTTCCATTCCATGGTTCATTTGAGTGAGTACTTATGTCAATTGCATCTTGAAGCTCCGCAATTATGGAATTATAACCAATCTCAATCATTTGAAGGAGAAAAAATAAAGGGTGAAGGGACTTCAAATAAGGTAAAAGGTATAAAAAAATGTTACGCGTTATTTTTATCTTAAGTTTTATATTACATTGCTTTAAATAATTATTAATTCATTGAACAAATAAATTTTTCATTGTAGATGGTAAGGAGTGGGAGGCATTACATTTGTATGTTTCATACAATTCTGCCTTTATGTTGGAGTGGATGGAGAAGTACACTGAAAAAAAAAATTAGAAGATGAAAATGCATGGGCCAATATATATAATAGACATGGTGAAAACACTACTTGAGGATTGCTTGCAAGCCACAAAAGAAAGTGGCTAGAGAGATGCTCATGGAATTGGCTAAAGACCAATATTGAACAACATGCAACAAAAGGGAACGATAGAGTAACACAACAACAATTGAACTTCATTAAAGGCTCTATAAATGGGGAGGTGATATATATTAATATATTGCATATATTTAATGAAGTTTTTGTTAGATTTCATATCCTTGAATCTAATTAGTTTATATTGATATGAATTTAAGTAAGATATTACAAAGGAATGTGGAATTTTGGTCATCATTTTCACATCATAAAAGTTGATGAAAAGATAAAAACTTATGATTGTGGAGTTTCAACATCATTTGAGGTGGAATGTTGTTCACATGCAAATGATAGACAACCAATCACAAGAACACTTTGCTACTATGGAGTGTTGGAGGACATTATAGAGCTTGATTTTATGTCTTTCAAGAAAGTTATTTTTCGTGTTGAATGGTACAAGCTTATTGAAGTGGGAGAAGAAAAAACTATCTTGCTCCATAATAATGGATTCCATATGATCAATACATCTAGGTTTGAAGCCACTTTTGAACCTTATGTGTTTCCAAGTCAATGTGACCAAAATTTTCTCATTCCAAATTTAGAACAACCTGGTTGGTCATTTGTGATTGATTATGATCCAAGACGATGAAGAGTAACATTTGTTCAAGATGTAGAGGACCATGATTTACTTGAAGATGCAGAAGTTCCCCTGAAGACATAGATGGCCAAGATGGAGATGATGAAGAATTTATTGTCAATGATGCATATGACCAAGATGAAGACCAGGACGAGTTTACTGAAGTGTCTGAAGGACATGAGAAACCACATGGGCATCAAATCCATGAAGATGATGAATTCATTGATTTTAATTTACCTGTAGTTGAAGGTGATGAAGACTATGAAAATGATGGTATTATTTTATTTGTGGATTTAGGGTCTATTAATGATGGGGTATATATGCCATCAAATGAGGAGATTTCATGCGAGGATGACATTTTTTGATCACTATGTTTACTTTAAGATAGTTTTAAGGATTCACTACAATATAATTTTTCTTTACAAGTTAAGCATTGAGCTCTTAATTGTAATGAACATTAAGTAATTTGAATGTTTAATGTTTTACTTGTGAGGATGACATTATTCGATCACTATGTTTACTTTAAGATGGTTGTAAGGATTCATTGCAATATAATTTTTCTTTAAAAGTTAAGAAATGAGTTTTTAATTGTAATGAAAATCAAGTAATTTGAATGTTTAAGGTTTTACTTGAAAGACATATATATTTGGTGTTACCGATTCTATTTTCTTATCGGTTTTTTTATCAAGGTTTTCTTATTTTTATGTTATTATGTGTTTTTTTAAGAACGTACCCATGGGTGTTACCGATGCTACTATGGGGGATTCAATGATCTTCACTACTTTTATGGAAATTTAACAAATGCACGAGGGCAAGATGTTGCTATGATGATGCATGAGGTAAGCTTGAATATTGTCTTTTATAGGTTCAATTATCTTATGTTCCTTATTATATTATGCCAATTTATGTTTGTGGAATGTAGGAAATCGCTAAAGTCATTCCAACCCCTATAACACCTTATAATACATATAAGGTAATGCTAGTGGTAAAACTTGATCAATATTTTCGTGCATTTAGTTAACTTATTTCACTATATCTTTTTATTAATATTTGTGTTTTTACTAAACGTGCATTTTGTTGGCATGCAGTATTCATTTATGCCCCTCAATACACCCAATGTTGGCATGCAGGGATCATTAATGCCCCCATATACATCTAATGTTATGAAAAATGTAAGATTCAACCATCTATTTGTGTGAGTTTGACTACGTTATTTGTTGAGAAATCTAGGGCATATATTTAATAAAGTTTTTGGATGACTCGATGATTTATGAGGTTACGAAGAGCTACATCATGCCTTTCAATGGATCACCCCATCCGTTTTTTCTTCTTGTACCTGCAATACTGTTTGAGCAAGTAACCCAAGCAATATATTATTCCACAACATGATGTCAAGTTACCTTTCTAGGGTTTTTATGTAATCAAGAGGTCATTTTAGGGTTTCTTAAATTCAAACCTTAGATCATACTCTTTTCCCTTTATGTCATTCTAGAGTTTATCCCATTCCCTAGAAATCAAATCATAGGGAACAAATACCTTAAGATTAAGGTTTCTAAATACTAGGGTATTTCTTAAAATATAAATCCATAAATTCAACCCTTCTACATCTTATGATGCAACCTTTAAAGAAAATAATTATACATACCTCATGGACACCTATCTGTAGTGTTTATTATTTTGGTTACCATGATTCTTTGTAATGGTACTGTACATTTCATTGCTCATTTTCCATCTTCATGACCTTCTTTTAATGAGTCTTTTGAGATATTGTCATTCTATAATGAGACTTGCTTGTTCATGTGTTCATGAAACCCATGCCTCAAGCATAACAAAAATAATCTGCTTTTTCCTTTTCTTACATAAATTACATAGAATTTTGATTACATATGTCATTATGAAGACCGAACCAAGTTAGATATTTCAACATTATTCATCTATTATTCCATCTTATTATTTATATTTGTGCCTTGCAGGATGTTTTTAGGGTGACTCCAACAAGTATACAATCTGTTGGTATAGAGGGTCATGTTATGCCATCTACACCTAGACCAGAAGCCCATAACATGCCCTTTACACCAAATGTGGGTCCAGTTAGCATTCTACCACCAGGACTAGAACAAGTTTCTTTGAGGAGTCTTATAGACTCACAAATAAGAATGTTTAAGGCTCCTACTAGATATTCCTGCAAATGTTCAAATCAAACAAGAAATAATTGAACAAATTCAGTTATGGGAAATGTCATTGTTGGAGAGTGTAGCTCCTACAAGAGATAAACAGTTAAAATTATTTTAGCTTTTTATAATTTCATTTGTTATGTTCAGGAAAATTATTTTATAAATGAAAAATAGTTTCATATTTTGGTTGGGTTCTTAATAGTTCCACAATTTCATTGTAAATGTAGGAAGTAAGTTACAAAGTTCCTAATGTACCTATAAGGGCATCTTCCTCAATCCCCAAGACTACAACAATACCATCGGTGACCAAAAAAGGAATGCAAGAAGTTACAATCTTGCTCACTTCAGAAGGAAATGTCTTGAAGGATGAAACAGGGCTGAAATTTTATCACTTTATTTTTCTTCGTGCAGAACAATTATTTGGAAATACCATCCAAATGGATTGGAGGAAACAAGCCAATGCCAAAAAAGAGGAACTAGTTAAATATGTAGTAATAGCATTTGGTAATCCTAGATTTGATAAGGAACTTATTTTATAGATTGTAAGTAAATACATGCACTCAAAGAGGTCCAATTTAAGGTCAAAGTTGACAAAACACTTGATGTATCCACGTCCAGCATGGATCACAAACCAAGTGATGTGGGATGAACCTATGAGATATGCCAAGTTTAAGAGGAAAGTCCTCAAAAATCCAAACTATATGCCATCTACAGAAGGAGGAGCTAAGACATGCCTCTGAGATACAACAAAAGCAACCCAAGCTAGGGTGTCAAAAATTGGATCTCACAAATTAGGCTCTGGTGGATATAATAGTATTCATGGTGGTATGGTAAGTGATATTTCCATCTATTATATTTTCTAATTTAGGCAAAGTAACCATGGTCATGTTGAGTTAATTGTAACTTATTAGTTATTTTACCTTATAAATATGATTATCTTTGTTAATGTAGGTTCACCAATTTCAAAAGGAAGCTTCAGAGGAAGACTTCAAATATTCTTTATTACATGGTTCCCAAGGTCTTCACCAACACATGATAAATCGAGGGGAAAATTTAATTACTAGTTATAAATCTGAGGTTAGTTGTTTATAATATTTTATAAATAATGTAATAATTCAATTGGAGGTATAATGTTATTCTAACAAGTTAAAGTGTGTTGAGTATAGGAATCAGGTGAAACATCTGGGAGTGAGCATGGGGAGGAGATACAATCACATGATGATTCATTTGTTGCACACAATCATTAAATTGTCATCCATCAACCTTGGTAGGAAACCATTGTTGAATTTCAGCGAATTGGAGACAAAAATTGTGAGGAGGGTGTTCAATGTGATGAGCATTCCACACCCATAATTAATGTAGCTCCTCCCAAAAAGAGGACAAAAAGGATTGTTATGTGTTAAATTTTAATAACTTGAACGTGCATTGCTCTAGCTTCTAAGGAGTGCACTAGGTTGTGAGGCTCCAAACATAAACTAATTTTGTGTGCAACAAAACAAATTTTGAAGATTCTTTATTTTTTTGATGAGTACTTACAGATTATGGGCATCACTAAGACTGTTGCAGGTCCTAACTTGTATTATTTATTTGATTATGATCAATTTGATATGCTTATATTTTTGTTGTATGTAGATGACCTGGTCCTCACAGTTAGTTTAAAAAACTATATCCCATGGTGCAAGAAGAAACTGGCAAGTGAAGTTGACATGAAAGACATCAACCTCATGAATTATTTCATGGTGTAGGAGGTTTAGCTGAGTTGAGGTGAGCTGGTCCTCGAACAGGGGTAAGTAAGCAAACGAGATTTTAAAGAAGTTTTAGATAATGGACAATAAACCCTAGGCTACTTTTATGATACACATTTTGAAGTTATTAGTAGATTCAGATTCAGATTTGGTTGATTCGTTAGTGTACAAAAAATATATAGGTTCCCTAACATGTCTAGTAAACTTTAGAAGTCAAATTGCTGTGTGGATGAGATCCCTTGTCTCACAAACAAGGGGGGCTCAGACACCAATTTAGTGTCCATCTCGGCTGCTAATATATGGTTGAGTTGAGGTTGCTATAAATCTACTCCATGGTCTGAGGTATGCAAGGTACTTAAAGGGCACATTGGCACAGTGCTTTGAGGTGCTGCATGCTTCAGTGGATTTTGACTGGGCCAAAGATGCAGGTGGTAGGAAGATTGGTTCATGGTTTTGTTTCAGCTTGTGTTCAGATATAATATCTTTGCTAGGATGGGATACCCATGTGTGCAAGTTGAAGAAGGCCCTTTTTGGGCTAAAGTAGCCTCCATGTGCTTTGTACTCACGGATTGATAAGTACTTACAGATTATGGGCATCATTAAAACTGTTACAGGTCCTAACTTGTATTATTTGCTTGATTATGATAAATTTGATATGCTTATATTTGTGTTGTATGTAGATGTCTTGGTCCTAATAGTTAGTTTAAAAAAATCTATCCCATGATGCAAGAAGAAATTGGCAAGTGAAGTTGACATGAAGGACATCAACCTAATGCATTATTTCTTGGTCTTAGAGGTTTGGATGAGTTGAGGTGAGCTGGTCCTCGAACAGGGGTAAGTGAGAAATTGAGACTCTGAAGAAGTTTCTGATAATGGGTGGTAAACCCTAGGCTACTTTTATGATACATATTTTTAAGTTTTCAGTATATTCACATTCAGATTTGGTTGATTCGTCAATATACAAAAAGTAGATAGGTTCCATAACATGTCTGGTAGAATTTAGGAGTCAAATTGCTGTGTGGATGAGATCCCTTGTCTCACAAACAAGGGGGGATCAGACACCAATTTAGTGTCTAGCTTGGCTGCTAATATATGGTTGAGTTGAGGTTGCTGCAAATCTGCTGAAAAATGCATGTGCCAGCCTTAGATGTGTTTTTTTTGTCCAGTTCAGTTCAAAATTTAGAATTCCATGTGGATCAGACTTAGCTAGGGCACACTATTCCACAGGTGAGGTGATCTATTATAAGCATCTACTGCATGTAGCCTGTGTACACTTCCCTAGAGTAGAATGACGGTTTGATTAGGATGCACTAGTTAAGGTGTCCATGTTACTTTTGTTATTCATTTAGTTTACCAAAGTTCTAAAATTAGAATGCCATGTGGATCACGCTTAGCTAGGGCACACTATTCCATAGGTGAGGTGATATATTATAAGCATCTAGTGCATGCAGCCTGGGTACACTTCCCTAGAGTAGAATTAGGGTTTGATTAGGATGCACTAGTTAAGGTGTCCCTGTTGTTTTTGTTATCCATTTAGTTTACCAGAGAGTGTGTGCACTGTTTTTCCTTTCCCAAGCTAATAAAGACAAATAGAGATGATTTTCTGAATGTTGTAAATTGTTTTGTTTTGCTATCAGTTTTCAGTTAGCATTTGAGATTTCAGATCTAGCACACAGAAGTAGTTTTGAGAGTTCCTTAATTTTGTAGGTCTATTTTCCATGTAGTGAAATTTTAACATATTGTTCTAGACATCCAAAAATTGTATTCTTCAAGTAAAGTGTAGTCAAGATTTCCTAGCCTTTTGTATGCACTAGGGATGACTTTAGACAACTTGTCTTCATCTGAATATTTTGGGGAATTCTTTTAAGTATGTAAGAGGACATAGATATTCAGTACATTCTAGAAATTTTATTGCATTTTGGTTGGAAAGCATACTACATATAAAGTGGTGTTTTAAACATCTATTTCAAGCAGATTTGTTATGCAGAATTTTTGCTTCAGGTATGAGCACATGGGTATTATCTGCGGTATAAGAATAATTTCTTGCATTCAAAATATTATAAATAAAGAAGATGGTGTAAGACTCTCTTGTTTAACATAATTATTTTTCCTTCTTTATACCAATCCTCTAACCATTCATGAACTCATTTTTAGTGTATCAAGAGGTTTGTGATTTGTACATGGAGATGTCGTTCTAGACATGTACAAGTCTAACATGGAAAGGGTAATATTCTAAGGTAAGAGTAGAGAATATACTTTGTACCATAGTGATTTTGTTGTAGGAATAAATTGTTACATTCCTTGCAACTCAGATAGGAAAAGGTATTTATTCTATTGATCTATCGCTAAATGCGTCTGTGCTGACAGTCTTAGCCTTTTTGCTGACAATCTTTCCTTTCTTTTGTATTTTCAGAGTCGAGATGGGTACATTGTTGCATTGGATGTAGGAGATGAGACTCTTGGGTTTTGGAAAGTCTTTGGAGCTCCTAATACCTTAAAGAGGACGACAAAGAGTAAAGATGCGACTGGTGCTTTTAACATGTATCTCATGCATATCCGTTAAGCATATTTTCCTCCTTCAGGAATGAGCATAGGGGTATTATCTGCTCACATAGATTTAACCAGAACCAGCTGACCTTATGGAAATATCCATATATGGTTATGATAAGAGAGCTTTACAGGTCACACATCTAGAGTGCTGCATCTGGCAAAGGTATTCATTGTATTAATCTAACGCTAAATGGATTTTGTGTTGAAAGTCTTTGCTTTGTGCTGACAAGATTTCCTTTGTTTTTGTGTTGACACAAAGACAAACTTTCCTTTGTATTTGGTAAGTCTTTGGAGCTCTTGATACCTTAAAGTGGACCAAGAGTAAAGATGTGGTTAGTGCTTTAAACATGTATTTCAAGCAAATTCGTTAAGAAAATTTTCCACCTCAGGTATGAGCACATTTGTATTATCTGCGGTATAAGAATAATTTCTTGCATTCCAAATATTGTAAATAAAGAAGAGACTGTAAGCATCTCTTCTTTAACATAACTGTTTTTCCTTCTTTATACCATTTCTCTAACCTTTCATGAAATCATTTTTAGTGTATCAAGAGGTTTCTGATTTGTACATGGAGACGCTGTTCTAGACATGTACAAGTCTGACATGGAAAGGGTAATATTCTCAGGTAAGAGTAGCGAATATACTCTGTACCATAGTGATTTTGTTGTAGGAATAAATTGTTACATTCCTTGCAATTCAAATAGACAGAGGTATTCATTCTGTTGATCTATCGCTAAATGGGTTTATGTTGACAGTCTTAGCCTTTTTGCTGACAATCTTTCCTTTCTTTAGTATTTTTAGAGTCCGGATGGGTACACTATTGCATTGGCTGCAAGAGATGGGAATTTTAGGTTTTGGAAATTATTTGGAGCTCCTGATACCTTAAAGAGGACAAAGAGTACAGATGCGACTAGTGCTTTTAACAAGTATCTCACACATATCCGTTAAGAAGATTGTCCTCCTTCAGGAATGAGCATAGGGGTATTAGTTGCTCACATTGATTTAGCCATAACCAGCTGACCTTAAGGAAATATCCATATATGGTTAAGATAAGAGAGCTTTACAGATCACACGTCTAGAGTGCTGCATCTGGCAGAGGTATTTATTGTATTGATCTAACGCTAAATGGATTTTGTGTTGAAAGTTTTTGTTTTTGTGCTGACAGTCATTCCTTTATTTTTCTGTTGACACAATGACAACCTTTCCTTTGTATTTGGTAAGTCTTTGGAGCTCTTGATACCTAAAAGAGTACCAAGAGTAAAGATGTGGATGGTGCTTTAAACATGTATTTCAAGAATATTCGTTAAGAACTTTTTCTGCTTCAGGTATGAGCACATGGGTATTATCTGCAATGTAAGAATAATTTCTTGCATTCAAAATATTATAAATAAAGAAGATATTGTAAGCCTCTCTTGTTTAACATAACTTTTTTTCCTTCTTTATACCATTTCTCTAACCATTCATGAATTAATTTTTAGTGTATCAAGAGGTTTGTGATTTGTACATGGAGATGTTGTTCTGGACATGTACAAGTCTAACATGGAAAGGGTAATCTTCTCGGGTAAGAGTAGCAAATATACTCTGTACCGTAGTGATTTTGTTGTAGGAATAAATTGTTACATTCCTTTCAATTAAAATAGGAAAAGGTATTCATTCTATTGATCTATCGCTAAATGGGTTTGTGCTGATAGTCTTAGCCTTTCTGTTGACAATCTTTCCTTTATTTTGTATTTTCAGAGTCTAGATGGGTGCACTATTGCATTGGCTGCAGGAGATGAGACTCTTAGGTTTTCGCAAGTCTTTGGAGCTCTTTATACCTTAAAGAGGACAAAGAGTAAATATGTGGCTGGTGCTTTTTATCTCACGCATATCCGTTAAGCAGGTTTTCCTCCTTCAGGAATGAGCATAGGGGTATTATCTGCTCACATGGATTTAGCCAGAACTAGTTGACCTTATGGAAATATCCATATATGGTTAAGATAAGAGAGATTTACAAGTCACACGTCTAGAGTGTTGCATCCAGTAGAGGTATTTATTGTATTGATCTAACACTAAATGGATTTTGTGGTGAAAGTCTTTGTTTTTGTACTGACAGTCTTTTCTTTGTTTTTGTGTTGACACAATGACAACCTTTCCTTTGTATTTGGTAAGTCTTTGGATCTCTTGATACCTTAGAGAGGACCGAGAGTAAAGATGTGGTTGGTGCTTTAAACATGTATTTAAAGCTGATTCATTAAGCAAATTTTCCGCTTCAGGTATGAACACCTGTGTATTATCTGCGATATAAGAATAATTTCTTGCATTCAAAATATTATAAATAAACAAGATACTGTAAGCCTCTCTTGTTTAACATATCCGTTTTTCCTTCTTTATACCATTTCTCTAACCATTCATGAATTCATTTTTAGTGTATCAAGAGGTTTGTGATTTGTACATGGAGATGTCGTTCTGGACATGTACAAGTCTGACATGGAAAGGGTAATCTTCTCAGGTAAGAGTAGCAAATATACTCTGTACCATAGTGATTTTGTTGTAGGAATAAATTGTTACATTCCTTGCAATTCAAATAGGCATCGACTTATGTTATATTGAAGATGCTATAAGTCTATCTTGCTTATCATATATGTTTTACCTTTTTATTCCAGTTCTCTGACCATTCATGAATTCATTTAGTTTATTTAGAGGTTTGTACAGAGGGGCATATTAAACAACCAAAAGCATGTTCATGTATTAGGTATAGTAGTGAAGGATTGCATTGAAGAATTTGACCATTTTTTCTTTTCAGTTGAGTAAAGGACTACTTCTCAGGTAAGAAGAGTGAATGTGATGTTCTGAAAACTGTTCAGTGTTGGCTAAGCAATTGTTACTACAGATATCTATTTCCAAAGGATATGTATTTGGCTCTAACTGGAACATATAGCCTAGCCCGTATACATGGGTATGTTGAACATGTCTTTTGGAAATTTAAATCTCGGTGAGGGATAGCAACAACCCGAGTATAAATTATTTTTCACCCTACTCGAGTATAAATTATGTTACCCTTATGATCCTCGTTACAGGTATGTAACATGTGAGATGGAGTAAAGGAAAACGTGTTCCATAAAATCAATTTTATGGAAGTATAGGAAAGGTCATGGTAGTTGTTTCACTTATTATATATTTAGATATACCATTTATTAATAACTTAGGTTGTTGAAATTACATATACAATTAAAAAAAACTATATTAAACAGGCTATTCTAATACTATTGAAATATTTCCAAAACTAGCAAATTACATATATCAGTAATTTTGATTTAGCAGATGCTGAGAGATCATTATTACTACGGTGAAATATGGCTTTGAAGTTAAACTACGGTGAATGGAAAAATGAACCTTAGCTCCAACCAACCACTGGAACTACCAACCTAAAACAATGAATTCCAATGTATAATAGATTCAAAGAATTATAAAAGAGTTGAATAAAAACAAAAAATATATTCACTTCAAGTTTAGTTGCATTCAGGTCCTATATTTAATGCGCCTCGGCGATGTGATCTGAAGATTAATATCAAGATCAAAGATTTGAGGTGTACCATTATCTGTGTTTTCAAACATAACATGATCCATTAAGATAAAGAAATCAGGCAACAAGTTGTGGGCAGAGATCAGTTTCTTGATTTCTGTGGGCCGATTTTGCCAGGTTTCATTCGCTGTATTTTTGTGTATTTCAAAGGGCCATCCTCCTTGGTAAGGAAGCCCTTAATTTTTTATGAGAAAAAATTAATGAAGAGAAATTTGGAGGGTAAAATATTTGTTGTTTGCTTGATTTTTTTTCAGAGTATTTCTGCTGCAAAATTATCGAGTTAAAAGTACTAGAGTATTTTTGTTTTGTATTTTTCAGAATTTATTTACTGCAGAAAATTAATTTGTTGGGTAAAATATTTTTTGGGGAGCTGCAAAGAAACAAAAAATTGAAAATGGTACTTAGAAATTAACATTAGTTATCCCTTTTCTTGGCCTGCTTTTTCCACCCCCTGGTGCACCTTTAATTATTTATCTTTATTTGGTGCATAGCTTAGGAGCCCAAGTTTGCTTTATGCCTTTTCAATACTCCTTTAATATATAGAAGTTTCTCGCTCATCGAGGTTGGGACATTCAAGAGTTCCTTTGTTTGAGATTGAAGCATTAAATGCTTGAGGCACTAGGTGATAGCTAATGAGAAGGGTGGAGACCAGGCTAGGTTTTGTCCACATGCTAAATCTACCCCAACTATCTTTTTCATTTTACATTTTCTTTCCTTGTGGCTTTATGTGCTTTTATCATTCTTTTAGCTGCATCAACCTCCGGGGCCAAGTTTTTTGTCCTTGACTTAAGGATGTGGATATAGGATGACAATTCCAACGACGGGAGATGGATAATTGGAAAATATGGAAAGAGGTAAGTATGGATTACCTTAGACGTGATCTATCAATCAATGTCTCCCCAATAGTGCCCTTCCTAAACCATAAGGCCTTAGAGTAGGTATCACTAGACTAGAATCAAATACTAACCTCCCAAGTGAAGTGTGGGAACAAGGATATAATCCAGATTGGTCAGTCATCCAGTTTGCTTCGTGATAGATATTAATATTCCCATAACATTATTATGAAAGTATATGATTTCTAGAATGGTTGATTACCTACCAAAATATGAGCCAACTTCATTCAAGAAGAATTCTAAATGGGAGAGAGATCTGATTGGAGAAATGGGTGGAAAATTGTGGCATAATGCTATGTGCTGACCATCATTGGGTTGTCAGCTGTCTGGCTGTCAAAATGAGGAGAAGAAGTTTCACTTATGGTTTACCCACTTTTGGTGGGTAACATGCTACATGAAGAATATCACCAAACCATATAGATGTCAAATTTCTTAACAAAGCATGCCACATATCCATCATATCAAGTTGTAGCAATCGATGAGGAAGTTGTATCCAATGTGTATGCCCATCATAGTTCAACTGAGGGTAGCTAACACACTATCTCCACATCATGTGAAGCACCCTTAAGCATGGTGTAAACACTTTGGGAGTAACCGAAAAGCTAACATAAGGATCCACAATGTTGGTTTACTTAGACTCCCTAGTTCTAGAGAAGCTAGTATTTGGAATGGGTTTCCCAATCCCGACATCTATCTCAACATTTATGGTTCTGCCTCTTGTAATATTGACCCTATCATCCATGGTTTCAACCTCTCTTCTCACTACTGAATGTTGGTTCAGTTAGGAGGTAGCAATGTCTGTTGCCACCCTTTTCCTTTTCCTATGAGGAGAGGGTCCTCCTCCTTTTTGCTTTTGTTCCCTACACTTGGGTGGTCTGCCTCGCATCCTATTGGTTTTCTTCATGTTTGGGGCTTTGTGAACTAGGCTACCAGCTTTGGTAATGCTGGAATCCATGGTGTTTAACATAATAGACTAGATTGGTGATACTCAACACTACCAACACTCCAGAGGAATGCAAACCACCAACCTTTTTGAATGAAGATTCATACTGCTCAACCTCTCTTCATTGAACTCGTTTTCTCATGCTTCCCAACTCATTATTGTAATAAGTAATGGAATTTGTGGCAGAGTTCTCTCTGTGTTTTACTGCAATAGCCAGAGTACCATCCAATTGAGTAGTTTGCTGGGAAGGAGGACATTATGTTTTGAACCAACTTGTCCCTTCTTTGTTTGATGTTTTCCAGTTCCATCAGCACTTGATCTCATGTCTTCTGGCTAGGTGGAAGACTTCACTTCTCTCTCCCCTATCCCCTCATTTAGGGAAAATCCCATATGCTTTTTGAGTATTAAATTTGATCGAGATTTTTCAAGTTTTAGTCAGATATTCTATTCACTATTCTAAGAAGAGATTTCAAAGACTTTCCATCCCATTGCAGACAAAAATAGGCGTTTTACTTTCATTTTAAAAGGGTTTGAAACTTACCTTGTATTATCACTAGTATTCATGATATTTTTGGGCTTTGAATGGGAACACACAGTGCTACCAACCAAAAATAGAGATGGTATCATAGCATCCTTGGTACGATTAATGCTTGCAATAATAGCATCCTTGTCTTTTTACTATGCGGAGAGGCTCCTCCTCCTTTCTGCTTTTGTTCCTTACACTTGGGTGGTCTGCCTCGCATCCTCCTGGTTTTCCTCATGTTTGGGGCTTTATGAACCAGGCTACTAGCTTTGGTAATGTTGTAATCCATGGTGTTTAACATAATAGACTAGATTGGTGATACTCGGCACTACCAACACTCCAGGGGAATGCAAACCACCAACCCTTTAGAATGAAGATTCATTCTGCTCAGTCTCTCTTCATTGAACTCGTTTTCTCATGCTTCCCAACTCATTATTGTCATAAGTAATGGCATTTGTGAGAGATTTCTCTCTATGATTTACTGCAATAGCCAGAGTACCATCAAGTTGAGTAGTTTGTTGGGAAGGAGGACATTTATTATGTTTTGAACCAACTTGCCTCTTCTCTATTTGATGTTTTCTAGTTATTTTGGCAATGATACAATTAATGCTTATAATAATAGCATCCTTTTCTTTTTCCTATGAGGAGAGGGTCCTCCTCCTTTCTACTTGTGTTCCCTACACTTGGGTGGTCTGCCTCACATCCTCCTGGTTTTCATCATGTTTGGGGCTTTGCAAATGAGGCTACCAGCATTGGTAATGTTGTAATCCATGGTGTTTAACATAATAGACTAGATTGGTGATACTCAGCACCACCAACACTCTAGGGGAATGAAAACCACCAACACTTTTGAATGAAGATTCATTCTGCTTAGCCTCTCTTCATTGAACTTTTTTTCTCATGCTTCCCAACTCATTATTGTAATAAGTAATGGAATTTGTGGGAGAGTTCTCTCTGTGATTTACTGCAATAGCCAGAGTACCATTAAGTTGAGTACTTCGCTGGGAAGGAGGGCATTTACATGTTTTGAACCAACTTTCCTCTTCTCTGTTTGATGTTTTCCAGTTAATTTGGCAATGATACAATTAATTCTTGTAATAATAGCATCCTTGTCTTTTTCCTATGAGGAGAGGGTCCTCCTCCTTTCTGATTTTGTTCCCTACACTTGGGTGGTCTGCATCACATCCTCCTGGTTTTCCTCATGTTTGGGGCCTTGTGAACAAGGCTACCAACTTTGGTAATGCTGTAATCCATGGTGTTTAACATATTAGACTAGATTGGTGATACCCGGCACTACCAACACTCCAGGGGAATGCAAACCACCAACCCTTTTGAATGAGGATTCAATTTGCTCAACCTCTGTTCATTGAACTCGTTTTCTCATGCTTCCCAACTCATTATTGTAATAAGTAATGGAATTTGTGGGAGAGTTCTCTCTGTGATTTACTGCAATAGCCAGAGTACCATCTAGTTGAGTAGTTCACTGGGAAGGAGGACATTTATTATGTTTTTAACCAACTTGCATCTTCTTCGTTTGTTGTTTTCCAGTTCCATCACCACTTGATCTCATGTCTTCTGGCTAGGTGGAATACTTCACTTCTCTCTCCCCTATCTCCTCATTCAAGGAAAATCCCATATGCTTGTTGAGTATTAATGTTGATTGAGATTCTGCAAGTTTTAGTCAGAGATTCTGTTCACTCTTCTAAGAAGAGTTTTCAAAGACTTTCCATCCCACTGTAGAGAAAAATAGGTGCTTTAATTTCATTCTAAAAGGGTTTGAAACTTACCTTGTATTTTCACTAGTATTCATGACATTTTTGGGCTTTGAATGGGAGCAAACAGTGCTACCAACCAAAAATAGAGATGGTATCATATCATCCTTGGTACAATTAATGCTTGTAATAATAGCATCCTTGTCTTTTTCCTATGAGCATAGGGTCCTCCTCCTTTCTCATTTCGTTCCCTACACTTGGGTGGTTTGCCTCGCATCCTCCTAGTTTTCCTCATGTTTGGGGCTTTGTGAACTAGGCTACCAGCTTTGGTAATGCTGTAATCCATGGTGTTTAACATAATAGACCAGATTGGTGATACTCGGCACTACCAACACTCCAGGGGAATGCAAACCACCAACCCTTTTGAATGAAGATTCATTCTGCTTAGCCTCTCTTCATTGAACTCATTTTCTCATGCTTCCCAACTCATTATTGTAATAAGTAATGGCATTTGTGGGAGAGTTCTCTCCGTGATTTAATGCAATAGCCAGAGTACCATCTAGTTGAGTAGTTCGCTAGGAAGCAGGACATTTATTATGTTTTGAACCAACTTTCCTCTTCTTTGTTTGATGTTTTCCAGTGCCATCACCACTTGATCTCATGTCTTCTGGCTAGGTGGAAGACTTCACTTCTCTCTCCCCTATCTCCTCATTTAGGGAAAATATCATATGCTTTGGGTGTATTAATGTTGATTGAGATTCTGCAAGTTTTAGTTAGAGATTATGTTCACTCTTCTAAGAATAGTTTTCAAATACTTTCCATCCCATTGCAGAGAAAAATAGGTGCTTTACTTTAATTTTAAAAGGGTTTGAAACCTACCTTGTATTTTCACTAGTATTCATGATATTTTTAGGCTGGGAACAAACAGTGATACCAACCAAAAATAGAGATGGTATCATCATTGAAATTTATGTTTATATTAAGGAGTATATTGATTTTTTTTTTGAGCCATTCTTATATTGAGAGTTTAATAAGTTTGCAGAATTTTAATTTTATTTCAATTATTAATTATTATAAAGATGGTAGGGGTTTTTATTATGAAAAAAGTAAAATGACTCTACTATTGCATTTGCAGGTGCTCCAGGGAATCAAACAATTTAAGGCAACTGATAATGAAGAAATACTAAGAGTGCACACATTTCTATTTCAGGTATGCACTCATTTATTTTATTTTATTTCAGTAAGTAGCTCTCTTGGAAATGGTTGAGCAATGGTATAAAACATTCCTTACATGAATTTATTATTTTATTCTTAACAGGAAGAATGATCGGTGGTTTGGAGTGCCTCCAAGAAACGATTAACTACCCAGAAAAAAGCTAGTGATAGAGACTTCTTTGCATTTTCAGCTTGCTATGAAGTTGATCATAATAGTTCATTACTTGAATTAGATTCATTGGATATGAAGCTTCCTTAGGAACTAGATCACCACCAATTTGGATACCAATTGCAATAATTCTCGGGCTGAAATCAAGAGATGGAGCCAACTCGAATTGTGAAATCCAGTAGTGGAGAAGATAATTATGTAGGTCACCAATAGATTGAGAATTGGCCTATGTCATGTTGCCAGGACCTGTGTCAATTTTCCATCTTTTGTAAAGCCCTCATGAAGACATAATTTCCAATCAATTGTAGATTCAAATGCATATACATTATTACAATTCTTTGTTACCAAGGAATCCAATTCCAATTATACATTGGTCTTGAAATTGTGGTTTAACAACTAGATATAAATTTAATTTCCAACATTTAATGTGATTGAAGCTTTGAATTTCTATGTTAGAGAGTAAACCCTCTTGTAGGATGGAGAAATCTAGAACATTTTTTTTTGCCTCCTAATATGTCTTAAAATGAAGTTCCAACTGAGGATCCTACATGTTCAAATGTCATGAATGCATTTTCAGAAAATATAAGTGTGTTGCCTTATTATTTTCAATGTTGCTTTCGAGAATTGTTTTTTAATTTAGATTTAAAATTACTTTGATGTTAGATTTAAAAATAGTGGATTTATTTATTTTTTATTCTGTTGGTATCCATAAACAACAGATATTTAAGGTAATTAAAATCACTATTTGGGAAGTTTGAATGTTGAAACTACCTTGAAAGAACATTTAAAATGATTTTATTTATTATTTTTAAAATATTTTTTACATTGTCTATAGAGAGACAATAGTTTTAATTATGGACATATAGTCTCTATAGAGACAATATGTTTTTAATCTCAACTATTGTCTCTAAAAAGAAAAAAATGTAATTGTCTCTAAGGAGACAAAAATGAAAGTGTCTCTACAAAGACAAATGAAATTGTCTCTAGAGAGGCAAATGAAATTGCTCTTAATAGAGAATAATTCTTTTCTTTATAGAGACAATAATAATATGTGTTCTATATTGTCTTTATAGAGACAATTTTTGAGACATTATATTTTGAGACATTAAATTTTGAGACACCTGCTTAAAGGCAATATTTAAGACAATAAACAAGTTTCTTTTTGTCTTAAGTTAAGACAATTGACTCAAATATTGTCTTAAAACCCCCCTACATGTTGTAGTGATATAATCACATGTGTTCCTCAACAGAGAGTACATATATTTACCTAATGATAGAAAATGCCCAACTCCAAACACATCATTGTGTAGCAACTTTGAAATTTCCTTTTCTCTGGTAGCACTAGATAAGAGCCTTACTCGATTATGTATACCATAAATTCATTTTTCATAGAAATTGAAATATATTTTGAAATGAATACCTTTATGATGTAACGCTAAAATTCCCTCCTCTCTAATATATCCTAGTATTTAATTCCATATCGTTACCTTTTCTCTAGATATTAGGGGTGTTGTATTCTTAAATTCCATCCCTAATAATAATAAGAATATTAAACTTGTGCTTCCTAATTTTTATGCAAAGCTCCATTCTCAACAGCCCTCGTCAACACCATTATATGTAAAACCATTTTGTGGGTTTCACTTTCAACCATAGTATGTATACCTACACCAGTCATCGTAACTTCAGATATCACATTTCTAGCCATCTTTGGAATGCAAAAAACACCAAGGAGTGTTCTAATCCTTCCATCCTTGAGTAACAAATTTTTTTTTTCTCGTCTTATGATTCTAACTCTCAAGTAATATCATTGGAAAAGACAATCCTCATTATAATTTTGATATTCAAAAAAAAGCTCCCTATGAGGTGTCTTATGAAATTAATCACTTATGTTGATCAATAATAAATTGTGACTTAAATGTGTACTTGATTAATCCAATTACACATCCATTCGCTCCTCTAAGGAGGTATTCCGTTTTGTCAAAGTAGCATCAACATATCCCATCCTATTGTAAACACTTATAGATCTACACCTTTTCCTATTAATCCCATATTTACAATATTTTTGGCATTCCTTTAAGGATTTTCTACAGATCTAGTTATACCTCTAAATTTAATCTCCCTCCTATAATTTAATTTTCTCTAACTCTTGGGATTGACCTCTTACAAAGAAGGCATCCATGCTCCTACAATCCATGGTTTTCCACCTCATTTATTCTAAAAGTAAGGATGAAGCCACATCAAAAAACATTGAAGTGGTTCTATTACGACTAAAACCACACTATTATATCAACCACACAAAGAAATAGATACTGACTTACCATGGTACTAAATGCATATAAATTCTCTACTATAGAGTCTACATCATGCATACTTTGGAGGTATATTGCTTTTCAAAGAAAAACTTTGTTTACCATAGACATAGATTGACATAATGTCTCTGGATTGACATAACTAGGTTGTAGCCCTTTCCATCATAGGCAAACTAGTCAAGTTATCCATCAAGATACTCGAAGGTTTAGTACAAGTGTTCATAGTGACCCAATATTCTTTTCCTACAAGAATTCCCTTCATATTAAGTTTACATAATTCAAATATTTTCCCATTAAATTTCTCAATATAAATTTTAAAACTACTTGCCAATATTTTTAACACAGAAATCACCACCATAAGGCTCCCACTAAATCCAACTTTATCATAGACCCCATAGAAACTTGTTCTATCAAAATGAGTTCAATCGTTAACAACAAAAATATCCACCGAAATCCAATAAAATAACTTTGATATCAAATGTATCTTTCAAAAAATTATAGTGAACATATACATAGAGAGAAAAATAGCAAAACAATTACATACATCATGGTCAAGATAAGCATAATGATTTACCTGGTTAACTAAGAAAACTAAAATTACCCAATAGTAGTGTCATTGATCTAAATTTTCATTGTATTAACATCACCATTTACAATACAATGTATAGGGTTCCATATCATCCAAAACCCTATTATATTAGAATATAATACATTTAACGTTAATTCCTTAATTATAAGTAGATTACAATGAGTTAAAAATACCAAATAAAATAAAAAAATAAACCAAAACTAATTTAAAAAATAATCATACAAAAAATATAACACATTCTCAATACCAACCATGAATAGGAAAAATTGACCTGTAAATACTTTATCCATTAATATTCTTACTAAGAAATCACGCTCATTGACTTTATTGTAAGACCCTCCTCCCATATCTACCCAAGTAACTCGCAAACGAGGCTAAACATATGATGAGAGGCTACTATGATGGTGTTATGAAACCAGCTCAAGAAAAGATAGAAAAGATAGATCAACGCCTTAGAATTCAGCCTCTTCGAGGGGGAAACCTCCTTTACATTACATAAATGAACAATTCTTGGATGATACAAATGAAAAAACCTCCTTTCTATATATAGGAGTCTAAGGAGTCACAATATAATCCAGCCGACCTAACAATAATAATATAAAGCCACAAAAATAACAATAGAGGGATTCTATGGGGCACAAAAATAACAATTTGGGGGTAATAGGGGCACAACAATATAAATAAGGGGTATAACTACAATAGTAATGGGGTAATCACTAGTATTATAGGGACCCAACATGCTCCTCTCCTTCAAAAAAGTGTTGTCCTCAACGCTTGAGTAGTTCTGGATACTTCTGCATAAAATTCTCATCCTCCCATGTGGAATCTTCAACGGATAAGTTCTTCCACTTGATAAGATACTCTGAAATTGATCGATTTCGTAGCTGTCGAGTTCTTTTTTCTGTGACTGCTTTCGGTTCCAATATAATTTTTCCTTCCTCGTCAAGTTCTGGCAATATTGTTTGAATTGGGAGCTTGTCACCTATAACCTTCTTTAAACATGAAACATGGAAAACTGGGTGCAATCGAGAAGCTGCAGGAAGCTCCAATTTGTATGCCATAGTACCAATCTTTTGCAACACCTTGTACGGACCATAATACTTTGGTGATAATTTATTATCCTTCTTAGCTTGCTTTAGGGACATTTGCTTATATGGTTGTAGCCGTAGGAATACCCAATCACCTACATCAAAACTTCTTTCACTGCGATGTTGATCTGCCTGTTGTTTCATTCTATTTTGTGCCAACACGAGGTTATCCTTTAAGAGTTGGAGGACTTGTTGTTGATGTTCGATGTGATGTTCCACTGCCTGAACCTTAGAATTTTCTCTTAAATATGATGTGATGGATGGTGGTTGATACCCATAAAGTGCCATAAATGGGGTCATTTTTGTTGCTGTATGGAAGGAAGTGTTATACCACCATTCAGCCAGAGGCAACCATTTGACCCATTGTGTCTGTTTATCAGATACAAAGCAACGAAGATATCCTTCCAAACATTTGTTTACTATCTCAGTTTGCCCATCAGATTGAGGATGATAAGATGAGCTATGAGCTAACTGAGTACCAAGACAAGAAAATAATTCTGTCCAAAAATTTCCAGTGAAAATGGGATCTCTGTCACTTACAATAATCTTTGGGTTTCCATGTAGCTTTTGAACTGTTTCCATAAATGCAGTAGAAACTGTACTGGCTTTAAATGGATGTGATAATGCACAAAAGTGTGCATACTTGGTAAGTCTGTCAACTACCACCATGATGACACTCTTTCCCTCAGACTTGGGTAAACCTGTGATAAAATCCATTGAAACCTCCTCCCAACGTTGGCTTGGAATGGATAAAGGTTGTAATAGACCCGGTGTCTTAATTGTTTCAACTTTATTTTGCTGGCAAACCAAACATTCCGCCACAAACTTTTGAATATCTGATTTAAGGCCATCCCAAAAAAATTCCTTCTTAACCCTGTGGTAAGTTTTTAAAAATCCTGAGTGCCCTCCTAAGGGAGAAGTGTGCAATTCCATAAGAATCTTTTGTTTTAGCTGGGAATTCTTACAGAGGTATAAGCGATCTTTGTACCATAACGAATCATTTTGCCAGCTAAATGTATCAGAAGTACTGGAATCTTGTTGTAGCTTTCGAATAAGTGCCCACACTTCTTCGTCATTCTTCCATTCCTCCCTTGCTTCGTTTATCCAATCTGGTTGGATAATAGAAATGGCACACAACAATGCTTCCACATCCTCATCCTTTCTTGAGAGTGCATCTGCCACCACATTTTGCTTCCCTTTTTTGTAGATGATTTCAAAGTCATAACCCAACATCTTTGTGACCCACTTTTGTTGCTCTTCAGAGGATAATCTTTGTTCTAAAAAGTATTTAAGGCTATCATGATCCGTTTTTACCTTGAAGTGTCTTCCCATTAGGTAGGGTCGCCATTTCTTAAGTGCATGGAGTATTGCCAACATTTCCTTCTCATAAATAGCTTTGCTTAAAAACTTTCCCTTGATTGGACGACTTTCAAAAGCAATGGGTCTTTCATCTTGCATTAGAACAACACCAATTCCATTTCCTGAAGCATCACATTCCACAATAAAGGTTTTTGTGAAGTCCGGTGTAGCTAAGACCGGTGCTTGGCACATTGCCTCTTTAAGATGTTCAAAGGCCTTTGTTGCTTCCGGAGTCCATGAAAATGAATCTTTCTTCAATAATGTTGTTAGAGGTGCTGCTATTCTCCCATAATTCTTAACAAACTTGCGATAATACCCTGTCAACCCAAGAAATCCTCGCAGATGCTTTATGGATGTGGGGATTTTCCATTCCTTAATGGCTTTAATTTTGCTAGGGTCTACCTTAACTCCTTCATGAGATACAATATGACCCAAATATTCCACCTCCTGGACTCCAAAGAAACATTTGGATCTTTTTGCATATAATTGTTTCTCCTCCAATAGTTGTAGCACCCTGTCAACATGTTCAACATGATCCTTCCAAGACTTGCTGTAGATTAGTATATCATCAAAAAATACTAACACAAATTTTCTAAGGAATGGTTTGAAAATTGAATTCATCAAACCTTGAAATGTTGAAGGTGCATTGGTAAGGCCAAAAGGCATGACCAAAAATTCATAATGACCCTCATGAGTTCTAAATGTCGTTTTCGGAATGTCTTCAATCTTCATTCTGATTTGATGATATCCCGAACGAAGATCCAACTTGGTGAAGTAAATTGATCCATGCAATTCATCCAGTAATTCATCAATAACAGGAATGGGGAACTTATCTTTAATAGTGAGCTTGTTGAGCTCCCTATAATCCGGACACATGCGCCATGATCCATCCTTCTTGTGCACCAATACTACTGGAGCTGAGAAAGAACTTTGACTCGGTTGAATTATACCAGCCTCTAGCATTTCTGCAACCATACGTTCAATTTCACTTTTTTGGACATAGGGATATCTGTACGGCCTGATGTTTGGAGGAACACTTCCTGGAATCAGATGAATAGCATGATCATGATCACGCATAGGTGGGAGACCTTTTGGAGTCTCAAATACCTTGGAATGATTGTCCAGGACTTTTTGGAGATCTGGAGAAATAGATGATTCCAATGTGGAAACATCTAGCGAACATAATTGTGCAATTACACCTCTTTGCTCCTTTTTTAGAAGCTTTGTCATGCCATTAGAGCTGATTATCTTTCCTGGTTTCCCTGCAATACCCCTTAATTCAACTTCCTTTCCTTCTGTAGAAAATTTGATGAAAAGTTCTTGAAAATTAAAAGCTATTGTACCCAAGGATTGTAGCCATTGGACTCCTAGTACAACATCAGCACCTCCCATTGGAATGGAAAGCATTGGGCTAGTCAATACATATTCTCCCATGGATAGCTTGATATTATGGCACTTTCCAGAGCAATTTATTGTTCCTCCATTTGCAATCATCACTTGACACTCTGGTGCTGGATATAGGAAGCAATTCAATTCTTTTGCTACCCTACAATGAATAAAATTGTGGGTGCTTCCTGAATCAATCAACACTATTACCTTTTTCTTCTTGATTTGTCCTTCTATCTTGATGGTTTGAGGAGTGGTAATTCCCGCCAATGCATTACAAGATATGGTCGGATTTATTTGTTCTTCATCTAGGCTTTGTTCCTGGAGTATATCTTCTTCTTTTGACCTTTCTTGCTCCTTTTCTTCTTCCTCTTCACAATCTATGTAGAATAATTTCTTCTCAGCACACTTATGACCTTTAGTGTATTTGCTATCACAACTGTAACAAAGCCCTTTTGCTCTTTTTTCTTCCAATTGTTGTGGTGTCAACCTTATAGGTTGTGGAAGACTAGGGGCAACAACACTTCCGTCTTTATAGTTGTGAGTGGTATGCTTCCTGGTTGCCATAATTTTGCTTTCCATTTTTCTTGCTAACCTGAATGCCTTCTCTAATGAATCAGGTTCCCAAAGGCGAACATCATGTTGGATATTATCCTTTAAAGACCCTATGAACACATCAATCCTATGCTCCTCTGGAATATCTTTTACCCTTATGTTCAATTTTTGGAACTCCTCAATGTGCTCCATTACTGAACCCTTTTGTTTGAGACTTATCAATTGGCTAAAAAAAGTGTTGCTTTTTGTATCTTCATAATGTGCTATCAATTCTTCCGTAAAAATTGCCCAAGTGATAAATTGTTTACGAGAGCAAAGCCATTGATACCATACAAACTGATTTGGTTCCAAATATACAGTTGCCATACGTACCTTTTGTGCGTTTTGCACATTATTGAGATCGAAGAATTGCTCCATCTGTAATATCCATGTGGCGGGATCCTTGCCATCAAACTTCCTCATATCGATTTTTGGAATATGGTGATTCTTCGATCCAACATTAGCATCTATGGAATCATGATTAACATTTCTTTTGTTCTCATCATGAGTTTCCTTTACTACCTTTTCACCATTAGTGACCCTTTCTTGTAGCAACTTCTTCAATTCTTCCATGTCCGTCTTCAAATCTGTCTTCAAATCTACCTTCAAATCATCCATCTTAGCTTCCATGCCCTTTATCTTAGATTCCACACCATTTATCTTAGATTCCACGCCACTTATCTTAGCTTCTGTTAGCTTTTGTGAGCGTGACATTTGTTGCACTTGTTCTTGTAATTTTGATATATCATGTAGCATTTCTTCCTCTTCTTCATGAGTCATGCTAGAGCTTTCAGGTTCCTTACTAGGTGTTTGCATTTTCTTTCCTCGGGGCATCAGTTACCGATAATAATGCTTTACTATGCCCTTTGAATTCCGTTAAACAAAGCTTACACAAAAATTTAAAAAAAACTACACACCTTTTTTCACTTTATAGAAGCCTGATATTGAATCTGATGTATCTCTGTAATTTCGGATCATCCAATTCTGAAATTGCTACCTGTAGTAGCCTTCTGCGTCCTCTTTCCAATGCCACAAGTCTGAGCTAAATTGGATTCTCCAAGGAAGAGTTATGTGAAATCTCCCACAGTGACTTGCTTTTAGACTGGTTCAGCAGAGCGAACTTGTACGACATGCCACGAGTCACTGTTTCAACCTTTGAATCTGAAACACACACACAAGAAACTACAGTCCGTCCTCTTTCTGTACCTTCTTACGAAATTTCAATCCGATCCCCAGAGAGAAAGTTATGACGATTTTCCCCAGGTCACCTGTTTTGAATGTAATTCAGGAGTCTGCAAAAAGACCAACTTCCTCAGATCATATCTCCGCAAATATCGCGCGAAAAGCTCTGAAATTCGGACCCAAGGTTCAGCGCGATTTCTTCTCAAATGGTTTTTTTTTGCGACTTCTGAAACGTCACAGAAAAAAGTTATAGCGAAAATGCCACGATGACCTGTTTGGAGCAGCGAAACCCTAGAATCCAAAGCTCTGATACCAAATGTTATGAAACCAGCTCAAGAAAAGATAGAAAAGATAGATCAACGCCTTAGAATTCAGCCTCTTCGAGGGGGCAACCTCCTTTACATTACATAAATGAACAATTCTTGGATGATACAAATGACAAAACCTCCTTTCTATATATAGGAGTCTAAGGAGTCACAATATAATCCAGCCGACCTAACAATAATAATATAAAGCCACAAAAATAACAATAGAGGGATTCTATGGGGCACAGAAATAACAATATGGGGGTAATAGGGGCACAAAAATATAAATAAGGGGTATAACTACAATAGTAATGGGGTAATCACTAGTATTATAGGGACCCAACAGATGGGATTCAACCTCCTTGGTGACCATAAGGAAATGGAATCAACAGAAACACATCAACCATACCTTCCACATCAACAACAACACTCCCAGGAGGCGACCCAACCACTTGGGCATCCTACCCCTGGTTCCCACTATGGTTTTATACCTCTTGACATATGTACACTCTCATGCTATGGGAATTCCAGTGTCCAACGACCTTTGGATGCTACCACAAGCCTGCATGCCTATGTCCAGGGACTTTTCCCAAGAGACCTGTGCCAACGTCCACAAACTTTAATGCACTTTTCTAGCCCAGATTTCCGACCACTGCCCAAAACTTCTTGTAACTTCTAGAACACATTAAACACATGATGACAGTAATAATAAACCAAAAACAAACTCCATGACTAGGCTTGACCATCCCCAACTGGGACTGACATTCTGTAAAACACGTGGCATCAATGCAATCTATAGGTCTAAGATATAAGAAAGAACATGAATGACTGAAAAATATTATGAAACATGGAAAGAAGGATCACCACCTTCACCTTTAAACTATTATGAAATCAATTAGCTCTTGCATACATCATTTTAACATTTACAAGTAAATACATGAAATAACTATGACATGAACCATTCACTAAACCGTGCTTATTACCAACATAAAAGCATTAAGATAATAGTGAGATAAAAACCATTAAATCCACACATAAATAAGTACAAAATAAAGATAACTTAGATTTTATTAAACATAGGCAAATTCGACTAAGTTCGGGACATTCACGTACCACCCAATTATAGACATGGCTGAACCAAATATTTCTTTCAGCTAGTCACCCCCATGCCATATTCCAAGCATGAATGTGAGATCTCATGGATTAACTAGTCCAAAAAAAAACTAAGGGAATCTAGAGCTTAAACCACCCCCACCTTCACCAAACCATGATCACACCAAAACTGGTACTCTAATCACAAAAATGAAGAGAACTTGGAATTCCATCCGAAATCCATCACTATACTTGAGGAATTTTTCGTCTCTTTGTCTCTCAAGATTTACCACAATCGAATCCCAAATTAGTAGGCCTTAAACCGAGACACCAGCCTCTTAGGATTTACCACAATCCACACCAGATCACTAGGCCCTAAACTGAGACTCCTCCCGTAGGCTTTACCATGTATCCTGCCAAAAATAGTTAAGGGATTCCCAGGCCTTTGGGAATGAACCTTGAGACCACCTTCACCCTAGATTCTGAAATCCATCCAGCAATTCCAAAGCTTAAAACCCAGATAAACATCCCAACACACCATGACATCCATAAAAGGAAAGGCTAGGCTGAAAGCCACTATCATAACCTAGAAAAACCATGCCACTAACAACAAGAGAACCATACACCAACATGAAAATCCATGCATGTCAAAACCAACTAGGAAAATGCACATGCAATATGTTACCTACAAGTATTCATGTCTAATGTCCTTGATATTACTCGTCCTTCCTTTATCCTTGCTTTCCTTCCTTCCCCTTGCTTGCTTTTCCTTCATTGCTCCAAAGCTAGAGTGCTCCAAGAAAAATCCAAGTGTCTAAGAGCGTGTGTGTGTGTGAGAGAGAGAGAAAGAGAGAGAGAGAGAGGATAATGAGAGAGCTCCAAAACTAAACTGACCAAACTTACAATGACCAAGCCTGAGAAAAATATTGCCAAACGATCCTCATAAGCCTTTTTGTCAATGAGGTCTATATTTTCTTCGTTTTCCATTATTTTCCTTCATTTTCGCCCTCACATGCAACCTGTGACCTTTCACCTCGATTTTCTCCTATTTTGCTTTATTTCATAAATAAATGTGCCAAAAATTCCACTTTGTCTTTCCAAAGCCTTTGCCAATTTCCTTTTGCCATAAATACATCCAGTGATGCAACCTATGATATATTTTCCCAAAATTCAACTTGGAATATGTGTCCCTTAATCATGGTCTTATTTTGCCTTTATTAACTTTTATTACATAAAATTTTCACCATCGCTGTTACATTTATATGGTGTAATTTTTTTTCCCATTATATACATGTTTATGAATTAACCATATTGATTATATTCCTACATGATTGAGAACATAGTGAGAATAATTCAAGTATTAATAAGTTAATTACTAAGGTAGTGGATAGACTAATGATGTGAGATCTCGTGCATCTGTTTTTTGACCAATGTATACGTCTGAAAATTTCCAATGGTGGCTAGACGATACAACCGAATGGGACTCCTACACCAAATGGTGTGAGGTCTACATGTGACTTCACATCAGGGAGATCCCCTTATATGTTGGCGGCATCCAACACTGTCAACATAATGATTGGTATATTGTAGCTTGCAATGACACTGTAGGTACTATAGTGGTCGGTTATCTATTTGGATTAGTGTATCCCTTCCCATTAGATAGTGTTTCCATTTATTCACATCTTTCACTAGCGTATAGAGCTCCTTTTCATAGGTAGGGTAGTTGAGAAATTCCCTATGAAGTAATTTAGAATGGTAGCATGCAAGGATTCCTCCATGCATCAATACTGCTTCCATGAAATACTCACTTGAATTATGTCTCCAATTTGAAAGGGTGATGCAAGTTTAGAGATGTGAAACATGTTGCTTTTTTAATCTTGTTCTTTAATTCCTGGAATTCCCACTATTTCTCCTTTCCCCATGGGAAACTCGTGCAACTTTCTATTATGGTGTAGAGTGGTGTTGTTACTATTGAAAATGATGTTAAGAATTTCCATACATACAGTCTTACCCGAATGAAACTTGTGACCACAAAAATAGTAATAGGAACTAACCACTTTGTTATTACCTCCATATTAGAAGAATTTATCCTCAACTCTCGCCCACCTATCATGTATCCCATATACACCAACGAATAATGTGCAAACTCACACTTCTTGATATTTTCTAGCACCTTCTACTTTTTTAATGTCTCCAACACCTACATTAAATGTGAGATGTGCTCCTCCTAGGTAGGTTTGCATTAGGGAAAATTTTAGGGAAGAATTTTGCAAATGCGCTAATTTTTGGACATTCTCTTATAAAAATATTTGACAATTTGGTTAAAAAATTACTAGCCTTTTACATATATATGATTAAATAGATGATATTAGCCAAAAAATTACTAATTTTTTTAGTAAATTACATGTATTATATTTAATATTCGCCTACATTCTATATGTATGAAATTTCAAACTAGAATAATTACCTACAATACTATATAGGAAAATTATTAAATCCTTAAAAAATTCCCTCGTTTGTACACCAGTATATCATCCAAATAAACAAAAAATTAATCTATAAAATTTTGTGATATATCATTCTTTAAAATCATAAATAGAGATAGTGCACTGGATATGTCAAATGACATCACTAACCACCACACAAACCTTCCCTAGTGTCAAAGATCATATTCCCAGTATCTTCTTCCCTAACTAGAAACCGTGATATCCTAACCTTAAGTCCATATTGGTGAAGGATTTGGCTTGATGTAACTAATATAAGATATCATCTAGCATGGGAAATGAGGCACTTATTCTTGAGCGTAATTTTGTTTTATGCCTTAGTCCCATGTTTCTCTGGCAGAATGTTGATGTGTGACTACATGGGGAGGTACTTAGTTGAATGAAGCCTTAATTTTGTAGTTATTACAAATTCTTATTCACCTTCTTTCCCTCAATAATAGACTAGCTATATAGCTCAATGCTTAGTATTGAAGGGTCCAACAATAACTGGATCTCTTTCTCCACTTCCTTCTTAGGTGTTAGCCATTTAGTCTCTTGGAACACACTCCTATATTATTGTATTATCCCTTCCATTTATTTTTCCTATTACTTAATGCACCCCATCCAAGGATGACTTATTTCCTATGGAATCTTCTACTAAATATTTTTTCCCTAAGTAAGAAAACATATTTCTTGTTAAAACTAATAAATGTTTTGGCTTGTTTGGTAGTTACTTGAAAGTTGTTCATCTTTCCCTTGTACAAATAGATGATGAAGGATTTTCATCCTTGAAGAGGTAGTACTGGTTGGATATTTGCATGAAGATCGGATCTTGCATATGCATATAGAGACTTCCAAACTCAACGCCACATACATTTAATTCTACTTCATTAATAAAGTCATCATAGATAAAAAAAATTATTCCTCATTGTTTGGCTACATTTATTTATTTCTTCTTCTTGACCAATCCCAATGGATATGGTCTAATATGGTCATGAGTCTCCAGTCCCAATTTCTTGAGTAGATTTTCTACTATGAGATACACTTGTGATCATGAGCCAAAGAGAGCGTCATTTTTCATCTTCCAAACTTTCATCTTTATATGGAAGAGTCTAATATTTTTGTTCTCTTCTTATTATTGAAGGATACTTAGATTCTCCCCATTTTGCACTAATGTACATACAATCTTCTCATCCACATTCGAGGTTCTTTCCACTAGATTACTCAAATATGTGGCCATTATATTTTTCTTCCTAGAATATTTCTTTTAGTTCTTTGCATTGAACTTTGGATTTAACTTCTAATAATTTTCCTCTATATGTACATTAAAATTATAGTGGTTGCAGTGGTTTCCTAGATATTTTCACTGGTGTGTTGTGGTTATTATATTTTTTATTTTCTCCTTTATGATTCTTCTTCCCCCTCCTTGGAATCTTCTTGGTTCTACTTCTACTTTCACCCACTAGATTACCTTTACTTTGGCGTATGTTCTCTAGGAATTATTCCTATATGCAAGCGAATACATTGATATAGGTTTGAATAAAATCACTTGTTTCGACATATGTTTATGTAGACCCCCTTTATACTTGATGTGTACATATGGTTTGTTTGGGGAGATATGCATTATTATAGTCTTTCTATATTCAGTGTTGTGCTCCTGTACACCCTATCCTTATTTCTAACTAAACTTATGCCACCAGATGCACTAGTGCTCTACATATTCAATAGGGTAAATTTGTGTTTTTATAAGAATTTTGAAATACTTCCATGCATTCACTTGAGTATCTCCCTCCAACCTTAAGGTTTCCACGTGGCTTTCCTAATAGGTCAAGGCATGACCCTCTAGTTTCAAATAAGAAATTGAATTTTTTTGATCTTACATTCTATGGCAAACAATGAAATAAACTTGTAACCTCTACGTCACATTATTTTACTTCAAATAGTTAATTTCATCCTTGATATAACTTGATGTGAATTTTTACTTCCATCTTGAATAGGTACTATGAATGGTTCATGGGACTCAAAATAGGTTGTTCCTTTTTGGGTTCATTATTAGAATCACTCTCGCGTTCTTTCCAATCCTCTGATTTCCCCTCTTGAATGACCTCTATGTTAGAACCTCCATATTCTCCTAATAGTTTGAGCTTATTTATTAGGGTTTTCATTAGAAGGCTCACATTATGGTTCGTATCTATGATTTTTTCTTCCAAACATGAAAAACCTCTCCTCCATGGGATGTTGAGGGTTATCAATAGATTCATATTCCATGGTTGGGTTCGATGATTATCGTATTAAACATTCTAAATCCCCTATAAATCCCCATAGCTTACCCAACCTTCTTTGATACAAATATGATGTATAGACCATCATGGATATTCCATTGGAAAGTTTTTCACAACATTTCTTCTCAAATATATTAGAAAATGTGAAATCTACACTATGAGGGTTGATTTATCTTTATATTTTTTCATTTGTTAATTATTGTTTATTTTGTATACATGAAAATTATAATTGCGTTTAAAACTGAGAAAAAATAGAATAACCACACAAAAACCGCAATAACAAAAAATATCTGACCTAGGAAACCATTTTGAGATAAAATCCAATTGGAAGGTGAGGTTTCTCTACTCTCTCTTTCTCTTAATGGCAACATATTCATGTATAAAAAAGTGAGATGTGTGGCCCATAGCTTGCTATAGTATACAATCCCTTGATGTTCTCTATATATTTCTATCCACACCCCAATACTCTACTCATTTATGGAACAAAATGCACTAGAGTAGGCTAGAACCCATTTTCCTCTTCATGGCCTAATTATAACATAGCCCAATAGTCTATGAGTGGTTAAGTTTGACTCCTTCAACTCTAAACTAGAGTTATAATATGGAATCTACCGAAGTCTTATTCATCACGATCACATGACTATCCCCTTATCGATGAATAATGGACGTTAACATGCCATCATTTCAAATCATGGTGGAAAAAATAGGAAGGTCAACTTCTTGGTGGCATAACTTTTCTATACGAACTTCAGTTGAGGTGATTATTGCACCATTGGAATGGTATATGTGTTTAGAATATGATTAAGGGGTGTGATGTTTAAGGATAAAAATTTTACTGAATTGCTTTTAATTTCCATGCCCAAAATAAAATTTTATCACCAATATGTTGTTTATGTCAAATTCACATGAAAATTGAGTTTTGATATCCTTAACTATTTTATTTTTGTTTCCGGTCAACAACATATCATGAACATAAAAACCCACAGAAATAATTAAAGGATTACCAACAAGCCTAGGATATGTGTAGCATTTGACTTTTCTTGTTAAGAAATCAAGTCCTTGTATATAAGTATAAAACAATTTGACACCAAATACTTGGAGATAGTTTTAACCCATACAACATTTTTTATAGCTTGTAAATCAGTGCTTTCTTTCCCTTTGATATAAAGCCTTCTAGATGTTTCATATAAACTTCTTCTTCAATATCCCCATGTAGGATTTTTTTCTTCATATCCATAAGTTCTACTTCAAGAGAAAAAGTAATATAAATAAATAAAATAAATATAAAAGAATTTAATTTAATAATAGTGAATAAAAATTTACCAAAATCAGTTCTCTATAAATGATTCCCTATACCTAAGAAGATCCCTTTGCTACTAATATTGATTTATATTTCTTTACAGTACCTTTTATATCCATCTCCTATTTAAACATCACTTTTATACCAATGGGGTTTCTTCCAAATTGCAACTCGTATAGATCGTAGGTATCATTCTTATCCAAGGTAGTTGTTTCTTCAACCATGGCCTTATTTAATATCCTCAAAATATAATACATCCTTAATAATGCAGAAAATCAATAGTAATAAATAAAGTAACAATAGAAAAAAATGAAATGGAGTATTCCTTTCTAGTTGCCTTCATTCCCAAACCCATCTCCTCAGTACTCGATTATGATGTTTTACTTCCTAATTCATGTTCTTTTCTTGAGCCAGATTATTCAAAATTCAAATCAAACTTTATTGTCCATTCTTTCTCACTTGGTTGGGCTTCCTATTTGCAATCATCTTTAACCCCTCTAGAAGCAATATTTGGACTACAAATAGTATTCTCATTTCATAGGTTTCAATGTTTATAAGATTTTATACAATATTACAACCAATTACAATTCATATCCTTATTATCCATAATAATCATATTTTATTTTGGAACACTTGCATAAGCATCTCAACCAAAAACGGTCACAGGTTTAAGAGAGGTTTTCTTAATAGTCCATGCCTCATTCATAATTTCTCAAGAAACAACGAGTGTGATAAATTTACAAATAAATATGTAGTATCAAGTGTATATGCACATAATTCCTGTCCTAACCATCACGACTACAGATGCTCATTACCTTTTTCGTCAATGCACTCTTCATGTTTTCTACAAATCCATTTTGTTGAGGTGTACATAGACTAATATTTAACCTTTTTGTTTATCAATTCATATATAATTCCTTAGATTCAATCACATAAAACTCTCCACCATTATATATCCTTAACACCTTTATTTTATTCTCTATCTAATTCTCCATAAGAGCCTTATGTTTTTTAAATTTACCAAATACCACAAATTTATTTGGGAGGAAATAGGCGTATCTATTCCTTGAGAAATCGTCCATGAACAAAACATAGTTTATATATTTACATAATGAAAGAATAGGCACAACCTTAAACACGTCACTATTTACCAACTTTAATATTCCATTTTCTTCCATTTTCTTCTCTAGCACGAGATGAGAATTTTACTCAGTTATGTTTACCATATATGCAATGATCATGGATGTCAAAATATTCTATGAAAATAGACATACTTTTGACCATACCTATACAATGTAATGCTCAAAATCCCTACTCTCCAATATTCCCTAGTATTCAATTCCATAGCACTAACTTTTCTCTAGATACATTAAGGGTTCTATCTTCTTCACTCGCACACTTAAGGACAACAAAATAATTTCACCTATCAATGATGGTTCTTTCCATTACCCTTCATTGATTTACATTCTAATCTCCCCTCATTAATGCTATCACTTATCAAACCATTTTCTAGGTTTCCCTTTGAAACATAGTAATAAACCTATATCACTCATCTTACTTGTGGATATCAAGTTTTTTCCTAGATATGGAACGTGAAAAAATACAAGGAGTGTTATAATCCTTTCATGCCTCTATAGAAACTTGATTATTCTTTGTCCTAAAATTCTAGTTGTTAAGTAATCTCATAGGTATAATACTATTGTTGCAATTCCTTTTGAAAACTTTATTGTTTTATGTATACTTGTACATATTCACATTGGAGACATTGAATGTTGGGATAAGAGTAGATTTGATTGATATGTGTAAATAATAATAATAATAATAATAAAGAAATTCTTTTCTCTTTGAAATAAAATTGGAAACAACGTGTGATTATTTTGGGATTCTTTTATTTTAGAAAAACAATTAAAGTGGTTGAGTTCCATGTAATGGACAAAAAAGGAAGAAAGTGATAGTTGTCTCAGTTGCAACCTTCCAAAAGTTTCTACGATTCCGGGGAGAATAACTACCACCAAGAAGCAAAATACCTAGATAAATATGCTATGTTGCGTGGAGAGATAGGGATAAGCATAGCTAGAGACAAATGCATTATAAGAAAAGAAAAAGGAAATATTTTTCCTATAATAAAAAATTCCTAGGTACAAAAAAGGAGGCAGACCTTAAAAGCATGGAGCTACTAAAAATATGTCGAGGAAAGAAAGAAATATATATCACCGAGTAAAAATATTTGGGGAATATAAAAGAAGCTTGAGGCTTGAGTGGAGTAGTTATGATTGCAACTCGTTGGTTGGGAGGAACGTGCCAATTCCTACATTATTTTGAAGAGCACATATAAGTAATATTTTTTCTAGATTTTTCAGAATATTTGGTTGGAATAAGACTTTACTAAGGGATTATCTATTATTTAGGTGGTTGAATTGAAGAACAAATATTAGCAGTGCATTTTTTGGAAAATAAAAGAAAATTCAAGGAATACTACGCAACAATAAGAGCTTATAAATCCTTAGGAATGCATTTCTATTATGTAGTAGCAAGATGTATTATTGTTCATTAATGCATGCAATTATAATTATGTCATATATGTATGTTACACATTAAATAGAGTAAAGGAAAGTTTTCCATTGATAGTACCTATTGGTTAAGACAAACATTTGCAAGATTTAGATAATGGAACGTTTTGTAGAGATACACTACACCTATTTAACCACAATAAATTTATGTTAAAGAATTTTAAGCTTAACTATGGTTGGGTGTCTAAGGATGGAATAACCATGACGTACATAGGATAACCATGAAAATAAAAATTAAGTTCTAGACAAAGTAGAATAATAGACATTCATACCTTTGTTTGAGTAGCTACAAACCATAGAAGAAAGAAAAACATGAAGATCAAATATACTAATATAGAACAAGGTGTTCAATTAATTGTTCTAATCTAATATGTCAATAATGTATAAAAAATCTAATATGTTAATAATGCATAAAAGACAGTTCAAAGCTATAGATACATTTACATTTACAAAGTAATTTATAAACGTAGTAAGCTGTAATATGAGTCTCTCTGGATAGGCTCAAGAGTCAATTATTACCAATCATTTAATTTAAAATAGAACTAGTGTGGAAATTGCTATGAAACAAGGAGAATTACAAATATAACTTGTATGTGCACAACATACTCAATACTTGCTTAAGTAATTTATATTACTTATGTATCAAATTCAGTTATCAAATAAAAATTATATAATTACCTACAAAATGAGTAGCTAAGGTATACTTCGAACTAAGGATGAATAGATTGTTCAATCGATAAAAAATAATCTTAATAGGATTGGAATATTATATAACACAACTTGTGAATGAGTGTACATTACACCTAAGAAACAAAGCAAATGGGAGGTTTCCACGTAATTTAGAATCAACACCATCATTAATATCATTTGAGTACCTGTATAGAAAACACAATGTTATAAGAGACTCTGACCTAGAGGGTATGACCTACTTGGCTGAGGGAAATATTAAGATCAGGTTTAAAGTTCAACCTATTACAAATAAAGTAAGGAAACCATTGACAATAAATTATCTAAATGATTGAGACATAAGATATTTTGGAATTGAACATAGAAACATACATTTATGAAATTAAATTTACCTAAGGAATTTCCTAGGTACTAATGGTTGAGATTATATGTTGAAACATAGAAGAAATTAGAGAATAGAACATGCGATTGGGATATAGCCGCTGAACAAAAACAAAGAAATAAACTTAGTAATTAAAACCTTTATGATAATAAGATAATAACAACCCAAAATAACATTAAGTATAAAAAAGACGGAGTGTGATAAAATGGATTGAACTAGTACAATACCTAATAACTTTTAAGCACCTTGACAATGATTCTCATTTTGAGACGCATAATTTGTGGGTAAACCTATAAATTTACATGTGAAACCCTCTATTTTATAGAAAATTAACAAAAAAAACAAAAGAAATAAGAAAAAAAAATTTAAATTTAAATACTAGGGTGATAGGTTACTTAATAGTACCCATCTCTGTCCAAGTTAAGTTGATGCCAAGTAATCATGGGTTTGAATTTAATAGGCCCGTAATTGTCATGAAAATGATGTAATAATTCATAAAGAAGAAATAAAAATATAGTTTTGAGGATAATTATTTGTATGATAATAGTGTTTGAATATTAGGGTTGTATAACCCTTCAACCTATATAGAAAAAATATACATTTCCGAAGAGAAATTAACAAAGAAAAATGAAAGAGTAATAAGGCAAAAAAAATATGGCTTCTGTCTAGTTAGAATATATTTTTTCACAGTGTATCCTGAATGGAGTTGAAAATGTTAATCCCCTAACAAAGTCATCGATCATTAGGACCTGGGAAGAAAAATTATAATATCCAACTTTCACAATATATTTTGACAAGCAACCATGGAGAAAGAAACAAAATGAAAATTCAAACCCTAATAACCACATAGAAAGGTGTATGAACAAATAGAACTAGGGCTATTACTTGGCCATTCGTCTCTGACACTGTGGAAAATTGGTTAATGCCATGTCTTCTAAACCTAGTTAACTAATATATCTCATGCCAAAAATGATGAAAAGAAATACAATGAGAAAAACCCTCAATTCAAACCCTGAAGAAGTTGAACAAACAAGGATGATTATTAACAAATTAAAATGCACAAGTAAATGACCAGTCAATAAAGGTTAAAGGTAATCTGACATGGAAAAATGTGAGTTAAATGTGGCAAATAGAAATCTCCTTGGTCAACCTCCAAGATCATTGACAAAAAAATAATGAGTGAAATAGAAAAAACCTTGATACCTATTTTGACAGAGAAAAATGCAATAAAATGATAGAACTTCATATTGATATTAGCCACTAGAAGGAATGGAGATAATTCATTGTAAAAAAACATATCCACCTTCCAACAAAAGAAAACCATGTTCTGGTGCAAAAAAACCTCGACAACTGCGGAATAACAATGAGAAATGAAGGTCGAATGTGTATTCAATCCAATTGTTTGATCCGACAAGAAATAAAGACCATACAATTTATTCAAGAACATTCATACCATCCACCTCTGACTCCATTACATGGCGGTCAAAGCCATAGAATGCATGTTGGACATGACGCAGTGGATCCCATCGAGATAAACCACATATGTAATGTGACAAGGGAAACGATGAGAAATGGGTTCATGTAACCTTATAAAATCAAAATTGATTGACCATGAAACTTAACCATTCCACGAATCAAATGAGGGTCCATATAAACCCTTAAAGACTCCATGATCATCTAGAGTTCTAGTGGAGCATAGGACCTAGAATCAAATCGTCATAATTTGAGGTTAAATTGGTGTTCATCATTAATTCAAAACTTTTCTAATTATAAATTGAATTACATCAGAGGGAAAAGTCATAGTGGATAGGTGAGGTTTAATAAATGTTGTAGAAACTAGAGTTGATGGATCAAATCTCATCCTTTCATATTTATAACATAATGTCTTTTGGAGACAAACACAAAAAAAAAAATTGTATGGTATTTGTATGGCATTGGAAGAGCATTAAACTAAGAAAACATCCCACCAAGTATACTTTCTATATTAAAAAACACACCCTATGGGGTGTCATATGAATCATCAACACATCATGATATGAACACTTTATTGTGAAGGGAAGCGAACATCCCCTCCTTTCTTTGAGGAGCTATTCCCTTTAGTGGAAAGAACATTCCATTCCATTTATCAACACTTTTAGATTTACATACCTTCTTATAATTCCATTCCCAGCTACACTTATAGAATTTCCTTAAGGATTTTCATGAAAATTTTGACCTACCTTTAGATTATGATGTCCCTCTTATTGACTTATTTTTATTTCATTCTTGGGAATGACCACTTACAAATAATACATCCATTCTCTCACTATCCAAAGCTTTCCACCTCATTTCTTTCAATGATTAGGATGAAATGACATTAGGAATATGTAATTTTTTGAATTATTAATATTATTTTTTTTAACAAGATCGGATAGTGGATATATTACCAAAAGTTGTGGTGTAGCAAGCTCCTATTACAATCACCTATAGCATAGAAGGAAACTAAGCATTGAGATGGGAGCGCAGTCCCTTCTCCTATGCATGTATTCAAAATTTCATAGATTTTTATGGCTATTCTTCACTACTGTATAACATATTGACCTACTAATAATGAAAATTTACATAGCATTGATTCTGTGATAATTTTTCATGGCTTGCAAACTAAATTCTCCTAAGAAGTCTGTTTCTTCTTGTCATAGTTAACAAAGTTCTCGCCTTCTTGGCTCATGGTATTGTTTTTGAATTATGTCATTGCTTCCTCTAAGTGCTTTCATTTAGTTGCAAGAGCCATGATGTCTTCTTTATGCATTTCCATGCTCCTTTTCTAATAGCTATACTCCATTCTCATTCCAGACTTGATATCTTTCAGAAACTCTTGTAGTCGATTAATCATAAATTTGTTCACTTTGCATGCTGGGCATGCATCATTCCTTGCTGCCTTTTCAATGGGGTTGAATTCCATTTGATTTTCTTTCTTCTTATTCCTCTTGAGCTGCTTGTTGTTCCTTGTGTTGTTGTGCTTCCTGTGCCTTGTGTTACCTGAAATATTCCTTCTTCTGCTATTGCTGCCTACCTGCCTTTTGTTATGATCTTTATTGCTTGCTAGGGGGGATATAACTTGGAGTTCCTTAGTGTGACAAATAGGGAGGAGAGGCACTGAGGGGGAGGGAGTAAGAAGGCAAAGGTGATCACTGGTGGAGGAGTTAGTGGGGTGAAGATGGTGACTGAAGGTTTGCACAACGACTGGCCTATAGATGGCTGGGTGCCTGAAGGAGAAGATGATATGCAGAGCTGGTGGGCAGTGAAGAGAGAACGAGATGGGATTTAGAGAAGGCGAGGATGCTTGGAGTAGGGCAGGGGATGTGAGGGGAAAGTGAAGCAAAAAAAATTTCCTAGGATTGGAGCTGCGGGGGATGTTACATTTCCAGATGTATTTGAAGAGGCTGCTAGCTGTATGAGGCCTTTCGCTGATGGGATGGATTGTTGCGTGATTCATGTGAACATGATCGCAATCTTACTTGTTGCCAAAACACTTGCGATTTTTTTATCTTCTACGATTTTTGCTATGGATTCTCGTGACCTTCTACTTGTTTTTGCAGTGATATTCTTTTTGTTGAGATCTTGTTGCCTTTTTTTTTATTTCTTTTAGGAATACTCATTGTTTCTTCTTTTTGGGAAGATTCATGCTTGTTATCTTTTGGATGAACTTATGGGACAGAGGTGTGATATTCCTCTTTGTTTTCCTGAATGCTCCCTTCAGGTCTTTTTACTACTTGATTAGCGAAATAGTCTGCCTGTTGGTTATGAGTTCGCAAAACATGTTTGAAGATCACATCTCTTGAGCCTTCTAAATTCTTCCTGATTCTCCTGTATACTCTGTTCATGAATTCATTGTTGGGATTTTTGTGACGAGCCATTGCCTCTATTATTATGGCTGAGTCTCCTATTATAATGGGGTCTTGTATCATTCTTTTTTTTATTATTATTGTTCCCATTAACAGGCTGTAGGCTTCAGCCTTATTATTTGAAACTTCTCCAAGTCCCCATTCATATGTAACAATTTCTTTCCCATACGGATCAAGAATAATTCCCCCTGCCCCTGCCTTCCCGGGATTATGTTTTGAAGCCCCATCAAAGTAGAGACAATGTCTTCTCTGATTTTTTTTCCAAGTTGTGAATTCTTCTTCACTCAGTCTCATTTTCCAGCTATGTTTTGAAGTTTTCCTCCTTTGTCCTTTTATGGCTTTGTTGAGCCAATATTTCTCTTCTTGTTGAAGAGTGTTGTAGTCTATTGATGCTATTCCTTTAATATTTAGGATTTTAGAAGTTAAACCCCATGTTTTTGAGAGGGTTTTCCCTATTCTTGGGGTCTGGCTTTTGAAAATGCATTTGTTTCTAGTCAACCAAATTTGTCAACAAAGAACTACTGGGATGCATTTCCAGATCCTTTGTATTGTCACATTCCTCTTTGTTGTGTATGGATAGGCATTCTCCAAGGTTTGGAGAAAGCCTGACAGAGGCTTTTCAAAACTTATATTGATTTCAAGAGGACTTATGAGCTGTTGCCAACACTCTTCGGCGAAGATGCAGTCCTGAAACAAGTGTTGTTGTATGGTTTCTTCTACCTATGTAAAGCACATTGGAAATCTTAAGGGGCCTTGGAAGCCTTTTTTTAAGTTTTCACTTGTTAAGATCTTCCATTTTCAGAGTGTCCAAGTGAAAATTTTGATCTTAGGTAGGCTTTCAGATTTCCAAACTGTCTTCCATAAACCCCAATCTTGTTTATTTGTATGCTCTTGTAAGATATTGTATCCAATCTTGACTATGTATTTTCCACAACTTGAATCCCAAATGAAGTCATATTCTTCGTCATAGTTCATGGGTGCTGCACCTTTAAGATGTTGCCTTAATTTGCTCCATTGCACTTCTAGATTTGCAGGGATTTTTAACGTTTTCCGTTCTTTCCATTCTCTCTGATTCCAAAGAGAGATTGAGTGTAGTGTATTTAGACCTTTTCCTCTCATCCATTTTTGAATACCCTCAATTTCTGAGTGAGTTTTTAGAGGTTCTTTTCCCATAATTCTATCCTCCCAAATCAATATTGTTTTTCCATTGCCTGGGATTTTAGAAAGATGATTTCTCATTAAAGGGATTGTCTTTTTTACTAACTTCCAGACTTGAGTACATTGTCTTGATGGGATATTTCCATTCAACACACTTCTCCTAGAGCTGTCCATGTATTTTGAGGCGAGTGTTTCTCTCCTCCATCTCTCTTTCCCTGTGATCAGTCTCCATATTATTTTCATTCCCAAGGCAGCATTCATGAGGCCAAGTAACTAGATTGATAGGCCTTCTTGTTCATATTGTAATACTACTTGCTCCCACCTGACCAAACTAAATTTTTTGTTTTCTTGCTTCCCTCCCTACCATAAAAAGCTTCTTAGGATTAACTCCATTTGTTTATGGGCACTTGTTGGAGCCAAGATTATTGCATATTGGTAGATTGGGAGTGCTGCTAGGAGTGCTTTGATTAATATCACCCTTCCTGCCATGTTTAGCCACATCATTCCCTAGCTTTAGATTTTGTTTTTGATTTTTTTAATATGTTTGGTCCATATTTCAGCCTTCATGTTTTCTTTTGAGATGGGAAGTCCCAAATAAAAGAAATGAGTCCATTTTTCCAGTATGGGGATATCTAGGATTTGTGAAATCCTTTGCATGATTCTAGGAGGGCTATTCCAACCATATATTCTACATTTTTGTATTGTTTAAGATCCGACCTAAAACATGTAGGAAATCATCCAATATTATTTTGAATCTTTTTGAAAATGTTGTAGATGCCCCTCCCAGTAATAGAGTGTCATCAGCAAACATAGAGTGGTTTATGGTCTTTACTCTTGTTATCTGAAGCCCAGTGTTCTTTTGTTTGTTTTTCCAAGGCTCTGCTTAGAGTTTCCGCCAATATAATATATAGAAAGGGAGAGAGATGGCATCCTTCTCTGAGGCGGCTTGTGCTTTGAAAGAATTCGTTGGGGCTTCCATTTATAAGAGGAGCAATCCAAGGAGTAGTGATGCAAGCTTGAATGTCCTCTATTATTTCTTTTGAGAATTCAAGTTTTTTGAGGATTGCCATTAGATATGGGAGGCTGACCCTGTCAAATGCGTTTTCCATATCTAATTTGATGACGATTCCCTTTTCTTTTCTTTGCATGCTGGAATGTATAACTTCCTATACAATAATTACATTATCTAAATTTTCCTGTTGGGCACGAATCCTCCTTGATTTTCAAATATTATTGTTGGAAGAACTTCCTTGATTCTATTTGCAATTATTTTTGTGATGATATTATAGGAGGAATTGCAAAGGGAGATGGGGAAAAATCTATTGAAGGTAGAGGGGTTGGATTCTTTTGGGACTAATGCCAGATAGGAGGATTTTTTATTGCTTCCTATTTCATTTTTTTTTGAAGACATTCTTTACCATTCTTAAGAAGTCCCTTCTTATTATATTCCAATGGAATATGTAGAAATCTATGGTAAACCCATCTGGCCCTAGGGGTTTGTCTGGATGTAGGCTCCATATGGCTGTCACTACCTCTTCTTATGTTATCTCTTTGCATATTTCTGAGTTTTGTTCCTTTTTAATTTTTATATTTGTATGTTGTAGGAAGCTTTCATACTCAGCCGTTTCTTCTCCAACTGAAAGTAAATTTTTAAAATGCTTGTGGGCTGCTCTTTTTAGATCCTCTGCACCTTTGACCCCTTGACCATCAACTTTTATTTTTTCTATCTGGTTTCTTTCTCTTCTTATCTTAATAGTATTGTGAAAGAAGGAGGTATTTTTATCCCCTACCTTGAGCCACAGGCTTCTAGATTTTAATCTGGCCTCTTCTTCCTCTTTCTTGTTTTCCCTATATATTTCCCAAAATATCTCCTTCTCTCTTAAATAATCCTTCTTTTCTTCTTCTTTGCTTTATTTTTCAGTTTGTGTGTTGTCCATTTCCTTTTGCAACTCTATTTTCCTATCTTTCTTTTATTTCATTTTCTCTTTCCCATTCCTTTAGCTTGGCTCTTAAATTTTTTAATTTTGTTTCCCAAATATATTGGGGTGATCCCAATATTCTTGGTGCCCATGCTTCCTTGATTAATTCGCTAAATTTTGTGTTGTTGTCCCATATTGAGCTGTATCTAAATGGAAGCGGTCCTTGATTTTCCATTTTGCCCATCATTATTGCCACTGGCTTATGATCAGATTTCGTGGTGTGGACAATTTTAGATTTAATAGAGCTGTAAATTGGTGCTATGTTTTATTGAATCAGAATTCTATCAAGCCTTTCTTTAATGTTATTTTTGCCCACTCTTTTGTTGCTCCAAGTATATTTTCCATTGTTTGGGGGAATTTCTATTATGTTGTGTTGTTCCATTATTTCTTCTAGAGCATTCCTAAATGGGTTTGTGTGATATGTCCCTCCAAACATTTCTTCTACACTTCTTGCCAAATTTAAATCCCCTCTAAGAATTATTTTCCCAGTTTGTATTTCTTTTAGTGCTTCCTTTATGGTGTCCCAACATTGCTCTTTTTCCTTGTAGTGATTGGGGGCATATATGTTTATGAAACTGTACTTCTCTTTTGTTCTTGTTTGCCTTAGATCTGTTTGTATATAGTGTTGATCTTTTTTTTGTTGTATCGTTTCCCAGTGTCCTTTTTTCCATATTGTGCAGATTCTCCCTGAAGCTCCTGTTGTCTGTATTGCTTCCTCTTCATAATTTTTGATTTTTTTTTATTATTTTTTCCGTTTCATGGCAATTTGTTTTGGTCTCCTGAATCATAAGAATTTTTGGATTTTCTTTTTCGAGAATGTCTCTTGTGGGATTTTCTTTAAAGGGTGATCCCATTCCTTGGCAATTCTAGGAGACCACTATCATTATTTGCTTGTTGGGTGGTGCAAGGTGCCTTTCACTCTTTGTTGGCTTTTATCGTTGTTTCTTGAGCTTCTTCCCAGAAAGGATTCCACTGGTTGTTGCATTCCTAAAGCCATTTCCTTTGCTGCCGCTTCATCCCTTAGTTCTTTGTTTGACTTTCTTCCTTCTTTTTTTTGATGTTCTGCATTTTGAAGAGTTTCCTTTGACTGGTTTCTTGTTAGAATTCTGTCTACTGAAGGAAGGGGTAAAGATTGAGTATTTGAGATTGGAGGGGATGCTGGGGGGTTAAGAGTATTGGTGGGGGCGTTGGGGGGGGATCTGGATCTGGGGGATGGGTGGCCTGTGGGGTCCAATGGCCCAAAAGGATTTAGGCTAATGAGAGGGTTGTTGTCTTCTTTTGGTGATAGGGTGGAGCAGGTCAGAGGATGCAAGAGGTTGTGATGAAGAGTGAAGGGGTTTTTTGTTGGTTGTCTTCTTCCTTTTAGCCTACTCCCATTTGTTTTCCGAGTCTTCAGCATTTTCATTTTCATTTTCTTTCTTTTTGTACATCTATTAGCAAAATGACCATATTTGTGACATACCTTGCATTTGAAGGGGATTTTCTCATAGTCCAGTGGTTGAATGTGTGTCCACTAATCAACTTTGATTTTGATCGCCTCCAGAATACTTTCCTTAGATCCACTTCTATGCAGATTCTAGCACATGCGTGCATAATTTCTTTTGGTTCGCACCTATCTATGTATTTCTCGACTGCATTTCCTATAGCTTTAACTAAATCATCTCTCCAACAGTGAAGGGGAAGGTGCAGTAACCTTACCCAGACTGGAACAATGCTGGGAACGTCCATTTTTGGATCAAAATTTGGTGTTCATATATTTAGGTACAGTCCCCTTGTATCCATGAAGTATGGGACATTTCTAAATATGAGATCGCGACCCTCCTTGGGTTTGAAGTGGAGGGTGTAGTACCCTCTTCCATAGAACCTGGTTGAGATTTCCCATTTATTGACGCAGTCAAGTTCCTTTCTACCCATTTCTGGACAGTCTTGGGTGAGGGCCATAACCCAGTGAGCTGCCCAACTAATCCCCTCTCTGCTAGGGATAGAGCTGCTCCATGGGGTAGAGTAGGGGGGACAGATATATTAGGGATGTCTTCCAATCTTTTAACAAACTTGGTTATTGATGGTTGATTCTTGGCCGGACCCATTGCAGATATGAGAGAGGCAAATGCTTTTGTTGTTCCTTCATTTTCTTTTTGGCGATTAGGGATAGGATCTCCATCCTATGGAGGATCCATCAAGCTAAGCCTCAGCAGTAGGAGGCCACTGAGGGGTAGTTGTGTGATGATTTAGACTTAGCAATCAAATCTCTGCGTAGAGGTGGGTCCCTTGTCCCACAAACAAGCGTGTCTCATACACAAATTTGGTGTCTGGCTTGGCCATGACCTTAAAAATGGATATTATTATTATTATTACTTAGATTTATTTTAATATTATAAATGTTTTAATTTTATAATAAAAAATTACATTCTAATAAATTTAATAGAATTGATTCATTATTTTTATTTTCTATTACTTTTAATTGAGCGAGTATTATTTGTTATTATTATATTTTATCTGAAATTTATAAAATCTAAATTATAAAATTTATTTTAATGAAATAAATAAATAAATATTTTTAAAGTTGTTATTTTATTTTATACGAGAATGATTACAAAATTCTACCAACTTTAAAATTCTTTATCAAATACGTTTGCAACACACAGTTCAATCGACGGATAACGGGTACACACTCGAATCGATGTCAATCAGCGTCTAGGTTTTGTCATAATCGAAGATCAAGGCCCGAAACCCTAACATTCTAGGGAATGGTGTGTGGGTTTCGGAAATTCACAGTCCGTTCCATTTATATATTTGTCTCCCCGTTCACGCAAATGAAAATATTTCACCTATTCTAAATTAACGGAATTCGCAATATTTTGAATTAAATATAGGCAACTACATCAATACTCTAATATAAATATGATAATAATTCATGCCAATCTTTTATAGTGTATATAAGCAAGTTTCTAATAAATATATAACATAAATTATTAGTTATCAATAAAACTGAAGGGCTTTTCTTTTCGAAGTTTCTCTACTTTTCCACCTCACAATACATAATCTGCTGAAAATTTGACAATCGGGTTCGAGTTATGCCATCATAAAGGTAGAATTTCATTGGTTGGATGTAATGGACCTAGTCATACTAACCACAATTTTTTTTTTCCTTTCATTTCATACCGTTTGCAGCTTTGGTGATTGTTTATGATCTTGATCTCGGATGCGTATAGTTTACTAAGAATATATTCAACTGCTTAGTTAGTTTCCATGTAATTCATAATGATTGTTCCTTACCTAGTCATGATACTTTACACACCACTATCTCCTATGCTTCCTCCATTTGGATTTAATGTGAATTATCAACCTCCTTTCCTAAGATTTTAGTACCTTAATAATACTTGTGGTGTAATTGTTTGGTTCTGATGTTGATGTTTCATAGTTTAGGCCCTAAGAACTACTTTATTACCCAAACGCTCTAATGTTATAACACTATCGACTCATCAATTTTCCATGGTATCATTAATTCCCCATTCTCCTAAGGTTGTGACTCACCAACATAATAGTGTAGAGGGTTGATGGAATAATTTTATGCGCTCTTGCCATCGACTTGCACTGCATTAACTCCTTTGGCGCAAATCTCATGCATGCCAGGGTCATTAACTTTTCACCACCGTTCTCCTTACAATAGCTATGTAACCCACCTCACCCTTCCCCATCTAGGGCGCAACACACCACTTCAGCCACGTGATCTCGTACTCACTAGGTGAGATGTAAGCGCCCATGTCCTTATCTCTGTGATTGGGCTCTAACGGCTGGGATTTTGGGGTTTTCAATCGATGCTAATTACTCCAGCCTTTCAATTCCTAAATTCACCTTTCAAAGTTTTGTCCTCGCCCCGCTTATCATTCTTCATTTATTTCTCGAGTTTTTGGTCGATATTATGTATGCCAAACCCTTTGGCTTCCTATGCTTCGGCAGTGAAGGAGGTTGCTTGGAATATGGGGAAATGCCATGGCGGCCCTGTTGTAGTTGATACCCTCGCACTGTGAGGGATTTATCTCAATGGATGTGGAGCCAGTAAGCCATCTCGCCTGGGCTCAAGGTTCTTCGTATGTTCAGGTGAATGCATATCGTTTATTTATTCTCATTCCTGTTCTCCATTAAGAAATGATTCTTTGTCTGCGCATACTAAGAAATCTTTGTTGTTACAGGGGTTAGGGGAGATTTTGCTGGAGGGCCAGATAGATATATAGAAGGGGCGCTTTCCCTCTTCCTTCAAGAAACTATGGTGGGTTTTTTGTTCTGGGTTTCTACAACGGCAGTGCATAATAGTTCCATTTTCATAAAAGGTACGGTGGTCTTACTTTGATTTATTGGCTATTGCAGTACTCATGATACCTAACTGTTGTTTCTTTAATTCGGCTCTTGATTTCGTTAACTTACCTCCCTTTTGCTTGGTGTGCCCTGCAGGTATTCTAGAAGGCTTTTTCCTGTAAGCGCGGTGTTTATTTTAATGTCCAACAGACTAATCTAAAGCTCGACATTTCTTCAGGTTGGTCTTTTCTTTTGAACCTCCTCTTACGAGTATTTCACTGCCAGTGCACATTCACATTTACAGCCTTCCATGGGCCTGTCGAAATCGTATGCAACCCTTCATTGAAACCTGAATTATATTATGGGTGTATCACTCGAAAGTTGAATGTAAAAGGGTTTGGTCCTGTATCAGTTTCGTTTTTCCACATTGAGAATGAATGATGGGTTTTCGCCCCAACGTTCATTTGCAGGCCGCTATGCGACTCTTTTGTAGTTTTGTTGCTTAAATCTACATCGGTGGTTCGCCCATTGATCGTTGTTTATATTTACATTGAAATTCCTTTGAGTTTAAACCAATGATGTTTTCGATTGTAACTTATTGGGGTTTTCCCCCTTCGTTTGCTAGAATGTTAATATAATGGACTGTTTGTTTCATTGTTAATGGCCTAGATGGCGCTGTGGTTATGGTAGAATATTTCAAACATACTTTATCTCTTAAGTACTGTTTTTAATAGTTTCATCTATAAATAAACAATACTTAATAGTTTCATTTATAATTAAACGTCTGATACTAATGTTTCGTCAGCATAGTTCAGTCGATATCAGTATACTTTTGGCTTGTAGGTAATCATAATTTCCTGTTGAATAATTGATAAGAGAATTATTTTTCTGCACTGTCTTCGCATGCTTGGTTCCAATCAACGTGCAAGAGAATTCAAATCAGATTAAGTTATGCTTAATATTTCCAGTTGTTCTCAGTTTTCTTTAATTTCTTAACCTAGGTGGAAGTCTCACAGCTCAGCAACCCATATAGTAGTTTGTCTGATCGATGCATGAGGTTTGTTTTGCATCTGAATGCTCTTTTATAATTTATGTATTAATTCAGAATATATATATATACTTTGTCCTTCTGGAAATTCTATACATGTGATGTTACATCTCAGTCTTTTGAGGTAAATAACTGCCTTGGCGTCTCCCAGATGAATGAAATATGTATAATTGGAAAAAGGGACTTAATCCTATTCATTCAGTATACGTCGCCTCTAGCACAAAGTTTTCTTGCATGTTTATTTTTTTCTCTGGGGATTCCATGCATACTCAGAATTTCAGAGTGGTTTCTTACCTGCGAATTCAATCGTTGTTGATAGATTCATTTATTCATTATGTGGCTAAATTTGATTTATATAGTTGTATTTTATGTCCTCACAATGAAACTACCATATTTGATTTCCTCCCTTCCATTCCAATTTTGGGAAGTGACATGCAGGACTTCGCTTGGGTTTACCTGCCAAACGCTTCCGAAATACTTCTCTGCCATCCCTCACTGGGCTGTTCTAGTCAGGTGGAAGTTAACTGTTAACTTCTTCACCGTATTCACTATAATGGTTTTGACCCGCTTGGAATTTTTCATACCTTTACCGATTCTACTATAAATGCATTTTTCCCAGGTTCCACTAACTCCAACCTGTTAGGTGCTGCACTACTATCACAGATTTATTTTACAACAATTTAATCATTTAAGTATAACATTTTTAATCCAAAGTTCTCCTAATCATAATAGGAACTAATCATAATAGGTGTGCATGCATTAGAGCATATATTTTATCATCCCGTTGATTTTCTCATCTACTTCTAAGGTATAATGCATGTGTTAACACAAGTTTCGGTCACTGGAGTTACATATCAATCAACTGTTCAAATCAATCATTACATGGTTAATAACTATCTCAGCTCAATGTCAAATCCACATTACATCCATACAAAGAGACTCCAGTGTCTCTGTAACTGTATTTTCGTAAAGAAAAAGAACATATAATCACTTAAGCCAGAGGCGTGTATAATCTCTTATAACTCGGCCAGTCTAATTGCAATTATATTTCCTTAATTCGCTACTCACAGTGAAAATGAATCTAAGGATATTCAAGGTTAGAAAATTGAGCAGACAATAATTACATCAACTGCTATTTTTTTACTAGAAGTTTGGATTGCCAGCGACCAAATTAGCATGGAAAGAACAACTTGCCACCCAACCGTGAACTGAGATTGGTCTTGTGAAGGTATTTTTATGCCTCACTTTCCCATCATACTTTCTATAAGGACGTCTCATTTTTTTTGGTTCTGGCAATACCCATAGGCTATGCCTTTCCTTTTTTTCTTCTCTTGAAATTTTTTTCTTTTCTTGAAAAGGATTCTTTTTCATCCTTTAAATCTTGTCCTTTTCCACTACGGTGCTTTTTAGTGGGGAAACACTACGGTGCTTTTTCACCCATTTGAGTGTCTGTAGTTTCCCGCATTGAGTCATATTTCCAAATTTTTCTCTATTTATCTCATAAATCAGGTGATTTCACCCCAAGGATTTTTTTTGGAGTGATTTAGGAAAGATAAATATTATTGTTATTATTATATTTTTTTCCCTTATCCAATCTATCTATCCTAGATTATGAATTAAGATTATGATCTCATTCTTTTCTTTTATTCTTTCCAGATAATTTCTTCCAATACCATCGTTAATTATTTCAAATTCAAATAATTATGTTATTATTGTTTTTTCCAAAAAAAAAAAAAACCTTAACCATCAAGCCATTATTATCAGTGTTTCAACTACTAAATACAATGTCTTAACTATTATAATTGGATATCAATTCCCTCGTACATTCCACCTAACAATACATAATGGGCTGAAAATGCTACAATCAAGTTAGATGACAACATAGAGGTAGATTCTCATACTTAAGGAAATTTCAATTTTCATATTTAAAGTTTTCCTAACATTCCATCACTTTCTTTGTAACATAATCCCTTGGGAAATCCCTTCGTCCGGTTAGGTGTTGCACTGATATTTAACTAAGTTGGCTTAATTTTTCTTTTATTTATAACTTATTCCAATTATTATATTGTTATTGTTATTTACACATTTATTTTATAAGTAAAATGTAGACATGGTTTTTTATATAATTAGCATTTCTAAATAAACAAATACAAAAATAAACCAAGATAAGATAATAAATAAATGAAGAAGAAAATTGCAGAAGTAAAAATATGATTGAAATATTACATTTGAAATGAGAACATTTACTTTTACATTTAAGAATATAGGTGACTATATAATTAGTATTTTAGTTCTTAATCCCATTTCTTCTATTATTAATTGGCCATTTGATTACTTAATTTGGAACTTAATAGACATGAATGAGGTGAAACAATTGACCTCACTCTTCCAAAATACTCCTATAATCTACCATCAAATTACGTTTATCACGACTAAACTACAAGTATGGAAGAGAAAATAACATCAATTTCTAATATTTATTTCATTAAATAATTTGGAACTTAATAGACATAAACTAGGTGAAACAATTGACCTCACTCTTCCAAAATACTCCTATAATCTACCATCAAATTAAGTTTATCACACTAACCAGTATCACGACTAACCTACAAGTATGGAAGAAAAAATAACGTCAACATCTTATATTTATTTCATTAAATAATTTGGAACTTAATAGACATGAATTAGTTGAAATTATTAACCTCACTCTTTCAAAATACTCCTATAATCTACCATCAAATTAAGTTTATCACAACTAACCTACAAGTATGGAAGAAAAAATAGCATCAATTTCTAATAGTTATTTCATTAAATAATTTGGAGTTTAATAGACATAAACTAGGTGAAACAATTGACCTCATTCTTCCAAAATATTCCTTTAATTTACAATCAAATCTATAATTTACAATCAAATTAAGTTCATCACAAATAACCTCTTCCAAAGTACTCCTATAATTTACAATCAAATTGAGTTGATCACAACTAACCTTTTCCAAAATACTCCTATAATTTACAATCAAATTAAGTTCATCACGACTAACCTACAAATATGGAAGAAAAAATAACGTGAACTTCTAATATTTATTTCATTAAATTTGGTCCCATAGCCTAACAAAGTATCAATATCTTATCTATTTCCATAGTTATAATATAAATTCTGAGAAATGTGAATATCACATTAGAAAGTGTGAAAATTACTCATTTCCGTAGTTTTAATATAAATTCTCAAACGTGTGAATATTACATCAGAAAGTGTGAAAATTAGACTAACGAAGAGTGTGGATTTTGAATTTTAAAATATTATCTTGTATCTCAAAATTGTAAAATTTGTCTACATTTTAAAATTTTAATATAAATACTCAAAAGTGTTTCCATGTTAAATTTTAATATAAATTCTCAAAAGTGTGAATATCACATCAGAAAGTGTGAGAATTAGACTAACTAAGAGTGTGGATGTTGAATTTTAAAATATTATCTTGTATCTCAAAATTGTAAATTTGGTTTCCATTTTAAAATTATATGATTCTAAAACTATCACCGTTAAATTATAAAAATGTCCATCACTTTGAATATAAATATATATATTACAATTTTTTTTCTTAAAAAAATAATGCTCTAAAAAATTCAAAACATTGGCTTATATTTGTAAATGAAATTTGTGGTAACCTATTAACACATAATGGTAACCTATTATAAGTTGATTTGAATCAAATCCCATGAACATTTGCAAACACCAAATACTATAATTTTTTACAATTACAACATTTTATTTATATATCTACATACTCATTACTATGATATTGAATAAATTCTCAAAAAAATAATGCTCTAAAAAATTCAAAACACTGGCTTATATTTGTAAATGAAATTTGTGGTAACCTATTAACACATAATGATAACTTATTATAAGTTGATTTGAATCAAATCCCATGAACATTTGCAAACACCAAATACTATAATTTTTTACAATTACAACATTTTATTTATATATCTACATACTCATTACTATGATATTGAGTAAATATAAAAAAAATTGTAAAAGAATGAATATAAAAATATATATTACAATTTTTTTTCTTAAAAAAATAATGCTCTAAAAAATTCAAAACACTGGCTTATATTTGTAAATGAAATTTGTGGTAACCTATTAACACATAATGGTAACCTATTATAAGTTGATTTGAATCAAATCCCATGAACATTTGCAAACACCAAATACTATAATTTTTTACAATTACAACATTTTATTTATATATCTACATACTCATTACTATGATATTGAGTAAATATAAAAAAATTGTAAAAGAAAAATTCAATATATTAGATAATTACACAGTTTCATACTATTGAGTAAATATAAAAAAATTGGAAAAAAATTCAATATATTAGGTAATTATACACTTTCATAAATATTTAATGTATGACTTATATATATCACACAAGAAGTATGTAAATCTATCACCTTATCTCGCTATAATTTTAAATTATAATTGAAATATTTACCGATCTCCCGTTATAGTTACTATAGTTACTAGTATGAAAGTTCAATATTTTAAATAAAATGAAAACTAAATAATATCAACCACTAACATAATTAATCAAAAAATTATAAGCTTGGAAATTCCTTTCTTAAATAAAATACCATTTATCAATATCCTTTTTAATCTCTACATTATTTTCCATCTACTTTTAATATAAGTTAATCGCCACAAACCCTTCCCCCTTAGTTTATTATATCTTCGTTGAAGTAACGTCACTCCTAGTAAAATGCTAATCTCCATTACAAAAAACCAATTAAACTTATCTTCATTTATTTATTATTATTTGTTAAGTATATCTAACTAACTTTGAATACTTCATATATATTGATTTGATACATAAATTATATTATAAACCTAATTATATTCCTAATTGAAATTCTTAAAGCAAGAAATTTGTTGGAAACCAGAAAAAATAAAAAAATAAATAATACCTAAAACAAACCATAAAATAATAGCAAATACACTGGAATAATTTAAAAAAAAATCCATAAATACAAATTCCATGTAAGAAACATCTCCATGAATCATAAGCTGAAACGAATACTTCGAAAAAGTTGGTTCGAAATGGTTTCAATTTCAATATTAATATCATGAAAAATTTCCCATAGGAAAACAAAATCTATTATTTTAATGATTATTCTCACAATCTTAGAAAAAACGAATTAATGGTTTTTTTAATAATAATTTTATTTTTCGTAAAAATAATAATAATATTAAATATTTAATAAAAATAGAATATAATCGTGACCTCATAATAAAATATTCTTCCTTTAGTTAAAGATTCCCATTTTTTTAAAATAAAATAAAACGTAATAATATATCATTTCTTAATTTTATTTTAAATCTACTTTAAATATAGTAAACTTCAAAATCCCTTTTTGAAAAAATTTCAAATAATTTTTTAAATACGTTTTTGAAATAAAATGTTTATTTAATAATTAATCATTTAATATAATATTTCTTTTAACTATTTATTAAATAAATTAATTAATTTTGACATTTTCAAATAATCAGTTTAATGGTTAAACATAATTAATAATATTTATTGAAAATGTTACTTGTGTTTTCAATTTTCCTAAATCAATCTTCTGAGTGTCGATTTATTTATTATTAACCCTTGGAATTTCACAAAGAAGTGTCATTTACTTCTTGTTTAATGTTCCATTCTTATACACTATTATTATACCTGTGTAAATATTTAATGTTTTTGCAAAATTTCACAATTTCATGTAAAACCATGATTAATACATCCTGGACTTAAGATTTGAATGCAATTAGACTCTATTTCTACATTATATCTATTAATTGTTAAGGTCATCATTAATAAATCGTTTTCCATCACATCCTAAATTATATCCTGGACTTAAGATTTGAATGCAATTAGACTCTATTTCTACGTTATATCCATTAATTGTTAAGATCATCATTAATAAATCTTTTTCCATATTCTTTTAGTGATCATAACCATAGAATCCGGTATCATTTTTATTTCTCAAAAAATGTTGTTTTAATATTTTTTTAGTGAAATAAAACTATATCAAACTAACATTATAATCAGTAGTTGTGTTAATTATATAATTAAATTTTTTTATTTAGGAATTTTATTTTATTTAGAGTTATTTGTTTGTTAATTTTATTTTTATTTTTATTTTTTCAGCTATCATTTAATTTTTTATTTTTTTTTTCTAACTTTTGTTTAACTTATTCTATTGTTTTGTTTTTTTGTTATTTTATTATCAAACATTTCCTTTTCTCTTTTTCTTTTTTTTCATTTTTCTTTTTTCACTATTGAACTCTATCTAAAAGTTCTCCATGTGAATTTTTCTTCCTTTCCACCTTTTCTTTATCCAATTGCTTATGGTGATAAGGATATGCGTACTTACAATACCATGATTTGACACTACTTGGTTTGGGTTGTGCCTCTTGATTCTTTATTCTCTGAAAAAGAATTCAAGAATAATTTTAAGAATACTTTTAGATTTATAGATAAGTATGATTTCCCAAGCCATGCATAAGAATTTATAATTAATAATAAGGGAATAGTTTTTGTTTTTGTTTTTTTGTTTTCGTTTTTTTGTTTTGTTTTTTTTAGAATTGTTTAAATAAGAGTTAATCTATCTAGAATAGTCATGCAACAAAATTCAGAAGTGACCCACTTGTTAAGTACACACCTTGGTATATGATTTGGGGTTAGTTAGCTCCATAAATTCCATAAGTTTGGTTTACAATTAATGTACTATTCTATTATTAATATCACAAATTATATATACTCCATAGACAATTTAGGGTTTCAATTGTATAAAATCAATGAAAACAATAAGGCTAAGAAATGATCCCAAATTTAGAAAATTACCATTTATATTTCCCTTTTCATAATCCCTCCTAGAAAACCAAAATAAGACTCCCAATAAGAGTGCAATTCTATTTAAGGTATGGAAAAGGATTAGCTATATGAACAATACTTATAAAGTATGAAACCATGTAACATCCTTGGAGGTTTTCTTGAGAAGTCTCCTTGACTCTAGATATTACCTTAAACGTATTATATAACCACATAAATCCCCAAATTAAAAATATATTAAATTGTAACATTTCATGCATTATAGGGACCCAAGTCTCTTTAAATAAGCATTTGTTTTCAAAATTTTTACAAATCATAGTAATTGTATATCTAAAAGGATGTCAAATGAGGTAAATTGGATAAAGCCCAATGTCGTTACCTCTAAAATTTCTAGGTAAGATCATTACCTTTTATGTGTTTTTGGAAAACTATATAATTTTTTTGAATTCTATCAACATATAATATTGTTCTTTATCTCTAACTTGGAAAGATGCAATGCATCTCTTATCCTTATTAATGATTGTCTAGATGTTTGAATTATTGAAAGTTTCAATAAATTATACTTATCTTATGTGTGTGAATTTTTGAGAATTTTATTTATTGATAAAATTTTAACCATAAAATATTTGACAATATGTTTTTGAAACTACAAAAATTTCTAAAAAATTATTCTATTACAAAATTTCTAAAAAATTATTCTATTACAAAATTTTCACATTTTTAGTTGCTATTTAAAATTTGATGAAATTATTATATATATATATATATATATATATATATATATATATTTATTTATTTATTTTTTTATAATCTAAATCTACATAATCCATTTAATCATTTAATACTTAATTACTAAATTGCTTAAATATTATCTTCTACTATTTTCTAAAGCATATACGTTAAATGGATATTTCTCTTTTCTTAATAGCCTAGATGGCATAGAGTAGGATGCATCTTTAAAGGTTCAATATATTTCTCCTTAGTGTGCACTACTGTTTAACCATATAACTAAAGATATTAATGTAATTTGGCTTGTTTGGGACTCCGTGTACTTCTTATATATTAATATCCTCTGTCATGAATATTTTTAATTATTTGAAAATATATATTGTGGGGCGACACAAAATATGTACATATTGACTCATTGTAATTGAAAGCCAGAACCGAGTAAGGTTTAATTCAATTATTAGAAATACTCACCTGATAACCTTTGTGTTTCTGAATTTTATAGTTTAATTGTAAATTAAATTTACATTTTAGGATAAAGTATCAAAGTTATGAGAAATATTTAAATTTTATTGGTCAATATGAGTGAATTTATGCAATATTTATAAATCAAAATGAAAGTTTATTAAGACGGGAGGATGGTAATATTTGCTATCTTAATATTTGATTTGAAATAAAAATTAGAAAAATAATTTTAAAATATATATTAATTTAATAATAAATTAAATATAATAAATATATAATTAAACAAATTATATTTCAAAAATAATAATTTAATGTTTTAATTTTTTTTAAACACTATTAAAAATAATTTAATCTTTTTAATTTTTTTTAAACATTACTACAGATAATAAGATAAAATTGAATATTTACCTAAAAAGTTATAACTTGACCACTGAAATTAGTGAGGATCTTATATTTGTTAAGTTAGAAAAACTTATTTGGTGATACTGAATAGAAATGTATCTAAGAATGTTGACCTTCTCCTCGAGAACGAAAAGACAATGCATCTGATGGATGGCTTTTGGCTTTTGATTGATATAATGAGTCTCAAACTAGTACAGTGATTACACATTGAAGTGAAAGTCGTTTCGAATTGAATGTCGAAGATTTCCCAGGATCATATTTAATGCAAATGACCTATGAATTTGATGATGATAACGACGCAATTTTCCAGGGCCAAAAAAGCATAATTGTATAATATAAGATAGATAACGAGGCAACTAATATTTATGGAGTTATAGTATTATTAATGTAATAAAGTAATGTAGGTTAGTTTTTGAGTTTTATATTTAATTAAATTTAATAAATGACATATATTACTTCAATATATTAATAAACTTGAAATCCTACAGAAACCTTCTATTTTTTCCTTCGAAAGATAGCTGAAGAATGTAAAAAAGAATCGAAACTTTGTCTTCCACTGCATAATGGAAGTTCAAAGCCTGTAAATCTCTTGAACGCTTTCATATTACTTATGTCTTTGAGGGAGTATATGTGATGAATCATGTTCAAAATTTTGAAGTTTACGGGTACCCAAAGCACTCATTTGACTATGCCTTTAAAAGCTTAAGTAAGCGTTCATGAATTTTAGAGAATTTCAAGATGTTAAAATAGAATTAGATCCATGAAACTATCGATGATTTCAACAATATTTTAAACATCGTTAAAAGTTAAAAAAAAAAAAAAAACCCAAAATCCTCTAAGAAGATAATTCATATGATGAGAAAATTCAAGGGGATATTGGAACACTAATAAAAAATAATTCATTTGATGAGAAAATTTGAAGGGATACTGGAATAGTCATAATCACTTCAAAAAATTTTAAATTATGATTTTTGGGAATATGGTGTGTTTTTTCAAAATATAGATTTTATGAAAAACCTCGACACTATTTAAGAGAGAGATTGAAAGTTTGAATTTTAGGAGAGAGATCCATAAGAGAGATTGAAAGTTTGAATTTTAGGAGAGAGATCCATGAAAACTCTAGATGGTTTTAAAAATATTTTAGACATTATTAAAAGTCAATTAAAACTATAAAAAAAAAGAAGCTAAAATCCTCTAAAAAGATAATTCATTCGATGAGAAAATTCAAAGGGATATTGGAACAGTAATAAAAAGATAATTTATTTGATGAGAAAATTCGAAGGGATATTGGAATAGTGATAATTACTCCAAGGTGGATCGAAATTCTTAGATTTTGATTTTTCGGAAATTTGAATAGAAAATTCAAAGGGATATTGCAACAGTAATAAAAAGATAATTCATTTGATGAGAAAATTCGAAGGAATATTGGAATAGTCATAATCACTTCAACTTCAAGGTTGATCGAAATTCTTAGATTTTGATTTTTCAGAAATAGGGTGTTTTTTTTCAAAATAAAGATTTTATGAAAAACCTTGACACTATTTAAGGGAGACTGAAAGTTTGAATTTACTAAATGTTTAAAATTTTTAAATAATATTATGAAATAATTTTAAAATTAATAAATAAAAGATTCAAAAGCTATAATTTAAATAATGTTTTGATAATTTTGAAAGTCTTTTTCAGTTTAGGCATTTTATAATATTGGAAGGCTTATAGGAAGCCGTAAAAGTAATGTTCAGAAAATCATTAAAAATAAGTTTAAGAAAAAATCAAAATTGAATATTATAAAATAATTGAAAGGAAAAATGGATTTAGAATTTTTTTTTTGGAAATTTTAAATTTAATTTTAAAATATTTCGAGGAAAAGATGGAATTTTAAGAGAAGATTAAAAATGCAGAATATCAAAATATAAATTTAGAAAAACATGAAATCATATTTTAGGGATTTTTTTAACTCAAAAAAATAAAAAAATGATGAATCAAATAGTCATATTTGTTGGACCAAGGTTAAAAGCTTATAAAACCACTAAAGTACACTTTACCAACTATTATATGTTTATAAGGAGGGCTCCTCAAAGTTAGAATTTTGGATAAGCAATTAATCCAGTTAAGGGCCGTGTTCAATATCTAGAAAAGACATTGTTGAATCTATAATATTACACAATAAAGATAGTAATGATATCATGATAAAAGTTATTTCACTTTTGGAGTAGTCTCCCATAGAGATAAGCTTTAGGGTTGAGGCAATCAGCGGAGCACCTAAATAAGAAGAGGGGAGTTTGGCAGAGGAGAAACCCAGAATGCAGATGATGCCTCACTGAGTAACTTGAAAGAAGAAGATTTGAGATTTGGAGTTATTGATAGAGGCTCCAGAGGCTTCCGAAAAGTCTGTCAAAAGGGTTTTGAGCTGACGAGCCTCCTGGACTGAAGGATGCCCAAAAAGCATATTATCATCTACAAATTGCTGGTGAGTGAAAGCAGGGGAGTTATGGAAGGAGAGGCCTTTGAGACGTAGAGATTGCTGAGCTGACCTAATACTGCGACCTAAACCCTCAGCCATGATTACAAACAGAAAAGGGGAGAGGGGGTCTCCCTGCCTGATGCCCCGAGAAGGATGAAAGGTAGCAGAGGGTATGCCATTGATTAAAACAAAGAAAAAAGAGGATGAGATGAGGCTCATAATCCATCGAACCCAGGAAGCAGCAAATCCAAAAGCCATTAGAACCTTTTCAATGTACTTCCAACTAAGGCTATCAAAAGCCTTTGAAAGATCTAGTTTGAGTAGCATACCTGGCTTCTTGGAGATCTTCAGAGAGTGAATTATTTCATGAGTCAGGATGATCTCGTCCGTGATCTGCCTCCCCTCAACATATCCGGATTGCTCGGGCGAGATGATGAGAGGAAGCAGGAGTTTGAGCTTGGAGGCTATGATTTTAGACACAATCTTATAGATTATGTTGCATAGTGCTATCGGTCTGTACTTGTCAGGTGTGCTTGGCTGATCCACCTTGGGAACCAGGGCTATGAAAGTAGCATTCACCCCCGGAAACATCCATCTCAGAGAGCGAGACTCCTCAACCACCTGCCAGACTTCCATCTTGATCAGATCCCAGAAGTTATGGAAAAAATTAGAGGTAAATCCATCCGGGCCTGGGGCTTTGCCTGCTTTCAGTTGTCGTACTGCAAGTTCCACCTCTTGGAGATCAACAGGCTTGAGGAGCATTTGGTTATGCTCTTCTGAGATAAGTTTGGGAATATTTCATGTAATTTTCTCTATGGCCTGAGATTTGTCACTGTTTCGCTCTCGGTGCACCTGCTTGAAATAATTTAATAGTTCAATTTCAATTTCTTCATGCTTTTCCACTTTGATTCCCTGCTCGTTTTGAATATGAGTTATATTATTATGCATCCTGCGCTGGATTGTAGTGCTATGAAAGAATTTAGTGTTTTTCTCTCCATCTTTGAGCCACCTGACCCTTGATTTTTTCCGCCACAACGTCTCTTCCTGCTTTTCCTTTTCTGCTAGTTACATTTCAAGGGTTTTTTCCTGTTCTGCTAGATCCTTTGATCAACCATTAATAATAATCTTCTGCTGTAGCTGCTTCATTTCTAGCTCGAGGGTTGCTTTACCTTGAAAGATATTGCCGAAAGATGTGTGATTCCAATGCTTGATCTTGCCTTTTAGGTGCTTGAGCTTTTGTTGGAATTGGAACATTTTTGAGCCTAGAGGAGGATAGAAGTTGTTCCATTCTGTACTGATTAATTTATGGAAGTCCAGATGGGACAACTGGAAGGCCTCAAAGTGAAATGGCCTACGGAGCTTGTTTCCCGGACGATACCATTTGAGGGAAATGGGCCAGTGATCAGATCCCGAGAAAGGCAGTATAGAAGCTGCGAAGTCTCCACCGAGATGAATGGCATTGTCCGAGAGTAAAAACCTGTCCAACGAAGAAGCTATCTACTGGTTCACTGCTCTTTTGTTGTTCCAGGTAAATACTCCATTGTTGAAAGGGAGGTCAATGAGCTAATTATTCTGAATGAAGTCCTTTAGGAGTGACCCTTCTTGAGTTCCTCTGCATCTACCACCTCTCTTTTCTTCAAGTCTTGTAATCATGTTGAAGTCTCCTCCCGCGATCCATAGAGGGTGTAATCTGTTATGGTTAAGTTCAGAGATGGAGTTTAGGATACCCACTTTACGAGATGTCTCCTGTGTAAAATATACATTAGTTAAGAGCCCATGTAAATTTGTGCCTATGATGTGAAAAATTGCTTGAAGGAAATTCCTATGTGCATGGAAATTGTTGAGCTTGATAGCTCTCGAATCCCAGATAATCGCTAGGCCTCCCGAGGTGCCATCCGCATCCACTACTATGTTAAGACTCCCAGGCTAGATTTTAGCAGCTAATCTATCTATTGCATTAGAATCACATTTGGTGTCTTGCAAGAACAAGACTGGAGGGTTTTCTTGCTTTATCATGTTTTTAAGAATTCAAGTCTTCCTTGGGCCATTAAGCCCTCTAATATTCCAAGATATTAACTTCATTGGGAAGGAGCGTTTCAGAGCGGTAGTACTTGGTTAAATTGGAATACCTGCCGGAATCCACTAGAATTTGTCCTACTTTGATTGTTCTCTGTAGATCAGTTTTCCTTCCCCGCTTTTTGATATCTTTGGCTATGAATCTACCATCCCATGGGCCTCTAGTTTGTATACCTAGAGATTTTTGCCTCTGCGCCCGAGATAATACTTCTTCCAGGTTCTTAAGTTGTCCCGCTGGAATGTTGTCAAAGTTGTTTGTTGTGCAAGATTTTTCTAGACCTGGGAGGTCCAGATCCCCAATATCTATTGCTTCTGTTTCTTCCTCCATGAACTGAGGGTAGTTTGATTCTTCAATCGGTTCCTCTTCTAGACTGGCATTTGAATGTGGTATCTCCATCTGCATGACTTGAGTGTTCCATAATATTTCTTTTTGCTTGTCTGAGGTAGAAGCTTCCTTACCTTGAGTATCTGCATGTGGCATTGTGGGATTTACTAGCTTTGAGTGGTCATCGTTCATTGACTCTACTCTGGTGGAGTGGGAGAGTTCGTTTGCATATCCAGCTGGTTAGCTAAAACACTAAAATTGTTGCTTTTTGAGGGCCCACGAGGGCTGGTTTGTGCTACTTTAGGTTTTGAAGCTTGTTTCTTGTGGGATTTCTTGCGATTTGTTACTTTAATGAAGCCGCCTGCTTCAGAAGCTTCCAGATCAGAGGCAGGAGAGGGTTTTTGCGTTAACGGGCAGTCTCTAAATAAATGCCCCAGGGCATGACATCTTCGACATCTAAAAGGCACATGTTCATAGTCAATCGTCTGAACCCATTCAATGTCATATTGAGATATGCTTACCGCATCTGGGAGAGCCTGATTGAGATTCATATATACACAAATACGGGCAAAAGATGTGTATCTGCATGTTTTTGTTTCCTCTGCAACCTTGACAAACTCACCCATAGTGTTTCCAATCGCCTGTAGGAAGTCTTCCTCCCAATATTCCACTGGCAGCGAGTATAAGCAGATCCACACCGGAACCCAGCTGAGGTCCTCCTTGTCCAGGTTGAAGCGTTCCACCCATCCTCTAAGAAACAGACCAGCTGCATTGAAGAAGTAAGGCCCACCATCCAGGACCCTGTTTCTGTCCTCCAAGCAGTTGAAGATAGCAGTGAAGAACCCTTTCGGTCCTAGCTGCAGGGTTATATGTCCCTTTGGGTGCCATTTCGCATTTATCCAGCTCCTTAATGCCTTTTCAGTTGGCCATAGACTAATAAATTTCCCTATTAAAGCATGATCTTTCATGTACTGTATCTTCGCATTGATGCGATGGCCTGGTAGTTCTACCCTTGGGCGCACGGAGGCAACTGGTTTGCATGTAGCAGAGCGTACCTCTAGTGGCTTTTCATCTTGTTTTGTCTGTTGACGTTTCAGATCTTCATTATTCTCATTCTGGTTTGCAATTCCATTTTCTTCCTTTTTCAGAAGCTTCTCATTGTCGTTTTGTGGGGGAGGTTCATCGCCCTCCCCCCGCGGGAGCTCCATGAGGTCATGTACCCTCTGTCCTGTGAATGAAGGAGCCTGATTCCGTCAGAAGTTGCAGGTATTCTGCAGTCTTGCACAGCCTGCCATCGTTGCAAATGTTCAAACCCTAGAACGCAGAGTGCAGAGCTAGGTCACCGTCCTCATTGTGTAATTATTGAGTGTAGAGGTTTATTTTAATAGTTTAATGGAGAGAGGTGTAACTCTTTTTTTTTTTTTTTTTCACATAGGTTTTAAAATATATATATATATATATATATATATATATATATATATATATATTATAATAAAAAAACAAATATATGTTTAGTTAGTTTTAGTTAAAAATATTATAAAGTATTAATATTTGTTTTATTGATTTATGTAAAAAAAAGTTTTAGTAAAAATAGTTTTCTCAACCATAAATAAAATATTTCAATATTCATCTAAATAACATAATTTCATATCAATTTAAAAATATAAATAATTAAAACTGAAAAATATCTTATATTATGAGTGGAAGGGAGATGTATCATTTTTATATTTAAAAAAAAAATGGATACATTACTTAAATAAATTAAATGAATGTTGATATTTACTAATTTATTTCAATATCAACTCTATATATAAAGAAGAAGTTAAAAAAATTAAAATATTATTTTAATATTGACCATCATAAAATATTTTAATGTCCAAAAGAAGGAAGTAATTGAAAGAAAATCAAAATCAACTACTTTAAATTAGAGAAATAAAAGATAGATGTATAATCAAAATTCTTAATATAAAATTAATATGTAGCACTTTAAATATATTAATATGTAAAATCAAATAATATTGAATTGCATTTAAAAATAAAATCAATACCAATGTTAGTTAAAATATTTCAATGTTATATATATATAAACTAAAAAAATAAATTCTCATTGTTAAAACATTTGAAGAAATCTCATTTTTTATATTTAGTTTTTTTTTAGCATAGCAAATTTTGTCTTAAATCTAGCAAACATTTATTGACATTGCAAGTTCAAGCTATATGATGTACATAATCTAAATCCATGTTGAAATTTTCAAGGCATTGAATCCATTTATTCATTAAAAAATAATCAACTATATATATATATATATATATATATATATATATATATATATATATATATCCATGTTAACGGATCTAGTAAGGACTCATAGGAATTAAATTTCATAAGGTGGAAATTGTTTTGGAAGTTATTTCACTCTAAAAGATATTTTCACTTTAATAGATTTGATCTCTCCCAACTCCTTTTAGATTTGTGATTAAGATAGATTGTATTAAGCTCAAAGATCAATAATGAGTAGCTTTTTGTAAAACCGATATAAAATATTTTCCAAATCAAAAAAATCAATATAACAAGTTTTGTAGGGTAGCATAATCCCTACCACTGAGGTTAAAAATTATGTTATGGGAAAAATTGCGTAAAAAATATAAGGTAATGCTAGATAAATTAATAGTGGTTAATAGAAAATGGAACCCTATAGTCTTGCTTTGTGAGGAATTAATGAATTGAGATGTGAAGCGGATAAATTAATTGCTTGCTCAACAACATATAGTTGCATAAATTTTGGTAGGTAGTAACTTTTAGTAAGTCTACACATTTACAATTTTGCTCTACTCACTAAAACATAAATAATGGTGAGATGCAACTCTTAGTATATATATCTATTTACATCTTATTCCTATCCATTGTTTATGTAATGAATCGCTTAAGTTATGGTAAATATGTTATTTACCTTATTCAAAGATTAACAATAAAAAACTACTACACAAATATCTAAAAATAATATATGAATATTGCAACTATATCCATAAAGTGTGACATAAAATATGTGAGAAAATTATTTACATGGCAATATCTTATACAAAGGTTACAATAAAACCTTCAAATTATGGCCCAATCAAAAATTTGAAAGTAAATTTTTTTAATCATATTAAAAATTAAATAATTATTTTTCAAAATTAAATGTCATTAATTACATTAACCATTGCTAAATTAATAATGATCAACCAATAAATCCATTACTAAAAATTTAACTTAGACAAAAATTAATATCTATTATTTCCTTATGATTATACTTTATCGAATTCGTTAATCAAATATTTCAAAACTCATTCCGAAATGATTATGTTAGCGCACGTTATAAATGATTACATTTCATTTTAACACATACCGCCGAACCCTACTGCCGTGAAAATAAACAAATGAGAGGGCTATGTGTATTTGGTAGCTCTAGGTAACCTATAATTGAAACTTTACAGGTTCCGGTTGAGCTTTACATGGAAGAATTGAATTTTAGGTTATAAGAATAATGGAGGAGTAATGCCAAAGAACGAAACCCTAGCATCGTGGAGAATAGTATTCGGGTTCCCGAAATTCGTAGTCAATTGAGATCATTTGAATTAAAAAACAAGGCTGCCAAAACGAACTTTCCAGGCAACGACGAAAAAAGAAATGGGAAATGCTGCAAAGAAGTTGAATAATCAGCAAAAGCAGAAATTCAACGGGAGTTGATAGACAACTTACATAAATTAAAATAATCATAAAGATGAATCGATTTGCGACTCTGCGAGCACATGACAGAGGAATTAGTTAAATATACATCATTCTCGTAGCATCAGCTTCAGTGCGTCATCATCATTGTATCACGTTAGTTGCAAGCCAGTGAAAAGAACGTGACACGAATCTTGATTGTGTCATCCGTAGTTATCGAAATCGGTTGAATTGGCTAAAAAACTGGAAAATTTAGTTGTTCGATTCGGTTCGTGGATTAACTCACCAATTCGAAGTTCGGTACGAAATATTCGGTTCACGGATTGGTACAGGAATAGCAAAGTTGATTCCCAATCAGAATTAAAAATTTATGGCAGCCCATTACTCTTCAGAAACGGTTCCGGATCCATGAGATCGCATATGGTTACTTATTAATTATGAGTAATGAGTAGGAATGCTTGTGGATTTTTTATACAACAAAAAAATTGCAAAATAAATTGCTTAGAAGGGCTATTATTGAAATCTGTAATAATCTATGGCTGGTTTATGATAGAAATTAGAAGGGACAGTGTAAGTTTCAAATTTATAATCGGCATGTGTTATATATTAACAGAATTTAAATAGAAATTTATCTTGCGGGGATTTTTTAATTGGGATTTTTAGAACCAATCAGTGTGGTTTATCATCATGTCCAAATGAAGAAGAGGTAGACCATGGAACAACTTAAATAGAGAGCAATGTAGAGACAAAAATTTCAAATTGTAATTAAATTATAATTTTATTAAATTGTAACGTATTAAATTGTAATTTTTTTTATGTTGTATAATTTAATTTGTTTTTTCCAATGAGTAAAGTGTATGTTTTGACAGTGTTTAATATATGCTTAAACATGCTTAGTAATGTGGATTTTGTATAGTTTATTATAATGTGAAATTTCTATGCAAGTTTAATTTATATTGAGTTTCATATAATGCATGGTGTAGTTGAATATATAAATGAATACTCAATTTTTAACAATCTATTTTTCTAATGTACAACTATACACTTTTTTCTAAGTATATAATTCTATTTACAACATTCATAATTGAAAACATTTTTTAAAGGTTTTCATGGTCTTCCATATTATAATTTGACCATTTCAATTTTTTGATAAACTATTGGGAAAATAATATGTTTGAGTATTTGTTAAATGTATACTCTTGAATTTTTCCCGTATTAAATTTTAACGAATTCTTTTTTGTATCAACTCAAATTTGAATTCTAACTTTGTAATTATGGCATCATTCTAAGACACACTTCATTGAAATGTGTGTCACTCCTTTGTATAGAAGTATGATCTTGCAATGTTGAAAACTACTCTAATGTAAATTTTGATAGCTAGGAGAGCCAATGTTAATGTTTCCTACCACTCGCATTAAAATCATTACCTTGGAACTATCAAAAGAGAATATGTAGTGCCAACCCAGAGAGGGTGCATGGGCATGCTTAGCAAGTTGCATGATGACCCTATGTCTTGGCAACATGTTCACAATGTAGAGTAGGAGGTGCAGATGGTAGGTAGGCACATTAGGAGGACCAAGGGACAGGTTTTTTCAAGTAGGACAAGGCCAACAACTCACGAGTGTCACATAGTGGAATTCTTTAGGGCATCATAATTTGGCAATGTAGTCATTGTGTTTATTTAGCTTGTCCACAATGGTGGTAGCGTGACCAAGGATGCAACATTTCCTTCAATGTAGGAATACGATCGATAATAATTATCATGCGAGCACTCGGACATACGATGGGTGTGGTCACAATCAACAAGTTGGCTTTTCAACTCTATGATTGGCTTGAGACAATTGACAATGTGTCATCTATTGTTGGGTGGTGATGGTGTAGTATCAACTATGGTGAATCAGGAATTCCAATATTCCACATGGTTGAATATATGCTTGTCTTGGGCTCGATCAGGGAATGAGATTGAGCTATATTCCCGATGATACTAATGGGTTTTTAGTCATGCCCAACTCATGAGGTCACACCATCACTATGAGGTGACTAGTTTTCTTTAGTATGGGATGCCAAAGTATGATGAAATCTCTATTGTTATGATAAATGATATCAAAACTACTATGAATATTGCAAACATATCTCTTCACCACCAACACCTCTTCTAAATAGTTATGTAATGGAGCCATGTTGACGAGGACATCAAACACTATAAATGGGGGTGAATGTAATGCTCCTCACTTGGAGCATCATTGGTAGTGACAACTTGAATGGCGCATGCAGGCATGACTATAATGGTCCATGATGATCCTTTACCTTGGTAGTCGTGATGGCTAAATCATGATGTAGCATGAGGAGGTGAAGGTGGTGTTCTAGAGCATGAACACAAGAACGTATTCTAAAGGACCAATGAGAACATATTATCAAGTAGGAAATGGTGGTAACTTGGTGAGGCAACTTGAAGGCTACATGTAGGAATCAATGTAAAACTACAAGACGAGCTCTTATCATGGTAGCCTTAGTTATTGACTCATGTTGTTATATGAGGAGGTGATGATGGTGTACTAGAACACGTGTAAAAGCAAGTATGATGGGAGGACCAAGGGGTACACCTTGTTGAGTATTAAAAGGTATGAAATTGGTGGGGGTCCCATACTAAGCTTTGTATGGGACAATATGAATTTCCAATGTGGTGATTGTGTTCATCAAACCATGAGAGCTGAAATTAGGTCATCTATGGTTGGGTGGCGAAGTGTAGCATCACCTATGCATTCTAATATTCCACACAGTTGAAAACATACATAGCTTGGGTTTCGTCAAATCATAATGATGAGGCATATTTCAAGATATATAAGTGGATTTTTTTTCATGCGCAACTTATGGGACCACATTAGTGCCATGTGATAACTGGGTGCTTTTTTGAGTGGTATATGATGCTCAAAATGGGTGCTTTTTTGAGTGGTATATGATGATCAAACAAAAAAGTTCCTAATACATACATGATACAATATTAGGTATATGATATGGTATTAAACATAAAAAATGACAAATTTTCTATTTATTATTAAATATAAAAAGTGTTAGAAATTTAAACAAGGTCAACCTCGGTTTGTCATAATAATAAGATTTAAAAATGTTTAACAGTAATATTAATAAAGTTGAATAATAATAATGTTGATAATAATAATAATAATAACAAATCATAATATTATTTTTGCTATTATTATATGATTGAATATATTATTAGTAATATTATTATTACTATTGACATTAGTAACATTAATATGAGTAGTATCAATATTAATATCATTTATCATCAATATTAATATTAGGATTTGTGAATAAGGTTTAATATTTAAAGTAATATTAGGGTTCATGAATAAGGTATAATATTAAATAATAATATTAGGTTCTATGAATAAGGTTTAATAAATTTTACTACTAATAACAATAACAATACTAATATGAATTTTAAGGTTGACTATATAAGGGGACTTTAGTTAGGTATATGCACCATGTTTTACTATGGTTGACCATAGTCAACTATGGTATCCTATAAATAAATATGGTCAACATGGTTAACCATCACCACTTATAGTTTATTCTATTTAGGATGGTTTACAATAGTCAACCATTGTCAACCATCAAATTTAGTTACCCATCATAATCCATTATCATTGGTCAATTATGATCAACCATGACTAACCATGGTCATCTATAGTTGACCATAATCAACCTCGGATAACAATAGTCAATCCATGCTCAACATGGAAAATCATAGTCAACCATTGTTATAATGGTGAAACATGCTCAACCAAGGTCACCATGGTTGAACATGGTGAATTTGGCCTTCCACTATGAACATGGACCACCATAATAAATTATAAAAAAACTATGGTCAACCATGATCTACCATGATCAAACATGAACAACCATTACCGACCATAGTTAATCATAATATATCATAGTTAACTATAATTAGATCTGGACAACCATGCACATCCATAATCAACTCTGTATTGACCATACGAAACCCTCCTTAACTATAACTTGAACATATTTAGACATAGTCAACCAATATCTACCATTTCTCTCCATGCACATTGATCGTCCACTAGCACAACCAAATTAGTAATTGTGGTTGATATACACGGATCGACAGTTGCCACCTTCTATATGAAAATAGGCCTATGAACCACATTTACTAATGTGGTTTTGCTAGTAGATAGTTCCAATAAATTATTGATGAGAACATTCATATTTACAATAGAGAATGCAAAAGTTATATGTACATGGATTTTTTTGCTTGGTATATAAATTTTTCCTTGGTGTAAATTATTTTACATGCACTAAAATATGTTAAACATTGAATTTTAATTTATAATAAAATCTTAAAGTTGTCAAAAAAATTAGTGATAACATGTTTTATTTAAAATTTTAATTATAAAGTTTAAACTTTTATAGTAATGCTATGTATAAAGAGAAATATAATATAGTAAATATATACACCATGCACAACTTAAGTATCATGATTTATCCTATAACCATTAATCAAGAAATCTAGTGATTTACAAACTTAATTCCTTGACTATAAATTAGTTTAAAGTGGGTCATAAACACCAAAATAAATCAAAAATGGACAAATCCCAAAAACTTTAGTGCATATGAATAACATGTGGAAACAAATTTTCAACATTATCCCACCTACTATTTTCTTTGCATATGGGAGGTTAGGCTTTACAAAATCAACAATGTAAGGTAGAAATGCCCATTACTTATCTACATCAAGAGAACTTGTTAGTTCCAAATCTTTTTATCAATGAGTCGAGAAGATTATTCAAAGAGTCAATCGTCACTAGCAACCCCTTCTTGTCTTTGACCTCATCTATAAAAAAGTGGTGTTGAACATCTACGTGCTTTATTTTAAGATGATAGGTAGGAAACTTTGGGACACTTTGAATGTCACAATATAGCCTTGCAACATGGTGTACCATCCCATTTCCTAAACATAATCTACATAAATATATAGATTCCCTATTCATATGAATGGCTGTGATGTATTTTATTTTTAACGTTTATAGTGCAACTAAATCCTATCTCTTGCTTGTCCAACTAATTACTCATCCAAATACGCTAAACACATAACCACTTGTAGATGTTCTACGATCTAAATTGTTATCCTAGTGTGGATCAACAAATCCATGTATATCTAATGCTTTGTCTATTCTAGATATTCCTTGGTAGGGAATTTAATAATATGTAATTCCATGTAAATATTTTAAAACCCTCTTTATAGCTATCTAGTAATCCTTCAATGGTTTTGATATATACTATGCCAAAAATAACACAACCTGGGGATTTTTTGGTCTTCTTCTTGTGTCTTCCAATAGCACTAGCATGGGGAACACATGACATGTCATATTCCTCTTCTTGTGTCTTGGGATATTAATATGCATATAAAATTACACCTACATGAATAGCTACCTTGACCAATTCATATTCTTGCATATTAAACCTATGCAATATTGCCTCAACATATTTCCTAATTCACCCAAAGTTTTGTTGGAAATACTGAGAGGGGGGGTGAATCAACATTTCTTTTCAATTGTTATTTTTTCCAGTCAAAACATTTATATTTAGAACACAAAATGAACAACAAGAATAAATGTTCTTATTAATATAATCTTTACAATAAAACAGATACTGTAATATATATAAGGTTCCAATCTGTTGCCAAGCACCAGCTTGGACTTTTTGTGAGGCTCCAACCTTCAAGGCACCAACTCCAAGGACACCAATCCTTCCAATTCTGAGGCACCAACCTTGGATTTAGGAGCACCAACTCCAAGGAATCCAATCCTTCTACTTTTGAGGCACCAACCCCAAGGGCCCCAACCCAATTCTATCAGTTTACAGCTTCACTATAGTGACCATGCTATAGCATCAATGACAACCAATCTTCATATGAAGGATTCTTTACATCTCTTCATACTATCCACACAAAGTCTACAAAATGTTATCCAATGATGATATCAAATAGCCATCATGATCTCCAATAATGTCTCCACAGAACTTCAATGTGTCTACAATTAACTGCACTAAGCTCTGCACAAGAATCAACTCTCAATTTCAGGCCTCCGTTCTCACTGTCATTGTAAATGCTTCAGGCATGACTGCTCCTCACTGTTCTAGCTATCCCTTACCTCCCAGAAAACAAATTCACATATGCTTCAATGCTGGTGCTAGTTATTGTTCCCTTCAAGCTATGTTAGATGAAACTTTATTTATCCCTTCATAGAATTGTTCTTCAAGTTGCGTTATGTACATGATTGACCCAGCACTGGTCTAAGATTTTCAAAGGTGAATCCAATCAATAGAGTTGCTCGTCCTTCGACTTCCTCCTGTCCTGCTGGACCTTCGGCTTCCTCCTATCATGTTGGACTTTCGGCTTCCTCCTGTCCTGCTAGATCTACTGCTTCTTTGTTTCTTCCAGTTCGCCAAATTAATTTTTTTAACCTTCCTTGTTCTCTATTATAAAAGCCTGATACACCTGACCTTTGGCTTCCTCCTTGCTCACTTGAGCTTCAACTTCCTCAATGCTCGCTCGACCTTTTGGCTTCCCTCCTCCGGTCTCTTTAGCTTCCTCTGTGCTCGTTTGAACATCTACAGTTGCTTGATACTTTGGCTTCCCGATCCATGGCTTCCTCTGTCTATTTGAGTGTTCCAATACTCACAGGACACGTTAATTCGAAAGAGAAGCCAAATTACAATAGTGTTGCATATTAAAAAATATTAGAGGGGCTCTTTTTTTTTCTTTAATAATATTCATATAATAGACTTCATTATTTACGGAGGATTTCATAGGAGAGGCTGTACCAACAGGTAGGTCCCACATGCCACGTTACTATCTCAATCGCAATTGCAAGTTCTGGAGGTTCTTTACAAGTCGTGCCCAAAATGTAGCCAATGGTCGATTGCCCCTACTGGATTACGATATTATATTAACTCCACAACTTTGTTGTAATCGGCAGATTTTCACATAACATAACCGATTTCCCTTCTGTTGACGGAGTAGATGCGATATGATAATAAGCAGTAGTTAATATACCCGTCAGGTCCGTATGTATATATCACAATTGCAGTTTATAGTGTGCCATCCCTTTATAACTTGCAATACATACCTTGTGACATAGTGGATGCGATATAACATTAGGGCGTGTTATAATAGTGGTGCAGTCAGGTCCTCATTATGATCGCAGGAGGTTTGTGTTATGTACACAACAAGATATTGGTTAATTTCTAACCAATAGGAAGTCTTCAGCCACACTCTATTCGTGGCTTAATTTGCACGGAGGATCCCACTTTTCAACTCCTACCTTCGGTCCCACATTGACTTTTCTCTTTTTAATCAGTGCCTCGTTCCGCACCATCAATTTCTTTTGTATTACATCCGATAATCAACACTCGGTCCAATCAACACAATCCATCAGAAGCTTGTTGTGCCGTAGATCTCTTCTCTCCAGATCTAATGGTCCCAACTTAATCTGATCAACCCAAAAACCGTCCGTTGATCCTTCGGAATTGATCAATCCGCGCTAGATCCAATGACCTACATGCATTTCGAGTGAGCCACTTGCAAGGGAAATAACCATCCGAAAAGGTGGCTTTCTCTCTCCACCCGAGTGCTACGTGTCACTCGGTTAATGGAATCGGGGGAGCTCCTCTAAATACCACTTACTACCTAGCGTCCACCCGATAACCACTGCCACTATTACAAACCTGCCTTTTGGGATATAACCATGCGCATTAATCAATCACTTAAATAAAGCACTTAATCTTTTAGCCATAAGATTAACACTTAACACAAGATAATCATGATTTGTGAATAAAAGCGTTAAGCACTGAGATTTATGCTTTTCAGTGGGAATACAAAGAAATACTCGGTTAACTGTTGAACATGGATACACAAAGTAATGAGAGTCCACACCAGGTATGATAATGATACACACTTGAATCAAATTCATTAATTTAACATATGTTACAAAGTCTTGCCCTCTCGGCTCAATTACAACAATAAATTGACCTCTGTATCAAACCCCCTATAACACTCAACCTCTCGCTTCTCACTCAAAACCTAATCATCTCAGCTCCCTTGACTTTCCACTCTTCTTCGGTCTGATATGGCTCCTCTATTAACCCCTCTGATACTCTGCAATACTCATGGCTTGGCTAGATTGGATTTCCTCTGGCTTCTCCTCATGACTTTGCTCCTTGGCTTCTTGTTCCTATTTCTTCACGGATCTGCTCTGCTTCTCCTTGGATTCATATCATCATTTAGTATCCTAGAATATTGCCATATTGACATACTCCTGTTGCTTCATGGATCTGCTCTACTTGGCTTCACATCATTGTTTGTTGTCTAGAATTTTTCCATATTGACATCAATGACAACCTAGATTAACAATCTCCCCCTTTGTTATTGATGGCAATATTCTTCTTCTCTCCCCCTTTGAAATCAATGGAAAAGGAGTGCACAAGGACTCCCCCTATTAAACTGCTACTCTTCTTCATGAATAATAGATCTTCATGGGTCTGTTACTCCCCCTGTCATAGTGCTCTTCGTTTTACTCAACATAGAAGGATTTCTGCAACTAGCACATTATCCCCTCTTCATGTCTCAGAACTACTTTATCATGGATTCAACAATGGTTAGAGATTCTTCACTTCAATGCTTCTAAACATATTGTAAATAGCCACACACCAAATGTTCAAGTCCAAGTTTTTATGCTTCAATCCATATTTTGTTGTCTCCATAGTCAGAATTAAGGGGACTTTATAGTCCGATCAAGAGAAAAATTGCCACTGAAATTACTATCTTTCTTCAGATCCAAGTTCCTTTGTATCTCTATGTTTCTTCTTAAGTTACTGAGCCATATTCCACTACATAACATTCTCCTTTCTATACTCTTTTTGATAAGCCATATTTTCCTTGTGTTCTTGTAAAAGTTTCTACAAGTTATCTCCACTGGCTGATTTTTATATCCAACTTGTGACTATCTTTTAAATTCTTTTTGCTGATTAGCATCTTTTTGCAATGATTCAGTTTTGTTAGATGCTGCCAACTACTCTTGCTTCATACTTCATTCCCAGATGTATCTGTTTGTTTGAAGGTTGCCTTTATTTGTGTCCATAATTTATCTGTTCTCACATTCAATCCCTGAGTCAAGACATAAACTTCTGTAGTAACAACAACATGGTTATTTTCCCTATTTCTCTAGTACTAGATGACATTCTGTATTGTTCCAATTTCTACTTAGTGATCAAGTGGAAAACATCTTCAACACCAGTCCAAAGAATAGTTAAGAGATCAAGTTCTTCAATGGAGTGCTCCTGAGAAATGATCTTTATCAATGAATGATTGTTAATATAGCTCAACAAGGATTTCATAAGGACCCTTTCACTAATAGCTTCTGCAATAATGATCAAGAATCACAGGCTCCCCCTAATTGTATGCATCATCTCTTTTGGCAGAATCTTCCTATCAAATGCTCAGATTGTCAAAGATCAGGTCAACAACATGTGTTGTTGGCTGGAGAGTTCAAGGGACTTTCAGATTGTATTTTCTTCCTTCTCCATACTTGTGTAACTTTCTTCTTTTGCATGGTTCTAGCTTGTGTAAGAGCCCAAGTTAAGTTACAATCACGTGCCATATGACCAATGTTATGACACTTGAAGCATTCTATATTGTTCATGAATAAGAATTCATGATTTCTTCTAACAAAATTCTTCCTCGAAGATAGTTGGGGACCATAATATCTATCTTTATGATATGCCCTACAATCTTTTACCATGTGTCCAAAGTTTGTACAAGAATAACAATAGCCAAGAAATAAACTTTGGTACCTGGGAGATGGAGATTTCCTTGATGTACTTCTGAAGTATTTCTATCTTAAGATCCTTTGATGATAACTATTTCTTCTAGCATCTTTGACATCATCTACATTTCTTCTTGGAGCGAGATTTCTTCCATTGTTGTCTTGACTCTTCTCCTTGCCTTTCCTGGAACTGGGAGCATCAACATTTGTTTCTAGCTTCCTCACACCCATTTTGCTTGAAACATTACCATTCTTGATTGAGGATTCACCTACACACCCGAGACCTGATTTATCAAATGGACATCTTTGATGGCTGAGCATGTCATCTAAGGCTTGAGAGCGCTTCAAGGTTTTGTCCATCCCTTCAACCTTTTTCTTGAGGGAGACAATCTCTTCTTCCAATATTTCGCAATCATTATTTTTCTTAGCAAGTTGTTTCTCAGTTTCTTCCTTGATATGAGTAGCTTCATTTTCTTCTATTTCAAGGGAGATGATATCTGACTTCATTTTGAAGATTTCTTCATTTTCCTTTGCTAGACTGCTCTCCATTTCTTCCTTGATCCTTGTAGCTTTACATGTTTTGGCCTTGAGAAGTTTGATGTTAGATTTTAATTTGAAAATTTCTTCATCCTTTTCTTTTAGTTGACATATCATGGTGTTTCTCTCCTTTTTTGCTTCATTAACCTATTCTTCTATGATTGCCAATGCTTCCATTATCTTCTCAGCACCTTGTGCTAAATTTCTTGCTTCTTGTAGTTGAGATTTGAGAGAGGAGACCTCTACCTTGTACTAACCAATCTCTTCTTCAAGTTTGTTCAAGCTCTTGTGCCTTTGTTCAAGTTGACTTGACAAGGTATCTTCCCGTTTCTTTGCTTTATCCAATTGATTTGTCATGGATATGAATTCTTCATGCTACTTTCTTTTGCTTTGATGAAATTCCTTCTTAATCTTGGCAAGCTCTTCATCCCTTTCTTGTACTTGAAGCTTGACAAGGTCAACTTTCTTCCTTTTTTGGTCTTGGTCACCAGCTAGTGCTTTCTTCTTAAGTTCCTCATTTTCCTTTTTCAAATTGATAATCTCTTCCATGGTAGCCATATGTTGAGCAAGGAGATCTACAAAATATTTTTCATTCTCTTCATCTTCTAGATCTTCTTTAGAATTGATATCATCATTATCATTTTCAACGTCTGTGATGAGTTTTAGATTTCCTTCTTGATTTCCATCATCTTCTTGACTGATGGTCATGGTAAATGCTCCTTTTGAGTCAAGGTCATGAAGTTTGTCCCATATACCCTTTGCTGACGAACATTTTCCTAAATTATTTTTTATAGAATCAGGTAGCCCAATCAAGATTGCCTTCATTTCTTTTACATTGTACTCCTTGGATTCTCCATCCATCATGCTATCAACAATCACTGATTTCCAGATTTCAATGCCTTGAGTCTTTAATAAATTCCTCATTCTTTCTTCCCATATATTAAAGTTTCCATTGAACCATGGAGCCTTCTCAAATTGATTGTCTCCTATTTCAGTGGTAGAGGGAGACACATCTTTAGGAGAATTGGAGACTTTCTTCCTTGGCTTTGCCATTTTTGTTTTAAAGATCAACCTTCAAGGTGTTAGGCTTTGAGTGAAGGTACTGGCTCTGATACCAATTGTTGGAAATACTTAGGGGGGGGGGGGGGTGAATCAATATTTCTTTTCGATTGTTATTTTTTCCAGTCAAAAAAATTATATTTAGAGCACAAAATGAAAAGCATGAATAAATTCTCTTATTAATATAATCTTTACAATAAAATAGATACAATATATATAAGGTTTCAAGCTGTTACCAAGCACCAACCTGGACTTTCTGTGAGGCTCCAACCTTTAGGGCACCAACCTTGGATTTAGGAGCACCAACTCCAAGGACACCAATCCTTCCAATTCTGAGGCACCAACCTTGGATTTAGGAGCACCAACTCCAAGGAATCCAATCCTTCTACTTCTGAGGCACTAACCCCAAGGGCTCCAACCCAATTCTGTCAGTTTATAGCTTCACTGTAGCCTCCATGCTACAACATCAATGACAACCAGTCTTCATGTGAAGGAGTCTTTAAAACTATTCATACTCTCCACACAAAGTCTACAAAAATTTATCTCATGATGATATCAAATAGGCATCATGATCTCTAATAATCTTTCCACACAACTTGAGTGTGTCTACAATTAACTGCACTAAGCTCTGCACAAGAATCAACTCTCAATTTCAGGCCTCTATTCTCACTGTCACTGTAAATGCTTCAGGTGTGACTGCTTCTCACTGTTCTAGCTATCTCTTACTTCCCAAAATATAAATTCACATACGCTTCAATGCTGGTGCTGGTTACTATTCCCTTCAAGCTATGTTAGATGAAACTTTATTTATCCCTTCACAGAATTGTTCTTTAAGTTTCGTTATGTACCTTATTAACCCAGCACTGGTCTGAGCTTTTCAAAGGTGAATCCGATCAACAGAGTTGCTCATCCTTTGGCTTCCTCCTATCCTGTTGGACATGCAGCTTCCTCCTGTCCTATTGGACCTTGAGCTTCCTCCTATCCTGCTGGACCTACCGCTTCTTCCTTTCTTCTAGCTCACCAACTTTTTTTTTTTAACCTTCCTTGTTCTCTTTTATAGAAGCCTGATACACCTGACGTTTGGCTTCCTCCTTGCTCGCTTGAGCTTCAGCTTCCTCGACACTTGCTCGACCTTTTGGCTTCCCTCCTCCAGTCGATTTATCTTCCTCTGCGCTCATTCAACCATCTACGCTCGCTTGATACTTCGGCTTCCCAATCCATGGCTTACTCTGTCTATTTGAGCATTCGAATACTCACAGGACATGTTAATTTGGAAGAGAGGCCAAATTACAATAGTGTTGCATATTAAAAAATATCAGAGAGGGTCTTTTTTTCTTTAATAATATTCATACAATAGACTTCATTATTTCCAGAGGATTTCATAGGAGAGGCTGTAACAATAGGGAGGTCCCGCATGCCACGTCACTATCTCAATTGCAATCACAAGTTCTGGAGGTTCTTTACAAGTCGTGGCCAAAATGTAGCCGATGGCCGATTGCCCCTACTGAATTGCGATATTATATTAACTCCATAACTCTGTCACAATCGGCAGATTTTCATATAACGTAACTGATTTCCCTTTTGCCGACAGAGCAGATGTGATATGATATTAAGCAGTAGTTAATATACCCATTGGGTCCGTATGTATATATCGCAATCGCAATTTATAGTGTGCCATCCCTTTATAATTTGTGATACATACCTTTTGACACAATGGACGTGATATAACATTAGGGCGTGTTATAATAGTGTTGTAGTCGGGTCTACGTTATTATCGCAGGAGGTTGGTGTGATATCTACAACAAGATATTGGTTAATTTCTAACCAATCGGAAGTCTTCAGCCACACTCTATTCATGGCTTACTTTGCATGGAGGATCCCACTTTTCAACTTTGACCTTCTGTCCCACATTGACTTTTCTATTTTTAATCAGTGCCTCATTCCACACTTTCGATTTCTTCTGTATTAGATCCGAAAATCAACACTCGGTCCAATCAACCCAATCCATCAGAAGCTTGCTGCGCTGTAGATCTCTTCTCTCCAGATCTAACGGTCCTGACTTAACCCGATCAACCCAAAAATTGTCTGTTGATCCTTTGCCATCGATCAACCCGCGCTAGATCTAATGGCTTACAAGCATTTCGAGTGAGCCACTTGCAAGGGAAATAACCACCCGGAAGAGGTGGTTTTCTCTCTTCACCTGAGTGCTATCTGTCACTCAGTTAATGGAATCGAGGGAGCTCCTCCAAATACCACTTACTGCCTAGCGTCTACCCGATAACCACTGCCACTATTACAAACTGGATTTTTGGAATATACGCACGTGCATTAATCAATCACTTAAATAAAGCACTTAATTGTTTAACCACGAGATTAACACTTAACACAAGATAATCATGATTTGTGAATAAAAGCGTTAAGCACTAAGATTTATGTTTTTCAGTGGGAATACAAAGAAATGCCCAGTTAACTATTGAATGTAGATACACAGGGTAACGAGAATCCACACCAGGCATGATAATGATACACACTTGAATCAAATTCATTAATTTAACATCTGTTACAGAGTCTTGCCCTCTCGGCTCAATTACAACAATAAATTGACCTTTGTCTCAAACCCCCTCTAACACTCAACCTCTCGCTTCTCACTCAAAACCTAATCATCTCAGCTCCCTTGACTTTCCGCTCTTCTCTAGTCTAATATGGCTCCTCTGCTAACTCCTCTGATACTCTGCAATACTCATGGCTTGGCTAGTTTGGCTTTCCTTTGGCTTCTCCTCATGGCTTTTCCCCTTGGCCTCTTGCTCCTGTTTCTTCACAGATTTTCTTTACTTCTCCTTGGCTTCATATCATCATTTATTATCCTAGAATATTTCCATATTGACATACTCTTGTTGCTTCATGGATCTGCTCTACTTGGCTTCACATCATTGTTTACTGTCCAGAATATTGCCATCGATGACAACCTAGATTAATACGTTTACTATTTTATTGATCTCTTTTAATTTCCATGATAAAAATATAATTTTAGCACTAACATATTTCATACCAAATCTAGAAGAAAACTGAGTTTTGACATCCTTGATGATTTCCTTTTCTTTTCAATTAACAATATATAATCATCATAGAATGTCACACAAATAAAATTATGATTAACAAGCCTAAAAGACACACAATGGTTGGCTTTGCTTCTCAAGAAACCTAGTTTCAATATATAAGTATCAAAACCTTGGCAACACATCCTTAGAGATATTTTTGACCCATACAAGGAATTTTTCCAACTTGCAAACCATCCATTTATTTCCATTTACTACAATACCTTCTAACTGTTTCATGTAAATTTCTTCCTTAATATCCCCCATGTGGGAATGATAAGTTCACATCTATCTCTATATTTCAAGATCAAAAGTAGTAACATATAACAAAATAGACGTAATAAAAGTAAATTTAGAAATAAGAGAAAAAATTTCAAGCGAAATCAATTTGCTCTACATGGGAATATCCATTTTCTACTAAGCATGCTTTGCACATCTGTATTTCAGCTTCTCTACTGAACTTCGTAAAAACCAATTTGTTGTTAATATATTTTCTTCTAGATGGAAAATAATTTATATCTAAGACATCATTATTATCCAGGGTATTCATTTCTTCAGCCATGACCTTCCTCCATAATTTACTATTCTCTAAATCTACTACATCCTTAACAGATTTAAGATAATCATTAGTAATAAATAAAATAAAATTAGAACAAAAATTAGATGAAGTATATATTTCTATTTTCCTTCTTTCCCAAATCAATTACCTCAAGTATGAGGATTTTATTCTTCTAATTCATGTTCTTATTTTGAGTCAAATTCTTCTTTTTCTTTTGTCATCTATAGGAATCAATATTTTGGATGGGTTCTTACTTGCATAACACAAGGATGATTTCAACCACTTTGACTATAACCTCTAGGTGAGCCCATATGTTCCCCCACGCACGAACCACATAGTACATTAGGGTATTTGAAAGTGAACCTAAAATTTTCACTGTATCTTCATAATACGATGATTTCTAATCAAATTACACCCCTGAGGGATTTTGAAATGGAGGAAATTGAGGTGGGCCTTGATCTACTTATGTGTGCACTAATCATGAAACCATTTATAATATAGCTTCTCTGGGTGCAAGCACAAGTTTAACCATTACCTCAAGGTTCCCCCATGGCTTTAGGGTTGGGCCCTTACAATAATTCAAACTTACCCAAAGGTAAAAAAAACCTTTCTTTCCACCATTGGATCTAACCCCTTCATGCATGTTGAGTCAGATTATTCATCCTTCAACTCAGACTCTATTTTCATTTTGTCATTTTCCCTTGTTAGGACTTCCTATTTGGGAACCTATTTAACTTATTTAAAACAATTACTTTCCTGCAAATAATATTATTAAACACTAGCTTCCAATGTTTATACCGTGTGATACCATATTTATAATAAGTAAAGTTCACATTTTTAAGCTACATTATACAAGTTACTCTAACTATACTTCGGATGACATATAGAAACATCACAACCAAAAGATATGAGATGTTTAAGATGTTTTTTTCTAGCATTCCATGCCTCATGTATAATTTTCTTAACCAACATCGACGAAGGTGATTAATTTACTAGGTTATATGTAGTATCAAGTGCCTCTTCCCATAGTTCCAATTTTAACCCAACACCACTGGTCATTGTCCTTTCCTTTTCCATCATTGTCCTATTCATCCTTTCTGCAAATCCATTTTGTTTTGGTATACATGGAGTAATATTTTTTCTTGTTGTTTAATAGTTATGATAGAATTCATTAAATTCATTCCCATATAGATTTACGCCATTCATTCCCATCTAAAATATGAAATCATCAACCTACACGAAAGGGAAAAAATAAAAGAAGCTCATAAATTAGAGAAAATTAGATCACCTATAGATAAAAGGAAAACTGATCTCACCTTCCTAAAATGTTGCAAATACTCTTCTATCATTCCTACCTTTTCCAGAATCAATCATTCTCTCAAAACTCATAAAAATAAACATATTTTCACTAGAGTGAGCATGGCACTTCTATGTATTGAAATCAAATGAACCAGAATCAAACTTGGTTTGTTGTCTTGGAAATCATTTAATTTACACAAAGAATTGGCCAACCAAATTGATCCTATATTAAGGTCTCAAATTTATGTCGCCATGCCTCTAAAGGATCTCAAAATTGAAGAATTAATTTGCAAAGAAAAAGCTCAAAAATTTTCAAAACTTTTTCACCATAATGAATTCTCTCCTCTCCTTTCAAACTCTGTAACCACATCCACTAACTATGATACTTGATCAAAACCCAGAATCAATTTCTCTCAAAAAACATTCATAAACTCAATTATCAACCAACATTCAATCTCTAATAATTGAATTTATCTTCTTGTAACATCTTCATAAAATACTTCTCCTAAACTAAGTACAAAAGCTTCAAACAACGATCTCTTTAATTAATATTATTTCCTATATTATTTAAGACACATCGTACATAATTGAGAATAATAACAGATATATTAATTATTTTTTAGTAAACATCATAATTAATTATCACTTAAAAAAAACATAATTAATATATAATTCTTATTAATACTAATACATAAAAATATTTATATAACCCCTAATAATTTTATTAATAATATTACATATGTAGACCATATTACATAACACACACTATAATATATTAATAAAACATTTTCCTTTTTTACTTTGAGGGTTTTATTGTTGGCCATTTTCCAGCCTAAATTTTCCCATTTATTATAACCCATGGTTTTATCAGTTTTCTATATTTATTTGTATCCTAAAGATGAACCACAATTGTGGGTTCAAAATGTCAATAATTAAACTATCATGAATGTGATGGATCCAAAAATATATTTGAAACAAGATAACAGTTGTAGAAATATGAAATCTGAAACCATTCTCCATCCTTAACAAATTTATTTTCTTCTCTACCTAGTGTTATAAACAAGACATAAATTCTTTAAACTTACCCGACAAATGAGATTTTCTTTGGAGGATATAAGCCCATGTGTTCCTCAACAAAGAGTACATATATTTACCTAATGATAGAAAATGCGCAACTCGAAACACATCATTGTGTAGCAACTCTGAAATTCCCTTTTCTTTGGTAGCACTAGATAAGAAACTTAGTCGATTATGTACACCATAAATTCATTGTTCATAGAAATTGAAATATACTGTGCAATGAATACCTTTATGATGTAATGCTAAAAGGCACTCCAGTCTAATATATCCTAGTATTTAATTCCATATCATTATCTTTTCTCTAGATATTAGGAGTTTTGTATTCTTAAATTCCATCCCCAATAAAAATAAGAATATTAAACTCGCGCTTCCTAATATCTATGCACATTTCCATTCTAAACACCCGTGATTAACACCATTATATGTCAAACCATTTTGTGGGTTTCTCTTTCAACCATAGTATGTACCACACTATGCTATGAACCATACAAAGAAATAGATAAAAAAAATACACTTATAATCATAAAACAACTGACTTACCATGGACAATATATCTGTTCCCATTGTCTGTGAGAAATCCATATTGAAAGCTTATTTAATATGGTGAAATTTTTCGTAATGAATCTGTGATGCTCTAGAAAATTTCTTTGATTGTCCTTACTCTGTTGAAAACATTAAGAAAACATTGTTGCAGTCGTGAAAAAAAAGACGCATAAGTCTTTATAGTCTAGATATAGCACAAATGATTTAGTTCCTAATGTTGCAAGGACATAGAATTTAAAACTAGACCTCTTGGTCAAGTCGATCATTTTTGCAGTAACGAATGACAGAATCAATGTGAGATATTGATGCCACACACTGGTTTTGATGGTGGTCGTAGCAGACACAAAGAGACACATATAAGGAAACGGATTTTAATTTATAGTTGTAACTATTTATCAATGGAAGGAAACAAAATTTGGGATGAACCACATGTATGAGATTACGTGGGTTTGATAAAATTGATTTAATTGTGAATTTTGACCGAAAAGTTTTATTTTCGCCTTTCCAGTTTTTTTTTTCTTCAAAAGTTTTATTGAGTAAAATCATCTGGGTCAAATGTTTAGCATGCCAAAAAACTAGCCCTTGATGAGGCAAAAATACACTTCTAAATAACTATGATATTATGGTAGAAGAAAATTGTAAAATTGTAAGTAAAGCTAAAATTGTGGGGATGATAACTTATGTTTAAGTTATCATAAAATATATAAAACACAAGAGAAGATCAGTGTAAACCATTGGTTACCATGTAATTGTCATTAACCTACTCGTTAATGAGACCTATTGGTCAGAGACTACTCAAACTTGAGAACTGTAAGCAATAATACAAAATCTTGAATTCACTACTCTACATATTTTTAATGCAATTTGATTCAAAGTCATGCGGCATACTGGACCAACCTCATGTAAAGGGTCAATTTCAATTATAGTCCAATTTGATATGGTTATGATGAACCATTCTCTTACCATGCTTGAATTTTTTCTGCTAAACATTCTTATGTTAAGAATTGGGACTTGTGCTAATGACCCTTCCCTGCACAAATTGTTATGAATTATTTAGCCAAGACTTGTATTTCATGAGATGGGTGTGTGCATTGCCATGTGGTGGCAGCAGAGGAATGTGAAGAATAAACAAACAACTCACATATTTATCAATATTAATAAGTTATTTTTATTGTGTCTCCTCATAGATGAGGAGTTTAATTTTTTTTTATCTATTATTATATAAGTTGTCAAAAATTAAGCCTTGAAAAGTGATGCTTACAAATATGAATAGCAGGGTAGATAAATAATAGATAACCATGGGAAAGCATGGTCATCAGATTAATACAATGTTTAAGATCAATAACAAGTAATGCCTATAGGAGGAAGATATGATTACTTGAGAGGCACACTTACATATGTTGCCTTCATGAGTGAAAGAATCACAATTCTCATAAAACTAGACTATGATAAAACCAGAAAGGAAATTTACCATGCATATTAGAGAATATGTGGTAATTGATTCCGGTCAAATATTAAACTATGGTCATCATGTTATAAAAACAAATTATGAATGGTATAATTTTTATGAAAGGACATGGCTAAATAAAACTCCCACCTAATACTTGAAAGGATGATTATATAAGGAAGGAAATGTTAAACCTTAGTAAGGTAACTGGTTCATAAGTAAAATTCCAAAGGGACATTATATACCTAATCAGAGGTTGCGGGTTAAATAAGTGGGTTCCACCCTAAGTATTATACCATGGTAAAGGTTACCATGGAATAGTGTTATGATTGTGAGAACATGTTAGAGTATAAGACTATGTAATTGTACAAATTGTCTTTCAATCTAATCCTTTGATTAATGCATCTATATATAATGGATTTTGGAATGTGATTTGTTCTTTGGTTGAAAGAAAGTGTGATGAAGGGGAACATAACTTTTACAGGTTATTATATACCATGACATATGAATATTTCATTGGATATGACTAGATGGACCTATAAGTGTTCTTCGGTAAAAAATATAAAAACCATGGTAATTAATAAGAAGCACAAATTGTATGTTATGGACCACTGGGTCAATTAAATGGTATCAAACAATCTATTTAAATAGACTGATATCATACCTATTGAAATGCATATATTGTACCAAGCAATTTTGGGAGGTTCGCTTGTTAGATTGCATTGATAATGTATATGGGTTGAATAGAACAACATAAGAAATGTTACATAAACCATGCAGGAATTCATAAAATTGGTTAAGGGTGATTTAATGTTAAAGAGGAGGTGTTAACATGTAAATAAATTGAGATCATAAGTACCTACAAACTAAAAGGGTGTAGTATTGGAAGTAGTAAAAATTTCATTTATAACTGATGAAGGGATATGAGATTATATCTACACTAAATTATGCTTAGCCAACAAGATGTTGAGGCAGGAAAAGGGGAATAGTAAATCACACGAGATGAATGATTTATGTATGGAGTATTGATCTGATGATCATTAAACTTCGAAAATCTATGAGTTAGTGGTCTTCTTTTGATGTAATTCATTGTTGTTAAAACTTGATACAAGTGACAAATTTAATCCCAAAACTAAAATTTATGGGTATGATTGAGTTATAGTGTGCATGATGACTATTGTATAAATGGAACAGATCCATGAAGGTCCTTAGTAAGAAACTGAACACAGTTTGTTCTACTTACAAAAAATAAATGAATAAATGTTTTAGCATAATGCTAACATGGTTGAAACATGTGGATAAGTGTATGTCATGCAGGTGATGTTATGGATATGCAGTGGTACAAATTGTACTATGTACAAACAGTACATATGGTCCCAGTATGGAAATATGTATGGCATGATTAAAACATGATATGTATAGCTATGTGTGTAATACACCTTGTGTGCAGGTATGCATGAAGACACTAGGTGGGTGTCTGGCAGGGAAACCGACCTGGAGGTTGCATAGAAGAAGGAAATTAAGAAGTGACAATGGTTTATTTCTAGTTTGGATTATATATGGTTATTATGGTTATATGTGAGCTAACCGGTTATGATGCATATTGATGTAGCAAATATGCTAACTCACTTTTTGTATGCAGAGAAACTACAGGAAGCAAGTGTTCGACAAGAACACAAATTCTTGGAAGAATGCAAGGGGAGAACACACATTCTTCCAATAAGATGAATGACAAGAAATATAATCCATATCTACTTTAGTAGTATTATGTATCAAATTATGATATTGATTATGGTAAACCTAGTTGAATTTCTGCATCTAAAATTTCTTACAAATTATTTGAAAATAGTGTTATGGGTAGCTAGGGAAGGAGATGTGTCGGGATCACTCCTTGTAAACTGATATATATATCGGTAGATTTGCATCAGATGGCAAGACCACAAAAGTTGTGGATTCAGAGATAACTACCCGTGAACTAGGATGCAGTAATACACTAAGGATGATGTAAAGTTTAAGGGGGGGAGTATGTAACACCCCTCCCTTGTGTGTTAGACTATTCTAACCTAAGCTGAGAAAATATAGGTGTGATATGTAATATGGAAAACAAATATATTATTCAATAAATTAATAAATAAATCACTTGGAAAAGCGAGGCACCAAGAGATGAGATTCTTGCCAAATCTCATTGAGGAATGGGATAGGATAAATCTTTCATGATAAAGCTTCTAGATGTGATTTTAGATAAGCTTGGATGGATTGGAGATAAATATCCACTGGATGGATTGGAGATAAATATCCATCAAGAAAAACATAAAAGCTTTGTGGGAGATAAAGGAAAGCTTTTATGAGGAATGGGTAGAGCTGTGTGAACAGTGAAGACTCCCTGTCAAGCAAAAGTACCAGCTACAATTTAAAGAGACAATGCGGCTTAAGATGGAGGTCAGGAAACTAAGGAAGTAGGTACACAAAATGCAGAAGCAGATGAAGAAATACAAGCGACAAGCTAAAATGTCCAAGGCCATAGGAGTAGAAGCAGAGACTCGGGTGGACTAGATAGCCACAACCTCTGCTGCCACTCAAACAGACCTGGTTGAATGATTGTTTGAAGACTGTGAGTATGCCTTAACGGGAGAAGTGTAGACATGGAAATCTACTATGGCTCGGTATCAAAATGAGGTTAGAAGAACTCAGGAACGAGCCTCCACAACCATTTTTGAATATGTGGAGCACATAGATATCATTAGATTAAGGCATGCAAAGAAACAACTCAAGATGGAGCAGCTCGAAAAGCAAGTGGCAGAGCTGAAAACCGATAAGGAGCAGATGTTTAATTTGGCGCAAGAGGTGATGACCTGTTGGCCCCTTGCTTCCTGTTATTCTTTATTTTTGCATGAATGTTTCCTTTTATTTTTCATGGAGAGCATCAAAAACGAGATTAGTTATGAAATAGAATATGGTGTACAATTCCTCCGAATAATGAGGAGTCATGACGTGCCAACTCAGAATTTGATATGTGAGTTTTACCTGCATAGGTATCTACTGTGCCTGGATAGAGAATTCAACCCGATCCCATATGTGGGGGACATTCATTTAAGGGCGCTCACCTCTTACACTTTCAATTAGATCAGTTGGCAGAAGGCTTTTAACACATTTGAATCTAATCAGGTTACAAAGCCATTTATAGTAAGAGGAGAACATGAGAGGTCAATCACCATGTTCACTAAACACAACACCTTTTTGGGAATTAAGGGGAATAGAGACAGAATGCCGAGGACACAAAACTGGTACCTTGATCTTTGTGTCAGGAAATTAGTCACATTTCAAGATGAAGCCCTTGATTATTGTCAGAAAAGGTGGATGATGTCACCTACAGTTGTCCAGAACAGGGAACCTTTTTGGGCACAATAGTTTTCACGAGTACTTCCTAGAGTGCCCAGGTATGTGGCATGTGTCTGAACATGCGGGGTCCAGTGGATGGGAATCTGATTTCAGTTTCCTACTATTTGGTTGCCTGTAGAAAATTACACTCCAACGTATAATGTTCTGGGAGATCTGTGGAAGGAAGTTCTCCTTTCAGATGGGTTTAAAGTTCCAGGGACAGAGATGGCTAGAGAATATGATCTTTGATAGCTTAAGGAAGCCTACAGTCTGCAGAATGCAGACCTGCGGAGGCGGTGAACTGCATGAGGGCATGTAGAAGGCTAGTTGGGGGGAGATGTTGGGCACCAAATCGGGCTATCTTTTTGTTGCACTTCCATCACCCTTTTTTACCTTTTTGCACTTATTTACACATGTTTACTATGCTAAATCTGTAAGGTAAATACCCCTGTCTTGTCTATTGGAATATTTTATTAATGAAGTAAAGTCATGGGGTTTTGCCTATTTGCAGCACTAAAATGTATGTTTGACAGCAACTTTTGGAGAACAGGAACCAATGCTTCAGCATCTTGCAGCAAATCCATGATTCACAGCAATGACCAGCCATAAGGAGGCCGCGCAGCTAGAGTCACAAATCCATGAACCATTCTTGGACCTCTTGTTGATTTGGTCTATCTGGTGTTTCTGTCGTTCCAACTAATGTACATTTTTTGATATACAATTACCATGTTTTAGGGAAGGATGTTGTTCTCTTGCGCTGTGTATAAAAGACAGGTTGTTCCTGTAAATGGGGATGCCCCTTTGATATTGTAATAACCCTTTTCGGATTAATAAAGCGTCATCTATTTTTTTTTTCTAATCTTCATTGTGACTAACGCAGCCCTAATCAGAGAGTTGGGCCTGCTCTTCTGATCAGGTGTTGTGTCCTTTTGTGTGCGTTATTTATTAGTTTATGCTTGTTGTTACAATTCTTTAATTCTTGTTATCGCTTTTCTGGAGTTTTTTATTTAGTTTAACCTTACAACAATGTTTTGAATCTTAATCACGAACCCTTGGTCGGAACAGATTGTGTTTGAGCCCCTGCATATACCTTGCACGTTGCCTTGAAAGGATACGCACATGGATTGATAAATTAATGTAGGAATAAGGTGAATAAATCGTTCATACCTAGACCCCAACACACTCCTTGTGCCAATAGCTCTTGGTTCTCCGAACTCTTTATAACCGTGAGCTAGCCCCAACATCGAAGCTTCTCTCTCGGTAATTTCCAATTGGCTATCTAACTTGGTGTACACATTTCATTTTCGTTGGTTGCGAATGTCGATCACCTTTTGTGCTCAACCCCTGGCCCTATGAGGCTTCGCGTGACCACATTACAACCCCCTTTTCAAAGCCCCTCATTCAGAGAATGCCAATCATCAATTCCATTACAATGCATAACACACCTTAGCCTCTGATCACTGACCTCTGATCCATTACAGCATCCTTGCCACATGTCACCTTATGAGTGGTGAAACATGTCACTATTGTTTGACCCTTTGAGACCCTAAAAATATTGAATCTGCCTACCACGTGTCCACCGTACGGTCATGTCATGGTGACATCAGCGACCACGTCGGCCATATCGGAACCAATCACTCGCTGCCATGCACCCATTATCGGGTCCAATGACCAACTGCCCCATGGCCTTTCTTGGATCCAACCTTTTGCTGCCACACGTCCCTTTAGGAGGAGAGAGAAAAGGCCCTACTTGGCCCAGTTTTGCGAGCATTTCCTTTGTTAATATTTTTCAGGCCCTTCCTTACACTTTAACACTAGAGGCCTATTTATGTTGTAGTCTCAACATTTTTATTTCATAACGCAATCGTAGCTTTGTTATGGTTGGCACATTGCAACCACCAATATGCCAATTGCTGACCCCGTTGATATGTTATGCACCTCCGAACTGCGGGATGCGGAATTGTTGGACATTCAATCGCTGATATGTAATATCGATGATCGTTGATCATTGTTTCTACTCCAATCTCCACTGCGTTCCTTTAGAAACCTCTGATATGCAGGATCCGCAATCAATCACTTAAGATTTTCCTTTGCTTTCTCGTTTTGAAAGGGGAACTTGAAACTGCTAGAATTTTTTATTCTTGGGTCCTTTTGGGGAGTTCTATATACTATTGGAAAGTTGCTTCAGAGAAATTTCTAGTGGAAAGGTTCTCATGAAGTTTTGAGTCCTTTAGATGTTTGAAAAATGACCTAAAACTTCCCTATGTAGACCACAAGACCTGAAGCACTAAATGGCTTCTTGGACAAGCAAATGTTTAGGCTATGACATCTAATGATTCATAGGCTAAATTGACCAAAATGAATAGTGAGAGGCCAACACTATTGATTCCTATTATAGGACTCTAATAGGCCTAACCATTATAGTCATTTCGCCAAACATACTGAGAACACGTAGTCTATAGGTCATGAAGCATACTTGAACATAGGGGTTCGATACTTATATGAAAATCATCAAGAAGGTCTAATGCCCTCTCATAATAATTTAAATAACATTTTTTATCTCATGCATTCATTAACCATTCATCACTAATAAAAACATATCAAGAGCCATAGTTAGAACCTGTTATGAAACCATTCTTACAACCAACACATGAGTAGAATAATAACCATGATAAAAAAACCGTCAAATCCGCATAACAATAGGTACAATTAATCATAAAATACAATATGAAAATATCTCTTATTAACATATGAAAAATCCAACCAAGTAAGGGACTTCCACATACCACCGGACCATAGATTGGGTTGAACCATATCTTTCTTTCAGCCATCACCCTCGTTCTATATTCCAAGCATAAATATGGGACTGAAGACAAAATCAACTAGGGCTTCTTGAATATTAAACCACCTCCACCCTCATGCTCCTGTGAAAACTAATCAAGAGATCAAATAAAAAAAGAAATACATAAAAAATCAGATCTTTGCGGAGATTAAACCACCTCTACCCTCAGGCTTTACCGCAATCCCGCCAAAAGCATTTAGGGGATCACTAGGCCCAACACAAGATTGGATGCCTCAAAATTTCTTCACCAATACCTTGAGGACTTTGTCGTTCTCCACCTCTAGGATTTACCACAATTCTCCCAAAACCATTAAAGGAATTCCTCGACCATTTTGGAATTTTCCTAAGACCACCCCACGTGGTTACAAAACCATCTGAAAATCCGAAGATTAACCAAATAAAAAAACCCCATCACACCATGACTATTTGAAATAGTAAGGCAAGGTTAAAACCACTGTCACACCTAGCATAACCCATGCCAATGAAAACAAGAGAGCCAAATACACACATGCATGTACTATGCATTCATAAACCAGCTAGGAAATCACACATGAAACCTTTTATCTACAAGTATTCCTGCTCAAACTGCTTGATCTAACTTTACCTTGCTTATCGCTTAATTTCCTTTCCTTTCTTTCCCTTTATTTCCTTTCCTTTCTCCAATGCTAGAGTGCTCCAATAATTCTCTAAGTGTGTAATAGTATGAGAGAATAGAGAGAGCTCCAAGCTAAAACCGACAAAAGGTTGTGAACTAATCCTTAAAATCCCTTTATTATTGAGGCCACTATTTTCTTCAATTTCTTCTATTTTTCCTTCAATTTCCTGATCATGTAAATTTGTTACCTTTCATCTCCCTATTCTCCTATTTTCCTTTATTTTCATAAATAAAATGTCAATAATGCCTCTTTTCCTTTTCTAGTGCCTTTGCTAATTTCCCTTAGCCATAATAAACCAAATTAATACCCAATAGGATGTTTTGTGAAACATTTAGCTTGGAATACATGTCGCATGACCTTGGTCTTATTCTTCCTTTATTAACTTTATTACATGATACTTTAACCTAAGGCCGTTACAGACACCTCTCCCTTAGGGGAACACCATCCTCGGTGTTATACAACACATATAACCAACGAGACCACTGAAAACCATAACATACTACCCATGGATCTTTATAACTTAGCTCGATTTAGTATTTATAATGAACAACCTGCTAAAAAACAAAACCAACATGACAACCATACTACTTATTGGAGATTTATAACATATCTCATTGTGGTATTTACAATAACAAGCATCCATAAATATGTACATATAAAAAAACCCACTTTCCTCAACCGGAAAAGAATGAAGGATACATAGCATGCATCTAATCAACCATATCCCATATAGCTTCATTAGGCCGAAAGTGCTTCTTCTACACTTTAACTTGCTAGATTACTTTGTTCCGGAGCATGAATTGTTTTTGTTGCAATATGAACTTAGGTTCCAACTGGAATTCTCCTTCTCGATCCACCTACAATACAGACCAGTCAATAAGATTATCAACATCCTTCACATATATTTTAAGTAATGAAACATGGAAAACATCATGGACTTTCACGATGAGCGATAGTTAAAGTTTGTAGGCTACTGGTCCAATCCTCTTAAGGATCTCAAAATTCCCACAATACCAAGGTGCCATCTTGGCACATGATCCAATCCTGAAGGAGCTCTTCTTGGGCTTGATGCGCAAGTACACATTCTCCCCAACCTGAAACTATTAAACACCCTGTGTTGATGTGCATAAATCTTTTGTTTATCTTATGATGCCTTTAGATTCTTCTTGATAACCTACATTTCATACTCCATTTCTGCCAACATGTATGGTCCTATCAGTACCCTGTTCACTAGATCACTCCAGCAGATGGGAGGGTTACAAATCCACCCATAAATTGGGACAAACAGACTCATCCTTTTTGAATCATGATACCCATTGTTATAAGTGAACTCAACCAGTGGTAGATACTATTCTCACTTGCTTTGCTGGTGCATAACATACATCCTTAACATGTCCTCTAGAATAGTGTTGACCCTCTTTGTCTATCCATCTGTCTAGGGATGATAACCTATATTGAAAGCCAAATTTCTCCCCAAACCTACAAACAATTCTTTCCAAAACCTGGAAGTGAACTTGGCATCTCTGTCCGACACAATATTCTTAGGAATACCATGTAATCTCATTATCTCCCTAATAAATACATGTGCTACCACACTAGCTAAATTAGTAGACTTCATTGGAATGAAGTGGGCAACCTTCGTCAACCTGTCAACCACAACCATGATGGAATCATGTTGTTTATATGTATTCAAAAAAATTGTGAAAAAATACATGGAAATTATCTCCCATTTCAATTCGGAAATCAATATCGACTGTAGTGAACCACTTAAATGCTTGCACTCTGCTTTTACCTATTGGAAACTAAAACACCTTGCGACTTGACATGAAATTCCCTCAAGATAAGCTTCTTGAGCTCACTATTTTCTGACACATAGATCATATCCATAAATCTCACTAAATCATTTCTCGTGAGATGATAATCCACATCCCGATCACCTGTACCCTGGTACTATAACGTGTGCCTGAGATCCTTATAAATACCATCCTATTGTCCTACCTGTAAGATTTGATCCTATAAATTTGTCCCATATGATCTCATAACTTCTATGTGATTCACCTACACTCTTCTGGTAACATCGTTTGCAACATTGTTCTCCTTTCTCTTAATGTATCTGATCTTGAAGTCAAACTCACTGAGTGTGGCCAACCATCTAACTTGCTTGAAATTTAGATTAGGTTGGTCAAACAAGTATCTCAACCCATTGTGATCATTCATCAACATAGTACTCCTACCAAGAAAATAGTTCCTACAAATCTTGAATGAATGAATGATCGCTACCAACTCAAGATCGGAAATCTTCCACACATCGGAGGGTTCGATTGGTACCTCGTGATATCCTAACTTCAAATCGATCTTGCTAAAATATTTTTCCCCCTTCAGTTGGTCCAGAAGGTCATCAATCTGTGGGATCGGGTACCTATTCCGGACAATGGTCTTTTTCAGTGCCCGATAATCAATACAGAGTCTGCAAGTCCCATCCTTCTTCTAAACGAACACGATCGGGTTCCCACAGGGTGATGAACTTAGTCAGATGTGACCTTTCTGCAGCAGCTCCTAAATCTGCCTCTTGATTTCATCGTTCTTAAGAACAGAGCACCAATAGATCGGTCCATTAGGCAGCGGCGCACCTGGGGTCATATCGATGGAGTGCTTAACCTCACAATGCACAAGAACCCCTACGGGGAAGGTGAAGATGTCCTCGTACTCCTCAATGACCTTTTCCATCTGTAGTTTTCATGTAGAGGGGCCTTGTCTGGAGATCGTGTCCATTGTCTTCTTCTTTCCTTGAGGGCATATCATCAGGAAAACAAATTTCCCAGTTTTGGAAATGAGCTTACTACATTGTTTTGCAGTAACAAAAGAGATGGCGGTAGGCAGTGCTACCTCTGGTATCTTGTACAAATTATTTGCTAAAGTAACAATAACAACATGAGTCCTTAACTCATACACATCATGTCTCTCCCAGAAGTATGGTTTGCCTAATAATACATCACAAACATCAAGGGGAGAAACGTCACAGAATACCTCATCTGTGAAGGGTATGATGTTGTATGGAAGGTGACACTGTTGGCTCACACAAAGAACCCGTCCTTGGTGAAGCCACCCGATGGTGTATGGTTGTGGATGTGATGTGGTCGGTAAGCCCAAATGCTTCATGACCTCTGTTGAAATGAGCTTCTTTTGGCTCCCGCTATCGACAATGAATTGTAGCGGGGAGTCCTTTACCTACATCTGGGACTGGAAGAGATGCTCCTCCTCCTCTAGATATTTGGGTTCCTCCTTCAAGATCTTCGTGGTGGCAACGGTGGCGTTGGGCTCCGCATCGATAATATGCTTCCATTTGTCATTCCCCTTATCAGGTTCTAACTCAGATTCAAAACATGCATCTGATTCCGAAGACTTTAGTTCAGCCAGTAGTGACTGCTTGGCCTGACACTCACTTGTGTTGTGAGTGGAGCTCTTATGGAACTCACACCACTTTCTCGTGTCCTTCTTCGGCTTTGTGGTGTTGTTCTTTTCTTGCGGATTTTGCGGGTTGTCCTAGGCCACCCCACCTTGGCTTTGTCCTTTGTTCAACAGTTTGTGGGTGCCTTTCCCTTACTTCGAATTTGCAGATCCAAAGTCTTGCTTCTTTAATTTAAACTTCTGCTAGATCATGACAATGTATCGGTAAGTCATGCCGAGCGAGGAGATGTCGAGGAACTCCATCTCGTCCTGGATGTACCTGTGTAGGTAGCCGCAATATTGGAGTACCAAATGCAGCTCAGAATCCTTGATACCCAACTTTGTGCGAAGGGTATGAAAAATATTGGTAAACTCTGGCACATCTTGGTCCCTTCGCTCCAGCAGTGTGGTGCACTTTACGTATTTATCCTCATAGCTTCTGACACGGTAGTACTTCTCCTTGATGGCATTCTAGAATGAATTCCAAGTGGGTGTAGCTAAAAATAGTGAGTTCATACTTTCATTCTTCTACTCACAGTAGTTTTCCCACCAGTCCTTGATGTGGGGGATGGCTTTAAGAAAAGCGAAAGTAATCTTTTCCCAGCCGGAAAAATCATGAACGGAAAAATACCCTTCTAGTAGATTTAATCATTTATCTACAATGTATGCATCTATCTGACCCTCAAATATGGGAATTTCAAAGTTAACTTGTACCTTAAAGGGTGTGGTGCTTCCAGAGTAGCTACTAGAAGTAGATGTTTCACCCCTGGGCAGCCACTGAAGGATCTGGGCAAAGTTGTCCATCATCGCGTTCCATTATCACTCGAGGGCCTCTTAGAGCAAGATTTTGATAGGATCTCCTTCCCCCTCGTCTTTCTTTTCATTTTCCATGGGAGGCCATCGGGATTTGTGAGGTTGGTCTTACAAAGGTTCGACCAGTTCAAGCCCTAAATCCTTATATCCCAACCTTGTTGGGGACATGGAAAAAAAATAGAGAAAGAGAATACCGCTCTGATACCACTGATCCAAATTTAAATAGGAACACAAAAAATTACAAAGATAACCATAAGTACAGAGATACATCAGAAAGAATACTTCATTATGTAAGATACTGAAATATGCTTACAAACATAAATGGAAATAAACTAGCTCGGGCGATGGTAGCTTCTATCTGAGGAGAGATGTGGTGGATACATGCCTCTGAACTGTCATACAATGAGGCTCAAAGGCCTATTTATTGTTGAGAAATAATGGAAAGCCCTAAACATCCAAAAACATAACCCTAGGAGATGAAGCACCAAACTATGGGCCCTGCTTGGGTAAACTGGTACATCAACTTCCTGGGGTCATAACTTTGGAAAATGATCTCCGTTTGAAGCGCACAATACCTCATTAGAAAGATCTATCCCATGTTGCTCCCATTTTTCCCAAAAAAACGTCGTTTAGGGCCTCAAAATGGCTTTGGAAGTTTAGGACCCGAAAAAACTGCAAAAAATAGTAAATTGTGCTACACTTAAGGAAACTAAAAAACCGAAAGAAACAATGGCAAGGGTCCAACTGGAATTGGTGGGTGGCCACCAATATCCACCTGGGTCAAGACTCCACCAAGTCCTTTCTTGTAAGCATCTGTACATAACATAAACTCTTTATCTGGATTGGCAATCTTTAGAACTAGAGCATTTGTAAGAAAGAGCTTTAACTACTCAAAGCTTGTTGCACATTCCTCTTTCCATTCAAATTTCTTTCCTTTCCTATGCAATGGTCTAATGGGATAGAAAATTTGTGGCAATTTCCTGATAAAATTCCTGTAATAACTTGCTAATCCCATGAATTATATGACCTTATCCACATTTCTAGGAGATACCCGTTCCATGATAGCTCTTATCTTTTCCGGGTCCAATGCTATGCCTTAGAAACAACATGTCCTAATTAATGTACCTTTGTCTGAAATAAGTTGCACTTACTAAGCTTGGAATAGAATTGATGTTCTCTTAGCAATCTCAATACTGCTGCTAAGTGCTCAACATGCTCTTCCTCATTCTTATAATATATCATCAATGAATACTATCACAAACTTGTACATATAAGAACATAATACACTATTGATCAAACACATGAAAGTAGTTGGAGCATTATTCAAACCAAAAGGAACCACAACAAACTCATAATGCCCATACCTAGTCTGGAAAATAGTCTTATAAATGTCCTCTTCTTTGATGTGTACCTAACGATATCCTAACGTCAAATCAATATTTGAGAACAAAGATATTCCCTTCAACTGATCAAATAAATCACTGATCCATGAAAAAAGATACCTATTCTTGATGGCTACCTTGTTCAGTTGTCTGAAATCAATACACAACTTGAGAATACTATCGGTCTTCTTCACAAACAACACTAGTGCACTCCAAGGAGACACACTTTGGGCTAATGTATCCCTTTCTAAGCATTTCCTTCAACTACTACTCTCTAGGTTGAGGTGTATGTCCCTTCTCTAATACATTAAAATTCTTGTAAAAAGAAAAATTATCTTTCTCACATGCATATTGAGGTCTTTTTTGCTTCGGTGTCCACTTACCTTTAGTATTATCATTCCCTTTCCAACCCTGCTTAGACTCGGTATTACACTTCAATTTCTCATAACAACAATTCAACTTTCCAATGAATTCTTCCAGCGATCGAGACTCATCATACTTAATCCGATCCTTGAATGCAAATTGAAGTCCAATGATAAATCTCTAAAAAAAATTCTTCTCATCCTTAATATATGGCACATACCTCAACAACTCTAGGAATTTAGTCGTTTACTCCTCATTCGTCATCGACCCCATCTTAAACTCATAGAACTCCTTAACTTTTCCTTCAAAATACCATTTTGACAAATACTTCTCCCCGAAGAGTCTCTTGAATTCACAAAAACTCAGCTCCTTTGTCCCTATGTCTATGACATGCTTAACATCTTCCAACCATATCTCTGCTTTCCCTTTCAAACTAAAAATAGTTATCCCGGCCTTCATGTTCTTTATGTAATGATGCAACTCAAAGAAATTCTTCATCCTGAGTAACCATGCCTCAACATCTTCCAGTTTATTAATCTCTCCATCAAATATAGGTGACTTAGTGATTCGAATTGGATCCTAAACACTCTCTAAGTTTTCATAAACTTGTTCAAATTACGCCAAATAGATTCAAGTCTTAGAAAGATCAAGCTATCAGAATGAATCCTCGTGACAATTGCAATTGTGATTAGCGTGGAGCAACGAGGACTCTCGGTCAAGTGCGCAGACCATTGGCCCATGGTAACGCGCATTGGCACAAATTGGAAAAACTAGAGGCTAATTCAAGAAACGGGGGTGGTTTCTGATACGCGATCAGGGCGTCCCCCTTAGTGAAGGAAAGCTCTAAAGTTCTCGGACCTGAAATGGCTATGAAATGCAGAAAAGTAATAAATTTGATTCCGTGGATTCCACAAAACTGGCAGGATATCGGAAGGTCTCAAGGCGGTAAGCAGTTTTGACCTATTCCCACCTAATGCCACACACTGAGTGACATGAGTCTGGCAGAAGAGAGAGAAGACCGCTCACATCGGATGGGTAAACGTCATGCTACTTACCTGCTCGATATGAACGATGACCGTAGGATCTGGGGGGCCCAGATCAACGACAGAGGTGTGTCCCGATAAATGACCAGATTTGACAAAGTCGTAAAGCAAGATTACATGGGATTTGAAGTCTGACATGGATGATGAGTTGGTAGAAGATTCATTTTTTGCGGGCATCTTGGAGCAAACAGAAATAATGGCCATTCAAATGTGTCCAAGGAACCTGACACACTCACCCATTGCAAAATAGGTGGCCACCTACCTGTGGAGCATTACACAGTGATGATGACGCAAAACAGGGGAGTTCGAACAGACAGAGGAAGGAAAACCACAATTCTGTAAAGCGACAATGAACGGATAGAAAGCAGACTAGCTCTAAAGCCACAAACTGACAGAGACAGGGCAAGCAGAAAAGCAAGAAAGAGAGTTAGTTAAGAGTAGAGAGAAGAAGCCGAGCTAACCTGAGGGCAGCATCGAGCCAGAGAGAGTTAAAGAGTCTGTGCACTCCAGAGAAAGCTTGAGAGGTTCAACCGAGCTCCTTGGGATAGGCCTGTCATGTATGAGTTTCAGATTGGGCTCATACTACAGTGACCAATAGAGGTCAAGTACTAGTAAGGAGAGTCTATGTACTCAAATCCTACTGATTCATATCTGTTGAGTGAGACTCAAATTGAGCTCACTATTGTAAAGAAACTCTGCTTTGAAAACATAATAGAGAGGCCACCACTGAAGGCTAGACCAGGAGACGTAGCCCAGGAGTATTGGGTGAACTCCTTATTAAACTTGTTGTGTTTACACGTTTTACTGTTATGTTTTCTCTAAATTGCTTTAGTGTCAGTGTATTTTACAATCTTATCAATCCGTTGCATAAACTAACATAGGCACATCCATGCACATGAGTCTGTAATACCTTTAATTCTTTGTCCCGGATAAATTGCAGATCAAGTGGTATCAGAGCTCTAGGTTATTATGCTTAGACAAGATTGTGCTAGATTTTGTTGTTGAATGCTAACTGGATCAAAGCTTAAATTAGGAGAAGAAGAGTTGGTTGAAACTAACCCTGAAATTGGAAGAGTCTATCCTGAGAGGAAAATGTCAGAAGAAAGTCCCTTGGAATCATACCCTCAGTTCATGGATAGTTTCATGACCATGAGAACCATGGTAGAGGAAATGTATAGAGAATTTAAGAAAGGTAGAGAGGAAGATGCATCAAACTCCAAATGAGATAAATAAGCAGAAGAATCTCTCCTCCATGACCACTATAAAGGCAAGGGGAATGAAGAAAAACTTCCCACACGTCCTAGTAGCCCTGAAAACAAAAATAAAACATCTTTGATTAAATTAGATGTTAAATTTGATTTACTGATATATGATGGAGAGTTGAATGCAGAGAAGCTGGATAATTGGGTTAGACAGATTGATGTTTATTGCAGAGTGAAGAGCATTGATTCAGACAGTAGTAAGATTCAACTGGCTAGCCTACACCTTGGAGGCACTGCCTTGGTATGGTCGGAAGGTAGGACACAAGCTGACATGAAGAAGCATGGTAAGATTCCTTTTGTTTGGAGTGAATTTGTTTCTGCAATTAAAAAACAATTCTATCCACTAGCCTATATGCAGCAAGCCATGATGAGCTGGAAAACTCTTCGACAATTGAAAGGGAAAAGTGTACAAAGTTACACTCAAGAATTTAGGAAAATGGCTTTGATTCTAGGAATTTATTTAGACTCACCTGAAACTCTGCTGAAGTATATAGGTGGTCTACACAACTACTTAAGACACACAATTCTCATGTTTAATCCCACTAGCATAGATGAGGTATCTATTCAGGCTACACATCTAGAAGCTAGAGGAAAGAATGTGAACCCAGAAGTTGGGGGATCATCAAAACCCACTGCAAGCAAGAGTAAGGAGAAAAGAAAACAGAAATGGAAAGAGAGGAAGGCCAATATTGTACAAAAGACCAAGTCTTCATGCACTCACTGTAAGAAGGATGGGCATGATGATGAACACTGTTGGATCCTACATTCGGAGCTGAGACCAAAGAAGTTCGAGGGCAAGAAGAAGAAGACTATTGTAGCTATTCAAAAGGATTTGGGGTCAAACTCAAGAGATGAAACAACAGTCGCAACCACAGGTATAAAAGGCTATCCAATTTAGAGAATGTAGAAATCAAGAAGTAGGTATAGGAGCTACTCGAGAAGGGGTTCATCAGACCTAACACATCACCATGTGGGTCTCCAATTGTCTTGGTGAGAAAGAAAGATGGTTTATGGAGAATGGGCATTGATTACTAAGCACTGAATAAGATAATGATCAAAACGTGTTATCCCCTTCCTCGCATAGATGATCTATTGGATCAATTAGAGGAAGTTGTTTATTTTTCCAAGTTGTACTTGCATAGTGTCTATCATCAGGTCAGAGTTGCAGAGAAATATGCATGGAAGACTGCTTTCAAAACAAAGCAAGGATTGTATGAGTGGTTGGTTATGCCTTTTGGCTTAACTAATGCTCTTGCTACTTTCATGAGAGTAATGAGATGTACTCAGACCTTTTCTTGATGATTTTGTCATTGTATATTTGGATGACATTCTTATATTTATTAAAACATGGGAAGAACATTTAAAGCATGTTAAGTAGACTCTAGAGGTTTTGAAAAAAGAAAATCTTTATGTTAAGCTCTCAAAATGTGAATTTGGCAAAACATCTTTGAATTATTTGGGTCATATTTTAGGGGGTGGTGAATTGAAGATATATCTCTCTAAGGTTGCAGTCATTGTAAACTGGCCTAAACCCAAATGTTCTACAGAAGTTAGAAGCTTCTTAGGAGCAGCACCATATTGGAGAAAGTTTATTTCTAACTTTTCCTTGATTGCAACTCCCTTACATGATTTAAGAGGATTGAACAAGGTGTTTCAGTGGGGAGGCAAACAACATAAAGCCTTCAACAACTTGAAAGAAAGATTAGTACAACACCAGTACTAGCACTGCCCAATCTTCAAAGACCATTTGAGATTGAAATGGATGCCAATGACTATGCCATGGGAGCAGTGTTGATGCAGCATGGTAAACCCATATGTTATCGTTCTGAGACATTTAATTCTGTAGTAGTTAACTATCCCACATATGATAAAGAATTGTATGCATTAGTATAGAGTGTGAAAAAGTGGAAACATTATTTAATGGGCAATGAGACAATTATACATACTGACCATCAACCACTTCAATATTTGCAATCATAAATTAAGTTGCAACAATCAAGACACTATAGGTGGATGGGTTTTCTACAACAGTTTCATCTTGTCATCAGATATAAAAAGGGCATACACAATAAAGTTGCAGATATGTTGTCCAAACCAATCATAAAGGCATCCACTATACTTAAGCATAATTTAATATTGCATCAAAGCTACATTGAATAGTATGCTCAAGATATAGATTTTAAAGATGTATATGCAACTTTAAGTCATGAAAAACAAGTAGAAGAATTGGATTATCATGTTAAGGACCAACACTTGTATCATTTGGGAAAGTTATGCATTCCTCAAACATAAAGAGTAAAGATAATTCGAGAAGCATGAACTTCTCTAATATCAGTTCACTTTGGTGTAAGTAAAACAGTTGCAAAGATTTTGTTATTGGCCAAAAATAAATGAGGCAGTTTCTAGATATGTAAGAGGGTGTACCATGTGTGCTAAAAGCAAGCCTAGCAATAGAAAAATAGGCTTGTACACTCCACTACCTGTTCCTTCTCATCCTTGAGAAAGTGTTTCCATGGACTTTGTTGGAGGACTGCCTAAATCTAGGAAATGTCATGACTATTTATATGTTGTTGTGGATAGGTTCAGCAAAATGTGTATTTTAGTACCTTGTAACAAACAGATTACAGCTGAACAAATTGCAAAGTTGTTCTTTTAGCATGTATGGGTTCATTTTGGATTACCCACTTCCATTATATCTGATCAAGATACCCGATTTTTTGGGAAATTTTGGTCAAGTTTGTGGAAATTGATGGACACCAGGCTGAAGAAGAGCACAACTTTTCATCTACAAACAGATGGCCAAACAGAAGTAGTCAATAGGACAGTGATCCAGTTGCTCAGAGGTTATTGCAGCAAGCATCCCAGGCTTTGGGATGAACATTTATGTTATGTGCAACATGCTTACAACCGAGCTAAGCATTCTTCTACATAGAGATCTCATTTTGAGACCTGTTTTGGTTTCACACCAAGGTCTCCCTTGGGTTTTGTCTTTGGTAAAGACATAGTGTTGATGGACATAGTGATGTGGACAACGCATCCAAGTTCATCAAACAAATCCAAGAGATTCACCAGGAAGTATAGGAACAACTGGAAAAGAGCCAAGCCAAGTACAAGGCAAGGCATGATAAGCATCGTATGGAGCATAGTTTCCAAGTTGGTGATCAAGTCTAACTGTATATCAACAGAGACTGAATGTAAGGTGAAGGTAAGAAGCTAAATCCAATAAGGTATGGACCTTTCAAGATACTTGAGAAAATTGGTGAGAATTCTTTTTGCCTTAATTTACCAGCTTACATGCACATCTACTCAGTTGTTAATGTAGACAGCTCGAGATTATTTGAACCTTCATTAATTGAAGATCCTGAAGAGTAGAGTCAATTTCCTTCTGTTAATGATCTATTGCCTGAATATCTTAATGAATTGCAGGAAGATATAGTTCTGGATAGGAAGGTGAGAACTACGCACAGGGGGAGTGTTGAGTACCTTAGAATTGGACTCAAAGGTTCAAAGCCAAGCAGTACGAAATGGATAGAAATTGGGCAAGCAAGGAATCAGTACCCTCACTTGATTGATGCTTAAAAATAAAATTTTGGTGGTCCAAAAGCTTTTTCAGTAGGATGGTCATGATCCGAATTGGATCCTAAACACTCTCTAGGTTTTCATAAACTTGTTCAAATTATGCCAAACAGATTCAAGTCTTAGAAACATCAAGCTATCAGAAGGAATCCTCGTGACAATTGCAATTGTGATCAGCGATGAGCAATGAGGACCCTCGGCAAAGCACGCAGACCATTGGCCCATGGTAACGAGTGCTGGCGCAAATTGGCAAAACCAGAGGCTAATTCAAGAAACGGGGGTGGTTTCTGATACGTGATCAAGACGTCCCCCTCAGTGAAGGAAATCCCCGAAGTGCCTGAACTCGAAATGGCTATGAAATGTGGAAAAGTAATAAATTCGGTTTTGTGGATTCCACAAAACCGGCAGGATATCCGAAGGCCTCGAGGCGGTTAGCAGTTCTGATTGAGTCCCGCTTGATGCCACACACTGAGCGAAACGCGTCTGGTGGAAGAGAGAGAAAACTGCTCACATCGGACAGGTAAATGTCATGCTACTTACTCGCCCAATATGAATAACGACCGTAGGATCTGGGGGGCCCAGATCAATGACGGAGGTGTGTCTTGATAAATGATCGGATTTGACAAGGTTGTAAAGCAAGATTACATGGGATTTGAAGTCTGACATGGACGATGTGTTGGTAGAAGATTCATGTTTCGCGGGAATTTTGGAGCAAACAGAAAAAACGGCCGTTCAAATGTGTCCCAGGAACCTGACACACTCACCCGTTGTAGAATAGGTGGCCACCTCCCTGTGGAGTGGTACACAGTGATGATGATGCAGAACAGGGGAGTTCAGACGGACAGAGGAAGGAAAACTAGAACGCTGGAAAGCGGAAACGGACCGACAGAAAGCAAACTGGCTTTAAAGCCACAAACTGACAGAGACAGGGCAAGCAGAAAAGTAGGAAAGAGAGTTAGTTAAGAGTAGAGAGAAGAAGCTGAGCTGACCTAAGGGCAGCATCGAGCCAGACAGAGCCAGAGAGAGTCAGAGAGTCTGTGCGCTCCAGAGAAAGCTTGAGAGGTTCAAACGAGCTCCTCGGCATAAGCCTGTCAAGTATGAGTTTCGGATTGGGCTCATACTACTGTGACCAGTAGAGGTCAAGTACCAGTAAGGACAATCTGTGTACTCAAATCCTATTGATTCATATCTATTCAGTAAGAATTAAATTGAGCTCATTATTATAAAGAAACTCTGCTTTGAAAACATAATAGAGAGTCCACCATTGAAGGCTAGAGTGGGAGACATAGCCCAGGAGTATTGGGTGAACTCCTTATTAAACTTGTTGTGTTTACATGTTTGCCTGTTATGTTTTCTCTAAACTGCTTTAGTGTCTATGTATTTCGCAATCTTATCGATTCGTTGCATAAAATAACATAGGCACATCCACGCACATGAGTCTATAATACATTTAATTCATCCTGGATAAATTCCAGATCACTTAGATTTCTTGAACTCATCCTGAAAATATCCCCCATCACTCCTCCTGTAAGGATGATGGTGATGATGACTATGATACCTGTGCAAACTAGAACTAGAGCAGAACCCATATCCATTTCCTCTCATATCAGGTGTATCTAAGAGCTTGTCATTTATGACTATGTCATCCCTATCTAACCTGTGCCCACCATGAGACCTACTACCATATGCCCAATTAGTCCTATCCTCTTGTCCATAATTGGTCCGTGGCTTTCCATGTCTCTGAATATATGACAAACTCTCAAGGATAACTACATTGACCTCTGCTTAATTCTCCCATGCCTTGGAAAGCATCTCTTGTGACTGAATGATCATGTCATTATCTACATTACAATGGTCGATCTCTACCTTTAAGATTCTCAATGTATATGCTATGTCTAGAGAGTACCCCTCTCTTAGCTTCTCATCTGATTTTAAGGAGAGTCTCGTGAACTATAATCCACCATTTTTCTAGTCATCTCTAATCCGCTTCTTCCTGCAAGCATACCACATTAGATAAACCAAATACAAACATAATACACATACCTCAATGAAGTTTAAGGGAGGCTATCTCATCTGCAAGATTAGTTTATATTAGCACGATACATGTATATACATAATCATATTAATATACCGACATCATGCATGATAATACTAGCTGAATACAATGACCTCATGCACAAAAATCATAACCATGACAATTCATGCATAACAACCATATATGCACTGACATGCATGCATGACACACACATTATGCCCATCCAATCCAAACATTGAACCATGCTTTGATACCAGTCTATAACACCACCTCCCACATTTACCCACTTTCATCGCACTCCCAGGGTAAACATGAGATGAGCACTACTATGACATGAGTCAACCTCATAAGTATATTTAAGGAAGAAAAATCGACAAACTGGAACCTTACTAATGTTCCTTGGGAGCTAGACGACACCCAAGAGCCAAACAACCACTCCTAGTGCCCAAACTCTAAGTTGGAATTTTTTTTAGTGACCTGGGCTCCCAACCACATGCATGACAAGGACTCCATGTGGATGATGGCCTCCAACCACATGCATAAGCCTACTAGGTAGCAATTGTGACATAAATTATTTAGTTCAGAGGGTGAAATCTTAGATTTTGAGCCTTAATTCCAAGTGATCCTTCGCACCACTTCCTAGAAATCAATGAGAATTTCCATAATGTTTAACAACATCACAACAAAACCATTCATGCTAAAATTGATCAAAGACTTGTCTTAACCAGGCCTAACCATAAGAGTTATTTCATCAAACATATTGAGAACATGTAATCTATAGGTCATGAATGGATATTTCAACATTTGGGTCCAATGCTTATCTGAAAATAAACAAAAAAGTCTAATGCCCTCTCATAATAGTTGCAATCACATTTGTTAGCTCGTGCATTCATTAACCATTCATCAACTAATCAAAACATATCAAGAGCCATAGCTAGAACCTATCATGGAAGCATGCTTATAACCAACATATGACCATAATAATAACCATTATAGAACAACTATCAAAGCCACATAATAAAAAGTACAATTACTCATAACATACAATAGGAAAATAACTCTTATTAACATATGCAATCCAACCAAGTAAGGGATGTTCACATACCACACGACCATAGAATGGGTTGAACCAAATATTCATTTTAGCCAATCATGCATGTGCCATATTCCAAGCATGAATGTGGGACTCAAGACAAAAACAACGAAGGCTTCCTCGAGATTAAACCACCTCCCCCCTCACACTCCTACAATCCCACCAAAACCAGTCAAGAGATCACATAAGAAAATCAATACATAGACAACTAGAGGTTCCCAGAGATTAAACCACCTCCACCCTTTGGCTTTAACAAAATCCTACCAAAAGAGGTCAAGGGATTACTAGACCCAAAACAAGATTGGATGCCTCATAATTTCTTCACCAATACCTTGATTAATTCTCTTGTCCCCGCCCTTAGGATTTATCACAACCCTGCCGAAACCAATCAAGGGATTCCTAGGCCCTATGAGAATTTTCCTGAGACAACCACACCTAGTTCCAAAACCCTCTAGTAATCCAAATCTCAACTAAATGAAAAAACCCCATCACACCATGACTATCCAAAAATTGTAAGGCAAGGTTGAAGCCATTGTTACACCTATAAAAATCCATGCCAATGGTAGCAAGAGAAAAAAATACACACATGCATGTATCATGCATTCCCAAACCAACTAGGAAATCACACATGCAACCTATTACCTTCAATTATTCTTGTTGAAACTTCTTGTTTGGAATTTTCCTTGCTTGTCTCTTGCTTTCCTTTTCCTTCTTATACTTCCTTTTGTTTCCTTTCTGAAATGCTAAACTTCTCCAAGAATTATCTAAGTCTGCAATAGTATGAGAGAATAGAGAAAGCTCCAAGATAAAGTTGGCAAGATGTAGTGAACTGATCCTTAAAATCCTTTTCATTATTGAGGTCTCTATTTTCTTCAATTTCCTCTATTTTTCCTTAAATTTCCTTCTCATGTAAATTTGTGACCTTTCATCTCCCTTTTCTCCTATTTTCCTTTATTTTCATGAATAAAATTCCAATTAATGCATCTTTTCCTTTGTGAATTCCTTTGTCGATCTCCCTTAGCTATACTAAACCAAATGAACAACCACTAGGATTTTTTGCCCAACATTCATCTTGGAATACATGTCCTATGACCTTGGTCTTATTTTTCCTTTATTAACTTTATTACATGAACTTTTAACCTGGGGCTGTTATAACTATCTCCTGAATATTTTTCCAACTATAGTTGTCAGTTATATGACTCCTTTATAGAGATGTTGTTGTAAGAATCCCTTGGTCATCCACCATATAGTTTTCTAATATATTGCTTGGGTAAATATTTTTTATATTTACAAGAAGAAATTAGATACAAAGGGTCAAGCTTACATCATGATGGGATACCTTGAATAGTCAAAATCCTATCATCTATTTATTCTTGTCAAATAACAAATCATTATAGGGAGAAACATAATATTTGAGAAGTGTTCTAGCATTAAGTTTTTGAATTAATCATTTATACTATTACATAGTGATCCCTTTGATATGGTTGTAGATAATGGATCAAATGCCCCTTTTTCTAGTATCTTAATGACTCTGTCAACCGCTATTTTTGAATTGGCAATTAAAAATAATATTTGACTGAAAATGTAATCCCTCTTGACCAAATTTCTAAAGTAAATATCAATTTACCGACTTAGCAACCTTAAATATATGAACTCACATTTCCTTTGCTACTATTGTGGTTTCTCATTTTATGTAATATTCATGAGAAATGCACTAGAAATCCACAAACAAAATAGTTCATTACATTAAGGGAACTTCTCATTTCAGTACCAATTATGGTTGAATCATAGACTCATTGATAATATTTGCTAACTCTAACTGGATAGGCGACAATGATGATCAAAAACCCACTTCTAGATATGTCTTTCACTTCAATACTAAACTTGTGATTTGGTGATGTAAGAAGCAACATGCAATCTCTTTGTTGAGTATGGAATCCAAATATCATAGAGCTATTAATGCGAGGACATAGAGAGACTAGATTTGCAAACTACTAGGAGAGATTGGGTTTCCTATTGAGGCCTTAAGAACTAATTTTTATGACAATGAGAATGAAAATTAGGCCACATATAATTCTATTACAAAAAGTAAAATGAACCATGTTGAACTTCATGTTCACTAACAACATTCGGTAAAATACAAGAAATATTTATTGTTGGAGATATGATCAAATCATTCACATATTTATGAAGTCATTAACTAAAGTCAATTTCATAAAGTTACATGACATGCTTGAGATTTATGGAGTTCAAATTATCGAGGGAGTTCCATGCTAACATAATTTCACCTCCTGAACCTCCAGAACATTCTGTTAATAGGGGGTGTTGGAACCTAAGATTATGTTGGTTCATCGCGTCTTTATATATTTTTGAGACAACCAGTCAAGGGATTATATAGTAGGATATAATTATTCAACTCGACAATTAGCAAAGTAGTCAACTGAGTGGTCGACAAGTTGATTAAGTAGCCAACTAACAAACAATCGATCGAGTGGTTGCTAACATGATCATTAATTGAGTGATTATAGGAATCAATTAGACAATTGGGTCAACTCGTGTAGTTTATTAGTTAATGAGAATTAGGTCGATTAGAAAAATCAATTCGGTGATGAAATGACACAGTTTCGTGAAAATCGTTGGAATTGTCAATAATTCTTTGTGAACCGATTTTTTGACAATTCAAGAAATTTGGTTAGAATTGGACACTATAAATAAAGAACCCTATGGGTAAAATATATATTCAAAGTATTGAATTCATTATCATCCATTGTGATGTTTTGTTCACAATTTTCTTTTCTTAAATACTATAATGGTGCCTCTAAATACAAATATATATTCAAGAGTATTGAATTCATCATCATGCATTGTGATGTTTTGATGAAAATGTGCTTTTCTTAAGTGCTATAATGGTGTTTCTAGATACCACCCATCATCTTAGAGCTTAATTACTTTTTATTTTCTTTAAATTTTATTTTCTATTCTCTAATTCAATCACCAACATGTAATCCATTTTTTTCACAATGAAAGAAAACCAAAGTTCAAGAAATTTGCTTCTATCTAAATAAATGGCACAATAATTAGGAATGATTTAGCTTATTATTTGTGTCTATTAAAGACTTGGAAATTTTAATTTTATAATAAAACCATTTTATGTTTTAGAAATTCTTCTCCTAACTATATTATAAAATATAGACAATGAGATGATTAACAATATTATATATTTTATGAAAATTTAAATAATTTAATATCATTCAGGGATCCATGTGTTAAATTGCATTTTATGTTGATAAATTATTCATATAAATATTTTTAATAATTTAATAAATTTTGTGTTTCCTATTTAAAAGGTATAACTTCTCCCTTACCTATAAATCCATAACCCCATATATATATATATATATATATATATATATATATATATATATATATATATATATAAAATATTATTCATATAATTAGCATGCTATACTTTATATCATTTATAAAATATCGGTTTAAGTAATTTTTTTTTTCATCTTTCATCTTTACCATTTAAAATCTACTTATTAATTTGTGGAGTAAAAATCATAATTTTTTTGGGTCATTTATAATTTTTCAAATCTAAAATATAAATATATTAATATATTTATTTTTATTCTACAATATTTTAGAAATATTATTAATATTGTTAGTGATTTTCATAATAATATTGTGTAACGTGTGTGATATGTCTAACATTTCGGATAGTGACTCCATACATCATTAGGGACCATAGAGAGGATGGTGACTCCATCCATCATCAAGGACCACAAAGAGGAACAATACTATGTAACATGTGCAATATGTCCAATGTTTCAAATAGTGACTCCATCCATCATTAGGGACCATAGAGAGCCTTATGGGTAAACGAGTGCTAGATAGCCTTTTTATAGGAAGCAATAGTTGAATGTTAACATAGAGCCTTATGGGTAAACGGGTGCTGAATAGCCTTTTTATAGGAAGAAATAGTTGAATGTTGGATTAATGGTGAAAAATAAATAAATAATATTTGACCAAATTTTGAGATCAAAATTTATTTGAATTAAATAAATGACCATATTTGGTCAATAATAATTATGATTTGGTGATTTTTGGAAATTTAAAACAGGAAAATTTGTTTTGAAATAAGATTTTTATTGTTATATTTTAATAGAAAATTAAGAATTAATTAATAATAAAGATTTTTTTATTTATGAATAAAACTAATTAAATGAAAGATAATTATATGAAAATCAATATATGGACAATTAATGAGAAATGGGTCCTTATAAATCATTAGATCATAGATTAAAATGAAATGGTGAAAAGGGGGATCAACGAGAAACATTCCTAATGATTAGGAGAGAGGCTAAGGATTAAATGAGGAATACATAATATAAAATAAAATGATAAAGGAAGGTTAAGGAGAAAAGGATTAAAGAGGATAAAAGGGGGCGGGGTAAAGGTTAAGAAATAAAAAGAAAAGAAAGAATGGTAAGGGTTAATATAAAATAAGCTAAAGAATGTAATATAAATAACGATTCTAACAAATGATCATAAAAAAACTTTAAGATGAAAGGAGGGATAAAGAAGAGGAAGACCGAGATCAGGGATGGGTTAAGATTAATGGATGAGATGGTGGAGGACGGGTTTCTAGGAATGAATGAGCTTATAACTATCCTCTCTATTGAATTTATTAGGGTTCTTCTTGATTTTGAGGAATTCTTGAATAATACTAGAGTTGTAGAAAGGTTTAGGGGCTATGATTTTAGATTGATCAAAACAAATTAAGTGCTTGGATTTATGAGAGTTTTCAACTATGGTAGAATTTGAAAGTCTATTGTGGTTGGTGTTAGCAATGTGTTCCTTGAGGCGGGCCTTGAAAGGTCGACCCATTTGACCAATGTAATTTTTACCGTAGGAACATGGAATTTTGTAAACCCCTGATCCTCGCAATTGTTCCGATCGGCCAAAGACACTTCAGATCCCATGCAAGGATCAGCGGTTTACAAAATTCCATGTTCCTGTGGTAAAGCTTAAATTTGTCAAACAAGTGGACCTTTCAAGGCCTGCTTCAAGGAACACATTGTTGACACCTACCACAATTGGCTTTCAAAGTCTCCCATACCTGAACACTCTCATAAATCAAAGCACTTAATTTGTTTCGATAAATCTAAAATCATAGCCCCTGAACCTTTCTACAACTCTCATATTATTCAAGAAGCCCTCGAAATTGAGAAGAACACTAATAAATTCAATAGAGTGGATGGTTATAAGCTTAGTCATTCCTGAAAACCCATCATCCACCATCTCACCCATTGAATCTTAACCCATCCTTGATCCCCGTCTTCCTCTTCTTTATCCCTTCGTTCATATTAAACTTTTTTGATGATCATCTGTTAGAATCATTATCTATATTACACTCTTCACCTTATTTTATATTAACCCTTACCTTTCTTTCTTCTCTTTTTATTTTTTAACCTTTACCCCCGTTTTTGTCTTCTTTAATCATTTTCTCCTTAACCTTCCTTTATCATTTTATTTTATATTATATATTCCTCCTTTAATTCTTTGCCTCTCTCCTAATCATTAGGAGTGTTTATTGTTGATCCCCTTTTTAGCATTTTATTTTAATCTATGATCTAATGATTTATATGGACCCATTTCTCATTAATTGTTCATATATCCAATTTCATATAATTAGCTTTCATTTAATTAGTTTTAATGATAAATAAAAAATCTTAATTCTTAACTAATTCTTAATGTTCTAGTAAAATATAATAACAAAAATCTTATTTCAAAACAAATTTGACTGTTTTAAATTTTCAAAAATCACCGAATCATAATTATTATGGATCAAATATCATCATTTATTTAATTCAAATAAATTTTGGTCTCAAAATTTGGTCAAATATTATTTATTTATTTTTTGACAGTTAATCCAACATTCAACTATTGCTTCCTATAAAAAGGCTATCCAGAACTAGTTTATTTATAAGGCTCCTTGTGATCTCTAATGATGGATAGAGTCATCATCCGAAACATTAGACAAATCCCACGTTACATAGTATTATTCTAGAAATCACTAACAATATGACAAATTGTTCTATCCCATGTCATGTTTGTAATTAAAAAACATTTTGATCAGATTTGAATATCATATTCCATTCTTTCATGAAAATGACATTTGTTTAATTTAATTATTAAATAATGACGAATCACATTAACATATTACATTGAAATGACACCTAGAAAGAGGCCAAACATTTGTTTCATAGTCTAAAATGTCTTGTTAGAGAGCATGCATCTCTCCACATATAAGAGGTACAATGCGGTGAGAACAAGCTACATTAACGCCGTACAATGCATTGAGAATGACGAGTGTCATTTGCTTATCAGCACAGTGCGCCATCCTGCATAACATCAATTTTCCATAGCAATACCTACTCATGGAAAAATGATATAAACATTTTGTTTGGTCAATGACTGTAATTGATTGAATGCAGTAGTTTTGTTTATATTATGAAAAATCTATTTTAATTTAGAAATATTTTAATTTTGAATTTAGAAAGGATTTAATTTTTCTTTAAGATATTAATTTTTTGAGTGTATTTTTAGATGGATTCCTGTTAACACTTCACATAAATGAATTTATATCTATTATTGATAATATATTTATATTCATATAAATTACACATTTTTACATATAAAAATATTTTAATTTTTAATTTTATTAAAACTTTCCAGAAAAAGCATTTTACATTTTTTTATATGTTTTAATGGCATGTGTGTTAAGAGATAAACTTATAAAAGTATTAAGTTTATATATATTTATTAATTGAATTTAAATATAAAACTATGAGATAAAAATATTATTATTTTAATTTTTATAGTAAAATAGATCTTAATTTAGAATTATATATATATATATTTGTTATTAATTAAATTTGTTATTATTTTATATGTTTATTAATTATATTTTCAAATACTATGATTATAAGTATGAATTATTGTTTTTTAAATTTATTTTAATATACTAAGTGGAGAAAGGGATCAAATATTTGAATATGCAAAGCCTTTTTGAGTACAAAACTTGAGTAAACATTTTCACTTTGAGATATTTGATTTTTCTAGGATTGGTAGATCTAGAGTTAAAATATATCTAACATTCACTAACATCTATATGGTCTACCACTTTTAGAAGGTAACAAATTAATTAGAATTATTTGACATTTTATTTCTACTCTAGAAAAGAAGTGAGAGAAATGCTCTCCGATCATTATAGGTTTTTTGAGTTAAAAGGTGAAAAAGGTTGGTAAGGTGAAACATATTTTGAAAATTATATCAAATGTGAGCATAAGATGGACAATCTAAGAGAAACTATCTTTCATCTTCAACCCTCCTTGGATTGCCCAGTTGACAAACTCTTTCATCCCATGGAATATTGGGAATTGACCAACTCCCCAATTCACTATGCAATTCATCATAATTAGTTGTAGTAATGTTCATCAATTCATCATAATTAGTTCTGGTAATGTTCATTTTCTTCTTAACACTAGTGAAGAGAGGGATAGTTTTGGTTTTAGAGATTGGGGTTGATTACCTACTTATAATATCATAGTTTTGTTTTTCTCTCCAACTCTTTCTTTCTCCACATGTTCTCCCTAAATTTGGAAGTAGCAATATTTTTTATATTGTCTAAATTCTGCAAGATGATTTCCTTATGCCATCCTTATGCCACACTTGTTTGAGTAAAAGGTGGGGGTTTCGGTTAGAGTTAGAAGAAATTTTAGAAAACCTCTTGACATCCATGTTGTATAACTTCTTCTTATAGAAATGATGCCTAGTCATAGATATGCTTTCAATAGGGGAAAGACTCGCTTCAATCTAGAAGATAAAGAAAGATAAAGAGAGGAGTATTTCCTTTTATCCCCAAACCTCACATCAATATAATATAAAATAATAGAAGTGATGAGTGTCTCAAATATATATATATATATGCTTGGCACTTTTCTTAAACATGTTTTATAATTGTTTTTTTAATATGATATTAATAACATGGATTATATAACTAAGAGAAAAAGTTTAGTGTAAGTACTAAGTTTTTATACATTTATTAATTAAATTTAAATATACAATTTTGAAATATAATGAATCATTATTTTAATTTATATGATCAATGAATTTTAATTTATATTTTATATATATTTCACATTTATATATAGAAATATTATTATTTTTAATTATATATTTATTAATTACATGTTTTGAAATTTTCTGGGGATGGCAGATAATGGTTTGGCAACTCAGGAGATAGCCAACATCTCACTTCTCATGTAGCAATAATGTTATTTGAGTGCATAGAGGATGCCTCACATGACGTTCTACCAATGATGCTTCTGGAGAATCTTAAACAATTTAATACCACAGGGGTGGGAGCAAAGAAGGTTGCCAGATGAGGGTTACGAGTGTCAGTCAAAGGAATTCTATAGATGAGTTGGGTGGCTTTCGGTCCAAGCCACTCCTCACTTTTAGCTGTTGGATTGTATTATTGTGTTTCGTTGGTGAGATTAGTGGTGCCCTCTTAGATCTTTGGTTAGAGAGAGGGATTGACATTTGGGACTTAGGGGCATGAAATTTAGTAGTTTTAGGTGGCATTCTCTTTCAATGTGTGAGGCTTGGATCTCTTGTGTGTTTCTGTTACCGGTTGATGCGCTTGAGGCCTTGGCTGGAGGGTTCGACAAATCTTGGTTTGGTGTCCTTCATGCAAAATGGAGTGAGATAGGTGTTTGGGGTGATCAACGGAAAGGGTGGTCGCAAAACCTTTGTGACACTAGGTAGCCACGCGGTGTGCAATTTCTTATTTCACCTAGAAGTGCAGGTACCTAGTTCTAGTCCAAATTTTTCTTTAATCTCGATATTGCTCAATGGAGTATCTCTAGTGGAGTTTGTGGCCTATTGGGTTGCAGCCATAAAGAACGTAGGAGGTAAGGAGAACCTCTAGGTGTCTTTAGATTTCCCCTCTCATTGCGCTCATGTTTTTAGGGTTTCAGGTGGAGAGGTACTCAAAGCTTGGGGGTATTTTTCATTAGGGGAGGCAGTTGGAAGTTCCCTGTGGAGAAGTCGAGCTTGTAAAAGAGTGGTAGGGTGTAAAATATCTATAAGGGCTGCCATGCAGTGAGGGAACATTGGATTGGATTTCATTTGAAGTCGATAGGTGGAAATAGGTGTATAAAAGACCAAGGAGACAGATGGCCGGTATTGTGGAGTGTTGACAGCCCAACTAGGCAAAGTGTGTGGGTGCGTTGGGAGTCCAAGTGGACTCAGAACTTCAGAAGAAGGGGCATTGGTCTCGACAGTTTGCGTAGGAAATTCCAGGTGGTTGGTGAGGGCATGATGATGCTCCAAAGAGGGAGGATCTGTCACGATGCTGGTCTGCGAGGTCAAGGGGTTGGTCACTAAGTCGAGCAGGTAGATGATGGAGAGGAAATTGTATAGTAATAGGGAAACTCATCGGGATGCGTCATCCTGCCACCACCCTCGGATGTTCTTGAAGCTCAGATTTGATAATTGACAACAATGGTGGATAAATTTGCTCGTGATAGACATGATGACCACAACAAGATCATTTATTTCATGAATGATCTATAATGCAATCAATGACACATGATGGATATGTTGGTTTCTCTCCAATGAGGGCAGAAATGACTCTAGGCAAGGTTAGATAGCTTTGAAGGAAGGATGACACATATGGAGGCTCATATCCAAGAAGTCTTTGTCAACCACATGAAAGTGGTTTGGACGACCTCATTCCTGGTAATCCTATTGGTTAGTTATGGTAACTTTGGTAATCCTGCTAGTTAGTTATGGTAGTGGGTGGTATTTTGATCCTTAGTCAGTTTTGGTTTTTGTGGATAATCCAAGTATGGTCGTTTAGCTTTATTATGTTGTCGTTAATATCTTTTTGTCAGTACCATCTAGCCAATAATTCCAATAGGAATGTAGCCAAATATATTTTCATCAAATACTCACCACAATGCAAATTTTTCATGAATTAATAAGATCTATTGACTTTATATATATATATATATATATATATATATATATATATAACAACTTGAGTGGGCCTAATGGTTAAGAGCATGTCTTTCCTCCCAAGAGGTCACAGGTTCAAAACCAGAGGGGGGTAGAGTATGTATGCCTTCGTAGACTTAGCATTCAAATCTCTACGTGCAGGTAGGTCCCTTGTCGGTCCCTTGTCCCACAAACAAGGGGGTCTCATACACAAATTTGGTGTCTGGCTTGACCATGACATTAAAAATAGATATTATTATTATAAATGATTATTACTTAAATTTATTTTAATATTATAAATGTGTTAATTTTATAATAAAAAATTACATTGTAATAAATTTAATAGAATTGATTCATTATTTTTATTTTCTATTACTTTTAATTAAGCGAGTATTATTTGTTATTATTATATTTTATCTGAAATTTATAAAATCTAAATTATAAAATGTATTTTAATGAAATAAATAAATAAATATTTTTAAAGTTGTTATTTTATTTTATACGAGAATGATGACAAAATTCCACCAACTTTAAAATTCTTTATCAAATACGTTTGCAACACACAATTCAATCGACGGATAACGGGTACACACTCGAATCGATGTCAATCAGCGTCTAGGTTTTGTAATAATCGAAGATCAAGACCCGAAACCCTAGCATTCTAGGGAATCTCACCCTTCCCCATCTCGGGCGCGCCACACCACTTCAGCCACGTGATCTCGTACTCAGTAGGTGGGATGTAAGCGCCCTTGTCCTTATCTCTGTGATTGGGCTCTAACGGCCGGGATTTTGGGGTTTTCAATCGATGCTAATTACTCCAGGGATTTTGGGGTTTTCAATCGATGCTAATTACTCCAGCCTTTCAATTCCTAAATTCACCTTTCAAAGTTTTGTCCTCGCCCCGCTCGTCATTCTTCATTTGTTTCTCGAGTTTTTGGTCGATATTATGTATGCCAAACCCTTGGCTTCCAATGCTTCGGCAATGAAGGAGGTTGCTTGGAATCTGGGGAAATGCCATGGCGGCCCTGTTGTAGTTGATACCCTCGCACTGTGAGGGGTTTATCTCAATGGATGTGGAGCCAGTAAGCCATCTCGCCTGGGCTCAAGGTTGTTCGTATGTTCAGGTGAATGTATATCGTTTATTTATTCTCATTCCTGTTCTCCATTAAGAAATGATTCTTTGTCAGCGCATACTAAGAAATCTTTGTTGTTACAGGGGTTAGGGGAGGTTTTGCTGGAGGGCCAGATAGATATATAGAAGGGGCGCTTTCCCTCTTCCTTCAAGAAACTATGGTGGGTTTTTTGTTCTGGGTTTCTACAACGGCAGTGCATAATAGTTCCATTTTCATAAAAGGTAAGGTGGTCTTACTTTGATTTATTGGCTATTGCAGTACTCATGATACCTAACTGTTGTTTCTTTAATTCGGTTCTTGATTTCGCTAACTTACCTCCCTTTTGCTTGGTGTGCCCTGCAGGTATTCTACAAGGCTTTTTCCTGTAAGCGCGGTGTTTATTTTACTGTCCAACAGACTAATCTAAAGCTCTACATTTCTTCAGGTTGGTCTTTTCTTTTGAACCTCCTCTTACGAGTATTTCACTGCAAGTGCACTTTCACATTTACAGCCTTCCATGGGCCTGTCGAAATCGTATGCAATCCTTCATTGAAACCTGAATTATATTATGGGTGTATCCCTCGAAAGTTGAATGTAAAAGGGTTTGGTCCTGTATTAGTTTCGTTTTTCCACAATGATGGGTTTTCGCCCCAACGTTCATTTGGAGGCCGCTATGCGACTCTTTTGTAGTTTTGTTGTTTAAATCTACATCGGTGGTTCGCCCATTGATCGTTGTTTATATTTACATTGAAATTCCATATTCTTGAAGAGTGTTCCTTTGAGTTTAAACCAATGATGTTTTCAATTGTAACTTATTGGGGTTTTCCCCCTTCGTTTGCTAGAATGTTAATATAATGGACTGTTTGTTTCATTGTTAATGGCCTAGATGGCGCTGTGGTTATGGTAGAATATTTCAAACATACTTTATCTCTTAAGAACTGTTTTTAATAGTTTCATTTATAAATGAACAATACTTAATAGTTTCATTTACAATTAAACGTCTGATACTAATGTTTCGTCAGCATAGTTCAGTCGATCTCAGTATACTATTGGCTTGTAGGTTATCATAGTTTCCTGTTGAATAATTGATAAGAGAATTATTTTTCTGCACTGTCTTCGCATGCTTGGTACCAATCAACGTGCAAGAGAATTCAAATCAGCTTAAGTTATGCTTAATATTTAGAGTTGTTCTCAGTTTTCTTTAATTTCTTAACCTAGGTGGAAGTCTCACAGCTCAGCAACCCATATAGTAGTTTTTCTGATCGATGCATGAGGTTTGTTTTGCATCTGAATGCTCTTTTACAATTTATGTATTAATTCAGAATATATGTATATACTTTGTCCTTCTGGAAATTCTATACATGTGATGTTACATCTCAGTCTTTTGAGGTAAATAACTGCCTTGGCGTCTCCCAGAATTAATGAATGAAATATGTATAATTGGAAAAAGTGACTTAATCCTATTCACTCAGTATACGTCGCCTCTAGCACAAAGTTTTCTTGCATGTTTATTTTGTTCTCTGGGGATTTCATGCATACTCAGAATCTCAGAGTGGTTTCTTACCTGCGAATTCAATCGTTGTTATAGATTCATTTATTCATTATGTGGTTAAATTTGATTTATATAGTTGTATTTTATGTCCTCACAACGAAACTACCATATTTGATTTCCTCCCTTCCATTCCAATTTTGGGAAGTGACATGCAGGACGTCGCTTGGGTTTACCTGCGCAACGCTTCCGATATACTTCTCTGCCATCCCTCACTGGGGTGTTCTAGTCAGGTGGAAGTTAACTGTTAACTTCTTCACCGTATTCACTATAATGGTTTTGACCCGCTTGGAATTTTTCATACCTTTACCGAGTTCTACTATAAATGCAATTTTCCCAAACTCCACTAACTCCAACCTGTTAGGTGCTGCACTACTATCACAGATTTCTTTTACAACAATTTAATCATTTAAGTATAACATTTTTAATCCAAAATTCTTCTAATCATAATAGGTGTGCATGCATTAGAGCATATATTTTATCATCCCGTTGATTTTCTCATCTACTTCTAAGGTATAATGCATGTCTTAACACAAGTTTCGGTCACTGGAGTTACATATCAATCAACTGTTCAAATCAATCATTACATGGTTACTAACTATCTCAGCTCAAAGTCAAATCCACATCACATCCATACAAAGAGACCCCAGTGTCCCTGTAACTGTATTTTCGTAAAGAAAAAGAACATATAATCACTTAAGCCAGAGGCGTGTATAATCTCTCATAACTCGGCCAGTCTAATTGAAATTATATTTCCTTAATTCGCTACTCACAGTGAAAATGAATCTAACGATATTCAAGGTTAGAAAATTGAGCAGACAATAATTACATCAACTACCTTACCATAGAAAAATTCATAAGAAACAAATACTTTTTTATTAGAAGTTTGGATTGCCAGCGACCAAATTAGCATGGAAAGAACAACTTGCCACCCAACCGTGAACTGAGATCTATTTTCTCTGCGAATCAACAACCTCTGCAGTCTTGGTGAAGGCATTTTTAGGCCTCACTTTCCCATCATACTTTCTATAAGGACGTCTCACTTTTTTTTGGATTCTGCCAATACCTATAGGCTATGCTTTTCCCTTTTTTCTTTTCTTGAAAAGGATTCTTTTTCCTCCTTTAAATCTTGTCTTTTTCCACTATGGTGCTTTTTAGTGGGGAAACACTACGGTGCTTTTTCACCCATTTGAGTGTCTGTCGTCGCCCGCATTGAGTCATATTTTCAAATTTTTCTCTACTTATCTCATAAATCAGGTGATTTCCTTTGGAGTGATTTAGGAAAGATAAATATTATTGTTATTATTATATTTTTTTCCCCTTATTCAATCTATTATGGATTAGGATCATGATCTCATTCTTTTCCTTTGTTTTTTCCAGATAATTTCTTCCAATACCATCGTTAATTATTTCAAATTCAAATAATTAGTTATTATTGATTCTCCAAAAAAAAAAAAAACCCTTGGCCATCATACCATTATTATCACTATTTCAACTGCTAAATACAATGTCTTAACTATTATAATTTCTCAAATAAACAGACATTACATTGGATATCAATTCCCTCGTACATTCCACCTAACAATACATTCCACCTAACAATACATAATGGGCTGAAAATGCTACAATCGAGTTAGAGTTATGACAACATAGAGGTAGATTTTCATACTTAAAATAAATTTCCATTTTCATATTTAAAGTTCTCATAACATTCAATCACTTTCTTTGTAACATAATCCCTTCGGGAAATAATGGGCTGAAAATGCTACAATCGAGTTAGAGTTATGACAACATAGAGGTAGATTTTCATACTTAAAATAAATTTCCATTTTCATATTTAAAGTTCTCATAACATTCAATCACTTTCTTTGTAACATAATCCCTTTGGGAAATCCCTTCGCCCTGTTAGGTGCTGCACTAATATTTAACTAAGTTGGCTTAATTTTTCTTTTATTTATAACTTATTCCAACTATTATATGTTATTTTTATTTACACATCCATTTTAGACACGGTTTCTTATATAATTAGCATTTCTAAATAAACAAAAATAAAAATGAATCAAGATAAGATAATAAATAAATAAACAAAAATAAAAATAAACCAAGATAAAATAATAAATAAATGAGGAAGAACTTTGCAGAAGTAAAAATATAATTGAAATATTACATTTGAAATGAGAACATTTACTTTTACATTTAAGAATATAGGTGACTATATAATTAGTATTTTAGTTCTTAATCCCATTTCTTCTATTATTAATTGGCCATTTGATTACTTAATTTGGAACTTAATAGACATGAATGAGGCGAAACAATTGACTTCACTCTTCCAAAATACTTCTATAATATACAATCAAATTAAGTTCATCACTTCTAACCTACAAGTATGGAAGAAAAAAAAGAAAATAACATCAACTTCTTATATTTATTTCATTAAATTGAAATAAAATAATTTGCTACTTAATAGACATGAATAGACATGAATTAGGTGAAACAATTGACCTCACTCTTCCAAAATACTCCTATAATCTACCATAAAATTAAGTTTATCACGACTAAACTACAAGTATGGAAGAAAAAATAACATCAATTTCTAATATTTATTTCATTAAATAATTTGGAACTTAATAGACATAAACTAGGTGAAACAATTGACCTCACTCTTCCAAAATACTCCTATAATCTACCATTAAATTAAGTTTATCATGACTAACCTGCAAGTATGGAAGGAAAAATAACATCAACGTCTTATATTTATTTCATTAAATAATTTGGAACTTAATAGACATGATATAGGTGAAACTATTGACCTCACTCTTCCAAAATACTGCTATAATCTACCATCAAATTAAGTTTATCACGACTAACCTACAAGTATGGAAGAAAAAATAACATCAACTTCTAATATTTATTTCATTAAATAATTTGGAGTTTAATAGACATAAACAAAGTGAAACAATTGACCTCACTCTTTCAAAATATTCCTATAATTTACAATCAAATCTATAATTTACAATCAAATTAAGTTCATCACGACTAACCTCTTCCAAAATACTCCTATAATTTACAATCAAATTGAGTTCATCACGACTAACCTTTTCCAAAATACTCCTATAATTTACAATCAAAATTAAGTTCATCATGACTAACCTACAAATATGGAAGAAATGGAAGAAAAAATAACGTGAACTTCTAATATTTATTTCATTAAATTTGGTCTCATAGCCTAAAAAAGTATCAATATCTTATCTATTTCCATAGTTTTAATGTAAATTCTCAAGAGTGTGAATATCACATTAGAAAGTGTGAAAATTAGACTCTTTTCTGTAGTTTTAATATAAATTCTCAAATGTGTGAATATCACATTAGAAAGTGTGAAAATTAGACTAACAAAGAGTGTGGGTTTTAAATTTTAAAATATTATCTTGTATCTCAAAATTGTAAATTTTGTTTACATTTTAAATTTTTTATATAAATACTCAAAAGTGTTCCCATGTTAAAATTTTAATATAAATTCTCAAAAGTGTGAATATCACATTAGAAAGTGTGAAAATTAGACTAACTAAGAGTGTGGATTTTGAATTTTAAAATATTATCTTGTATCTCAAAATTGTAAATTTTGTTTCCATTTTAAAATTATATGATTCTAAAAATATCACCTTTAAATTATAAGAATGTCTATCTCTTTGAATATAAATATATATATTACAATTTTTATTTCTTAAAAAAATAATGTTCTAAAAAATTCAAAACACTTGCTTATATTTATAAATGAAATTTGTGGTAACCTATTATGTTATATTTGTAAATGAAATTTGTGGTAACCTATTAACACATAATGGTAACCTAATATAAGTTGATTTGAATCAAATCTCATAAACATTTGCAAACACCAAATAATATAAATTTTTACAATTACAAAATTTTATTTATATATCTACATACTCATTACTATGATATTGAGTAAATATAAAAAAATTAGAAAAGAAAAATTCAATATATTAGATAATTATACACTTTTATAATATGAGTAAATATAAAAAAAAATTGAAAAAAAAAAATTCAATATATTAGATAATTATACACTTCCATAAATATTTAATGCATCATAATTTTATGACGTATATATATCAAACAAGAACTATGTAAATCTATCACCTTATCTACTAACATTATAATTTTAAATTATAATTGAAATATTTACAAATCTCTCGTTATAGTTACTAGTATGAAAGTTCAATATTTTAAATAAAATGAAAACTAAATAATATCAACAATAAACATAATTAATCAAAAATTATAATCTTGGAAATTCCTTTCTTAAATAAAATATCATTTATCAATATCCTTTTTAATATCTACATTATTTTCCATCTGTTTTTAATATAAGTTAATCGCCACAAATCCCTTCCCCTTTAGTTTATTATGTCTTCGTTGAAATAACGTCACTCCGAGTAAAATGCTAATCTCCATTACAAAAAACCAATTAAACTTATCTTCATTTATTTATTATTATTTGTTAAGTATATCTAACTAACTGTGAATACTTCATATATATTAATTTGATACATAAATTATATTATAAACCTAATTATATTCCTAATTGAAATTCTTAAAGCAAATAATTTGTTGGAAACGAGAAAAAATAATAATAATACCTAAAACAAACCATAAAATAATAACAAATACACTGGAATAATTTAAAAAAAATCCATAAATATAAATTCCATGTAAGAAACATCTCCATGAATCATAAGCTGAAACGAATACTTCGAAAAAGTTCTTCGAAATGGTTTCAATTTCAATATTAATATCATAAAAAAATCTCCAATAGGAAAACAAAATCTATTATTTTAATGATTATTCTCACAATCTTGAAAAAAAAAATTAATGGTTTTTTTAATAATAATTTTATTAATTTTATTTTTTTCTTAAAAATAATAATAATATTAAATATTTATTTAAAATAGAATATAATCGTGACCTCATACTAAAATATTCTTCCTTTACTTAAAGATTCCAATTTTTTAAAGAATTAATAAAACGTAATAACATATCATTTTTTTTTTAATTTTAAATCTACTTTAAATATGGTAAACTTCAAAATCCCTTTTTAAAAAAAATTCAAATAACTTTTTAAATATGTTTTTGAAATAAAATGTTTATTTAATAATTAATCATTTAATATAATATTTCTTTTAACTATTTCTTAAATAAATTAATTAATTTTGACATTTTCAAATGATCAGCATAATAGTTAAACATAATGAATAATACTTATTGAAAATGTTACTTATATTTTCAAGTATTCTAAATCAATCTTCTGAGTGTCGATTTATTTATTACTAACTCTTGGAATTTTACAAAGAAGTTTCATTTACTTCTGGTTTAATGTTCCATTCTTATACACTATTACTATGCCTGTGTAAATATTTAATGTTTTTGCAAAATCTCACAATTTCATGTAAAACCATGATTAGTACATCCTAAATTATATCCTCGACTTAAGATTTGAATGCAATTAGACTCTACTTCTACATTATATCCATTAATTGTTGAGGTAATCATTAATAAATCTTTTTCCATGTTCCTTTAGTGATCATAACCATAGAATCCGGTATCATTTTTATTTATCAAACTAATATTAGAGTTAGTAGTTGTGTTAATTATATAATTAAATTTTTTTGTTTAAGAATTTTATTTTATTTAGAGTTATTTTTTTATTAATTTTTTATTTTTTTATTTTTTCTTTTCAAATATGATTTGATTTTTTATTTTTCTCTTCTAACTTTTGTATAACTTATTTTATTATTTTGTTTTCCTTTTTTTGTTATTTTATTATCAAACATTTCTTTTTCTCTTTTTCCTTTTCATGTTTTTTTTTCACTATTGAACTCTATCCAAAAGTTCTCCATGTGAAGTTTTCTTCCTTTCCACCTTTTCTTTATCTAAGCGCTTATGGTGATAAGGATATGCGTACTTACAATACCATGATTTGACACTATTTGGTTTGGGTTGTGCCTCTTGATTCTTTATTCTCTGAAAAAGAATTCAAGAATAATTTTAAGAATAATTTTAGATTTAATTTATACACAAGTGCTATTTCCCAAGCCATGCATAAGAATTTATAATTAATAGTAAGGGAATAGTTTTTGTTTTTGTTTTTTTTTTTATTTTATAATTGTTTAAATAAGAGTTAATCTATCTAGAATAGTCGTGCAACAAAATTCAGAAGTGACCCACTTGTTAAGTACACACCTTGGTATATGATTTGGGGTTAGTTAGTTCCATAAATTCCATAAGTTTGGTTTACAATTAATGTACTATTCTATTATTAATATCACAAATTATATATAGTCCATAGACAATTTAGGGTTTCAATTGTATAAAATCAATGAAAACAATAAGACTATGAAATGATCCCAAATTTAGAAAATTATCATTTATATTTCCCTTCGCATAATCCCTTCTAGAAAACCAAAATAGGACTCCCAATAAGAATGCAATTCCATTTAAGATATGGAATAGGATTAGCTATATGAACAATACTTATAAAGTATGAAACCATGTAAAATCCTTGGAGGTTTTCTTGAGAAGTCCCCTTCACTCTAAATATTACCTTAAACATATTATATAACAACATAAATCCCCAAATTAAAAATATATTAAATTTTAACATTTCATGCATTATAGGCACCCAAGTCTCTTTAAATAAGCATATGTTTTCAAATTTTTACAAATCATAGGAATTGTATATCTAAAAGGATGTCAAATGAGGTAAATTGGATAAAGCCCAATGTCATTATCTCTAAAATTTGTAGGTAAGATTATTACTTTTTTTGTGTTTTTGGAAAACTATATAATTTTTTTGAATTCTATCATAGGTTTAATGATTATTTTTTTCTTAGGGCATATCAACATATAATATTGTTCTTTATCTCTAACTTGGAAAGATGCCATGCATCTCTGATTGTCTAGATGTTTGAATTATTGAAAGTTTCAACAAATTATACTTATCTTATGTGTGTGAATTTTTGAGAATTTTATTTATTGATAAAATTTTAACCATAAAATATTTGACAATATGTTTTTGAAACTACAAAAATTTCTAAAAAATTATTACAAATTTTTCCCATTTTTATTTGCTATCTAAAATTTGATCAAATTATTTAATATATATATACATAATTTTTTTTTTTTTCAAATAATTTCGTGATCTAAATCTTCATAATCCATAATCCATTTAATCATTTAATACTTAATTACTAAGTGGCTTAAATATTATCTTTTACTATTTTCTAAAGCATATACGTTAAATGGATATTTCTCTTTTCTTAATAGCCTAGATGGTAGAGAGTAGGCTGCATCTTTAAAGATTCAATATATTTTTCCTTAGTGTGGACTACTGTTTAACCATATAACTAAAGATATTAATGTACTGTTTAACCATTTAACTAAAGATATTAATGTAATTTGGCTTGTTTGGGACTCCGTGTACTTCTTATATATTAATATCCTCTGTCATGAATATTTTTAATTATTTGAAAATATATATTGTGGGGCGAAACAAAATATGTACGTATGGACTCATTGTAATTGAAAGTAAGAACCAAGTAAGGTTTAATTCATTGATTAGAAATACTCACCTAATAACCTTTGTGTCCTCTGTCATGAATATTTTTAATTATTTGAAAATATATATTGTGGGGCGAAACAAAATATGTACGTATGGACTCATTGTAATTGAAAGTAAGAACCAAGTAAGGTTTAATTCATTGATTAGAAATACTCACCTAATAACCTTTGTGTTTCTGAATTTTATAGTTTAACTGTAAATTAAATTTACTTTTTAGGATAAAGTATCATGTTATCAGAAATATTTGAACTTTATTAGTGAATATGAGTGAATTTATGCAATATTTATAAATCAAAATGAATGTTTATTAAGACGGGAGGATGGTAATATTTGTTATCCTAATATTCGATTTGAAATAAAAATTAGAAAAATAATTTTAAAATATGTATTAATTTAATAATAAATTAAATATAATAAATATATAATTAAACAAATTATATTTCAAAAATAATAATTTAATGCTTTAATTTTTTTAAACACTATTAAAAATAATTTAATCTTTTTAATTTCTTTTAAACACTACTAAAGATAATAAGATAAAATTGAGTATTTACTTAAAGAGTTATAACTTGACCACTGAAATTAGTGAGGATCTTATATTTGTTAAATTAGAAAAACTTATTTGGTGATACTGAATAGAAATGTATCTAAGAATATTGACCTTCTCCTCGAGAACGAAAAGACAATGCATCTGATGGATGGCTTTTGATTGATATAATGAGTCTCAAACTAGTACAGTGATTACACATTGAAGTGAAAGTCGTTTCGAATTGAATGTCGAAGATTTCCCATGATCATATTTAATGCAAATGACCTATGAATGGGGGCACCATATTTATATAGTTTGATGTTACATCAATGGCTAACCTTCTCGATTGATGTTACATCCATGGCTGCCCAGTTACAACTATCATAAACGCTGAGAGATAGGTGTTACTCTATATTCCAGGCCTTTAGTATGCCCTCTTCTTTTGTAAATCTAGGGAGCATCTAGCACTTGCCATCAAAGGCATATTCAAGAGCATGATTAAAAGGCATAGTCAATCATGTACCTCAGCTACTCAAGAAGAAAACTAGCCACACCAAAAAGCCCACAAGGATGACTCTAGCTAAAGTAACTCTAGTCCTCCCAATCTTAATTTCGCTCAAAGAGCTGGGCATGATTAATTATATTTTAAATATGGATCTTAGTTGTGTAATATTTTCAATCCATAATTGCAGAGAGTCAACCAACCAGACTTTCATTTAATTTTCTGCAATCTCTCACTTTAATCCAACTTCTGAATGTTGTTATATAAATCCTAAACAAAAGCACAGGGAGAGTTTGCCCTGATACTATTTCTCATGCAGAATTCTCCATCATATGATTTAGAGTCCTTGGAAGAGAATGGTGTCAATCACTATCACACCGCATCTCAAACCTCAATTGGCAATAGTGCCGATCACACCACGTCTCAAAGGATATATCATAAATGCTGAGGGATAGGTGTTACTCTGTCTTCAGGGCCTTTAGTATGCCCTCTTATTTTGTAAAGCTAGGGAGCATCTAGCCCTTGCCATCAAAGGCATATTCAAGAGCATGATTAAAAGGCAGAGTCAATCATGTACCTGGGCTACTCAAGAAGACACCTAGCACCACCAAGAAGCCCACAAGGATGACTCTAGCTAAAGAAACTCTAGTCCTCCCAATATTCATTTCTCTCAATGAGTTGGGAATGATTAATTCTATTTTGAATATAGATATCAGTTGTGTAATATTTTCAATCCATAATTGCAGAGAGTCAACCAACCAGATATATTAGTTTGTATTATTCTGGGAGACATATTAATACAGGTGCATGTTTTGTTTAGAGTGCAATGGTGGATTTGCTAGGTCTCCACCACTAAGCTCCAGATGATGCTCTTTGTTTGAGACATTTTGTTGTTCGTTGAGACCAAAAACCTCCTTCAGAACTTTAACGATGGTTGTTTCCACTTTCGCTTCAAAATTTTCTACCTTGTATTCCAACTTCTCCATTTTGGTGATTATCAAATCCATTGTTACATGCAGGCATTCCACCTCTTTTTTTAGATCACCAAGTTGATTTGAAATCAAAAGAAAGTGGGGAAAAATCTTGCTGATTAGCTTCTCTCCTATATTAGATATGAACTCTAAGACTTCCTTTATCGTCATGTCGAGTTGCTCGTCTAGGGATTTATCAATATAATTCCTAGAAGTTGAGACCATACTGTCTTCCCTTGACTTTCTAATAATAATCAATTGCACTTGGAAATTTTGTATCCAACCCTTTATATCGTTGTTTGGGCCCGAGACAAATACATAGGAGATCTTCTCACGTTCAGTGCTTACATCATGTCCTCACTCATAATGAATTTGAAGATCCATTGCTAAAACAAACAATTTGATAGCACACATGAATAAAGGTGACCAATCCAACTATGAAACAATACTATCAGGTCCCACCCTGATATAGGAAGTTAACATTTTATCATTGTTTCTCCACTTGTGATGATACCTATCCATACTCCTCATGTGTTTCCATCTAGTTTCTTGATTAGTGGGCTCCTTCATCCTAAATTGACAATCCTCGAGACTCTGTTTCTTGGAATTAAAAACATTTTTATGCGGATTGTTATAACTTAATTTCTTCTTAATGAGGTTCATTGGGACTATCCTCCCTTGAAGGGGTGCAATCATATGATATGGCATACATATATCTTATTTTGGTCATCCACATTCATTCCTTGTGTCAAGTTAACTCCAATATTGGCCTAGTCATCTTCTAAAGTTAATTGATCAGTATCAGAAAACTAAATCACAATAAGTGTATGGAAGAATTTTATCACATTAGATAAATAAGGGGACTAGATAATAAACAAATCTAGCAAGTACCTGTTAAAACATACCAAGGGAAATTACCTTTGACAATGATATAAAGTAGTTTAAATTTTAGAACCCTATGGTTGACAACACATAAACCCAATATTCCACAGAGAGATTACTTTGCATGATGCGACAACAATTTAAGATAGTGCATTGCCCTTTGTAATATAATCCAGAAAAAATTCATCTTTTACCCAAAAGAGGATCTGAGTCAGATTTATTTTCGAACGCAGAGGTCAGAGAGAAAAAACCTTCTAGCTAGATCTATGTATTATTCATCTGTATGGATTGTCACTATAGCTAGTGTTGATGTGTATAACACTATTTTTGTAACATAAAAGCCTTCATGATTTAATAATTCCATTGATACAAAATATGTGCTTCAACACTGATTAATTGTTAGAGTATGGGTAATCTCCACTTAAGACCACATGGTGACCCACTACCTGATGTATTGAGTGCTTTAATTTTCTTACATATGGGAAATTTAACCACTTTATTATTTATGACTAGGTTGGCCTAGTCACCCTCTTGGAACTAGTACCCAACCCTAGAAGGATGTGAATAAATTCATGCACACTCATTTTTACAACATATTCATTGATTATTTCAATCCAGTGCATATTTACCAAAGTAAAGCTCTCTATTTTGCTCTCTCATGCTATTTTGATACAATTAATATTGTTGTTTTGTCAAATGTTGTAGTAAATCTCAAGGGTTGCTACATGATTGTATTATAGTTTGATGAAGAGATTACCACAGATCTTCGACCTGTGTTCTCAACATGATATCAATGTGGCGCTTCCTGCTCTGGCTAGTAGTATTTATAGGGCTATCTTAGGTCTAAAAAATATGGTTCTCAACCATTTTTTGGGGAGCACAAACAGAATTCTAGGTTTTTCTACCCTCTCTGCCACCAATACTCTCCATTATTTTATGTCTATTCGTTTTCCCAACAAATTTGAGGGTTCTTTATTGCATATTGGTGCTCTTCTAAGGTGGCACACCATATCGTTTCATCTACCATGAAAATTCCTTGGACTTTGATTAGCAGTTTCCATGCATGCTTAATATGCTTAATATGCATTGCTTTTCAAATGTTGATTTCACAGTTTAATATAAACTGATGATAAATTATTTAAATAATTTATATACGAAATGATGCTTGTTTGTTAGGAACACTTCTTGTTTGTTCAGCACCATAGATACAACCTCGTTGGTTTCACTAGTGTAAATATATAGTGGGTTGGGTTAGGTTGGGTTGGGTTGAGTGGGGTGGGGTGATTCTGACAATAAACGTAAACCCTTATTCTAAAGCATCTCATAATTTACAATAGCAAGAATATGTAGTGATCCATATGTTGTCACAGTGGCAGCTACCCTTCTCGATGGATGTTACATCCATGGCTGCCTAGTTACACCTATCATAAATGTTGAGGGATAGGTGTTACTCTGTCTTCTGGACCTTTAGTATGCCATCTTATTTTGTAAATCTAGGGAGAATCTGATATAAAAATCACCCTTGAGTGACCTCCGTTAGTTAATTAATGAATGAAGGTATTACAAACTCATTTGTTGGTGTGTGTCTATGTTATTTTAGGCAATGGATTGATGAGATTACAAAATACAAAGACACTTGAAAATGGAAACAACAGAGAAACACAGTAAGAAAATACAAGAACACAACAATTAATAAGGAGTTCATCCTATCCTCCAGGGCTACGTCTTCGGTCCAGCTCCCAGTGGTGGCCTTCTTTTATTGTGTCTTTAAAGCAAAGAATTACAATGAGGAGCTCACTTGGAGTCTCCTGAAACAGATAAGGTTTGGTAGGGTGGCTCTTGGATCCCCCAAGCCACTAGAGTGCACAGACTCTCTTCCTATCCAAGTCTTGACCTCTTTGGTCTTCAATGGGAAGAGCCCAATGTGGTGCTCAATGCCCGATAGATCCTCTTAGGGATTGCTCAATGCTGCCTTATGCTGCAGGTTAGCTCGGCTCTCTGTCCTTCTGCAACTTGCTTCACTGTCTTTTCTTTTCTCTGTCTTTGTCTTCTTCTCTCTGGTTCTTCCTTTCTCTAGTCTTTTCTATTCTCTGTTCATGGCTTTAAAGCCAGTCGATCTCATGTCTGTTCGATTCCCCTTCCACCTCCGTCGAATCACCTACTACTATTCACTTGGAATCCCCCGCCTCTGCGTCATGGTCATTGGTTCATAGGGAGTGGCCACTTGTCCTCTCGCGAACTGTGCTAGCTCTTCCTCGTTAGTTTGGTTTTTCGGTTACGTCGGGAAATGACTCATCTGCCACCTCAGCGGTCAAATCGGACCTCAAATCCTTATAGATCGCGGATTAATCCCCTACCAAATCTGGTTCTTTCATCGGGCGCGATCTTAGCCATTAGATCTGGAGCCCCCAGATCCGATGTCTTCGCGCATTTTGTGCAGTTGACTTGGTCAACTGTTAGCATGTGATGAGTGGCAGTTTTCTCTCTCCTCTGCCTGCCATGCGTTGAGTGTTGAATGGAATCGCTAGGTTTCAGCCAAATCTTCTTACCGCCTAAGGGTGCCCTCGATATACTACCGGTTTTGGAGCACGGGTCCCGCCTTTAGCCTTTAGCCTTTCCCCACGGTTTTCTTGGCTTCCATGCAACTGAGCACTTTGGGGCTTTCCTTCTCGAGGGGTTTTGCCCAATTTCACATCAGAAACAGCCTCCTTTTCTCGATCCGGGCTTCCCAGGTGCCAGTTTCACCTCCTACGTGGTCTCCATGGGCCTCGGTCAATGCACTTCAACTGAGGTCCTCGTCATTCCTCACTGGCTGCCAACTGCCACTATTCAATGGTCTTCCTGATCACTTTGTGCTCTTGAATTTGAAGTTTTGTCCTGATTTGATACAGTCATGTTGCTTTGATTATTCTTCATGGATCTAATTTGGATCACGACCTTCCCACTGAAAAAGCTTTTGGACCACCAAAAGTTGGTTTTCAAGCACCGACTAAGTGAGGGTACAATTGTCTCACTTGTCCAATCTCTATCCACTTTGCAATGCTTGGCTTTGAACCCTTGAGCCCTACTCTAAGGTGCTCAACATCTCCTCTGTGCGTCGTCCTCACCTTCCTATCCAAAACTGTGTCTTCCTGCAATTCATTAAGATATTCAGGCAGTAGGTCATCAATAGAAGGCAATTGACTCCGCTCTTCAGGATCCTCAATCATTGAAGGTTCAAACAATCTCAATCAATCTGCATTTACGACTGAGTAGATTTGCATGTAAGCTGGTAGATCAAGCCGAAAAGCATTCTCACCAATCTTCTCAAGTATCCTAAAAAGTCCATACCTGATAGGCTTTAGCTTTTTACCTTCACCTTGCATCATGTCCTTGTTGATATACAGCCAAACTTGGTCGCCAACTTGGAATCTATGCTCCATCCGATGCTTGTCATGCCTTGCCTTGTATTTGGCTTGGATCCTTTCCAGCTGTTCTTGTACTGCCTGTTGGATCTCCTGGATTTGTTCAATGAACCTAGTTGCCCTGTCCACATCACTATGTCCCTCAATTGTGGTATCTTTATCAAAGCCCAAATCCAAAGGAGACATTGGTGTGAAACCAAAACAAGTCTCAGAAGGAGATCTCTGTGTAGGAGAATGTTTTTCTCTGTTGTAAGCATGCTACACATAACAAAAATGTTCATCCCAAATCTTAGGATGTTTGCTACAATATCCTCTAAGTAACTGGATCACTGTCATGTTAACTACTTCTGTCTGGCCATCAGTTTGTGGATGAAAAGTTGTGCTTTTCTTTAGTTTGGTGTCCATCAGTTCCCACAGACTTGACCAAAACTTCCCCACAAACCGGGTGTCTCAATCAGATACAATGGAAGTGGGTAATCCAAAATGAACCCATACATGTTAAAAGAACAGTTTTGCAGTTTGTTCAGCTATAATCTGTTTGTTACAAGGTATCAAAATACACATTTTGTTGAACCTATCCACAACAACATACAGATAATCATGACCTTTCCTAGATTTAGGCAGTCCTCCAACAAAATCCATGGAAACACTTTCCCAAGGGTCAGAAGGAACTGGTAATGGAGTGTACAAGCCTAGTGTTCTATTGCTGGGCTTGCTTTTAGCACACATAGTACACCCTTTTACATATCTAGAAATTGTCTCATTCATTTTTGGCCAATAACAAAATCTTTGCAGCTGTGCAACTATTTTACTTACCCCAAAGTAACCTGATATTAGAGAAGTGTGTGTTTCCCTAATTATCTTCACTCTCTCAGTTTGTGGAATGCAGAGTTTCCCACAATGGTATAAGATTTGGTCCTTTACATGATAATCCAATTCTTCTACTCGTTTTCCTTGACTTAAAGTTGCATATACATCCTTAAAGTATATATCGTGAGCATATTGTTCAATGTAGCCTTCATGTAGCACAAAATTATGCTTAAGTATAGTAGATGCATTTATAATACATCTAGATAACATGTTTGCAACTTTATTGTGTATGCCCTTTTTATATCTGATGACTAAATGAAACTGTTGTAGAAAACCCATCCGTCTGTAGTGTCTTGATTGCTACAACTTAGTTTGGGAGTGTAGATATTGAAGTGGTTGATGATCAGTATGTATTACTATCTCTTTGCCAATTAAGTAATGTTTCCACTTTTTCACACTCTGAACTAATGCATACAATTCTTTATCATATGTAGGATAGTTAACTACAATAGGATTAAAAGTCTCAAAATGATAACATATGGGTTTACCATGCTGTGTCAACACTGCTACCATGGCATAGTCACTGGCATCCATTTGGATCTCAAATGGTCTTTGAAGATCAGGCAGTGCTAGTACAGGTGTTGTACTAATCTTTTCTTTCAAGGTGTCGAAGGCTTTCTAATGTTTGCCTTCCCACTAAAACACCTTGTTCAATCCTGTTAAAGCATGTAAGGGAGCTGCAATTGAGGAAAAGTTAGAAATGAACTTCTTCCAATATTGTGCTGCCCCTAAGAAGCTTCTCACTTCTGTAGCAGACTTGGGTTTAGGCCAGTTTACAATGACTGCCACTTTAGAGGGATCTATTTGCAATTCACCACCCCCTACTATATGACCCAAATAATTCAGAGATGTTTTGCCAAATTCACATTTTAAGAGTTTAAGATGAAGTTTTTCTCTTTTCAAAACATCTAATGTTTGCTTAACATGCTTTAAGTGTTCTTCCCACATTTTACTAAAAATCAGAATTTCATCCAGATACACAATAAAAAAATCATCAAGAAATGGTTTGAGTACATCATTCATTAATGTCATGAAAGTAGCAGGAGCATTAGTTAAGCCAAAAGGCATAACTTGCCACTCATACAATCCCTGCTTTGTTTTGAAAGCAGTCTTCCATGCATATTGTTCTACAACTCTGACCTAATGGTATCCACTGTGCAAGTCTATCTTGGTGAAATAAACAACTTCTTTCAATTGATCTAAAAGATCATCTATGCGAGGAAGGGGATAATGATTTTTGATTGTTATCTTATTCAGTGCTCGGTAGTCAATTCACATACTCCACGAGCCATGTTTCTTTCTCACCAAAACGATTGGTGACCCACATGGTGGTGTGCTAGGCCTAATCAACCCTTTCTCGAGCAACTCCTACACTTGCTTCTTGATTTCAACATTCTCTAAAGTAGACAACCTATACATTCCAATGTTAGGCAATGGAGCATCTTGCTGCAAAATAATATCATGTACTATTTCCTTTTTGGGTGGCAGACCTTTAGGTTCTTGAAACAAGATATCATACTTTGAAACAACCTTTTCTATATCAGCTTGTTTTTTAGCATTACAACCCTCAAATACATTGGTTTTTTCAAGTTTCTTTTCCTTTACAACCATCAGTAAGAATTGTTTGCATGAATTTATCATTCCTTTCATCTGCCTTGAGTTTATGAGAGTATAATTATTCTTGAGTTGATGAGCTCTTCCAAAGTATTTGATTCCATCTTTGAAAAGTAGATGCTTGTTCTCAGCTCTATAGAAAATAGCTTTTCTATCATAGAAGTAAGGACTTCCTAAAACAATTCCACATATATCCAAAGGAATTATGTCTAACTCAACCTCATCTACAAATGCTGACCCAAAAGAAAACTTGAGTTTGCACTGTCTAGTCACTTGTAGTTGTGCTTTATCATTCAACCATCCTAATGGGTATGGTTTCTTGTGAGGTGTAAGCTAATCCCAATGTCTTTACAATTGCTTCAGAAATTAAATTTACTTGTGAGCCACTATCAAACAAAGTATCAATCTTTTGATGTTTGGAAATAACTCAAATATGGAAAAGCTCGTGTCTTTTTTTCTCGTTTTCTTCATCAATAATATATTGTGAAAAATTACTAGTAGATGTTTCAAAATTCTTACCTTTTATACCTGTGGCAATAGTTGTTTCATCTCCCGATTCTGACCCCAAATCTTTCTGAATAGTTCTAGCAGTCTTCTTCTTCTTGCCCTCGAACTTCTTAGGTCTTAGCTCTGGATGCAGAATCCAACAATGCTCATCATCATGCCCATCCTTTTACAGTGAGTGGATGAAGCTTTGCTCTTCTGTGCAGTGTTAGCCTTCCTTGATTTCCATTTCTTCTTTATTTTCTCCTTTCTCTTGCTTGTAGTGGGTTGGGATGGTCCCCCAACTTCTAGATTTCCATTCTTTCCTCTAGCTCCTAGATGAGTAGCTTGTACAAATACCTCATCTATAGTAGTGGGATTAAACATGAGGATGGTATGCCTCATGTAGCTGTGTAGACCACCAATGTACTTCAAAAGAGTTTTAGGTGAGTCTAATGAGATTCCTAGAATCAATGCTCTCTTTCTAAATTCTTGAGTGTACCCTTGCACACTTTTCCCTTTCAATTGCCGAAGATTTTACCAACTCATCATGGCTTTTTGCATGTAGGCCAATGGATAGAACTACTTTTTGATTGCAAAAACAAATTCACTCTAGACAGAGATGGTCTTACCATGTCTTTTCATGTCAGCTTGGGTTTTGCCTTCCCACCAAACCATGGCAGTGCCTCCTAGGCGTAGGCTTGCCAGCTGAATCTTACTCTTGTCTGAGTCGATATTCTGCACTCTGCAATAAACATCAATTTTTCTAATCCAATTGTCCAACTTTTCTGCATTAACCTCTCCATCATATATAGGTAGATCAAATTTAACATCTAGTTTGATCAAAGATGCTTTCTTGTTATGTACAGGGCTATTAGGAGGTGTGAGAAAGCATTCCTCTTTCCCTTTTCCTTTGGAGTGGTCATGGAAGTGAGACTCATCTTCTCCTCTGTCTTGTTTAGAGCCTGATGAATCTTCATCCTTCTGCTTTCTAATGTCCCTATACATTTCTTCTACCATGGACTTTATGGCTAGGAAACTTTCTATGAATTGAGGGTCTGTCCCCATAGAACCTTCCTTTGACGTTGTCCTCCGAGGATAGACTCTCCTAATTTCAGGATTAGTTTCAACCAACTCTCTTTCTCCTAATCGGAGCTTTGATCTAGTGAGCTTTCAATAGCTAAACCAACACAAGCTTGTCTAACCTTACAGCCTAGAGCTCTGATACCACTTGATCTGAAAATCACCCTTGAGTGACCTCAGTTAGTTAATTAATGAATGAAGGTATTACAGACTCATGTGCTGGTGTGTGTCTATGTTATTTTAGGCAATGGATTGATCAGATTGCAAAATACATAGACACTTGAAGTGGAAAACAGCAGAGAAGCACAGTAAGCAAATACAAGAACACAACAATTAATAAGGAGTTCACCCTATCCTCCAGGGCTAAGTCTCCGCTCCAGCTCTCAGTGGTGGCTTTCTTTTATTGTGTCCTTAAAGCAGAGAATTACAATGAGGAGCTCACTTGGAGTCTCTTGAAACAGATAAGGTTTGGTAGGGTGGTTCTTGGATCCCCCAAGCCACTAGAGTGCACAGACTCTATTCCTATCCAAGTCTTGACCTCTCTGGTCTTCAATGGGAAGAGCCCAATGTGGTGCTCAATGCCCGATAGATCCTCTCAGGGATTGTTCGACACTGCCTTATGTTGCAGGTCAGCTCGGCTCTCTGTCCTTCTGCTTCTTGCTTCATTGTCTTTTCTTTTCTCTGTCTTCGTCTTCTTCTCTCTGGTTCTTCCTCTCTGTGGTCTTTTCTATTCTCTGTTCATGGATTTAAAGCCAGTCGATCTCATGACTGTTCAATTCCCCTTCTACCTTCGTTGGATCGCCTACTGCTATTCACTTGGAATCCCCTGTCTCTGCGTCATAGTCATCGGTTCATAGGGAGTGGCCACTTGTCCTCACGCGAACTGCACCATCTCTTCCTCATCAGTTTGGGTTTTTAGTTACGTCAGGAAATGACTCATCTGCCACCTCAGCGGTCAAATCAGACCTCAAATCCTTATAGATCACGGCTTAATCCCCTGTCAAATCCGGTTCTTTCATCGAGCACAATCTCAGCCGTTAGATCTGGAGCCCCCAGATCCAACATCATTCACTCATTTCACGCGGTTGACTTGCTCAACCGTTAGCATGCGATGAGCGGCGACTTTCTCTCTCCTCTGCCTACCATGTGTCGGGTGCTGAATGGAATCGCTAGGTTTCAGCCAAATCCTCTTACCGCCTAAGGGTGCCCCCGATATACTGCCAGTTTTGGAGCGTCGGTCCTGCCTTTATCCTCTAGCCTTTCCCCACGGTTTTCCCAGCTTCAATGCGATCGAGAGCTTCTGGGCATTCCTTCTCGAGGGTTTTTGCCCAACCGCGCATTAGAAACGGCCTCCTTTTCCTAATCTGGGCTTTCGAGATGCCAGCTTGCCTCCTGCACGGTCTCCATGGGCCTCGGTCAGCGTGCTTTGACCAAGGTCCTCATTGTTCCTCGCTGGTTGCCAACTACCATTGTTCAGAGGTCTTCCTGATCACTTTGTGCTCTTGAATTCAAAGTTTTATCCTGATTTGATACAATCATGGTGCTTTGATTATTCTTCATGGATCCAATTTGGATAACCATCTAGCCCTTGCCATCAAAGGAATATTCAAGAGCATGATTAAAAGGCAGATTCAATCATGTACCTGGGCTACTCAAGAAGACAGCTAGCCTCACCAAAAATCCCACAAGGATGACTCCAGCTAAAGAAACTCTAGTCCTCCCTTGAAGGGGTGCAATCATGGGATATGGCATAGAGATAGATTATTTTGGTCTTCCACAATCATTTCTTGTGCCAAGTTAACTCCAATATTGGTCTGTTCATCTTCTAATCGATTGGTATCCATTTTAATATGGCAGAGACCAAACCTCTCAAACTTATCTAAAAGGAGATTTATTCAGCGGTATATTGGAGGAAAGTCATTCCCCCTACAATCCTTCATCTTATGACATTTTTATACTTTTTTGTATAGTAATTAATTAGTCTTCAAATACACTTATGTTTTGTTCATAGTGCAATGGTGGATTTGCTAGGTCTCCACCACTCAACTCCAGATGATTCTCTTATATATATATATATATATATATATATATATATATAAGGAATGTATTTATATATATAAGTTTTTGAGAAATATTATAGAGATGTTGGTAAATTTAGTAAGACTACATGATGTGAATTTAGTAGCTTGTGAAGTTTGAATAGGTCTACATTCACTACATGCATTTTAATCACAGAACTGCCTCAATGAAATTAGTATTACATGCATAAAAGCTTAAACCAACATATTTTATAATAATTTCATGATTTTACATGTTTTCATATGTTTCAACATCTATTTATGTAATGATCCTAACTAGTGTCCACAAACTTTTATTCGTACATTTCTATTATATTATTCTATACAAAATGGCAGACCAGGTATTTATGTTGCTTTTTGTATTTCTAGTATTTATGCGGTTGATTTAGTTAGAGGTACTATTATTTTTAGAAATAACTTTAAAATGATACTTAAAAAGTTTATTTGTGACTAGTTAGATGCTTGTTGGAACACTCTGATAAGCTTGCCTCAAAGTGTTGGACAGATCTTCAATGCTCACTAAACACATTGGTAGAGTTTTGTTCAAGGTTTTGAACCTAGATCTCAATTTTTTTCATATCTAATTCCTATAGAAGCACTAAATACTACCTTGAAACAAAAAAAAAAACAAAAGTCCAAACAATCAAGTGATTAAAGAGCCAAAAAATACACTGAAAAACTACATATTCATATATTCACTCCCTAGGTTTATTCATTGGTCATGTTCTCTTGAGAAAGAAGTAATACCCAAGTTGAAAATTGCAGTCTTATTGTTTAAAAAACATGGTGCACTCAAGGAAATAGCACATCGTCATCTGAATATTCGGATGAATGGGCAACAAGACCTACTCTAGGTATAGATGAATACTTCAATGAAATGAAATATTGCAGTTGCGAAATTGCCAAAATAGAAAACTAAAGAAGCGAAGGCTTGTTGGTATCCATAGATTGGACCTTGGAGTTTATATATAAGAGGTACATTATAATTAACAAATTGTTATTCTTATAATAAATAAATATGCACATTATTTAATACATTATTATTGATCGTTTCATTTGATTTTTTTATTTATGAAAAGCTGCTTCCAGTTTCAAATATTCCTGACGAACCAATGAATGATATTGATAATAGCGACTCTCAAGATGAAGGAAAAGACACATTTATGGATGAAGCCACTTCACAGATAAATGAGGCTAGTGTCAATGAATTTATCCAAGACTTCTACACATCGTTTGAAGAAGTCCTTGATTCACCCCTAGCTCATTTGGCTAGGACACCTCTTTATGCAAATGCTGAATCTTCTATTTTGGCAGAACTTATGTTGTTGTTGAACTTGAAGGTTACACATGGATTGACAAATACATGCTTTACTGATATATTAAGGTTGGATTGATATCCCTATAAATTAATTCTCTAGATGTCTTAAAATTTTTGAATATTGTGTATACTTATAAAAATCATTTGTTGCACTATGCAGACTTTTGGCAAACAAAATACTTCCAAAGGACAATAAGTTTCCTCATTCTCATAGAGAAGCATTTTCAATAATGAAAGACATTGGAATGGGGTAAAAGACATATGATGCATGTCCAAATGACCATATATTGTACTATGGAAATAATCAAAATTTACAACAATGCCCAAAGTGTCACACAAATAGGTATCGTCAAGATCAATTATTGAAGAAGGTTCTTTATAAGTATTACGACACATTCCACTAAAGCCAAGGTTTGAGAGAATGTTCAAATGCAAGGAGTTAGAAAAATATATGGATCATCATGCACAAGGGAGGAGCCAATATGGTGTCATGTGTATGGTTGTGCATAGTAAATATTGGAAAGGTATTGAGGTAAAATGGCCACATTTAAGAAATGAGCCAAGGAATGCAAGAGTTTCTCTACCAATGGATGGCGTAAATCCTTTTGGAGATCTTAGAACAACATATTCTGTTTGACCAGTGTTAATTTTAAAAAACAATCTCCCCCCTTGGATGGCAATGAAAAAGGAACATGAAATGCTAACTCTTATCATACCAGGTACTAGAACATGTCAACGCAATGCTTTCTTGAAGATTATATAAAAATATTTCAATTCAATTAATCTTAATAAAGAACTCTTTGTTCACTTAGGGAAATATCAGGTAAAGGATATGGATGTATACATGGAGCCCCTCATTGATGATCTTTGTGAATTATGGGATGGTGTAAATATGTTTGATGTATCAAGACCTATCAATGATAGAAACTTCCTATTTCATGCGATTCTTATCTGGACAATTCATGATGCCCCGGGGCTCTCAATTTGTTGTGGTAATATAATATAAATTACATTTATAAGTATTATGTTCATTTTAACATTTACTAAATATGGGTTCCAATCTTATTTTAGGACTACAAACAAAGGGGAAACATGGTTTTCCATCATGTGGGACAAAATTGTTGCATAGGAAGTCAAGGGATCTCAATAAAACTGTCTATGGTGAGTATCGACAATTCTTACCACAAAATCATCACTATTGAGTGCATGATAAACATAATTTCAATGGAAAGGAAGTGGAAATGACGAAGCCAATAAAGATGAACCCTACTAGGTTGAAAGAGATGTATGATGAAAAAGAAGGGTCAGGTTTTCCCCTAGGAATGAAAATACTCTATTTTCTACAAATTAGAATATTATGGGAGTTTTCCAATAACCCACCTATTCGATACTATGCACATTGGGAAAAATGTGGCAGAGTGCTTGTGGAAACATCTAAATGGAAATAACATTGAAGCACAAATAAAGTTAAGAAAGGACCTTCAAGTTGCCAATATCATGTCGAACATGTGGTTGCACGAAGACAAATCATATGTTCATGCTCCATGGAGATTTACATCAAATGAGAAATAAACCATCATTTCTACTATGAAAAGTATAAGATTTCCTTTTGGCTTTGGTGCGACATTAAAAAACTTATTCACACAAAATGGATCAGAGTTCTCTGGCCTGAAAACAAATGATTGGTATAATTGAATAAAGGTAACATTGTCACATGTTATATTTGTTGGAAACGTAATTAGAAAATTGTATATCCTAGTGATAATATCAGTTCATGCATATTTGAACATGGTTATTTGTTAATAGTCATGCTAGTATTGTGATAAAATCAGCTCAGGCATATTTGAACCTGGTTATTTGTTAATGGTCAGGTAGTATGTGTTGCCTGTAGAAATACCAAGTAATTTTGACCACAATGTCACTTTGACTATTTACAAATTATGTAAATAACTGAGGTATTTTTCAATCCATCATGCATACTCTTCCATTACTCTTATCATTTGAAGTGCATCATTTGTTATGCCTTTATATGAGTTTCTACTTTTAGTTTACAATAAATAACAAGTCTTTATTGTAATACTTGTAGGTGGGTCTCATCTAAAGAGATACATTGGGATGACTTGAAATATTGGAAGAGGAATGTTTCACTTTTGATGTGTGATATTCAAATGTGATTCCCTCCAAGCTTCTTTAATTCTCAAGAGAAATACCTTGTACACCTAGTAGAAGAGATTGAACAGTGTGGTCCTATTCATATTCGAACAATGTGGCTTGTTGAGAGATATGTGAAGGTCTTAAAACAATTTGTGAGGCAAAAGGATCGACTATAACTGTCCATAGTTGAGGGGTACATGGTTTTCCAGGCCATGGTTCATTTGAGTGAGTACTTACCTCATTTGCATCTTGAAGCTCCGCAATTATGGAATTATAACCAATCTCAATCATTTGAAGGAGAAAAAATAGAGGGTGAAGGGACTTCAAATAAGGTAAAAGGTATAAAAAAATGTTACGAGTTATTTTTATCTTATGTTTTATATTACATTGCTTTAAATAATTATTAATTCATTGAACAAATAAATTTTTCATTGTATATGGTAAGGAGTGGGAGGCATTACATTTGTATGTTTCATACAATTCTGCCTTTTATGTTGGAGTGGATGGAGAAGTACACTGAAAAAAGAAATTAGAAGATGAAAATGCATGGGCCAATATATATAATAGACATGGTGAAAACACTACATGATGATTGCTTGCAAGCCATAAAAGAAAGTGGCTAGAGAGATGCTCATGGAATTGGCTAAAGACCAATATTTAACAACATGCAACAAAAGGGAATGATAGAGTAACACAACAACAATTGAACTTCATTAAAGGCTCTATAAATGGGGAGGTGATATATATTAATATATTGCATATATTTAATGAAGTTTTTGTTAGATTTCATATCCTTGAATCTAATTAGTTGATATTGGTATGAATTTAGGTAAGATATTACAAAGGAATGTGGAATTTTGGTCATCATTTTCACATCATAAAAGTTGATGAAAAGATAAAAACTTATGATTGTGGAGTTTCAGCATCATTTGAGGTGGAATGTTGTTCACATGCATATGATAGACAACCAATCACAAGAACACTTTGCTACTATGGAGTGTTGGAGGACATTATAGAGCTTGATTTTATGTCTTTCAAGAAAGTTATTTTTCGTGTTGAATGGTACAAGCTTATTGAAGTGGGAGAAGAAAAAACTATCTTGCTCCATAATAATGGATTCCATATGATCAATACATCTAGGTTTGAAGCCACTTTTGAACGTTATGTGTTTCCAAGTCAATGTGACCAAAATTTTCTCATTCCAAATTTAGAACAACCTGGTTCATCATTTGTGATTGATTATGATCCAAGAGGATGAAGAGTAACATTTGTTCAAGATGTAGAGGACCATGATTTAATTGAAGATGCAGAAGTTCCCCCTGAAGACATAGATGGCCAAGATGGAGATGATGAAGAATTTATTGTCAATGATGCATATAACCATGATCAAGACCAGGATGAGTTTACTGGAGTGTTTGAAGGACATGAGAAACCACATGGGCATCAAATCCATGAAGATGATGAATTCATTGATTTTAATTTACCTGTAGTTGAAGGTGATGAAGACTATGAAAATGATTGTATTCTTTTATTTGTGGATTTAGGGTCTATTAATGATGGGTATATATGCCATCATATGAGGAGATTTCATGCGAGGATGACATTTTTTGATCACTATGTATACTTTAAGATTGCTTTAAGGATTCACTACAATATAATTTTTCTTTACAAGTTAAGCATTGAGTTCTTAATTGTAATGAACATTAAGTAATTTGAATGTTTAATGTTTTACTTGTGAGGATGACATTTTTCAATCACTATGTTTACTTTAAGATGGTTGTAAGCATTCATTGCAATATAATTTTTCTTTACAAGTTAAGGAATGAGTTTTTAATTGTAATGAACATCAAGTAATTTGAATGTTTAAGGTTTTACTTGAAAGACATATATATTTGGTGTTACCGATTCTATTTTCTTATCGGTATTTTGATCAAGGTTTTCTTATTTTTATGTTATTATGTGTTTTTTTAAGAACGTACCCATGGGTGTTACCGATGCTACTATGGGGGATTCAATGATCTTCACTAGTTTTATGGAAATTTAACAAATGCACGAGGGCAAGATGTTGCTATGATGATGCATGAGGTAAGCTTGAATATTGTCTTTTATAGGTTCAATTATCTTATGTTCCTTATTATATTATGCCAATTTATGTTTGTGGAATGTAGGCAATCGCTAAAGTCATTCCAACCCCTATAACACCTTATAATACATCTAAGGTAATGCTAGTGGTAAAACTTGATCAATATTTTCGTGCATTTAGTTAAATTATTTCACTATATATTTTTATTAATATTTGTGTTTTTACTAAACGTGCATTTTGTTGGCATGCAGTATTCATTTATGCCCCTCAATACACCCAATGTTGGCATGCATGGATCGTTAATGCCCCCATATACATCTAATGTTATGAAAAATGTAAGATTCAACCATCTATTTGTGTGAGTTTGATTATGTTATTTGTTGAGAAATCTAGGGCATATATTTAATAAAGTTTTTGGATGACTCCATGATTTATGATGTTACGAAGAGATACATCATGCCTTTCAATGGATCACCCCATCCGTTTTTTCTTCTTGTACCTGCAATACTGTTTGAGCAAGTAACCCAAGCAATATATTATTCCACAACATGATGTCAAGTTACTTTTCTAGGGTTTTTATGTAATCAAGAGGTCATTTTAGGGTTTCTTAAATTCAAACCTTAGATCATACTCTTTTCCCTTTATGTCATTCTAGAGTTTATCCCATTCCCTAGAAATCAAATCATAGGGAACAAATACCTTAAGATTAAGGTTTCTAAATACTAGGGTATTTCTTAAAATATAAATCCATAAATTCAACCCTTCTACATCTTATGATGCAACCTTTAAAGAAAATAATTATACATACCTCATGGACACCTATCTGTAGTGTTTATTATTTTGGTTACCATGATTCTTTGCAATGGTACTGTACATTTCATTGCTCATTTGCCATCTTCATGACCTTCTTTTAATGAGTCTTATGAGATATTGTCATTCTATAATGAGACTTGCTTCTTCATGTGTTCATGAAACCCATGCCTCAAGCATAACAAAAATAATCTGCATTTTCCTTTTCTTACATAAATTACATAGAATTTTGATTACATATGTCATTATGAAGACCGAACCAAGTTAGATATTTCAACATTATTCATCTATTATTCCATCTTATGATTTATATTTGTGCCTTGTAGGATGTTTTTAGGGTGACTCCAACAAGTATACAATCTGTTGGTATAGAGGGTCATGTTATGCCATCTGCACCTAGACCAGAACCCCATAACATGCCCTTTACACCAAATGTGGGTCCAGTTAGCATTCTACCACTAGGACTAGAACAAGTTTCTTTGAGGAGTCTTATAGACTCACAAATAAGAATGTTTAAGGCTCCTACTAGATATTCCTGCAAATGTTCAAATCAAACAAGAAATAATTGAACAAATTCAGTTATGGGAAATGTCATTGTTGGAGAGTGTAGCTCCTACAAGAGATAAACAGTTAAAATTATTTTAGCTTTTTATAATTTCATTTGTTATGTTTAGGATAATTATTTTAGAAATGAAAAATAGTTTCATATTTTGGTTGGGTTCTTAATAGTTTCACAATTTCATTGTAAATGTAGGAAGTAAGTGACAAAGTGCCTAATGTACCTATAAGGGCATCTTCCTCAATCCCCAAGACTACAACAATATCATCGGTGACCACAAAAGGAATGAAAGAAGTTACAATCTTGCTCACTTCAGAAGGAAATGTCTTGAAGGATGAAATGGGGTTGAAATTTTATCACTTTATTTTTCGTCGTGCAGAACAATTATTTGGAAATACCATCCAAATGGATTGGAGGAAACAAGCCAATGCCAAAAAAGAGGAACTAGTTAAATATGTAGTAATAGCATTTGGTAATCCTGGATTTGATAAGGAACTTATTTTCTAGATTGTAAGTAAATACATGCACTCAAAGAGGTCCAATTTAAGGTCAAAGTTGACAAAACACTTGATGTATCCACGTCCAGCATGGATCACAAACCAAGTGATGTGGGATGAACTTATGAGATATGCCAAGTTTAAGAGGAAAGTCCTCAAAAATCCAAACTATACGCCATCTACACAAGGAGGAGCTAAGACATGCCTCTGAGATACAACAAAAGAAACCCAAGCTAGGGTGTCAAAAATTGGATCTCACAAATTAGGCTCTGGTGGATATAATAGTATTCATGGTGGTATGGTAAGTGATATTTCCATCTATTATATTTTCTAATTTAGGCAAAGTAACCATGGTCATGTTGATTAATTGTAACTTATTAGTTATTTTACCTTATAAATATGATTATCTTTGTTAATGTAGGTTCACCAGTTTCGAAAGGAAGCTTCAGAGGAAGACTTCAAATATTATTTATTACATGGTTCCCAAGGTCTTCACCAACACATGATAAATCGAGGGGAAAAATTAATTATTGGTTATGGATCTGAGTTTAGTTGTTTATAATATTTTATAAATAATGTAATAATTCAATTGGAGGTATAATGTTATTCTAACAAGTTAAAGTGTGTTGAGTATAGGAATCAGGTGAAACATCTGGGAGTGAGCATGGGGAGGAGATACAATCACATGATCATTCATTTGTTGCACACAATCATTCAATTGTCATTCCTCAACCTTGGCGGGAAACCATTGTTGAATTTCAGCGAATTGGAGACAAAAATTGTGAGGAGGGTGTTCAATGTGATGAGCATTCCACACCCATAATTAATGTAGCTCCTCCAAAAAAGAGGACAAAAAGGATTGTTATGTGTTAAATTTTAATAACTTGAACGTGCATTGCTCTAGCTTCTAAGGAGTGGACTAGGTTGTGAGGCTCCAAACATAAACTAATTCTGTGTGCAACAAAACAAATTTTGAAGATTCTTTATTTTTTTGATGAGTACTTACAGATTATGGGCATCACTAAGACTGTTGCAGGTCCTAACTTGTATTATTTATTTGATTATGATCAATTTGATATGCTTATATTTGTGTTGTATGTAGATGACCTGGTCCTCACAGTTAGTTTAAAAAACTCTATCCCATGGTGGAAGAAGAAACTGGCAAGTGAAGTTGACATGAAAGACATCAACCTCATGAATTATTTCTTGGTCTTAGAGGTTTAGCTGAGTTGAGGTGAGCTAGTCCTCGAACAAGGGTAAGTAAGCAAGCGAGATTCTAAAGAAGTTTTAGATAATGGACAATAAACCCTAGGCTACTTTTATGATACACATTTTGAAGTTATTAGTAGATTCAGATTCAGATTTGGTTGATTCGTTAGTGTACAAAAAATATATAGGTTCCCTAACATGTCTGGTAGACCTTAGAAGTCAAATTGTTGTGTGGATGAGATCCCTTGTCTCACAAACAAGGGGGGATCAGACACCAATTTAGTGTCCATCTTGGCTGCTAATATATGGTTGAGTTGAGGTTGCTGTAAATCTACTCCATGGTCTGAGGTATGCAAGGTACTTAAAGGGCACATTGACACAGTGCTTTGAGGTGCTGCATGCTTTAGTGGATTTTGACTGGGCCAGAGATGCAGGTGGTAGGAAGATTGGTTCATGGTTTTGTTTCAGCTTGGGTTCAGATATAATATCTTTGCTAGGATGGGATACCCATGTGTGCAAGTTGAAGAAGGCCCTTTTTGGGCTAAAGTAGCCTCCATGTGCTTTGTACTCATGGATTGATGAGTACTTACATATTATGGGCATCATTAAAACCGTTACAGGTCCTAACTTGTATTATTTGCTTGATTATGATAAATTTGATATGCTTATATTTGTGTTGTATGTAGATGTCTTGGTCCTAATAGTTAGTTTAAAAAAATCTATCCCATGATGCAAGAAGAAATTAGCAAGTGAAGTTGACGTGAAGGACATCAACCTCATGCATTATTTCTTGGTCTTAGAGGTTTGGCTGAGTTGAGGTGAGCTGATCCTCGAACAGGGGTAAGTGAGCAATCGAGACTCTGAAGAAGTTTCGGATAATGGGTGGTAAACCCTAGGCTACTTTTATGATACATATTTTTAAGTTTTCAGTATATTCACATTCAGATTTGGTTGATTCGTCAATATACAAAAAGTAGATAGGTTCCATAACATGTCTGGTAGAATTTAGCAGTCAAATTGTTGTGGATGAGATCCCTTGTCTCACAAACAAGGGGGGATCAGACACCAATTTAGTGTCCAGCTTGGCTGCTAATATATGGTTGAGCTGAGGTTGCTGCAAATCTGCTGAAAAATGCATGTGCCAGCCTTAGATGTGTTTTTTCTGTCCAGTTCAGTTCAAAAATTAGAATGCCATGTGGATCAGACTTAGCTAGGGCACACTATTCCACAGGTGAGGTGATCTATTATAAGCATCTGCTGCATGTAGCCTGTGTACACTTCCCTAGAGTAGAATGACGGTTTGATTAGGATGCACTAGTTAAGGTGTCCCTGCTACTTTTGTTATTCATTTAGTTTACCAAAGTTCTAAAATTAGAATGCCATGTGGATCAGGCTTAGCTAGGGCACACTATTCCACAGGTGAGGTGATATATTATAAGCATCTAGTGCATGTAGCCTGGGTACACTTCCCTAGAGTAGAATTAGGGTTTGATTAGGACGCACTAGTTAAGGTGTCCCTGTTGTTTTTTTTATCCATTTATTTTACCAGAGAGTGTGTGCACTGTTTGTCCTTTCCCAAGCTAATAAAGACAAATAGAGATGATTTTCTGAATGTTGTCAATTGTTTTGTTTTGCTATCAGTTTTCAGTTAGGATTTGAGATTTCAGATCTAGCACACAGAAGTAGTTTTGAGAGTTCCTTAATTTTGTAGGTCTATTTTCCATGTAGTGAAATTTTAACATATTGTTCTAGACATCCAAAAATTGTATGCTTCAAGTAAAGTCTAGTCAAGATTTCCTAGCCTTCTGTATGCACTAGGGATGACTTTAGACAACTTGTCTTCATCTGAATATTTTGGGGAATTCCTTTAAGTATGTAAGAGGACATAGATATTCAATACATTCTAGAAATTTTATTGCATTTTGGTTCGAAAGCATGCTACATGTAAACTGGTGTTTTAAACATGTATTTCAAGCAGATTTGTTAAGCAAATTTTTTGCTTCAGGTATGAGCACATGGGTATTATCTGCGGTATAAGAATAATTTCTTGCATTCAAAATATTATAAATAAAGAAGATATTGTAAGCCTCTCTTGTTTAACATAACTATTTTTCCTTCTTTATACCATTTCTCTAACCATTCATGAATTCATTTTTAGTGTATCAAGAGGTTTGTGATTTGTACATGGAGATGTCGTTCTAGACATGTACAAGTCTGACATGGAAAGGGTAATATTCTCAGGTAAGAGTAGCGAATATACTTTGTACCATAGTGATTTTGTTGTAGGAATAAATTGTTACATTCCTTGCAACTCAGATAGGAAAAGGTATTCATTCTATTGATCTATCGCTAAATGGGTCTGTGCTGACAGTCTTAGCCTTTTTGCTAACAATCTTTCCTTTCTTTTGTATTTTCAGAGTCGAGATGAGTACATTGTTGCGTTAGCTGTAGGAGATGGGACTCTTGGGTTTTGGAAAGTCTTTGGAGCTCCTAATACCTTAAAGAGGACGACAAAGAGTAAAGATGTGACTGGTGCTTTTAACATGTATCTCATGCATATCTGTTAAGCATATTTTCCTCCTTCAGGAATGAGCATAGGGGTATTATCTGCTCACATGGATTTAGCCAGAACCAGCTGACCTTATGGAAATATCCATATATGGTTAAGATAAGAGAGCTTTACAGGTCACACATCTAGAGTGCTGCATCTGGCAAAGGTATTCATTGTATTGATCTAACACTAAATGGATTTTGTGTTGAAAGTCTTTGTTTTGTGCTGACAATATTTCCTTTGTTTTTGTGTTGACACAATGACAACCTTTCCTTTGTATTTGGTAAGTCTTTGGAGCTCTTGATACCTTAAAGAGGACCAAGAGTAAAGATGTGGCTGGTGCTTTAAACATGTATTTCAAGCAGATTCGTTAAGAAAATTTTCCACTTCAGGTATGAGCACATGGGTATTATCTGCGGTATAAGAATAATTTCTTGCATTCAAAATATTATAAATAAAGAAGATACTGTAAGCATCTCTTCTTTAACATAACTGTTTTTCCTTCTTTATACCATTTCTCTAACCATTCATGAATTCATTTTTAGTGTATCAAGAGGTTTGTGATTTGTACATGGAGATGTTGTTCTAGACATGTACAAGTCTGACATGGAAAGGGTAATATTCTCAGGTAAGAGTAGCGAATATACTATGTACCATAGTGATTTTGTTGTAGGAATAAATTGTTACATTCCTTGCAATTCAAATAGGTAGAGGTATTCATTCTATTGATCTATCGCTAAATGGGTTTGTGCTGACAGTCTTAGCCTTTTTGCTGACAGTCTTTCCTTTCTTTTGTATTTTCAGAGTCCAGATGGGTACACTATTGAATTGGCTACAAGAGATGGGACTCTTAGGTTTTGGAAATTATTTGGAGCTCCTGATACGTTAAAGAGGACAAAGAGTACAGATGCGGCTAGTGCTTTTAACAAGTATCTCACACATATCCGTTAAGAAGATTGTCCTCCTTCAGGAATGAGCATAGGGGTATTATTTGCTCACATTGATTTAGCCAGAACCAGCTGACCTTATGGAAATATCCATATATGGTTAAGATAAGAGAGCTTTACAGGTCACACGTCTAGAGTGCTGCATCTGGCAGAGGTATTCATTGTATTGATCTAACACTAAATGGATTTTGTGTTGAAAGTTTTTGCTTTTGTGCTGACAGTCATTCCTTTATTTTTCTGTTGACACAATGACAACCTTTCCTTTGTATTTGGTAAGTCTTTGGAGCTCTTGATACCTTAAAGAGTACCAAGATTAAAGATGTGGATGGTGCTTTAAACATGTATTTCAAGAATATTCGTTAAGAAAATTTTCTGCTTCAGGTATGAGCACATGGGTATTATCTGCAATGTAAGAATAATTTCTTGCATTCAGAATATTATAAATAAAGAAGATATTGTAAGCCTCTCTTGTTTAACATAACTTTTTTTCCTTCTTTATACCATTTCTCTAACCATTCATGAATTAATTTTTAGTGTATCAAGAGGTTTGTGATTTGTACATGGAGATGTTGTTCTGGACATGTACAAGTCTAACATGGAAAGGGTAATCTTCTCAGGTAAGAGTAGCAAATATACTCTGTACCGTAGTGATTTTGTTGTAGGAATAAATTGTTACATTCCTTGCAATTAAAATAGGAAAAGGTATTCATTCTATTTATCTATAGCTAAATGGGTTTGTGCTGATAGTCTTAGCTTTTCTGTTGACAATCTTTCCTTTATTTTGTATTTTCAGAGTCTATATGGGTGCACTATTGCATTGGCTGCAGTAGATGAGACTCTTAGGTTTTGGCAAGTCTTTGGAGCTCTTGATACCTTAAAGAGGACAAAGAGTAAATATGTGGCTGGTGCTTTTTATCTCACACATATCCGTTAAGCAGGTTTTCCTCCTTCAGGAATGAGCACAGGGGTATTATCTGCTCACAAGGATTTAGCCAGAATTAGTTGACCTTATGGAAATATCCATATATGGTTAAGATAAGAGAGCTTTACAGGTCACATGTCTAGAGTGTTGCATCCAGTAGAGGTATTCATTGTATTGATCTAACACTAAATGGATTTTGTGTGAAAGTCTTTGTTTTTGTCTTGACAGTCTTTTCTTTGTTTCTGTGTTGACACAATGACAACCTTTCATTTGTATTTGGTAAGTCTTTGGATCTCTTGATACCTTAGAGAGGACCAAGAGTAAAGATGTGGTTGGTGCTTTAAACATGTATTTAAAGCTGATTCATTAAGCAAATTTTCCGCTTCAGGTATGAACACCTGTGTATTATCTGCGATATAAGAATAATTTCTTGCATCCAAAATATTATAAATAAACAAGATACTGTAAGCCTCTCTTGTTTAACATAACCGCTCTTCCTTCTTTATACCATTTCTCTAACCATTCATGAACTAATTTTTAGTGTATCAATAGGTTTGTGATTTGTACATGGAGATGTCGTTCTGGATATGTACAAGTCTGACATGGAAAGGGTAATCTTCTCAGGTAAGAGTAGCAAATATACTCTGTACCACAGTGATTTTGTTGTAGGAATAAATTGCTACATTCCTTGCAATTCAAATAGGCATCGACTTATGTTGTATTGAAGATGCTATAAGTATATCTTGCTTATCATATGTGTTTTACCTTTTTATTCCAGTGCTCTGACCATTCATGAATTCATTTAGTTTATTTAGAGGTTTGTATAGAGGGGTATATTAAACAACCAAAAACATGTTCATGTATTAGGTATAGTAGTGAAGGATTGCATTGAAGAATTTGACCACTTTTTCTTTCAAGTTGAGTAAAGGACTACTTCTCAAGTAAGAAGAGTGAATGTGATGTTCTGAAAAATGTTCAGTGTTGGCTAAGCAATTGGTACTACAGATATCTATTTCCAAAGGATATGTATTTGGCTCTAACTGGAACATATAGCCTAACCCGTATACATGGGTATGTTGAACATGTATTTTGGAAATTTAAATCTTGGTGAGGGATAGCAACAACCCGAGTATAAATTATTTTTCACCCTACTCAAGTATAAATTATGTTACCCTTATGATCCTCATTATAGGTATGTAACATGTGTGATGGAGTAAAGGAAAACATGTTCCATAAAATCAATTTTACGAAAGTATAGGAAAGGTCATGGTAGCTGTTTCACTTATTATATATTTAGATATACCATTTATTAATAACTTAGGTTGTTGAAATTACATATACAATTAGAAAAACTATATTAAACATGCTATTATAATACTATTGAAATATTTCCAAAACTAGCAAATTACATATATCAGTAATTTTGATTTAGAAAATGCCAAGAGATCATTATTACTACGGTGAAATATGGCTTTGAAGTTAAACTACAGTGAATGGAAAAACGAACCTTAGCTCCAACCAACCACTGGAACTACCAACCTAAAACAATGAATTCCAATGTATAATAGATTCAAAGAATTATAAAAGAGTCGAATAAAAAACCAAGAATATATTCACTTTCAAGTTTAGTTGCATTCAGATCCTATATTTAATCCACCTCGGCGATGTGATCTGAAGATCGATATCAAGATCAAAGATTTGAGGTGCACCATTATCTGTGTTTTCAAACATAACATGATTCATTAAGATAGAGAAATCAGGCAACAAGTTGTGGGCAGAGATCAGTTCTTGATTTTTGTGGGTTGATTTTGCCAGGTTTCATTCACTGTATTTTTGTGTATTTCAAAGGGCCATCCTCCTTGGTAAGGAAGCCCTTAATTTTTTATGATAAAAAGTTAATGAAGAGAAATTTGGAGGGTAAAATCTTTGTTGTTTTCTTGATTTTTTCAGAGTATTTCTGCTGCAAAATTATCGAGTTAAAAGTACTAGAGTATTTTTGTTTTGTATTTTTCAGAATTTATTTACTGCAAAAAATTAATTTGTTTGAAGAAACGGTTTTGGATCGATGGTTAGGGTTTGGAGACGAGGGTTTCGGGCGAAACCGTGTTTCAGCTCACGGGTAGGCAGTTTTGCAGAACGTTTCTCCGCAACAGTCTGAAGGCGAAGGGAATCATCACCCCCGGGTGACTGGCAGCTGGAGGTCGGTCGTTTTTTTGTTTTGGTGTAAGTGACTGCTGTTCAAAGGAAACAACCACTATAGCTGCAGTATTTCCGTTTTCATTCCGTTTTTCTCCTCAAGATTAGGGTAAAGGCGCCTGTCACCATTGACCGTTTCGCTGTCGTTTTTCTTGGAACGGTTACCCTAACCATGGTTAATCCCAACGAATTTGTGGACTTAGACCCGGAACTGGAAGACATTCTATCAATGTGGGGGAAGGAACCCACGGTCCAGAATGTGGAACATTTTTTTGGAGCTTTCGAGCTGTCGAGGTTGGAGTCATTCGCACAGCAAGATAAACCAGCTTTTCTGTATCAGAGTAAGGAACATGGCAGTGAAGCCCCTAGAACACGAAATCAGGTTTCTTTCAAGCAGGTGGTAAAGGGTAATACGACTGATGGTCTGATAGAAGGTGCCCCTTCTTCTTGTCCCAAGGACAAAGCAGAACCAAGCCGGATTTTTCCATCTAGGGGTTTCGAAGATCTCTCCAATTTGGGGCTTTCTTCAGGTCTCGGCACGTCTAGGGTTTCTGGTGGTTTTCCTCCGCTCTCCAGGGTTTCTCTGCAAAAAGAACCCCCATTGCAAAAAGAAATCTTTGAAGGTGGTTCCGCGGGTCATATCGACAGTTTAGCAGGAGAAAGAGGAGGTCTCGAGGGTGCGGCGGAAGGTCATCTCTTTTCAGGGACCACTGACCCTGTTTTCTCAACCCATGTCCAGTCTCAACCGGAGAAAGATATCCATGAGGAGCCGGCACAGGAGGAACCTGAGGGGAACGACGGCCGTGGGGAGAATAGGTTTTCTGTGGAAGGTATAAGGAATAAAGGGGAAAAAAGAAAATCACAAAGGCCAATTGGATCTCAGGAGATTGTTGGGAACGTGGTCCTAGGCATGGAGGTTTCTATAGAAGAAACCCTAGCTGTTGCAGAATGTACCCTAGTTGGAAGGGCAAGAGGCAAGAAATTTTCGTCGGAATTTCTTCAATCATGGGGAGAAAATAGTTTCGTCACTGATAGACCCTTTCAGTTCGAGGCTCAATGTTTGGCGAAGGGATGGTTCAAGTTCAGTTTTGAGGACAAGGAGTCGGCAGAATGGGTGCTTGCTCGAAACTGGAACATTGGGCACATTCCGGTTCTGCTAAAAAGATGGAACCCCCTTTTTGATGCTATCAAAGAGAGGACTGATGAGTTCCCGGTCTGGGTGAGAGCCCCGGGACTACCCTCATTTCTCTGGACAGAGACTGTGTTCAAAACCATTGGGAACAGGCTGGGGTCTTTCCTCGAAGCAGATATGTCCTTTATGGAGACAAAAAACAGAGCAATGGCACGCATCTTGGTAAGTCTAAATCCGAGCAGAGGCCTGGCTCAAAAAATCAATTTACAATATAAAGACTATGTGTTCGAACAGCTGTTGGATTATGAGCATCTGCCGTTCAGGTGCCATCGCTGTCATGAATACGGGCACCTTGCAAAGGATTGTCCACTGTTCAGAAGAAGGAGACGCTTTCGGAGGACCCCTGTTTTCAGAGAACCAGCACACTATCAACATCAAGCGCCCCAGGAGAAAGAAGATACAGCGAAGCAGGCATCAGTTGAAATGGAGATCGAGGAGCCTCTAAAAGAGCCAGTAACTAAAGACCCCCATGACCAAGAGGATGCACATACTTCTGAATTGCAACCGGTGGAAGCAGAGGAGGAAATCGCGAAGGATGCGCCCGCAGATCAAGTTCCAACCATCGACTCGGAAATGGGTATGTGCTCAGGTCCCCCTCTTTCCTCTCTTAAAAATCCTGAGCATGTTTCTGCTTCAATGCATGTTTCGCCTTCAATCTCTCCCTCTCATATCAATGCTATAAACGAAATCATGGAAAATGTAAAGTCCTCTCCTGATGTAGACTCTATATCGGCTGCCATGCCATCCTTAGATTTGAATTGTGAAGATATGTGGCCCCCTCTTGCCCCCCCTGTCCCTCACACTCCGTGCCCCTACAATCTTAGATCTATGGGAGGGAAGAATGGGCAGTCGAATGCAATAGGAGGTTTAGGACAGTCTATCTCTCAGAGTTATGCCAAAAATAAGAGAGGTAGGAAATCAGACCTTTCCAAGGCAAAACTTAAAGCTAAGCTGGATGTAGCAGACGGGAAACAATACTCAATCCCCGGGGTACTTAGAGCAGTGCAATCCCCTGTCTCTGTTAACAAATGATTTTGTCATCATGGAATTGCAGAGGTTTGGCCAGTAAACCTAAAAAACTGGCCTTAAAAGATTGGATCCTTAACTCAAAAGTGGACATTCTCTTTCTGCAAGAAACCTTGGGGAAGGCTACAGAGGTAGAACAAATGTTAAAGGCTCTTCTGCCAGGCTGGACTTTTTCTGCGATTGATTCATCAGGTCATTCGGGGGGTTTAGCAATTGGGTTCAGAGAAGGTCGAATTAAGGTCATTAATCAATGGGGGATGAAACAAGTCATGGGCATGGAGGTTATATCCCCTGATTTCATCACCCCCATTTCAATTGTAAACATATATGGCCCTTGTCAAGGAAGGGAGATCTTTTGGGATGAATTGTTGTCAAAACCTTTGATGAAGTCTTCCTTGTCAATTGTGGGGGGTGATCTAAATTTTTCCATAGGCAGAGCTGAAGCATGGGGTCCCTCAGCTAGGGAAGACCCTCTGTCGGATTTTTTTCACAATCTTCTTTTGGAAAATAATCTCATAGACCCTGCCCCGGTCAAACTTAAGCCTACCTGGAGGAACAGAAGAACAGGGGAGGACTGGATCGCAAAAAGGTTAGATCGTTTTCTGTTATCTGAGGACCTAATCTCAAAAGCTCCTATTTTCAGGCAGTGGGTTGAGGAAATAGGTAACTCAGACCATTTCCCTATTTTCCTGGATCTCTCTTTTCCTCCCCCAAAGCCTCCTTCCCCCTTTAAATTCAACTCTTCTTGGCTTCAAGATCCCTCCTTCATCAATCTTTTTAAGAATACATGGATCCATCCGGACAGAAATGCAAGAGAGAATAAGAGCTTCCTGTTCATGGAGAATCTCAAAAGATTGAAGAAAGCGACAATAACATGGGCAAAGAACAGGAAACTGAAACAGAATGAAGAACTGGCTGGAATCAGGGAGGAGTTGAAGTTTCTGGAGAGCGCTGAGGAGGAGGGATATTATTCTCAGAATTCAAAGGATAGAATTCTTCATTTGGAGAAGCTTCAAAACAAAATCCTCTTGGATAAGGAAGAAGAATGGAGGCTTAAGAGTAGGGCAATATGGCTAAAATCAGGGGATGAAAATACTAGTTTTTTTCACAACTATGCCAAAGGAAGAAAATCTGCAAATACTATTTGGAGCTTAAAAGATGAAGAAGGTAGGGAGGTTAGTTCTTTTTCAGATCTCTCTGGTCTAGGACAGAGGCACTTCCAGGAAATTTTCTCAGACTCAGGAGAAGCCACCATAGCAGAAGTCATAAAAACAGCACAATGCTTCCCAAGGTTCGTTGAGGAGGAAGAAGCAGAAGAGTTATCAATTCCTGTTACCAAGGAGGAGGTTGAAGCTGCTATGAAATGCATGGCCAAAGACAAAAGTCCAGGTCCTGATGGCTGGACTATTGAACTTTTTCTCTCTTTTTTCGACCTAATAGGCTCGGAAATTACTGATGTGGTAGAAGAATCTAGACAGAAAGGAGAAATCTACAGGCCTTTCAATTCTACTTTTATTGCTCTGATTCCTAAGAAGGATGATCCGGAGAGTTTTGAAGATTTCAGACCAATTTCCCTGTGTAATTGCATATACAAGATCATTGCAAAGGTGATAGCTATCAGAATTGTCCCCATTCTATCAAGAAACATCTCAATGGAACAATTTGGTTTTTTGGATGGAAGACAAATTCACGAAGCCATTGGAGTAGCACAGGAGGTAATTCACAGTGTGAAACAGAAGAAGAAGAAGGGAGCGGTTCTCAAAATAGACCTTTCCAAAGCATATGATCGAATAAATTGGCTCTATATCCGGCTGCTGCTCACTCACCTGGGTTTCAATTACTCTTTTATTAGCTGGATTATGGGTTGTATCACAAATGTCAGTTTCGCAATCCTGATCAATGGAGCAGCCTCCCCTTTTTTCAACAGCCAAAGAGGCCTCAGGCAAGGCTGTCCTTTATCCCCTCTCTTGTTTCTCCTAGTGGCAGAAGGGCTAAGCAGACTGATTCACAAAGCAAGAAGAGAGGAGAAGGTAAAAGGTATTGAGGTAGCAATAAATCTCTTTATCACCCATTTGCTTTTTGTTGATGATATCTTGATTTTCACCAATGGATCCTATAATGAACTTAAGGAGTTAAAATGCATTTTCGATCTATTTCTGAAAGCTACAGGAATGCAGATAAACGCTAGAAAATCTCAAGTTTGTGTGGCAGACTTTGACAGAAGAGAAAGATCCAGGATGGTAAATCTCTTCCCTTTCCATCATCAGCCTCTGGACTCTCCTTTCAAATATTTGGGTTTTTGGCTGAAGCCGGCAGCTTATAAAAAAGAGGATTGGAACTGGCTCATAGCAAAGATAGAAGCCAGAATTTCCCATTGGAGTTTCAAATGGCTCTCTAGAGCTGGCAGATTGACCCTAATAAAATCTGTTTTGCTTGCCATTCCTGTTTACTGGGCAGCTTTAACATGGGTCCCCAAAGGAGTGATGGAGAAAATCAGAAGAATATGCTGTAGATTTCTATGGGCAGGTTCCAAAGAGTCCTCTGTACTTCCTTGGGTGGCATGGGACAAGGTGGCTAGACCAAAAGAATGGGGAGGCTGGGGAATAAAAAGGCTCCCTGAGTTCAGCCTTTCTCTCGCAGCTAAATCAGGTTGGAGACTAGTCACAATGGAGAATCTCTGGACAAAGGTAGTTAAAAGGAAGTACATTGATCCAACTCCCTTGGAAGATTGGATTCGAAGCCAAGATAAGAAAATGAAGAATATTTCAGTCATTTGGAAGGCCACGGTGGAGGCTTTCTCTGTGATTGAACAAGGTTTGGCATGGAAAGTGGGAGATGGAAGACATATCAGAATTGGCAGAGACCCATGGGTAGGCTGTAATGAAGCTTATGCTCTGTCACCTGGTCTCCTCAGACACCTGGATAACAAAGGAATCACAACTCTAAATCAGGTGGAGAAAGTAGGTCATTCTACAATCTGGGGTCAGGCTTGGAAGAATGATGAAGATTTAGATTTGAATATCAGGTGGAAGAACGAATGGGCTTCCTACATTCAAGAACTGCATCGTTCAAATGTCAGACTAAAAGATGAGCCAGACCATCTGATATGGGCGCAAGGCAAAACAGGAGACTATTCCCCAAAAGATGGATATACTTTCTTAATGGCAAAGAAAGGATGGGGAATTCCAGATTGGTGGGCGAAAAACATATGGAAATTAAAATGCCCAGCAAAGGCCAGGATCTTCCTCTGGTGCATACTAAAAAGGAAAGTTCCTACCTGGGACATTCTACAAGCCAGATATCTAGTAGGGCCTGGGAGGTGCCCCTTATGCAAGTCAGAAGAGGAATCAATCAGTCATCTTTTTACAGCATGTACAGTCTCAAAAAAAATATGGGAGGAGGTAACCTGTTTACTTAAGGTAAAAGCTCAGTGGGGTTTAGATCCATTGGAGGAGTCTTGGAGGAAGTGGTGGCAATCCTATCCGGAGGGAAACATGAGGAACTTGCCCCTTATTTTCTTTTGGGGAGTATGGTTAGCAAGAAACAAAAGCTTGTTTCAAGACAAGGATACTCCCACAGCCACCATTGCCATAAACTGTGCTGCCATTTACTCTGCCATCCCGATCCCTGCCCCCAAAGATACTCAAAAGAAACAAAAGCCTGTCTCTATCTTGGAGGGCATTCCTTGGGCATTCTTCGACGGAGCATCTCAGAATAACAAGGCCGGGGCAGGCCTATGCATTCATTTGAACCATGATCATACTCTAAAGGCTTCTGTAGGGCTAGGTCCTGGTACAAACAACTATGCTGAGCTATCTGCTTTGCGCTTTCTCCTTTGCTGGTTACTACAAAGAAATATCTTCACAATTCAAATCTTCGGAGACTCTATGAATGTAATAAAATGGGTTAATGGAAATGCATCGTGTAAAAACCAGATCTTGAAGACTCTTGTAGAAGAAATCATGTTTTTAAAGCCATCTTTTAACAGTTTATCTATCTGCCACATCTACAGGGAGAAGAACGAGGAAGCAGACCAGCTTTCTAAGAATGGTCTACAGCAAGATTTGGGCGTATGGTCAATAGCTGAATCCAGACAGGGGCAGACTTTCATTTCTCATCAGGCCCCTTTTACTCCACCACTATGATCGAGGCAATATCATATCTTTCCTTTTTGTCAGCAGATCCCGCAGGCTAGAAGGATTTTTGTACTTAGTTATTTTTGGTTCTTTTCGCGTTTTATCTATATATCTGCAGCACTATAAACAGTCAAAAAACCTTCCTGTACAGTTTTCGTTTTCTCTTTCAAAAAGACACTTTATATTTTTTGTATGGGGTTGTTTTCCTTCTTCGAAGGAGACCCCGGGGTATGCATGATTACTGGGTTGTATTTAAAGCCTCCTGTAGGGAGGCAGAACATACTTGTCTTTAACAGCAAGTTACAGGATAGATAAATCAGTCGTAACAGGACTGAGTATTTTTGCTTGGGTTTTATACTCTTTAGAAGTACAAAATAGCACATATGGGAGTCAACAGACCTGCAAAAGATATCATCAGACTGTAAACTTTTTATATGCCTAATAAAAAGTTTTTCTTTTTTCCTGGGAAAAAAAAATTTTAATTTGTTGGGTAAAATATTTTTTGGGGCGCTGCAAAGAAACAAAAAATTGAAAATTGTACTTAGAAATTAACATTAATTATCCCTTTTCTTGGTCTGCTTTTTCCACCCCCTGGTGCGCCTTTAATTATTTATCTTTATTTGGTGCATAGCTTAGGAGCCCAAGTTTGCTTTATGCCTTTTCAATACTCCTTTAATATATAGAAGTTTCTCGCTCATCGAGGTTGGGACATTCAAGAGTTCCTTTGTTTGAGATTGAAGCATTAAATGCTTGAGGCACTAGGTGATAGCTAATGAGAAGGGTGGAGATCATGCTAGGCTTTGTCCACATGCTAAATCTGCCCCAACCATCTTTTGCATTTTACATTTTCTTTCCTTGTGGCTTTATGTGCTTTTATCATTCTTTTAGCTGCATCAACCTCCGGGGCCAAGTTTTCTGTCCTTGACTTAAGGATGTGGATATAGGGGGACAATTCCAATGACGGGAGATGGATAATTGGAAAATATGGAAAGTGGTAAGTATGGATTACCTTGGACGTGATCTATCAATCAATGTCTCCCCAATAGTGCCCTTCCTAAACCATAAGGCCTTAGAGTAGGTATCACTAGACTAGAATCAAATACTAACCTCCCAAGTGAAGTGTGGGAATAAGGATATAATCCAGATTGGTCAGTCATCCAGTTTTCTTCGTGATCGATATTAATATTCCCATAACATTATTATGAAAGTATATGATTTCTAGAATGGTTGAGTACCTACCAAAATATGAGCCAACTTCATTCAAGAAGAATTCTAGATGGGAGACAAATCTGATTGGAGAAATGGGTGGAAAACTATGGAATAATGCTATGTTCTGACCATCAATTGGGTTGTCGGCTGTCTGGATGTCAAAATGAGGAGAAGAAGCTTCACTTATAGGTTACCCACTATTGGTGGGTAACATCCTACATGAAGGATATCACCAAACCATATAGATGTTAAATTTCTTAACAAATCATGCCACATATCTATCATATCAAGCTATATCAATCGATGAGGAAGTTGTATCCAATGTGTATGCCCATCATAGTTCAACTGAGGGTAGCTAACACATTATCTCCAGATCATGTGAAGCACCCTTAAGCATGGTGTAAACACTTTGGGAGTAACCTAAAAGCTAACATAAGCATCCAAAATGTTGGCTTACTTAGACTCCCTAGTTCTAGAGAACCTAGTATTTGGAATGGGTTTCCCAATCCCGACATCTATCTCAACATTTATGGTTCTACCTCTTGTAATATTGAACCTATCATCCATGGTTTCAACCTCTTTTCTCACTACTGAATGTTGGTTTAATTAGGAAGTAGCAATGTCTGTTTCCACCCTTTTCCTTTTCCTATGAGGAGAGGGTCCTCCTCCTTTTTTCTTTTGTTCTCTACACTTGGGTGGTCTGCCTCGCATCCTCTTGGTTTTCCTCATGTTTGGGGCTTTGTGAACTAGGCTACCAGCTTTGGTAATGCTGGAATCCATGGTGTTTAACATAATATACCAGATTGGTGATACTCAACACTACCAACACTCCAGGGGAATGCAAACCACCAACCTTTTTGAATGAAGATTCATACTGCTCAACCTCTCTTCATTGAACTCATTTTCTCATGCTTCCCAACTCATTATTGTAATAAGTAATGGAATTTGTGGCAGAGTTCTCTCTTTGTTTTACTGCAATAGCCAGAGTACCATCCAGTTGAGTAGTTTGCTGGGAAGGAGGACATTATGTTTTGAACCAACTTGTCCCTTCTTTGTTTGATGTTTTCCAGTTCCATCAGCACTTGATCTCATGTCTTCTGGCTAGGTGGAAGACTTCACTTCTCTCTCCCCTATCTCCTCATTTAGGGAAAATCCCATATGCTTGTTGAGTATTAATTTTGATCGAGATTTTGCAAGTTTTAGTTAGATATTCTATTCACTATTCTAAGAAGAGTTTTCAAAGACTTTCCATCCCATTGCAAACAAAAATAGGCGCTTTACTTTCGTTTTAAAAGGGTTCGAAACTTACCTTGTATTGCCACTAGTATTCATTATATTTTTGGGCTTTGAATGGGAACACACAGTGCTACCAACCAAAAATAGATATGGTATCATAGCATCCTTGGTACGATTAATGCTTGCAATAATAGCATCCTTGTCTTTTTACTATGCGGAGAGGCTCCTCCTCCTTTCTGCTTTTGTTCCTTACACTTGGGTGGTCTGCCTCGCATCCTCCTAGTTTTCCTCATGTTTGGGGCTTTGTGAACCAAGCTACCAGCTTTGGTACTGTTGTAATCCATGGTGTTTAACACAATAGACTAGATTGGTGATACTCAGCACTACCAACACTCCAGGGGAAGGCAAACCACCAACCCTTTAGAATGAAGATTCATTCTGCTCAGTCTCTCTTCATTGAACTCGTTTTCTCATGCTTCCCAACTCATTATTGTCATAAGTAATGGAATTTGTGAGAGATTTCTCTCTATGATTTACTGCAATAGCCAGAGTACCATCCAGTTGAGTAGTTTGTTGGGAAGGAGGACATTTATTATGTTTTGAACCAACTTGCCTCTTCTCTATTTGATGTTTTCCAGTTATTTTGGCAATGATACAATTAATGCTTATAATAATAGCATCCTTGTCTTTTTCCTATGAGGAGAGGGTCCTCCTCCTTAATACTTTTGTTCCCTACACTTGGGTGGTCTGCCTCACATCCTCCTGGTTTTCGTCATGTTTGGGGCTTTGCAAATGAGGCTACCAGCATTGGTAATGCTGTAATCCATGGTGTTTAACATAATAGACCAGATTGGTGATATTCGGCACTACCAACACTCTAGGGGAATGAAAACCACCAACACTTTTGAATGAAGATTCATTCTGCTTAGCCTCTCTTCATTGAACTTGTTTTCTCATGCTTCCCAACTCATTATTGTAATAAGTAATGGAATTTGTGGGAGAGTTCTCTCTATGATTTACTGCAATAGCCAGAGTACCATTAAGTTGAGTAGTTCGATGGGAAGGAGGGCATTTATATGTTTTGAACCAACTTTCCTCTTCTCTGTTCGATGTTTTCCAGTTAATTTGGCAATGATACAATTAATTCTTGTAATAATAGCATCCTTGTCTTTTTCCTATGAGGAGAGGGTCCTCCTCCTTTCTGATTTTTTTCCCTACACTTGGGTGGTCTGCATCACATCCTCCTGGTTTTCCTCATGTTTGGGGCCTTGTGAACAAGGCTACCAACTTTGGTAATGCTGTAATCCATGGTGTTTAACATAATAGACTAGATTGGTGATACTCGGCACTACCAACACTCTAGGGGAATGCAAACCACCAACCCTTTTGAATGAGGATTCAATTTTCTCAGCCTCTGTTCATTGAACTCGTTTTCTCATGCTTCCAAACTCATTATTGTAATAAGTAATGGAATTTGTGGGAGAGTTCTCTCTGGATTTACTGCAATAGCCAGAGTACCATCTAGTTGAGTAGTTCACTGGGAAGGAGGACATTTATTATGTTTTTAACCAACTTGCATCTTCTCCGTTTGTTGTTTTCCAGTTCCATCACCACTTGATGTCACGTCTTCTGGCTAGGTGGAATACTTCACTTCTCTCTCCCCTATCTCCTCATTCAAGGAAAATCCCATATGTTTTTTGAGTATTAGTGTTGATTGAGATTCTGCAAGTTTTAGTCAGAGATTCTGTTCACTCTTCTAAGAAGAGTTTTCAAAGACTTTCCATCCCACTGTAGAGAAAAATAGGTGCTTTAATTTCATTCTAAAATGGTTTGAAACTTACCTTGTATTTTCACTAGTATTCATGACATTTTTGAGCTTTGAATGGGAGCAAACAGTGCTACCAACCAAAAATAGAGATGGTATCATATCATCCTTGGTACGATTAATGCTTGTAATAATAGCATCCTTGTCTTTTTCCTATGAGCATAGGGTCCTCCTCCTTTCTCATTTCGTTCCCTACACTTGGGTGGTTTGCCTCGCATCCTCCTAATTTTCCTCATGTTTGGGGCTTTGTGAACCAGGCTACCAGCTTTGGTAATGCTGCAATCCATGGTGTTTAACATAATAGACCAGATTGAAGATACTCGGCACTACCAACACTCCAGGGGAATGCAAACCACCAACCCTTTTGAATGAAGATTCATTCTTCTTAGCCTCTCTTCATTGAACTCATTTTCTCATGCTTCCCAACTCATTATTGTAATAAGTAATGGCATTTGTGAGAGAGTTATCTCCGTGATTTAATGCAATAGCCAGAGTACCATCCAGTTGATTAGTTCGCTAGGAAGCAGGACATTTATTATGTTTTGAACTAACTTTCCTCTTCTTTGTTTGATGTTTTCCAGTGCCATCACCACTTGATCTCATGTCTTCTGGCTAGGTGGAAGACTTCACTTCTCTCTCCCCTATCTCCTCATTTAGGGAAAATACCATATGCTTTGTGTGTATTAATGTTGATTGAGATTCTGCAAGTTTTAGTTAGAGATTATGTTCACTCTTCTAAGAAGAGTTTTCAAATACTTTCCATCCCATTGCAGAGAAAAATAGGTGCTTTACTTTAATTTTAAAAGGGTTTGAAACCTACCTTGTATTTTCACTAGTATTCATGATATTTTTAGGCTGGGAACAAACAGTGATACCAACCGAAAATAGAGATGGTATCATCATTGAAATTTATGTTTATATTAAAGAGTATATTGATTTTGTTTTTGAGCCATTCTTATATTGAGAGTTTAATAAGTTTGCAGAATTTTAATTTTATTTCAATTATTAATTATTATAAATATGGTAGGGGTTTTCATTATAAAAAAAGTAAAATGACTCTACTATTGCATTTGCAGGTGCTCCAGGGAATCAAACAAGGTAAGACAAGTGATAATGAAGAAATACTAAGAGTGCACACATTTCTATTTCAGGTATGCACTACATTTATTTTATTTTATTTCAGTAAGTAGCTCTCTTGGAAATGGTTGAGAAATGGTATAAAACATTCCTTACATGAATTTATTATTTTATTCTTAACAGGAAGAATGATGGGTGGTTTGGTGTGCCTCCAAGAAACGATTAACTACCCAGCAAAAAGCTAGTGATAGAGACTTCTTTGCATTTTTAGCTTGCTATGAAGTTGATCATAATAGTTCATTATTGGAATTAGATTCATTGGATATGAAGCTTCCTCAGGAACTAGATCACCACCAATTTGGATACCAATTGCAACGATTCTCGGGTTGAAATCAAGAGATGGAGCCAACTCGAATTGTGAAATCCAGTAGTGGAGAAGATAATTATGTAGGTCACCAATAGATTGAGAATTGGCCTATATCATGTTGCCAGGACCTGTGTCAATTTTCCATCTTTTGTAAAACCTTCATGAAGACAGAATTTCCAATCAATTGTAGATTCAAATGCATATACATTATTACAATTCTTTGTTACCAAGGAATCCAATTCCAATTATACGTTGGTCTTGAAATTGTGGTTTAACAACTAGATATGAATTTAATTTCCAACATTTAATGTGATTAAAGCTTTGAATTTCTATGTTAGAGAGTAAACCCTCTTGTAGGATGGAGAAATCTAGAACATTTTTTTTTGCCTCATAATATGTCTTAAAATGAAGTTCCAACTGAGGATCCTACATGTTCAAATGACATGAATGCATTTTCAGAAAATATAAGTGTGTTGCCTTATTATTTTCAATGTTGCTTTCGAGAATTGTTTTTTCATTTAGATTTAAAATTACTTTGCTGTTAGCTTTAAAAATAATGGATTTATTTATTTTTTATTCTGTTGGTATCCATAAAAAATAGAGATTTAAGGTAATTAAAATCACTATTTGGGAACTTTGAATGTTGAAACTACCTTGAAAGAACATTTAAAATGATTTTATTTATTCTTTTTAAAATATTTTTTACATTTTCTATAGAGAGACAATAGTTTTAATTATGGACATATAGTCTCTATAGAGACAATATGTTTTTAATCTCAACTATTGTCTCTAAAAAGACAAAAATGTAATTGTCTCTAAGGAGACAAAAATGAAAGTGTCTCTACAAAGACAAATGAAATTGTCTATAGAGAGACAAATGAAATTGCTCTTAATAGACAATAATTCTTTTCTTTATAGAGACAATAATAATATGTGTTCTATATTGTCTTTATAGAGACAAATTTTTGAGACATTATATTTTGAGACATTAAATTTTGAGACCCCTGCTTAAAGGCAATATTTAAGACAATAAAAAAGTTTCTTTTTGTCTTAAGTTAAGACAGTTGACTCAAATATTGTCTTAAAACCCCCCTACATGTTGTAGTGATATAAGCACATGTGTTCCTCAACAGAGAGTACATATATTTACCTAATGATAGAAAATGCACAACTCCAAACACATCATTGTGTAGCAACTTTGAAATTTCCTTTTCTCTGGTAGCACTAGATAAGAGCCTTACTCGATTATGTATACCATAAATTCATTGTTCATAGAAATTGAAATATACTATGAAATGAATACCTTTATGATGTAACGCTAAAATTCCCTCCTCTCTAATATATCCTAGTATTTAATTCCATACCATTATCTTTTCTCTAGATATTAGGGGTGTTGTATTCTTAAATGCCATCCCTAATAATAATAAGAATATTAAACTCGTGCTTCCTAATTTTTATGCAAAGATCCATTCTCAACAGCCCTCGTCAACACCATTATATGTAAAACCATTTTGTGGGTTTCACTTTCAACCATAGTATGTATACCTACACCAGTCATCGTAACTTCAGATATCACATTTCTAGCCATCTTTGGAATGCAAAAAACACCAAGGAGTGTTCTAATCCTTCCATCCTTGAGTAACAAATTTATTTTTTCTCGTCTTATGATTCTAACTCTCAAGTAATATCATTGGAAAAGACAATCCTCATTATAATTTTGATATTCACAAAAAATCTCCCTATGAGGTGTCTTATGAAATTAATCACTTATGTTGATCAATAATAAATTGTGACTTAAATGTGTACTTGATTAATCCATTTACACATCCATTCGCTCCTCTAAGGAGGTATTTTGTTTTGTCAAAGTAGCATCAACATATCCTATCCTATTGTAAACACTTACAGATCTACACCTTTTCCTATTAATCCCATATTTACAATATTTTTGGCATTCCTTTAAGGATTTTCTACAGATCTAGTTATACCTCTAAATTTAATCTCCCTCCTATAATTTAATTTTCTCTAACTCTTGGGATTGACCTCTTACAAACAAGGCATCCATGCTCTTACAATCCATGGTTTTCCACCTCATTTATTCTAAAAGTAAGGATGAAGCCACATCAAAAAACATTGAAGTGGTTCTATTACGACTAAAACCACACTATTATATCAACCACACAAAGACATAGATAAAAAAATGCACTTATAATCATAAAACAACTGACTTACCATGGTACTAAATGCATATAAATTCTCTACTATAGAGTCTACATCATGCATACTTTGGAGGTATATTTTTTTTCAAAGAAAAACTTTGTTTACCATAGACATAGATTGACATAATGTCTTTGTATTGACATAACTAGGTTGTAGCCCTTTCCATCATAGGCAAACTAGTCAAGTTATCCATCAAGATACTCGAAGGTTTAGTACAAGTGTTCATAGTGACCCAATATTCTTTTCCTACAAGAATTCCCTTCATATTAAGTTTAGATAATTCAAATATTTTCCCATTAAATTTCTCATAATAAATTTTAAAACTACTTGCCAATATTTTCAACACAGAAATCACCACCATAAGGCTCCCACTAAATCCAACTTTATCATAGACCCCATAGAAACTTGTTCTATCAAAATGAGTTCAATCATTAGCAACAAAAATATCCACCGAAATCCAATAAAATAACTTTGATATCAAATGTATCTTTCAAAAAATTATAGTGAACATATACATAGAGAGAAAAATAGCAAAACAATTACATACATCATGGTCAAGATAAGCATAATGATTTACCTGGTTAACTAAGAAAACTAAAATTACCCAATAGTAGTGTCATCGATCTAAATTTTCATTGTATTAACATCACCATTTACAATACAATGTATAGGGTTCCATATCATCCAAAACCCTATTATATTAGAATATAATACATTTAACCTTAATTCCTTAATTATAAGTAGATTACAATGAGTTAAAAATACCAAATAAAATAAAAAAATAAACCAAAACTAATTTAAAAAATAATCATACAAAAAATATAACACATTCTCAATACCAACCATGAATAGGAAAAATTGACTTGTAAATACTTTATCCATTAATATTCTTACTAAGAAATCACGCTCATTGACTTTATTGTAAGACCCTCCTCCCATATCTACCCAAGTAACTCGCAAACGAGGCTAAACATATGATGAGAGGCTACTATGATGGTGTTATGAAACCAGCTCAAGAAAAGATAGAAAAGATAGATCAACGCCTTAGAATTCAGCCTCTTCGAGGGGGCAACCTCCTTTACATTACATAAATGAACAATTCTTGGATGATACAAATGACAAAACCTCCTTTCTATATATAGGAGTCTAAGGAGTCACAATATAATCCAGCCGACCTAACAATAATAATATAAAGCCACAAAAATAACAATAGAGGGATTCTATGAGGCACAAAAATAACAATTTAGGGGTAATAGGGGCACAACAATATAAATAAGGGGTATAGCTACAATAATAATGGGGTAATCACTAGTATTATAGGGACCCAACATGCTCCTCTCCTTCAAAAAAGTGTTGTCCTCAACGCTTGAGTAGTTCTGGATACTTCTGCATAAAATTCTCATCCTCCCATGTGGAATCTTCAACGGATAAGTTCTTCCACTTGATAAGATACTCTGAAATTGATCGATTTCATAGCTGTCGAGTTCTTTTTTCTGTGACTGCTTCCGGTTCCAATATAATTTTTCCTTCCTCGTCAAGTTCTGGCAATATTGTTTGAATTGGGAGCTTGTCACCTATAACCTTCTTTAAACATGAAACATGGAAAACTGGGTGCAATCGAGAAGCTATAGGAAGCTCCAATTTGTATGCCATAGTACCAATCTTTTGCAACACCTTGTACGGACCATAATACTTTGGTGATAATTTATTATCCTTCTTAGCTTGCTTTAGGGACATTTGCTTATATGGTTGTAGCCGTAGGAATACCCAATCACCTACATCAAAACTTCTTTCACTGCGATGTTGATCTGCCTGTTGTTTCATTCTATTTTGTGCCAACACGAGGTTATCCTTTAAGAGTTGGAGGACTTGTTGTTGATGTTCGATGTGATGTTCCACTGCCTGAACCTTAGAATTTTCTCTTAAATATGATGTGATGGATGGTGGTTGATACCCATAAAGTGCCATAAATGGGGTCATTTTTGTTGTTGTATGGAAGGAAGTGTTATACCACCATTCAGCCAGAGGCAACCATTTGACCCATTGTGTCTGTTTATCAGATACAAAGCAACGAAGATATCCTTCCAAACATTTGTTTACTATCTCAGTTTGCCCATCAGATTGAGGATGATAAGATGAGCTATGAGCTAACTGAGTACCAAGACAAGAAAATAATTCTGTCCAAAAATTTCCAGTGAAAATGGGATCTCTGTCACTTACAATAATCTTTGGGTTTCCATGTAGCTTTTGAACTGTTTCCATAAATGCAGTAGAAACTGTACTGGCTTTAAATGGATGTGATAATGCACAAAAGTGTGCATACTTGGTAAGTCTGTCAACTACCACCATGATGACACTCTTTCCCTCAGACTTGGGTAAACCTGTGATAAAATCCATTGAAACCTCCTCCCAACGTTGGCTTGGAATGGATAAAGGTTGTAATAGATCCGGTGTCTTAATTGTTTCAACTTTATTTTGCTGGCAAACCAAACATTCCGCCACAAACTTTTGAATATCTGATTTAAGGCCATCCCAAAAAAATTCCTTCTTAACCCTGTGGTAAGTTTTTAAAAATCCTGAGTGCCCTCCTAAGGGAGAAGTGTGCAATTCCATAAGAATCTTTTGTTTTAGCTGGGAATTCTTACAGAGGTATAAGCGATCTTTGTACCATAATGAATCATTTTTCCAGCTAAATGTATCAGAAGTACTGGAATCTTGTTGTAGCTTTCGAATAAGTGCCCACACTTCTTCGTCATTCTTCCATTCCTCCCTTGCTTCGTTTATCCAATCTGGTTGGATAATAGAAATGGCACACAACAATGCTTCCACATCCTCATCCTTTCTTGAGAGTGCATCTGCCACCACATTTTGCTTCCCTTTTTTGTAGATGATTTCAAAGTCATAACCCAACATCTTTGTGACCCACTTTTGTTGCTCTTTAGAGGATAATCTTTGTTCTAAAAAGTATTTAAGGCTATCATGATCCGTTTTTACCTTGAAGTGTCTTCCCATTAGGTAGGGTCGCCATTTCTTAAGTGCATGGAGTATTGCCAACATTTCCTTCTCATAAATAGCTTTGCTTAAAAACTTTCCCTTGATTGGACGACTTTCAAAAGCAATGGGTCTTTCATCTTGCATTAGAACAACACCAATTCCATTTCCTGAAGCATCACATTCCACAATAAAGGTTTTTGTGAAGTCCGGTGTAGCTAAGACCGGTGCTTGGCACATTGCCTCTTTAAGATGTTCAAAGGCCTTTGTTGCTTCCGGAGTCCATGAAAATGAATCTTTCTTCAATAATGTTGTTAGAGGTGCTGCTATTCTCCCATAATTCTTAACAAACTTGCGATAATACCCTGTCAACCCAAGAAATCCTCGCAGATGCTTTATGGATGTGGGGATTTTCCATTCCTTAATGGCTTTAATTTTGCTAGGGTCTACCTTAACTCCTTCATGAGATACAATATGACCCAAATATTCCACCTCCTGGACTCCAAAGAAACATTTGGATCTTTTTGCATATAATTGTTTCTCCTCCAATAGTTGTAGCACCCTGTCAACATGTTCAACATGATCCTTCCAAGACTTGCTGTAGATTAGTATATCATCAAAAAATACTAACACAAATTTTCTAAGGAATGGTTTGAAAATTGAATTCATCAAACCTTGAAATGTTGAAGGTGCATTGGTAAGGCCAAAAGGCATGACCAAAAATTCATAATGACCCTCATGAGTTCTAAATGTCGTTTTCGGAATGTCTTCAATCTTCATTCTGATTTGATGATATCCCGAACGAAGATCCAACTTGGTGAAGTAAATTGATCCATGCAATTCATCCAGTAATTCATCAATAACAGGAATGGGGAACTTATCTTTAATAGTGAGCTTGTTGAGCTCCCTATAATCTGGACACATGCGCCATGATCCATCCTTCTTGTGCACCAATACTACTGGAGCTGAGAAAGAACTTTGACTCGGTTGAATTATACCAGCCTCTAGCATTTCTGCAACCATACGTTCAATTTCACTTTTTTGGACATAGGGATATCTGTACGGCCTGATGTTTGGAGGAACACTTCCTGGAATCAGATGAATAGCATGATCATGATCACGCATAGGTGGGAGACCTTTTGGAGTCTCAAATACCTTGGAATGATTGTCCAGGACTTTTTGGAGATCTGGAGAAATAGATGATTCCAATGTGGAAACATCTAGCGAACATAATTGTGCAATTACACCTCTTTGCTCCTTTTTTAGAAGCTTTATCATGCCATTAGAGCTGATTATCTTTCCTGGTTTCCCTGCAATACCCCTTAATTCAACTTCCTTTCCTTCTGTAGAAAATTTGATGAAAAGTTCTTGAAAATTAAAAGCTATTGTACCCAAGGATTGTAGCCATTGGACTCCTAGTACAACATCAGCACCTCCCATTGGAATGGAAAGCATTGGGCTAGTCAATACATATTCTCCCATGGATAGCTTGATATTATGGCACTTTCCAGAGCAATTTATTGTTCCTCCATTTGCAATCATCACTTGACACTCTGGTGCTGGATATAGGAAGCAATTCAATTCTTTTGCTACCCTACAATGAATAAAATTGTGGGTGCTTCCTGAATCAATCAACACTATTACCTTTTTCTTCTTGATTTGTCCTTCTATCTTGATGGTTTGAGGAGTGGTAATTCCCGCCAATGCATTACAAGATATGGTCGAATTTATTTGTTCTTCATCTAGGCTTTGTTCCTGGAGTATATCTTCTTCTTTTGACCTTTCTTGCTCCTTTCCTTCTTCCTCTTCACAATCTATGTAGAATAATTTCTTCTCAGCACACTTATGACCTTTAGTGTATTTGCTATCAAAACTGTAACAAAGCCCTTTTGCTCTTTTTTCTTCCAATTGTTGTGGTGTCAACCTTATAGGTTGTGGAAGACTAGGGGCAACAACACTTTCGTCTTTATAGTTGTGAGTGGTATGCTTCCTGGTTGCCATAATTTTGCTTTCCATTTTTCTTGCTAACCTGAATGCCTTCTCTAATGAATCAGGTTCCCAAAGGTGAACATCATGTTGGATATTATCCTTTAAAGACCCTATGAACACATCAATCCTATGCTCCTCTGGAATATCTTTTACCCTTATGTTCAATTTTTGGAACTCCTCAATGTGCTCCATTACTGAACCCTTTTGTTTGAGACTTATCAATTGGCTAAAAAAAGTGTTGCTTTTTGTATCTTCATAATGTGCTATCAATTCTTCCGTAAAAATTGCCCAAGTGATAAATTGTTTACGAGAGCAAAGCCATTGATACCATACAAACTGATTTGGTTCCAAATATACAGTTGCCATACGTACCTTTTGTGCGTTTTGCACATTATTGAGATCGAAGAATTGCTCCATCTGTAATATCCATGTGGCGGGATCCTTGCCATCAAACTTCCTCATATCGATTTTTGGAATATGGTGATTCTTCGATCCAACATTAGCATCTATGGAATCATGATTAACATTTCTTTTGTTCTCATCATGAGTTTCCTTTACTACCTTTTCACCATTAGTGACCCTTTCTTGTAGCAACTTCTTCAATTCTTCCATGTCTCTCTTCAAATCTATCTTCAAATCTGCCATGTCTCTCTTCAAATCTATCTTCGAATCATCCATCTTAGCTTCCATGCCCTTTATCTTAGATTCCACACCATTTATCTTAGATTCCACGCCACTTATCTTAGCTTCTGTTAGCTTTTGTGAGCGTGACATTTGTTGCACTTGTTCTTGTAATTTTGATATATCATGTAGCATTTCTTCCTCTTCTTCATGAGTCATGCTAGAGCTTTCAGGTTCCTTACTAGGTGTTTGCATTTTCTTTCCTCGGGGCATCAGTTACCGATAATAATGCTTTCCTATGCCCTTTGAATTCCGTTAGATCAAGCTTACACAAAAATTTAAAAAAAAACTACACACCTTTTTTCACTTTATAGAAGCCTGATATTGAATCTGATGTATCTCTGTAATTTTGAATCATCCAATTCTGAAATTGCTACCTGTAGTAGCCTTCTGCGTCCTCTTTCCAATGCCACAAGTCTGAGCTAAATTGGATTCTCCAAGGAAGAGTTATGTGAAATCTCCCACAGTGACTTGCTTTTAGACTGGTTCAGCAGAGCGAACTTGTATGACATGCCACGAGTCACTGTTTCAACCTTTGAATCTGAAACACACACACACAAGAAACTACAGTCCGTCCTCTTTCTGTACCTTCTTATGAAATTTCAATCCGATCCCCAGAGAGAAAGTTATGACGATTTTCCCCAGGTCACCTGTTTTGAATGTAATTCAGGAGTCTGCAAAAAGACCAACTTCCTCAGATCATATCTCCGCAAATATCGTGCGAAAAGCTCTGAAATTCGGACCCAAGGTTCAGCACGATTTCTTCTCAAATGGTTTTTTTTTGCGACTTCTGAAACGTCACAGAAAAAAGTTATAGCGAAAATTCCACGATGACCTGTTTGGAGCAGCGAAACCCTAGAATCCAAAGCTCTGATACCAAATGTTATGAAAACAGCTCAAGAAAAGATAGAAAAGATAGATCAACGCCTTAGAATTCAGCCTCTTCGAGGGGGAAACCTCCTTTACATTACATAAATGAACAATTCTTGGATGATACAAATGACAAAACCTCCTTTCTATATATAGGAGTCTAAGGAGTCACAATATAATCCAGCCGACCTAACAATAATAATATAAAGCCACAAAAATAACAATAGAGGGATTCTATGGGGCACATAAATAACAATATGGGGGTAATAGGGGCACAACAATTTAAATAAGGGGTATAACTACAATAGTAATGGGGTAATCACTAGTATTATAGGGACCCAACAGATGGGATTCAACCTCCTTGGTGACCATAAGGAAATGGAATCAACAGAAACACATCAACCATACCTTCCACATCAACAACAACACTCCCAGGAGGCGACCCAACCACTTGGGCATCCTACCCCTGGTTCCAACTATGTTTTTAGACCTCTTGACGTATGTACACTCTCATGCTATGGGAATTCCAGTGTCCAACGACCTTTGGATGCTACCACAAGCCTGCATGCCTATGTCCAGGGATTTTTCCCAAGAGACCTGTGCCAACGTCCACAAAATTTAATGCAATTTTCTAGCCCAGATTTCCGACCACTGCCCAAAAATTCTTGTAACTTCTATAACAAATTAAACACATGATGACAGTAATAATAAACCAAAAATAAACTCCATGACTAGGCTTGACCATCCCAACCTAGGACTGACATTCTGTAAAACACGTGGCATCAATGCAATCTATAGGTCTAGGATATAAGAAAGAACATGAATGACTGAAAAATATTATGAAACATGGAAAGAAGGATCACCACCTTCACCTTTAAAATATTATGAAATCAATTAGCTCTTGCATCCATCGTTTTAACATTTACAAGTAAATACATGAAATAACTATGACATGAACCATTCACTAAACCGTGCTTATTACCAACATAAAAGCATTAAGATAATAGTGAGATAAAAACCATTGAATCCACACATAAATAAGTACAAAATAAAGATAACTTAGATTTTATTAAACATAGGCAAATTCGACTAGGTTCGGGACATTCACGTACCACCCAATTGTAGACATGGCTGAACCAAATATTTCTTTCAGCTAGTCACCCCCATGCCATATTCCAAGCATGAATGTGAGATCTCATGGATTAACTAGTCCAAAAAAAAACTAAGGGAATCTAGAGGTTAAACCACCCCCACCTTCACCAAACCATGATCACACCAAAACTGGTACTCTAATCACAAAAATGAAGAGAACTTGGAATTCCATCCGAAATCCATCACTATACTTGAGGAATTTTTCGTCTCCTTGTCTCTCAAGATTTACCGCAATCGAATCCCAAATTAGTAGGCCCTAAACTAAGACACCAACCTCTTAGGATTTACCACAATCCACACCAGATCACTAGGCCCTAAACTGAGACTCCTCCCTTAGGCTTTACCATGTATCCTGCCAAAAATAGTTAAGGGATTCCCAGGCCTTTGGGAATGAACCTTGAGACCACCTTCGCCCTAGATTCTGAAATCCATCCAGCAATTCCAAAGCTTAAAACCTAGATAAACATCCCAACACACCATGACATCCATAAAAGGAAAGGCTAGGCTGAAAACCACTATCATAACCTAGCAAAACCATACTACTAACAACAAGAGAACCATACACCAACATGAAAAGCCATGCATGTCAAAACCAACTAGGAAAATGCACATGCAATATGTTACCTACAAGTATTCATGTCTAATGTCCTTGATATTTCTCTTCCTTCCTTTATCCTTGCTTTCCTTCCTTCCCCTTGCTTGCTTTTCCTTCATTGCTCCAAAGCTAGAGTGCTCCAAGAAAAATCCAAGTGTCTAAGAGCGTGTGTGTGTGTGTGAGAGAGAGAGAGAGAGAGGATAATGAGAGAGCTCCAAAACTAAACTGACCAAACTTACAATGACCAAGCCTGAGAAAAATATTTCCAAATGATCCTCATAAGCCTTTTTGTCAATGAGGCATATATTTTCTTCGTTTTCCATTATTTTCCTTCATTTTCGCCCTCACATGCAACTTGTGACCTTTCACCTCCATTTTCTCCTCTTTTGCTTTATTTTCATAAATAAATGTGCCAAAAATTCCACTTTGTCTTTCCAAAGCCTTTCCCAATTTCCTTTTGCCATAAATAAATCCAATGATGCAACCTATGATATATTTGCCCAAAATTCAACTTGGAATATGTGTCCCTTAATCATGGTCTTATTTTGCCTTTATTAGCTTTTCTTTCATAAAATTTTCACCATCGCTGTTACATTTATATGGTGTAATTTTTTTTTCCCATTAAATACATGTTTATGAATTAACCATATTGATTATATTCCTACATGATTGAGAACATAGTGAGAATAATTCAAGTATTAATAAGTTAATTACTAAGGTAGTGGATAGACTAATGATGTGAGATCTCGTGCGTCTATTTTTTAACCAATGTATATGTCTGAACATTTCCAATGGTGGCTAGATGATACAACCGAATGGGACTCCTACACCAAATGGTGTGAGGTCTACATGTGACTTCACATCATGGAGATCCCCTTATATGTTGGCGGCATCCAACACTGTCAACATAATGATTGGTATATTGTAGCTTGCAATGACACTGTAGGTACTATGTGGTCAGTTATCTATTTGGATTAGTGTATCCCTTCCCATTAGATAGTGTTTCCATTTATTCACATCTTTCACTAGCGTATAGAGCTCCTTTTCATAGGTAGGGTAGTTGAGAACTTCCCTATGAAGTAATTTAGAATGGTAGCATGCAAGGATTCCTCCATGCATCAATACTGCTTCCATGAAATACTCACTTGAATTATGTCTCCAATTTGAAAGGGTGATGCAAGTTTAGAGATGTGAAACATGTTGCTTTTTTAATCTTGTTCTTTAATTCATGGAATTCCCACTATTTCTCCTTTCCCCATGGGAAACTCGTGCAACTTTCTATTATGGTGTAGAGTGGTGTTGTTACTATTGAAAATGATGTTAAGAATTTCCATACATACAGTCTTGCCTGAATGAAACTTGTGACCACAAAAATAGTAATAGGAACTAACCACTTTGTTATTACCTCCATATTGGAAGAATTTATCCTCAACTCTCCCCCACCTATCATGTATCCCATATAAACCAACGAATAATGTGCAAACTCACACTTCTTGATATTTTCTAGCACCTTCTACTTTTTTAATGTCTGCAACACCTACATTAAATGTGAGATGTGCTCCTCCTAGGTAGGTTTGTATTAGGGAAAATTTTAGGGAAGAATTTTGCAAATGCGCTAATTTTTGGACATTATCTTATAAAAATATTTGACAATTTGGTTAAAAAATTACTATCCTTTTACATATATATGATTAAATAGATGATATTAGCCAAAAAATTACTAATTTTTTTAGTAAATTACATGTATTATATTTAATATTCGCCTACATTCTATATGTATGAAATTTCAAACTAGAATAATTACCTACAATACTATATAGGAAATTTATTAAATCCTTAAAAAATTCCCTGGTTTGTACACCAGTATATCATCCAAATAAACAAAAAATTAATCTATAAAATTTTGTGATATATCATTCTTTAAAATCATAAATAGAAATAGTGCACTGGATATGTCAAATGACATCACTAACCACCACACAAACCTTCCCTAGTGTCAAAGATCATATTCCCAGTATCTTCTTCCCTAACTAGAAACCGTGATATCCTAACCTTAAGTCCATATTGGTGAAGGATTTGGCTTGATGTAACTAATATAAGATATCATCTAGCATGGGAAATGAGGTACTTATTCTTGAGCGTAATTTTGTTTTATGCCTTAGTCCCATGTTTCTTTGGCAGAATGTTGATGTGTGACTACATGGGGAGGTACTTAGTTGAATGAAGCCTTAATTTTTTAGTTATTACAAATTCTTATTCACCTTCTTTCCCTCAATAATAGACTAGCTATATAGCTCAATGCTTAGTATTGAAGGGTCCAACAATAACTGGATCTCTTTCTCCACTTCCTTCTTAGGTGTTAGCCATTTAGTCTCTTGGAACACACTACTATATTATTGTATTATCCCTTCCATATATTTTTCCTGTTACTTAATGCACCCCATCCAAGGATGACTTATTTCCTATGGAATCTTCTACTAACTATTTTTTCCTTAAGTAAGAAAACATATTTCTTGTAAAACTAATCAATGTTTTGGCTTGGTTGGTAGTTACTTGAAAGTTGTTCATCTTTCCCTTGTACAAATAGATGATGAAGGATTTTCATCCTTAAAGAGGTAGTACTGGTTGGATATTTGCATGAAGATCGGATCTTGCATATGCATATAGAGACTTCCAAACTCAACGCCACATACATCTAATTCTACTTCATTAATAAAGTCATCATAGATAGAAAATTTTATTCCTCATTGTTTGGCTACATTTATTTATTTCTTCTTCTTGACCAATCCCAATGGATATGGTCTAATATGGTCATGAGTCTCCAGTCCCAATTTCTTGAGTAGATTTTCTACTATGGGATACACTTGTGATCATGAGCCAAAGAGAGCGTCATTTTTCATCTTCCAAACTTTCATCTTTATATGGAAGAGTCTAATATTTTTGTTCTCTTCTTATTATTGAAGGATACTTAGATTCTCCCCATTTTGCACTAATGTACATATAATCTTCTCATCCACATTCGAGGTTCTTTCCACTAGATTACTCAAATATGTGGCCATTATATTTTTCTTCCTAGAATATTTCTTTTAGTTCTTTGCATTGAACTTTGGATTTAACTTCTAATCATTTTCCTCTATATGTACATTAAAATTATAGTGGTTGCAGTGGTTTCCTAGATATTTTCACTGGTGTGTTGTGGTTATTATATTTTTTATTTTCTCCTTCATGATTCTTCTTCCCCCTCCTTGGAATCTTCTTGGTTCTACTTCTACTTTCACCCACTAGATTACCTTTACTTTGGCCTATGTTCTCTAGGAATTATTCCTATATGCAAGCGAATACATTGATATAGGTTTGAATAAAATCACTTGTTTCAAAATATGTTTATGTAGACCCCCTTTATACTTGATGTGTACATATGGTTTGTTTGGGGAGATATGCATTATTATAGTCTTTCTATATTCAGTGTTGTGCTCCTGTACACCCTATCCTTATTTCTAACTAAACTTATGCCACCAGATGCACAAGTGCTCTACATATTCAATAGGGTAAATTTGTGTTTTTATAAGAATTTTGAAATACTTCCATGCAGTCACTTGAGTATCTCCCTCCAACCTTAAGGTTTCCACGTGGCTTTCCTACTAGGTCAAGGCATGACCCTCTAGTTTCAAATAAGAAATTGATTTTTTTTTTATCTTACATTCTATGGCAAACAATGAAATAAACTTGTAACCTCTACGTCACATTATTTTACTTCAAATAGTTAATTTCATCCTTGATATAACTTGATGCCAATTTTTACTTCCATCTTGAATAGGTACTATGAATGGTTCATGGGACTCAAAATAGGTTGTTCCTTTTTGGGGTCATTATTAGAATCACTCTCACGTTCTTTCCAATCCTCTGATTTCCCCTCTTGAATGACCTCTATGTTAGAACCTCCATATTCTCCTAATAGTTTGAGCTTATTTATTAGGGTTTCCATTAGAAGGCTCACATTATGGTTCGTATCTATGATTTTTTCTTCCAAACATGAAAAACCTCTCCTCCATGGGATGTTGAGGGTTATCAATAGATTCATATTCCATGGTTGGGTTCGATGATTATCGTATTAAACATTCTAAATCCCTTATAAATCCCGATAGCTTACCCAACCTTCTTTGATACAAATATGATGTATAGACCATCATGGATATTCCATTGGATAGTTTTTCACAACATGTCTTCTCAAATATATTAGAAAATGTGAAATCTATACTATGAGGGTTGATTTATCTTTATATTTTTTCATTTGTTAATTATTGTTTATTTTGTATACATGAAAATTATAATTGAATTTAAAACAGAGAAAAAATAGAATAACCACACAAAAACCGCAATAACAAAAAATATCTGACCTAGGAAACCATTTTGAGATAAAACCCAATTGGAAGGTGAGGTTTCTCTACTCTCTCTTTCTCTTAATGGCAACATATTCATGTATAAAAAAGTGAGATGTGTGGCCCATAGGTTGCTATAGTATACAATCCCTTGATGTTCTCTATATATTTCTACCCACACCCCAATACTCTACTCATTTATGGAATAAAATGCACTAGAGTAGGCTAGAACCCATTTTCCTCTTCATGGCCTAATTATAACATAGCCCAATAGTCTATGAGTGGTTAAGTTTGACTCCTTCAACTCTAAACTAGAGTTATAATATGGAATCTACCGAAGTATTATTCATCACGATCACATGACTATCCCCTTATCGATGAATAATGGACGTTAATGCGCCATCATTTCAAATCATGGTGGAAAAAATAGGAAGGTCAACTTCTTGGTGGGATAACTTTTCTATACGAAGTTTAATTGAGGTGATTATTGCACCATTGGAATGGTATATGTGTTTAGAATATGATTAAGGGGTGTGATGTTTAAGGATAAAAATTTTACTGAATTACTTTTAATTTCCATGCCCAAAATAAAATTTTATCACCAATATGTTGTTTATGTCAAATTCACATGAAAATTGAGTTTTGATATCCTTAACTATTTTATTTTTGTTTCTGGTCAACAACATATCATGAACATAGAAACCCACAGAAATAATTAAAGGATTACCAACAAGCCTAGGATATGTGTAGCATTTGACTTTTCTTGTTAAGAAATCAAGTCCTTGTATATAAGTATAAAACAATTTGACACCAAATCCTTGGAGATAGTTTTAACCCATACAACATTTTTTATAGCTTGTAAATCAGTGCTTTCTTTCCCTTTGATATAAAGCCTTCTAGATGTTTCATATAAACTTCTTCTTCAATATCCCCATGTAGGATTTTTTTCTTCATATCCATAAGTTCTACTTCAAGAGAAAAAGTAATAGAAATAAATGAAATAAATATAAAAGCATTTAATTTAGTAATAGTGAATAAAAATTTACCAAAATCATTTCTCTATAAATGATTCCCTATACCTAAGAAGATCCCTTTGCTACTAATATTGATTTATATTTCTCTACAGTACCTTTTATATCCATCTCCTATTTAATCATCACTTTTATACCAATGGGGTTTCTTCCAAATCGCAACTCGTATAGATCGTAGGTATCATTCTTATCCAAGGTAGTTGTTTCTTCGACCATGGCCTTATTTAATATCCTCAAAATATAATACATCCTTAATAATGCTAAGAAAATCAATAGTAATAAATAAAGTAACAATAGAAAAAAATAAAATGGAGTATTCCTTTTTAGTTGCCTTCATTCACAAACCCATCTCCTCATTACTCGATTATGATGTTTTACTTCCTAATTCATGTTCTTTTGTTGAGCCAGATTATTCAAAATTCAAATCAAACTCTATTGTCCTTCATTCTTTCTCACTTGGTTGGGCTTCCTATTTGCAATCATCTTTAACCCCTCTAGAAGCAACATTTGGACTACAAATAGTATTCTCATTTCATAGGTTTCAATGTTTATAAGATTTTATACAATATTACAACCAATTACAATTTGTATCCTTATTATCCATAATAATCATATTTTATTTTGGAACACTTGCATAAGCATCTCAACCAAAAACGGTCACAGGTTTAAGAGAGGTTTTCTTAATAGTCCATGCCTCATTCATAATTTCTCAAGAAACAACAATGAGTGTGATAAATTTACAAATAAATATGTAGTATCAAGAGTATATGCACATAATTCCTATCCTAACCATCACCACTACAGATGCTCATTACCTTTTTCGTCAATGCACTCTTCATATTTTCCACAAATCCATTTTGTTGAGGTGTACATAGACTAATATTTAACCTTTTTGTTTATCACTTCATATATAATTCCTTAGATTCAATCACATAAAACTCTCCACCATTATATATCCTTAACACCTTTATTTTATTCTCTGTCTAATTCTCCATAAGAGCCTTATGTTTTTTAAATTTACCAAATACCACAAATTTATTTGGGAGGAAATAGGCGTATCTATTCCTTGAGAAATCGTCCATGAACGAAGCATAGTTTATATATTTACATAATGAAAGAATAGGCACAACCTTAAACACATCACTATTTACCAACTTTAATATTCCATTTTCTTCCATTTTCTTCTCTAGCATGAGATGAGAATTTTACTCAGTTATGTTTACCATATATGCAATGATCATGGATGTCAAAATATTCTATGAAAATAGACATACTTTTGACCATACCTATACAATGTAATGCTCAAAATCCCTACTCTCCAATATTCCCTAGTATTCAATTCCATAGCACTAACTTTTCTCTAGAGACATTAAGGGTTCTATCTTCTTCACTCGCACACTTAAGGACAACAAAACAATTTCACCTATCAATGATGGTTCTTTCCATTAGCCTTCATTGATTTACATTCTAATCTCCCCTCGTTAATGCTATCACTTATCAAACCATTTTCTAGGTTTCCCTTTGAAACATAGTAATAAACCTATATCACTCATCTTACTTGTGGATATCAAGTTTTTTCCTAGATATGGAACATGAAAAAATACAAGGAGTGTTATAATCCTTTCATGCCTCTATAGAAACTTGATTATTCTTTGTCCTAAAATTCTAGTTGTTAAGTAATCTCCTAGGTATAATACTATTGTTGCAATTCCTTTTGAAAACTTTATTGTTTTATGTATACTTGTACATATTCACATTGGAGACATTGAATGTTGGGATAAGAGTAGAGTTGATTGATATGTGTAAATAATAATAATATTAATAATAATAAAGAAATTCTTTTCTCTTTGAAATAAAATTGGAAACAACGTGTGATTATTTTGGGATTCTTTTATTTTAGAAAAACAATTAAAGTGGTTGAGTTCCATGTAATGGAAAAAAAAGGAAGAAAGTGATAGTTTTCTCAGTTGCAACCTTCCAAAAGTTTCTACGATTCCGGGGAGAATAACTACCACCAAGAAGCAAAATACCTAGATAAATATGCTATGTTGTGTGGAGAGATAGGGATAAGCATAGCTAGAGACACAATGCATTATAAGAAAAGAAAAAGGAAATATTTTTCCTATAATAAAAAATTCCTAGGTGCAAAAAAGGAAAGAAAGAAATATATATCACCGAGTAAAAATATTTGGGGAATATAAAAGAAGCCTGAGGCTTGAATGGAGTAGTTATGATTGAAACTCGTTGGTTGGGAGGAACGTGCCAATTCCTACATTATTTTCAAGAGTACATATAAGTAATATGTTTTCTAGATTTTTCAGATAATTTGGTTGGAATAAGACTTTACTAAGGGATTATCTATTATTTAGGTGGTTGAATTGAATAACAAATATTAGCAATGCATTTTTTGGAAAATAAAAGAAAATTCAAGGAATACTACGCAACAATAAGAGCTTATAAATCCTTAGGAATGCATTTCTATTATGTAGTAGCAAGATGTATTATTGTTCATTAATGCATGCAATTATAATTATGTCATATATGTATGTTACACATTAAATAGAGTAAAGGAAAGTTTTCCATTGATAGTACCTATTGGTTAAGACAAACATTTGCAAGATTTAGATAATGGAACGTTTTGTAGAGATACACTACACCTATTTAGCCACAATAAATTTATGTTAAAGAATTCTAAGCTTAACTATGGTTGGGTGTCTAAGGATGGAATAACCATGACGTACATAGGATAACCATGAAAATAAAAATTAAGTTCTAGACAAAGTAGAAGAATAGACATTCATACCTTTGTTTGAGTAGCTACAAAACATAGAAGAAAGAAAAACACGAAGATCAAATATACTAATACAGAACAAGGTGTTCAATTAATTGTTCTAATCTAATATGTCAATAATGTATAAAAAATCTAATATGTCAATAATGCATAAAAGATGGTTCAAGGCTATAGATACATTTACATTTACAAAGTAATTTATAAACGTAGTAAGCTGTAATATGAGTCTCTCTGGATAGGCTCAAGAGTCAATTATTACCAATCATTTAATTTAAAATAGAACTAGTGTGGAAATTGCTATGAAACAAGGAAAAAATTACAAATATAACTTGTATGTGCACAACATACTCAATACTTGCTTAAGTAATTTATATTACTTGTGTATCAAATTCAGTTATCAAATAAAAATTATATAATTACCTACAAAATGAGTAGCTAAGGTATACTTCGAACTAAGGATGAATAGATTTTTCAATCGATAAAAAATAATCTTAATAGGATTGGAATATTATATAGCACAACTTGTGAATGAGTGTACATTACACCTAAGAAATAAAGCAAATGGGAGGTTTCCACGTAATTTAGAATCAACACCATCCTTAATATCATTTGAGTACCTGTACAGAAAACACAATGCTATAAGAGACTCTGACCTAGAGGGTATGACCTACTTGGCTGAGGGAAATATTAATATCAGGTTTAAAGTTCAACCTATTACAAATAAAGTAAGGAAACCATTGATAATAAATTATCTAAATGATTGAGACATAAGATATTTTGGAATTGAACATAGAAACATACATTTATGAAATTAAATTTACCTAAGGAATTTCCTAGGCACTAATGGTTGAGATTATATGTTGAAACATAGAAGAAATTAGAGAATAGAACATGCGATTGGGATATAGCCGCTGAACAAAAACAAAGAAATAAACTTAGTAATTAAAACCTTTATGATAATAAGATAATAACAACCCAAAATAACATTAAGTATAAAAAAGACAGAGTGTGATAAAATGGATTGAACTAGTACAATACCTAATAACTTTTAAGCACCTTGACAATGATTCTCATTTTGAGACGCATAATTTGTGGGTAAACCTATAAAAAATTTACATGTGAAACCCTCTATTTTATAGAAAATTAACAAAAAAAAACAAAAGAAATAAGACAAAATGTTTTAAATTTAAATACTAAGGTGATAGGTTACTTAATAGTACCCATCTCTGTCCAAGTTAAGTTGATGCCAAGTAATCATGGGTTTGAATTTAATAGGCCCGTAATTGTCATGAAAATGATGTAATAATTCATAAAGAAAAAATAAAAATATAGTTTTGAGGATAATGATTTGTATGATAATAGTGTTTGAATATTAGGGTTGTATAACCCTTAAACCTATATAGAAAAAATATACATTTCCGAAGAGAAATTAACAAAGAAAAATGAAAGAGTAATAAGGCAAAAAAAAATATGGCTTTTGTCTAGTTAGAATATATTTGTTCACAGTGTATCCTGAATGGAGCTAAAAATGTTAATCCCCTAACAAAGTCATCGATCATTAGGACCCAAGAAGAAAAATTATAATATCCAACTTTCACAATATATTTTGACAAGCAACCATGGAGAAAGAAACAAAATGAAAATTCAAACCCTAATAACCACATAGAAAGGTGTACGAACAAATAGAACTAGGGCTATTACTTGGCCATTCGTCTTTGACACTGTGGAAAATTGGTTAATGCCATGTCTACTAAACCTAGTTAACTAATATATCTCATGCCAAAAATGATGAAAAGAAATACAATGAGAAAAACCCTCAATTCAAACCCTGAAGAAGTTGAACAAACAAGGATGATTATTAACAAATTAAAATGCACAAGTAAATGACCAATCAATAAAGGTTAAAGGTAATCTAACATGGAAAAATGTGAGTTAAATGTGGCAAATAGAAATCTCCTTGGTCAACCTCCAAGATCATTGACAAAAAAATAATGAGTGAAATAGAAAAACCCTTGATACCTATTTTGACAGAGAAAAATTCAATAAAATGATAGAACTTCATATTGATATTAGCGACTAGAAGGAATGGAGATAATTCAGTGTAAAAAAACATATCCACCTTCCAACAAAAGAAAACCATGTTCTGGTGCAAAAAAAAACCTCGACAACTGCGAAATAACAATGAGAAATGAAGGTCGAATGTGTATTCAATCCAATTGTTTGATCCGACAAGAAATAAAGACCATACAATTTATTCAATAACATTCATACCATCCACCTCTGACTCCATTACATGGCGGTCAAAGCCATAGAATGCATGTTGGACATGACGCAGTGGATCCCATGGAGATAAACCACATATGTAATGTGACAAGGGAAATGATGAGAAATGGGTTAATGTAACCTTATAAAATCAAAATTGATTGACCATGAAACTTAACCATTCCACGAATCAAATGAGGGTCCATATAAACCCTTAAAGACTCCATGATCATCCAGAGTTCTAGTGGAGCATAGGACCTAGAATCAAATCGTCATAGTTTGAGGTTAAATTGGTGTTCGTCATTAATTCAAAACTTTTCTAATTATAAATTGAATTACATCAGAGGGAAAAGTCATAGTGGATAGGTGAGGTTTAATAAATGTTGTAGAAACTAGAGTTGATGGATCAAATCTCATCCTTTCATATTTATAACATAATGTCTTTTGGAGACAAACACAAAAAAAAAAATGTATGGTATTTGTATGGCATTGGAAGAGCATTACACTAAGAAAACATCCCACCAAGTATACTTTCTATATTAAAAAACACACCCTAAGGGGCATCATATGAATCATCAACACATCATGATATGAACACTTTATTGTGAAGGGAAGAGAACAACCCCTCCTTTCTTTGAGGAGCTATTCCCTTTAGTGGAAAGAACATTCCATTCCATTTATCAACACTTTTAGATTTACATACCTTCTTATAATTCCATTCCTAGCTACACTTATAGAATTTCCTTAAGGATTTTCATGAAAATTTTGACCTACCTTCAGATTATGATGTCCCTCTTATTGACTTATTTTTATTTCATTCTTGGGAATGACCACTTACAAATAATACATCCATTTTCTCACTATCCAAAGTTTTCCACCTCATTTATTTCAATGATTAGGGTGAAATGACATTAGGAGTATGTAATTTTTTGAATTATTAATAATATTTTTTTTAACAAGATCGGATAGTGGATATATTACCAAAAGTTGTGGTTTAGCAAGCTCCTATTACAATCAACTATAGCATAGAAGGAAACTAAGCATTGAGATGGGAGCGCAGTCCCTTCTCCTATGCATGTATTCAAAATTTCATAGATTTTTATGGCTATTCTTGAGTACTGCCTAACATATTGACCTACTAATAAAGCAAATTTACATAACATTGATTCTCTGATAATTTTTCATGGCTTGTAAACTGACTGCTCCTGAGAAGGTTGTTTCTTCTTGTCATAGTTAACAGAGTTCTCGCCTTCTTGGCTCATGGTATTGTTTTTGAAGTATGTCACTGCCTCCTCTAAGTGCTTGCATTTAGTTTTAAGAGCCATGATCTCTTCTTTCTGCATTTCCATGTTCCTTTTCTGATAGCTATACTCCATTCTCATTTCAGACTTGATATCTTTCAGTGACTCTTGTAGTCGATTAATCATAAATTTGTTCACTTTGCATGCTGGGCATGCATCATTCCTTGCTGCCTTTTCAATGGGGTTGAATTCCATTTGATTTTCTTTCTTCTTATTCCTCTTGAGGTGCTTGTTGTTCCTTGTGTTGTTGTGCTTCATGTGCCTTGTGTTACCTGAAATATTCCTTCTTCTACTATTGCTGCCTACCTGCCTTTTGTTATGATCTTTATTACTTGCTAGGGGGGATATAACTTGGAGTTCCTGAGTGTGACAAATAGGGAGGAGAGGCACTGAGGGGGAGGGAGTAAAAAGGCAAAGGTGATCACTGGTGGAGGAGTTAGTGGGGTGAAGATGGTGACTGAAGGTTTGCACAACGATTGGCCTATAGATGGCTAGGTGCCTGAAGGAGAAGACGATATGCAGAGTTGGTGGGCAGTGAAGAGAGAACGAGATGGGATTTCGAGAAGGTGAGGATGCTTGGAGCAGGGTAGGGGATGTGAGGGGCGAGTGAAGCAAACAAATTTTCCTAGGATTGGAGCTGCGGGGGATGTTACAGTTCCAGATGTATTTGAAGAGGCTGCTAGCCGTCTGAGGCCTTTCGCTGATGGGATGGATTGCTGCGTGATTCATGTGAACATGATCACAATCTTACTTGCTGCCAAAACACTTGTGATTTTTTTATCTTCTTTGATTTTTTCTCTGGATTCTCGTGACCCTCTACTTGTTTTTGCAGTGATATTCTTTTTGTTGAAATCTTGTTGCCTTTTTTTATTTCTTTTAGGAATACTCATTGTTTCTTCTTTTTGGGAGGATTCATGCTTGTTATCTTTTGGAAGAACTTACGGGACATAGGTGTGATATTCCTCTTTGTTTTCCTGAATGCTCCCTTCAGGTCTTTTTACTACTTGATTAGCAAAATAGTTTGCCTGTTGGTTATGAGTTCGCAAAACACGTTTGAAGATCACATCTCTTGAGCCTTCTAAATTCTTCCTGATTCTCCTGTATACTCTGTTCATGTATTCATTGTTGAGATTTTTGTGACCAGCCATTTCCTCTATTTTTATGGCTAAGTCTCCTATTATAATGGGGTTTTGTATCATTATTTTTTCTATTATCATTGTTCCCATTAACAGGCTGTAGGCTTTAGCCTTATTATTTGAGACTTCTCCAAGTCCCCATTCATATGTAACATTTTCTTTCCCATACGGATCAAGAATAATTCCCCCTGCCCCTGCCTTCCCGAGATTATGTTTTGAAGCCCCATCAAAGTAGAGACAATGTCTTCTCTGATTTCTTTTCCAAGTTGTGAATTCTTCTTCACTCAATCTCATTTTCCAACTATGTTTTGAAGTTTTCCTCCTTTGTCCTTTTATGGCTTTGTTGAGCCAATATTTCTCTTCTTGTTGAAGAGTGTTGTAGTCTATTGATGTTATTCCTTTAATGTTTAGGATTTTAGAAGTTAAACCCCATTTTTTTGAGAGGGTTTTCCCTATTCTTGGGGTCTGGTTTTTGAAAATGCATTTGTTTCTAGTCAACCAAATTTGTCAACAATGAACTACTGGGATGCATTTCCAGATCCTTTGTATTGTCACATTCCTCTTTTTTGTGTATGGATAGGCATTCTCCAAGGTTTGGAGAAAGCCCGACAGAGGCTTTTCAAAACTTGTATTGATTTCAAGAGGACTTATGAGTTGTTGCCAACACTCTTTGGCGAAGATGCAGTCCTGAAATAAGTGTTGTATGGTTTCTTCTGCCTACAAGCACATTGGACATCTTAAGGGGCCTTGGAAGCCTTTTTTTAAGTTTTCACTTGCTAAGATCTTACCTTTTAAGAGTGTCCAAGTGAAAATTTTGATCTTAGGCAGGCTTTCAGATTTCCAAACTGTCTTCCATAAACCCAAATCTTGTTTATTTGGTTGCTCTTGTAAGATATTGTATCCAATCTTGACTATGTATTTTCCATAACTTGGATCCCAAATGAAGTCATCTTCTTCGTCATAGTTCATGGGTGCTGCCCCTTTAAGATGTTGCCTTAATTTGCTCCATTGCACTTCTAGATTTGCAGGGATTGTTAAGGTTTTCCATTCTTTCCATTCTCTCTGATTCCAAAGAGAGATTGAGTGTAGTGTATTTAGACCTTTTCCTCTCATCCATTTTTGAATACCCTCAATTTCTGAGTGAGTTTTTAAAGGTTCTTTTCCCATAATTCTATCCTCCCAAATCGATATTGTTTTTCCATTGCCTGGGATTTTAGAAATATGATTTCTCATTAAAGGGATTGTCTTTTTTACTAACTTCCAGACTTGAGTACATTGTCTTGATGGGATATTTCCATTCAACAAACTTCTCCTAGAGCTGTCCATGTATTTTGAGGCGAGTGTTTTTCTCCTCCAGCTCTCTTTCCCTATGATCAGTCTCCATATTTTTTTCATTCCCAAGGCAGCATTCATGAGGCCAAGTAACCAGATTGATAGGCCTCCTTGTTCATATGGTAATACTACTTGCTCCCACCTGACCAAACTAAATTTTTAGTTTTCTTGCTTCCCTCCCTACCATAAAAAGCTTCTTAGGATTAACTCCATTTGTTTATGGGCACTTGTTGGAGCCAAAATTATTACATATTGGTAGATTGGGAGTGCTGCTAGGAGTGCTTTGATTAATATCACCCTTCCTCCCATGTTTAGCCACATCATTCCCTAGCTTTAGATTTTGTTTTTTTTTTTTTTAATATGTTTGGTCCATATTCCAGCCTTCATGTTTTCTTTTGAGATGGGAAGTCCCAAATAAAAGAAATGAGTCCATTTTTCCAGTATGGGGATATCTAGGATTTGTGAAATCCTTTGCATGATTCTAGGAGGGCTATTCCAACCATATATTCTACATTTTTGTATTGTTTAACATCCCACCTAAAACCTGTAGGAAATCATCCAATATTATTTTGAATCTTTTTGAAATTGTTGTAGATGCCCCTCCCAATAATAGAGTGTCATCAGCAAACAGAGAGTGGTTTATGGTCTTTACTCTTGTTATTCGAAGCCCAGTGTTCTTTTGTTTGTTTTTCCGAGGCTCTGCTTAGAGTTTCCGCCAATATAATATATAGAAAGGGAGAGAGATTGCATCCTTCTCTAAGGCCGCTTGTGCTTTGAAAGAATTCGTTGGGGCTTCCATTTATAAGAGGAGCAATCCAAGGAGTAGTGATGCAAGCTTGAATGTCCTCTATTATTTCTTTTGAGAATTCAAGTTTTTTGAGGACTGCCATTAGATATGGGAGGCTGACCCTATCAAACGCATTTTCCATATCTAGTTTGATGACGATTCCCTTTTCTTTTCTTTGCATGCTGGAATGTACAAGTTCCTATACAATAATTACATTATCTATAATTTTCTTGTTGGGCACAAATCCTCCTTGATTTTCAAATATTATTGTTGGAAGAACTTCCTTGATTCTATTTGCAATTATTTTTGTGATGATATTATAGGAGGAATTGCAAAGGGAGATGGGGAAAAATCTATTGAAGGTGGAGGGGTTGGATTCTTTTGAGACTAATGCCTGATAGGAGGATTTTGTATTGCTTCCTATTTCATTTTTTTTGAAGACATTCTTTACCATTCTTAAGAAGTCCCTTCTTATTATATTCCAATGGAATATGTAGAAATCTATTGTAAACTCATCTGGCCCTGGGGCTTTGTCTGGATGTAGGCTCCATATGGCTGTCACTACCTCTTCTTATGTTATCTCTTTGCATGTTTCTGAGTTTTGTTCCTTTTTAATTTTTATATTTGTATGTTGTAGGAAGCTTTCATACTCAGTCGTTTCTTCTCCAGCTGAAAGTAAATTTTTAAAATGCTTGTGGGCTGCTCTTTTTAGATCCTCTGCACCTTTGACCATCAACTTTTATTTTTTCTATTTGGTTTCTTTCTCTTCTTATCTTAATAGTATTCTGAAAGAAGGAGGTATTTTTATCCCCTACCTTGAGCCACAGGCTTCTAGATTTTAATCTGGCCTCTTCTTCCTCTTTCTTGTTTTCCCTATATATTTCCCAAAATATCTCCTTCTCTCTTAAATAATCCTTCTTTTCTTCTTCTTTGCTTTATTTTTCAGTTTGTGTGTTCTCCATTTCCTTTTGCAGCTCTATTTTCCTATCTTTCTTTTATTTCATTTTCTCTTTCCCATTCCTTTAGCTTGGCTCTTAAATTTTTTAATTTTGTTTCCCAAATATATTGGGGTGATCCCAATATTCTTAGTGCCCATGCTTCCTTGATTAATTCGCTGAATTTTGTGTTGTTGTCCCATATTGAGCTGTATCTAAATGGAAGTTGTCCTTGATTTTCCAGTTTGCCCATCATTATTGCCACTGGCTTATGATCAGATTTCATGGTGTGGAAAATTTTAGACTTAATAGAGCTGTAAATTGTTGCTATGTTTTATTGAATCAGAATTCTATCAAGCCTTTCTTTAATGTTATTTTTGCCCACTCTTTTGTTGCTTCAAGTATATTTTGCATTGTTTGGGGGAATTTCTATTATGTTGTGTTGTTCCATTATTTCTTCCAGAGCATTCCTAAATGGGTTTGTGTGATATGTCCCTCCAAACATTTCTTCTATACTTCTTACCAAATTTAAATCCCCTCCAAGAATTATTTTCCCAGTTTGTATTTCTTTTAGTGCTTCCTTTATGGCGTCCCAGCATTTCTCTTTTTCCTTGGAGTGATTGGGGGCATATATGTTTATGAAACTGTACTTCTCTTTTGTGATTGTTTGCCTTAGATCTGTTTGTATCTAGTGCTGATCTTTTTTTTGTTGTATCGTTTCCAAGTGTCCTTTTTTCCATATTGTGCAGATTCTCTCTGAAGCTCCTGTTGTCTGTATTGCTTCCTCTTCATAATTTTTGAATTTTTTTTTATTATTTTTTCTGTTTCATGGCAATTTGTTTTGGTCTCTTGAATCATAAGAATTTTTGGATTTTCTTTTTCCAGAATGTCTCTTGTGGGATTTTCTTTAAAGGGTGATCCCATTCCTTGGCAATTCTAGGAAACCACTATCATTATTTGCTTGCTGGGTGGTGCAAGGTGCCTTTCCCTCTTTGTTGGCTTTTATCGTTGTTTCTTGAGCTTCTTCCCAGAAAAGATTCCACTGGTAGTTGCATTCCTAAAGCCATTTCCTTTGCTGCCGCTTCATCCCTTAGTTCTTTGTTTGACTTTCTTCCTTCTTTTTTTTGACGTTCTGCATTTTGAAGAGTTTCCTTTGACTGGTTTCTTGTTAGAATTCTGTCTACTGAAGGAAGGGGTAAAGATTGAGTATTTGAGATTGGAGGGGATGCTGGGGGGTTAAGAGTATTGGTGGGGGCGTTGGGGGGGGATCTGGATCTGGGGGATGGGTGGCCTGTGGGGTCCAATGGCCCAAAAGGATTTAGGCTAATGAGAGGGTCGTTGTCTTCTTTTGGTGATAGGGTGGAGCAGGTCAGAGGATGCAAGAGGTTGTGATGAAGAGTGAAGGGGTTTTTTGTTGGTTGTCTTCTTCCTTTTAGCCTACTCCCATTTGTTTTCTGAGTCTTCAGCATTTTCATTTTCATTTTCTTTCTTTTTGTACATCTATTAGCAAAATGACCATATTTGTGACATACCTTGCATTTGAAGGGGATTTTCTCATAGTCCAGTTGCTGAATGTGTGTCCACTAATCCACTTTGATTTTGATCGCCTCCAGAATCCTTTCCTTAGATCCACTTCTATGCATATTCTAGCACATGCGTGCATAATTTCTTTTGGTTCGCACCTATCTATGTATTTCCCGACTGCATTTCCTATAGCTTTAACTAAATCATCTCTCCAACAGTGAAGGGGAAGGTGCAGTAACCTTACGCAGATTGGAACAATGCTGGGAACATCCATTTTTGGATCAAAATTTGGTGTTCATATATTTAGGTACAGTCCCCTTGTATCCATGAAGTATGGGACATTTCTAAATATGAGATCGCGACCCTCCTTGGTTTTGAAGTGGAAGGTGTAGTACCCTCTTCCATAGAACCTGGTTGAAATTTCCCATTTATTGACGCAGTCAAGTTCCTTTCTACCCATTTCTGGACAGTCTTGGGTGAGGGCCATAACCCAGTGAACTGCCCAACTAATCCCCTCTCTGCCAGGGATATAGCTGCTCCATGGGGTAGAGTAGGGGGGACAGATATATTAGGGATGTCTTCCAATCTTTTAACAAACTTGGTTATTGATGGTTGATTTTTGGCCGGACCCATTGCAGATATGAGAGAGGCGAATGCTTTTGTTGTTCCTTCATTTTCTTTTTGGCGATCAGGGATAGGATCTCCATCCTCTGGAGGATCCATCAAGCTAAGCCTCAGCAGTAGGAGGCCACTGAGGGGTAGCTGTGTGATGATTTAGACTTAGCAATCAAATCTCTGTGCAGAGGTGGGTCCCTTGTCCCACAAACAAGCGGGTCTCATACACAAATTGCTTGGCCATGACCTTAAAAATGGATATTATTATTATTATTATAAATGATTATTACTTAGATTTATTTTAATATTACAAATGTTTTAATTTTATAATAAAAAATTACATTGTAATAAATTTAATAGAATTGATTCATTATTTTTATTTTCTATTACTTTTATTTGAGCGAGTATTATTTGTTATTATTATATTTTATCTGAAATTTATAAAATCTAAATTATAAAATGTATTTTAATGAAATAAATAAATAAATAAATATTTTTAAAGTTGTTATTTTATTTTATACGAGAATGATTACAAAATTCTACCAACTTTAAAATTCTTTATCAAATACGTTTGCAACACACAGTTCAATCGACGGATAACGGGTACACACTCGAATCGATGTCAATCAGCGTCTAGGTTTTGTAATAATCGAAGATCAAGGCCCGAAACCCTAGCATTCTAGGGAATGGTGTGTGGGTTTCGGAAATTCACAGTCCGTTCCATTTATATATTTGTCTCCCCGTTGTTCACGCAAATGAAAATATTTCACCTACTCTAAATTAACGGAATTCGCAATATTTTGAATTAAATATAGGCAACTACATCAATACTCTAATATAAATATGATAATAATTCATGCCAATCTTTTATATAGAGTATATAAGCAAGTTTCTAATAAATATATGACATAAATTATTAGTTATCAATAAAACTGAAGGGTTTTTCTTTTCGAAGTTTCTCTACTTTTCCACCTCACAATACACAATCTGCTGAAAATTTGACAATCGGGTTCGAGTTATGCCATCATAAAGGTAGAATTTCATTGGTTGGATGTAATGGACCCAGTCATACTAACCACAAATTTTTTTTTTCCTTTCATTTCATACAGTTTGCAGCTTTGGTGATTGTTTATGATCTTGATCTCGGATGCGTATAGTTTACTAAGAATATATTCAACTGCTTAGTTAGTTTCCATGTAATTCATAATGATTGTTCCTTACCTAGTCATGATACTTTACACACCACTATCTCCTATGCTTCCTCCTCCATTTGGATTTAATGTGAATTATGAACCTCGTTTCCTAAGATTTTAGTACCTTAATAATACTTGTGGTGTAATTGTTTGGTTCTGATGTTGATGTTTCATAGTTTAGGCCCTAAGAACTACTTTATTACCCAAACGCTCTAATGTTATAACACTATGGACTCATCAATTTTCCATGGTATCATTAATTCCCCATTCTCCTAAGGTTGTGACTCACCAACATAATAGTGTAGAGGGTTGATGGAATAATTTTATGCCTCTTGCCATCGACTTGCACTGCATTAACTCCTTGGCGCAAATCTCATGCATGCCAGGGTCATTAACTTTTCACCACCGTTCTCCTTACAATAGCTATGTAACCCACCTCACCCTTCCCCATCTAGGGCGCGCCACACCACTTCAGCCACGTGATCTCGTACTCACTAGGTGGGATGTAAGCGCCCTTGTCCTTATCTCTGTGATTGGGCTCTAACGGCTGGGATTTTGGGGTTTTCAATCGATGCTAATTACTCCAACCTTTCAATTCCTAAATTCACCTTTCAAAGTTTTGTCCTCGCCCCGCTTGTCATTCTTCATTTATTTCTCGAGTTTTTGGTCGATATTATGTATGCCAAACCATTTGGCTTCCTATGCTTCGGCAGTGAAGGAGGTTGCTTGGAATATGGGGAAATGCCATGGCGGCCCTGTTGTAGTTGATACCCTCGCACTGTGAGGGGTTTATCTCAATGGATGTGGAGCCAGTAAGCCATCTCGCCTGGGCTCAAGGTTCTTCGTATGTTCAGGTGAATGTATATTGTTTATTTATTCTCATTCCTGTTCTCCATTAAGAAATGATTCTTTGTCTGCGCATACTAAGAAATCTTTGTTGTTACAGGGGTTAGGGGAGATTTTGCTGGAGGGCCAGATAGATATATAGAAGGGGCGCTTTCCCTCTTCAAGAAACTATGGTGGGTATTTTGTTCTGGGTTTCTACAACGGCAGTGCATAATAGTTCCATTTTCATAAAAGGTACGGTGGTCTTACTTTGATTTATTGGCTATTGCAGTACTCATGATACCTAACTGTTGTTTCTTTAATTCGGCTCTTGATTTCGCTAACTTACCTCCCTTTTGCTTGGTGTGCCCTGCAGGTATTCTAGAAGGCTTTTTCCTGTAAGCGTGGTGTTTATTTTAATGTCCAACAGACTAATCTAAAGCTCGACATTTCTTCAGGTTGGTCTTTTCTTTTGAACCTCCTCTTACGAGTATTTCACTGCCAGTGCACATTCACATTTACAGCCTTCCATGGGCCTGTCGAAATCGTATGCAACCCTTCATTGAAACCTGAATTATATTATGGGTGTATCACTCGAAAGTTGAATGTAAAAGGGTTTGTTCCTGTATCAGTTTCGTTTTTCCACATTGACAATGAATGATGGGTTTTCGCCCCAACGTTCATTTGCAGGCCGCTATGCGACTCTTTTGTAGTTTTGTTGCTTAAATCTACATCGGTGGTTCGCCCATTGATCGTTGTTTATATTTACATTGAAATTCCTTTGAGTTTAAACCAATGATGTTTTCGATTGTAACTTATTGGGGTTTTCCCCCTTCGTTTGCTAGAATGTTAATATAATGGACTGTTTGTTTCATTGTTAATGACCTAGATGGCGCTGTGGTTATGGCAGAATATTTCAAACATACTTTATCTCTTAAGTACTGTTTTTAATAGTTTCATTTATAAATAAACAATACTTAATAGTTTCATTTATAATTAAACGTCTGATACTAATGTTTCGTCAGCATAGTTCAGTCGATCTCAATATACTTTTGGCTTGTAGGTAATCATAATTTCCTGTTGAATAATTGATAAGAGAATTATTTTTCTGCACTGTCTTCGCATGCTTGGTTCCAATCAACGTGCAAGAGAATTCAAATCAGATTAAGTTATGCTTAATATTTCCAGTTGTTCTCAGTTTTCTTTAATTTCTTAACCTAGGTGGAAGTCTCACAGCTCAACAACCCATATAGTAGTTTGTCTGATCGATGCATGAGGTTTGTTTTGCATCTGAATGCTCTTTTATAATTTATGTATTAATTCAGAATATATATATATATATATACTTTGTCCTTCTCGAAATTCTATACATGTGATGTTACATCTCAGTCTTTTGAGGTAAATAACTGCCTTGGCGTCTCCCAGATGAATGAAATATGTATAATTGGAAAAGGGGACTTAATCCTATTCATTCAGTATACGTCGCCTCTAGCACAAAGTTTTCTTGCATGTTTATTTTTTTCTCTGGGGATTCCATGCATACTCAGAATTTCAGAGTGGTTTCTTACCTGCGAATTCAATCGTTGTTGATAGATTCATTTATTCATTATGTGGTTAAATTTGATTTATATAGTTGTATTTTATGTCCTCACAATGAAACTACCATATTTGATTTCCTCCCTTCCATTCCAATTTTGAGAAGTGACATGCAGGACTTCACTTGGGTTTACCTGCCAAACGCTTCCGAGATACTTCTCTACCATCCCTCACTGGGGTGTTCTAGTCAGGTGGAAGTTAACTGTTAACTTCTTCACCGTATTCACTATAATGGTTTTGACCCGCTTGGAATTTTTCATACCTTTATCGATTCTACTATAAATGCAATTTTCCCAAATTCCACTAACTGTCGGGAATTTCTGGTTATTCCAAACAAAATACAGTGGAAAAATCCTCTATTTCCACTGTTGAGAATTTTCTGATAAATTCCGAAACAACAAAAATATGAACAGAGAGTAATACTCTGTTTTCTGATAATTCAAAAACACAAGAACAGAGCATAAAATAATACTCTACTTTGCCTCAGGATCAAAAACTGATCAAAATAATACTCTGTTTTTGACACAGAAAAATACTCTGTTTTTAACTCAGAAAAACAGAAAAATTCGTTCTCTGGAAACGGTGTTGCAGCAACACAGTTTTTTTTCAGTTGCTGTAACTTGTGTTGCAGCAACGCTGTTCGTGGTGTTGCAGCAACGTAAATTTTTGACGTCAAGTATTTTTTGAGTTACGGTGTAACAGCAACATGGATTTTTGACGTCAAGTATTTTTCGACTTACGGTGTAACAACAACAGGCAAAAAGAAACTTCTATTTATAAAAATAAACTAAGTGCTAAAACTAAGTCTTCCTCACGTAGAGGGATCTTCATAAAAGGTTATGCTTAAGAACATCTTCCTCTTGAGAGAGGGATTACAACAGGAACGCTTCAGTTCCACAAAACAATTATCTGAGAAAATTTCAGCACTGCTGTGCAATACAAAAAAAACTCTCTTGTTCTACACTGCTGTGTGTTACAAAAGGACTTTAAATCTATTTCCTCTGTTTTCTACTTCTGTTTCTGTTTCTATTTATAGTGCGGGAAAGGGTTATCACCGCTTTAACTTGCTGATGAAGTCTCTGCTGCTCATGATTAACAGATTTGATCTTTTGCTGTATTTCTTGAGTCGGTGGTGATGAAATCTATGACTGAGAAATGCTACGATGGCTCGAGGCTGGTTCTTTTCTCTTTCAGCCGTTCTGCTCATTAATACAGTGGTTGAAAAGTAATGATGTAGTGCTGTATCTGATCTTCATCCTTCGGGAACTCAAAAATAATTAAAGAGTGAAAAGATGGTAATGGCGGTGACTTAAAAGATCAGGAAAAAATGTGGGGCGCCAGATCACGACAAATGAATAAAGTAGCTGCTGCTGTTCTGTTCACTGCAGTGGAAATTATAATTTCAACACTCCCCTTTAATTTCAACTGCTGGGTTATCAGTCATACCCAGAAGTTTCCTTAAAAACTCAAAACTTTTCTGATCCAATGGCTTTGTCAGAATATCCGCAACCTGTTCGTGAGTCTTGCAATGTTGTAAAACGATTTCTCCATTGTTCACCAATTCTCTGATGTAGTGAAACTTTGTGTCTATGTGTTTTGTTCTCTTGTGGAATACAAAGTTCTTGGATAATGCAATAGCTAAGCTATTGTCACAAAAAATAACTGTTGCTGTTGCTTGCTCCTGGCATAGACTTCTCAACATTCTCCTCATCCAAACTGCTTGACATGCTGCTGCTGTAGCTGCCACATACTCTGCTTCTACTGTAGACAATTCCACAATTGGCTGTTCCTTGGAAGCCCATGAAATGGCTTCCGAACCTATGTGAAAAATGTAACCAGATGTGATTTTACGGTCATCTACACTTCCAGCCCAATCACTATCTGTGTATCCAACTAAATCTGAACATTCTGAAACAGTATAAAATATGCCATACCTTTTTGTACCTTTAACATATCTCAGAATTCTCTTTGCTGCCTGCCAATGTGTTTCTTTTGGCTTCTCCATGAATCTGGAAATTAAACTAACAGCATACATTATGTTTGGCCTAGTTGCAGTTAAATACATAAGGCTGCCAACTATGCTCTTGTACACACGAGGGTCAAAATCTTTGCTGCTGTCTTCTTTGCTCAGTTTTAATCCCATCACTGTGGGAGTGATTGCTGCCTTGCTGTCCTGCATGTTAAATCTGCTCAACACTTCATTTACATATTTTGCCTGTGAAATAAAAATCCCATTTTTATTTTGATCTACTTCTATTCCTAAGAAGTATCTCAGCAAACCCATGTCAGTCATCTCAAATTCTTCTTTCATGACTGATTTGAAATTTTCAATGAGGTAGTCATCATTACCTGTAAAAATCACATCATCAACATATAACACAACAATTAAAATTTTACAGTCTTTTTCTTTGATGTAAATAGTGGGTTTTCCCTCACACTTCTCAAATCCGTTCTCCAGTAGATAGGAATCTATCCTACTGTACCATGCTCTTGGCGCTTGCTTCAGCCCATAAAGAGCTTTCTTCAATCTGCAGACTTTGTGCTCTTGGCCTTTCTTCTCATCGCCTAGGGGTTGCTCGATGTAAACCTCTTCCATTAATACTCCATTCAAGAATGCTGACTTCACGTCCATTTGGTAAACTTTCCATTTGTTTTATGCTGCTATGGACATCACTGCTCTCACAGTTTCCATTCTTGCAACTGGTGCGAAAGTCTCCTCATAATCTCTCCCATACTGCTGCTTGTATCCCTTGACAACAAGTCTTGCCTTATGCCTTTCTATCTTGCCTTCAGCATTACTCTTGGTCTTGTAGACCCATTTAACTCCAATGACTTCTTTACCTTTTGGTAGCTCAACTAAATCCCATGTCTTATTTCTTTCTATTGCATTCATCTCCTCATCCATAGCTTCTATCCATTTCTTATCTTTAATTGCTTCTTCGAAATGAACAGGGTCATCAACGTGACAATACAAAGCAAACAGGGAATTCATTCCTTCATCATAGATATCACTTAAATTTCTGAATTTCTTACCTCTTTCATTCGGTGTGCAAGTGCTTGTAGATGCACTTGAATTTCCTCCTTGTGGTGTGCTTGGAGAAGCACTCTCATTTCTCCTCAAGGGTGTCTCTTGTTGTTCTGTTGTTGGCACTGCTGTTTGGGGATGTGTTTCAGCCAACTCCTCATCATCAACATCATGAGACAAACGGTTTTTAACATTAATTGTTTTCTCTATGCTTCCATCCCAAGCTTACTCTTCAATAAATTGAACATCTCTGCTCACAAAAAACTTCTTGGTGGATGGGATATATAATTTGTAAGTTTTGGATTCTTCACTGTATCCAATGAAAATACATTTCTCCCCTTTGCTGTCCAATTTCTTCCTTAGCTGATCTGGAATGTGTGCATAAGCCACACAACCAAAAACTTTCATGTGGGTGACTCCTTGCTTTCTCCTACTCTATGCTTCTTCTGGCACTTTGTTCATCACTGCTTTTGTAGGACATCTATTCAAAATATATACTGCACAGTGTACAGCTTCAGCCCAATAATCATTTGGCAAATGCTTTGCCTTCAACATGCTCCTCGCCATATCCATGATTGTTCTGTTTTTCCTTTCAACAACTCCATTTTGTTGCGGGGTGTACCTTGCTGTAAATTTCTTATGAATTCCATTTTCTCTGCAAAAGCGTAAAAATTCTTTGGAGATATACTCACCTCCTCTGTCAGTTCTCAAAACCTTGATACGCAGCCAACTTTGATTTTCTACAAGTGCTTTGAAATTTTGAAATTTTTCAAACACTTCACTCTTATTCTTCAGAAAATAAACCCAAGTCTTTCTAGTAAAGTCATCAATAAATGTTAGAAAATATTGGTTGCCTGCAAGTGATGGAGCTTGCATCGGTCCACATAAATCTGAGTGGACAATTTCTAAGGGTGCTTTTGCCCTTATGCTTTTCCCAGTTGGAAAACTTTCTCTGTGTTGTTTTCCCAATATACAACCTTCACAAAGGCTGTCTGGCTTTTCTATCAATGGTAATCCTCTTACCATTCCTCTTCTACTCAACAAATTAAGACCTCCAAAGTTGAGATGTCCAAATCTCAAATGCCACAACCAATTTTCATCCTTTGGTACGCTTTGGAGAGCCTCTTGTGTCACTGCTGCAACTACTTCTTTATTTTTCAAATCTGCTTTTATTCTGAGAGGGAACATCCTGTTCCTTGCCATCTTCACTTCAGCAATACAACGTTTGCTGGGTAATCTGTCCATGATGGTGCATACATCATTATTAAAGAAAACATTGTAACCCTTCTGAACAAGTTGTCCAATACTCAATAGATTACACTTCATTCCAAGAACATAATAGACATCTCCTAAGGTTTTCTTTTCACCTTTCTTTGTAAATATTTTAACTTCTCCTTTTCCCATAACATAAATTTTACTATGTGTCCCAAGTGTGACTTGTGATTGCACACTTTGATCTAAAACAGAAAACAGGGCTATGTTCCCTGTCATATGGTTGCTGCAACCAGAATCTAGAAACCATATATCTTCACTGTTTGTTTCAGCCATATTACAAACTAACAACACATTATCTTGACTGATATTTTCTCTAGTGATATTTGCACTAGATCTATTACTCATATCATGTTGCTTCTTCCTACATTCATTTTCATAGTGCCCATATCTTTTACAATAATAACATTGGACATTGGATTTTTCATACCTTTGTCCTTGAGCATGATGTTGTCCACTTTGTTGACTGCTGCCATGGCCTTGGTTCTGATTTGGATTGCTGCCTCTTCCTTGAACGTTTGCTGGACTGTTTCTTCCGCCTCTGTATTGGGTTCTGCCTCTTCCTCTCTTGTTTCCTCTGCCTTGACCTCTTCCTCTTCCAAATGACATCTGGGTCTTGAAAGCTTGCTCTAGAGATGAGTTTCCATTTCTACTCAACCTCTGCTCATGTGTTATTAGTGATGCATGAAGTTCATCAACTGAAAAATTTGAGAGATCCTTTGTCTCTTCTATGGTGGTGACAATCACATCAAACTTTGAGGGTAGGCACCTCAATAGTTTCTCCACAATCCTCCTTTCTTCAAGAGTTTCTCCATGAGACCTTATCTGTGTGACCAAACCAATTGCTTGTGTGAAGAATGAGTCAATATTGTCTGACTCCTTCATACGCAGGTTCTCAAAATCTTTTCTCAGCAACTGTAGTTTTGTTGTCTTCACTTTCTCCATGCCTTGATAGGTTGTCTTGAGAGTTTGTCATGCTTCTTTGGATGTCTTGGCTGCTGCTATCCTCGGAAACACACTCTCATGCACTGCTTGATATAAAAGTACAAAGACTTTTGAGTCCTTCTTCTTATTGCTCTTCAACAACTCTTTCTCTGCCTGAGTTAATCCAATAAACTCTTCTTCATTTGCTGGTTCTTCAAATCCATATTCAACAAGTTCCCATAAATCTTGTGAGGCAAACACGGCTCTCAGGGTTATTGCCCAGTAGTCATAATTTTTCCCATTGAATTGTGGGAGCTGGGTATTAAACATACCCACGCTGGTGCTGGCCATTCTTGCAATACTTGACTGTAAAAAAAATCACTTAATTGTCTTCAGCAGCTACACAAAAAACTAATCTGAAAAATACCTTGACAGTGTTTTCGCTCTGCTGGATAATTTTCTGCAGCAACAAATCTTCTTTCAGCTTCTTTGATGTCTTCAAAGAGCTTGGACAAGCTCTGATACCATGTCGGGAATTTCTAGTTATTTCAAACAAAATACAGTGGAAAAATCCTCTATTTCCACTGTTGAGAATTTTCTGATAAATTCCGAAACAACAAAAATATGAATAGAGAGTAATACTCTGTTTTCTGATAATTCAAAAACACAAGAACAAAGCATAAAATAATACTCTACTTTGCCTAAGGATAAAAAACTGATCAAAATAATACTCTGTTTTTGACACAGAAAAATACTCTGTTTTTAACTCAGAAAAACAGAAAAATTCGTTCTCTGGAAACGGTGTTGCAGCAACACAGTTTTTTTTCAGTTGCTGTAACATGTGTTGCAGCAACACTGTTCGTGGTGTTGCAGCAACGTAAATTTTTGACATCAAGTATTTTTTGAGTTACGCTGTAACAGCAACAGGGATTTTTGACATCAAGTATTTTTCGACTTACGGTGTAACAACAACAGGCAAAAAGAAACTTCTATTTATAAAAATAAACTAAGTGCTAAAACTAAGTCTTCCTCATGTAGAGGGATCTTCATAAAAGATTATGCTTAAGAGCATCTTCCTCTTGAGAGAGGGATTACAACAGGAACGCTTCAGTTCCACAAAACAACTATCTCAGAAAATTTCAGCACTGCTGTGCAATACAAAAAAAACTCTCTTGTTCTACACTGCTGTGTGTTACAAAAGGACTTTCAATCTATTTCCTCTATTTTCTACTTCTGTTTCTGTTACTATTTATAGTGCGGGAAAGGGTCATCACCGCTTTAACTTGCTGATGAAGTCTCTGCTGCTCATGATTAACAGATTTGATCTTTTGCTGTATTTCTTGAGTCGGTGGTGATGAAATCTATGACTGATAAATGCTACGATGGCTCGAGGCTGGTTCTTTTCTCTTTCAGCCGTTCTGCTCATTAATACAGTTGTTGAAAAGTAATGATGTAGTGTTGTATCTGATCTTCATCCTTTGGGAACTCAAAAATAATTAAAGAGTGAAAAGATGGTAATGGCGGTGACTTAAAAGATCAAGAAAAAATGTGGGGCGCCAGATCACGACAAATGAATAAAGTAGCTATTGTTGTTCTGTTCACTGCAGTTGAAATTATAATTTCAACACTAACTCCAACTGTTAGGTGCTGCACTACTATCACAGATTTATTTTACAACAATTTAATCATTTAAGTATAACATTTTTAATCCAAAGTTCTCCTAATCATAATAGGTGTGCATGCATTAGAGCATATATTTTATCATCCCGTTGATTTTCTCATCTACTTCTAAGGTATAATGCATGTGTTAACACAAGTTTCGGTCACTGGAGTTACATATCAATCACCTGTTCAAATCAATCATTACATGGTTAATAACTATCTCAGCTCAAAGTCAAATCCACATTACATCCATACAAAGAGACTCCAGTGTCTCTGTAACTGTATTTTCGTAAAGAAAAAGAACATATAATCACTTAAGCCACAGGCGTGCATAATCTCTTATAACTCGGCCAGTCTAATTGCAATTATATTTCCTTAATTCGCTACTCACAGTGAAAATGAATCTAAGGATATTCAAGGTTGGAAAATTGAGCAGACAATAATTACATCAACTACTATTTTTTTACTAGAAGTTTGGATTGCCAGCGACCAAATTAACATGGAAAGAACAACTTGCCACCCAACCGTGAACTGAGATTGGTCTTGTCAAGGCATTTTTATGCCTCACTTTCCCATCATACTTTCTATAAGGACGTCTCATTTTTTTTTGGGTTCTGGCAATACCTATAGGCTATGCTTTTCCTTTTTTTCTTCTCTTGAAATTTTTTTCTTTCCTTGAAAAGGATTCTTTTTCATCCTTTAAATCTTGTCTTTTTCCACTACGGTGCTTTTTCACCCATTTGAGTGTCTGTAGTTTCCCCGCATTGAGTCATATTTCCAAATTTTTCTCTATTTATCTCATAAATCAGGTGATTTCACCCCAAGGATTTTTTGGGAGTGATTTAGGAAAGATAAATATTATTGTTATTATTATATTTTTTTCCCTTATCCAATCTATCTATCTTAGATTATGAATTAGGATTATGATCTCATTCTTTTCTTTTGTTCTTTCCAGATAATTTCTTCCAATACCATCGTTAATTATTTTAAATTCAAATAATTATGTTATTATTGTTTTTTCAAAAAAAAAAAAACCTTGACCATCCTGCCATTATTATCAGTATTTCAACTACTAAATACAATGTCTTAACTATTATAATTGGATATCAATTCCCTCGTACATTCCACCTAACAATACATAATGGGCTGAAAATGCTACAATCAAGTTAGAGTTATGACAACATAGAGGTAGATTTTCATACTTAAAGGAAATTTCAATTTTCATATTTAAAGTTCTCATAACATTCAATCACTTTATTTGTAACATAATCCCTTGGGAAATCCCTTCGCCCGGTTAGGTGTTGCACAAATATTTAACTAAGTTGGCTTAATTTTTCTTTTATTTATAACTTATTCCAACTATTATATTGTTATTGTTATTTACACATCTATTTTATAAGTAAAATGTAGACATGGTTTTTTATATAATTAGCATTTCTAAATAAACAAATATAAAAATAAACCAAGATAAGATAATAAATAAATGAAGAAGAAATTTGCAGAAGTAAAAATACGATTGAAATATTACATTTGAAATGAGAACATTTACTTTTACATTTAAGAATATAGGTGACTATATAATTAGTATTTTAGTTCTTAATCCCATTTCTTCTATTACTAATTGGCCATTTGATTACTTAATTTTGAACTTAATAGACATGAATGAGGTGAAACAATTGACCTCACTCTTCCAAAATAGTCCTATAATCTACCATCAAATTAAGTTTATCACGACTAAACTACAAGTATGGAAGAGAAAATAACATCAATTTCTAATATTTATTTCATTAAATAATTTGGAACTTAATAGACATAAACTAGGTGAAACAATTGACCTCACTCTTCCAAAATAGTCCTATAATCTACCATCAAATTAAGTTTATCACACTAACGAGTATCACGACTAACCTACAAGTATGGAAGAAAAAATAACGTCAACGTCTTATATTTATTTCATTAAATAATTTGGAACTTAATAGACATGAATTAGTTGAAATTATTGACCTCACTCTTCCAAAATACTCCTATAATCTACCATCAAATTAAGTTTATCACAACTAACCTACAAGTATGGAAGAAAAAATAGCATCAATTTCTAATAGTTATTTCATTAAATAATTTGGAGTTTAATAGACATAAACTAGGTGAAACAATTGACCTTACTCTTCCAAAATATTCCTATAATTTACAATCAAATTAAGTTCATCACAACTAACCTCTTCCAAAATACTCCTATAATTTACAATCAAATTGAGTTTATCACGACTAACATTTTCCAAAATACTCCTATAATTTACAATCAAATTAAGTTCATCACGACTAACCTACAAATATGGAAGAAAAAATAACTTGAACTTCTAATATTTATCTCATTAAATTTGGTCCCATAGCCTAACAAAGTATCAATATCTTATCTATTTCCATAGTTATAATATAAATTCTCAAAAGTGTGAATATCACATTAGAAAGTGTGAAAATTACTCTTTTCCGTAGTTTTAATATAAATTCTCAAACGTGTGAATATTACATTAGAAAGTGTGAAAATTAGACTAACCAAGAGTGTGGATTTTGAATTTTAAAATATTATCTTGTATCTCAAAATTGTAAAATTTGTTTACATTTTAAAATTTTAATATAAATACTCAAAAGTGTTTCCATGTTAAATTTTAATATAAATTCTCAAAAGTGTGAATATCACATCAGAAAGTGGGAAAATTAGACTAACTAAGAGTGTGGATTTTGAATCTTAAAATATTATTTTGTATCTCAAAATTGTAAATTTGGTTTCCATTTTAAAATTATATTATTCTAAAACTATCACCGTTAAATTATAAAAATGTTCATCAGTTTGAATATAAATATGTATATTACAATTTTTTTTCTTAAAAAAATAATGCTCTAAAAAATTCAAAACACTGGCTTATATTTGTAAGTGAAATTTGTGGTAACCTATTAACACATAATGGTAACCTATTATAAGTTGATTTGAATCAAATCCCATGAACATTTGCAAACACCAAATACTATAATTTCTTACAATTACAACATTTTATTTATATATCTACATACTCATTACTATGATATTGAGTAAATTCTTAAAAAAATAATGCTCTAAAAAATTCAAAACACTGGCTTATATTTGTAAATGAAATTTGTGATAACCTATTAACACATAATGGTAACTTATTATAAGTTGATTTGAATCAAATCCCATGAACATTTGCAAACACCAAATACTATAATTTTTTACAATTACAACATTTTATTTATATATCTACATACTCATTACTATGATATTGAGTAAATATAAATTTTTTTTAAAAGAATGAATATAAATATATATATTACAATTTTTTTTCTTAAAAAAATAATGCTCTAAAAAATTCAAAACACTGGCTTATATTTGTAAATGAAATTTGTGGTAACCTATTAACACATAATGGTAACCTATTATAAGTTGATTTGAATCAAATCCCGTGAACATTTGCAAACACCAAATACTATAATTTTTTACAATTACAACATTTTATTTATATATCTACATACTCATTACTATGATATTGAGTAAATATAAAAAAAATTGTAAAAGAAAAAATTAATATATTAGATAATTACACACTTTCATAATATTGAGTAAATATAAAAAAAATGGAAAAGAAAAATTCAATACATTAGATAATTATACACTTTCATAAATATTTAATGCATCATAATTTTATGACGTATATATATCACACAAGAACTATGTAAATCTATCACCTTATCTCGCTATAATTTTAAATTATAATTGAAATATTTACAGATCTCCCGTTATAGTTACTAGTATGAAAGTTCAATATTTTAAATAAAATGAAAACTGAATAATATCAACCACTAACATAATTAATCAAAAAATTATAAGCTTGGAAATTCCTTTCTTAAATAAAATACCATTTATCAATATCCTTTTTAATCTCTACATTATTTTCCATCTATTTTTAATATAAGTTAATCGCCACAAACCCTTCCCCCTTAGTTTATTATGTCTTCGTTGAAATAACGTCACTCCGAGTAAAATGCTAATCTCCATTACAAAAAACCAATTAAACTTATCTTCATTTATTTATTATTATTTGTTAAGTATATCTAACTAACTTTGAATACTTCATATATATTGATTTGATACATAAATTATATTATAAACCTAATTATATTCCTAATTGAAATTATATTCCTAATTGAAATTCTTAAAGCAAGAAATTTGTTGGAAACCAAAAGAAAAATAAAAAAATAAATAATACTTAAAACAAACCATAAAATAATAACAAATACACTGGAATAATTTTAAAAATCCATAAATACAAATTCCATGTAAGAAACATCTCCATGAATCATAAGCTGAAACGAATACTTCGAAAAAGTTGGTTCGAAATGGTTTCAATTTCAATATTAATATCATGAAAAATTTCCAATAGGAAAACAAAATCTATTATGTTAATGATTATTCTCACAATCTTAGAAAAAACGAATTAATGGTTTTTTTAATAATTTTATTTTTCGTAATAATAATAATAATAATATTAAATATTTAATAAAAATAGAATATAATCGTGACCTCATAATAAAATATTTTTCCTTTACTTAAAGATTCCCATTTTTTTAAAATAAAATAAAACGTAATAATATATCATTTTTTAATTTTATTTTAAATCTACTTTAAATATGGTAAACTTCAAAATCCCTTTTTAAAAATTTCAAATAATTTTTTAAATACGTTTTTGAAATAAAATGTTTATTTAATAATTAATCATTTAATATAATATTTCTTTTAACTATTTCTTAAATAAATTAATTAATTTTGACATTTTCAAATGATCAGTTTAATAGTTAAACATAGTTAATAATATTTATTGAAAATGTTACTTATGTTTTCAATTTTCCTAAATCAATCTTCTGAGTGTCGATTTTTTTATTATTAACCCTTTGGAATTTCATAAAGAAGTGTCATTTACTTCTTATTTAATGTTCCATTCTTATACACTATTATTATATCTGTGTAAATATTTAATGTTTTTGCAAAATCTCACAATTTCATGTAAAACCATGATTAATACATCCTAAATTATATCTTGGACTTAAGATTTGAATGCAATTACACTCTATTTCTACATTATATCTATTAATTGTTAAGGTCACCATTAATAAAAAAAAAATCCATGATCACTAAATGATTAGTACATCGTAAATTATATCCTGGACTTAAGATTTGAATGCAATTAGACTCTATTTCTACATTATATCCATTAATTGTTAAGGTCATCATTAATAAATCTTTTTCCATGTTCCTTTAGTGATCATAAGCATAGAATCGGGTATCATTTTTATTTCTCCTCTATGTTTTTAATATTTTTTTAGTGAAATAAAACTATATCAAACTAACATTATAATTAGTAGTTGTGTTAATTATATAATTAAATTTTTTTATTTAGGAATTTTATTTTGTTTAGAGTTATTTGTTTGTTAATTTTTTTTTTCAGCTATCATTTAATTTTTTATTTTTTTCTTCTAACTTTTGTTTAACTTATTCTATTGTTTTGTTTTTTTTGTTATTTTATTATCAAACATTTCCTTTTCTCTTTTTCCCTTTTTTTCTTTTTTTTTTTCACTATTGAACTCTATCCAAAAGTTCTCCATGTGAATTTTTCTTCCTTTCCACCTTTTCTTTATCCAGGTGCTTATGGTGATAAGGATATGCGTACTTACGATACCATGGTTTGACACTATTTGGTTTGGGTTGTGCCTCTTGATTCTTTATTCTCTGAAAAAGAATTCAAGAATAATTTTAGATTTAATTTATAGATAAGTATGATTTCCCAAGCCATGCACAAGAATTTATAATTAATAATAAGGGAATAGTTTTTGTTTTTGTTTTTTTGTTTTTTAGAATTGTTTAAATAAGAGTTAATCTATCTAGAATAGTCATGCAACAAAATTCAGAAGTGACCCACTTGTTAAGTACACACCTTGGTATATGATTTGGGGTTAGTTAGCTCCATAAATTCCATAAGTTTGGTTTACAATTAATGTACTATTCTATTACTAATATCACAAATTATAGATACTCCATAGACAATTTAGGGTTTCAATTGTATAAAATCAATGAAAACAATAAGGCTAAGAAATGATCCCAAATTTAGAAAATTACCATTTATATTTCCCTTTTCATAATCCCTTCTAGAAAACCAAAATAAGACTCCCAATAAGAGTGCAATTCTATTTAAGGTATGGAAAAGGATTAGCTATATGAACAATACTTATAAAGTATGAAACCATGTAAAATCCTTGGAGGTTTTCTTGAGAAGTCTCCTTGACTCTAGATATTACCTTAAACATATTATATAACCACATAAATCCCCAAATTAAAAATATATTAAATTGTAACATTTCATGCATTATAGGCACCCAAGTCTCTTTAAATAAGCATTTGTTTTCAAATTTTTTACAAATCATAGTAATTGTATATCTAAAAGGATGTCAAATGAGGTAAATTGGATAAAGCACAATGTCATTTACTCTAAAATTTCTAGGTAAGATCATTACCTTTTTGTGTTTTTGGAAAACTATATAATTTTTTTGAATTATATCATGCGTTTAATGATTATTTTTTTCTTAGGGCATATCAACATATAATATTGTTCTTTATCTCTAACTTGGAAAGATGCAATGCATCTCCTATGCTTATTAATGATTGTCTAGATGTTTGAATTATTGAAAAGTTTCAATAAATTATACTTATCTTAAGTGTGTGAATTTTTGAGAATTTTATTTATTGATAAAATTTTAGCCATAAAATATTTGACAATATGTTTTTGAAACTACAAAAATTTCTAAAAAAATATTTTATTACAAAATTTTCACTTTTTAATTGCTATTTAAAATTTCATCAAATTATTATATATATATATATATATATATATATATATTCATGATCTAAATCTACATAATCCATTTAATCATTTAATACTTAATTACTAAGTTGCTTAAATATTAATTATTATATATATATATATATATATATATATATATATATATATATATATATATATATTTATTTTCATGATCTAAATCTACATAATCCATTTAATCATTTAATACTTAATTACTAAGTTGCTTAAATATTATCTTCTACTCTTTTCTAAAGCATATAAGTTAAATGGATATTTCTCTTTTCTTAATAGCCTAGATGGTATAGAGTAGGCTGCATCTTTAAAGATTCAATATATTTCTCCTTAGTGTGGACTATTGTTTAACCATATAACTAAATATATTAATGTAATTTGGCTTGTTTGGGACTCCGTGTACTTCTTATATATTAATATCCTCTGTCATGAATATTTTTAATTATTTGCAAATATATATTGTGGGGCGACACAAAATATGTACATATTGACTCATTCTAATTGAAAGCAACAACCGAGTATGGTTTAATTCAATTATTAGAAATACTCACCTAATAACATTTGTGTTTCTGAATTTTATAGTTTAACTGTAAATTAAATTTGCTTTTTGGGATAAAGTATCAAGTTATGAGAAATATTTAAACTTTATTCGTCCATATGAGTGAATTTATGCAATATTTATAAATCAAAATGAAAATTTATTAAGACGGGAGGCTGGTAATATTTGTTATCCTAATATTTGATTTGAAATAAAAATTAGAAAAATAATTTTAAAATATGTATTAATTTAATAATAAATTAAATATAATAAATATATAATTAAACAAATTATATTTCAAAAATAATAGTTTAATGTTTTAATTTTTTTTAAACACTATTAAAAATAATTTAATTTTTTAATTTTTTTTAAACACTACTAAAGATAATAAGATAAAATTGAGTATTTACCTAAAAAGTTATAACTTGACCACTGAAATTAGTGAGGATCTCATATTTGTTAAATTAGAAAAACTTATTTGGTGATACTGAATAGAAAGGTATCTAAGAATATTGACCTTCTCCTCGAGAACGAAAAGACAATGCATCTGATGGACCTCGAGAACGAAAAGACAATGCATCTGATGGATGGCTTTTGATTGATATAATGAATCTCAAACTAGTACAGTGATTACACATTGAAGTGAAAGTCGTTTCGAATTGAATGTCGAAGATTTCCCAGGATCATATTTAATGCAAATGACCTATGAATTTGATGATGATAACGACGCAATTTTCCACGGCGAAAAAAGCATAATTGTATAATATACGTTAGATAACGAGGCAACTAATATTTATGGAGTTATAGTATTATTAATGTAATAAAGTAATGTAGGTTAGTTTTTGAATTTTATATTTAATTAAATTTAATAAATGACATATATTACTTCAATATATTAATAAACTTGAAATCCTACAGAAACCTTCTATTTTTTCCTTCGAAAGATAACTGAAGAATGTAAAAAAGAATCGAAACTTTGTCTTCCAGTGCATAATGGAAGTTCAAAGCCTGTAAATCTCTTGAACGCTTTCATATTACTTATGTCTTTGAGGGAGTATATGTGATGAATCATGTTCAAAATTTTGAAGTTTACGGGTACCCAAAGCACTCATTTTACTATGCCTTTAAAAGCTTAAGTAAACGTTCATGAATTTTAGAGAATTTCAAGATGTTAAAATAGAATTAGATCCATGAAACTATCGATGATTTCAACAATATTTTAAACATTGTTAAAAAGTTAAGGAAAAAAAAAAAAAAAAACCCTAAATCCTATAAAAAGATAATTCATATGATGAGAAAATTCAAAGGGATATTGGAACACTATTAAAAAATAATTCATTTGATGAGGAAATTTGAAGGGATACTTGAATAGTCATAATCACTTCAAAAAAAATAAATTATGATTTTTAGGAATATGGTGTGTTTTTTCAAAATATAGATTTTATGAAAAACGTCGACACTATTTAAGAGAGAGATCGAAAGTTTGAATTTTAGGAGAGAGATCCATGAAAACTCTCGAGGGTTTTAACAATATTTTAGACATTATTAAAAGTCATTAAAACTAAAAAAAGCCAAAATCCTCTAAAAAGATAATCCATTCTATGAGAAAATTCAAAGGAATATTGGAACAGTAATAAAAAGATAATTTATTTGATGAGAAAATTGGAAGGGATATTGGAATAGTCATAATTACTTCAAGGTGGGTCGAAATTCTTAGATTTTGATTTTTCGGAAATGTGAATAGAAAATTCAAAGGGATATTGGAACAGTAATAAAAAAGATAATTCATTTGATGAGAAAATTCGAAGGAATATTGGAATAGTCATAATCACTTCAACTTCAAGGTTGATCGAAATTCTTAGATTTTGATTTTTCGGAAATAGGGTGTTTTAAAAAAAAAAAATTAGATTTTATGAAAAACCTTGACACTATTTAAGGGAGACTGAAAGTTTGAATTTACTAAATGTTTGAAATTTTTAAATAATATTATGAAGTAATTTTAAAATTATTAAATAAAAGATTCAAAAGTTATCATTTAAATAATGTTTTGATAATTTTGAAAGTCTTTTTCAGTTTAGCCATTTTATAATATTCGAAGGCTTATAGGAAGTCGTAAAAGTAATGTTTAGAAAATCATTAAAAAATAATATCAAAATTGAATATTATAAAATAATTGAAAAGAAAAATGGATTTAGAATTTTTTTTGGAAATTTTAAATTTAATTTTAGAATATTTCGAGGAAAAGATGGAATTTTAAGAGAAGACTAAAAGTGCAGAATATGAAAATATAAATTTAAAAAAACATGAAAACATATTTTAGGGATCTTTTTAACTCAGAAAAATAAAAAAACGATGAATCAAATAGTCATATTTGTTGGACCAAGGTTAAAAGCTTATAAAACCACTAAAGTACACTTTACCAACTATTACATGTTTATAAGGAGGGCTCCTCAAAGTTAGAATTTTGGATAAGCAATTAATCCAATTAAAGACCATGTTCAATATCTAGAAAAAGACATTGTTGAATCTATAAGATTAGACAATAAAGACAGTAATGATATCATGATAAAAGTGATTTCACTTTTGGAGTGGTCTCCCATAGAGATAAGTTCGGTAATGGACACTTTTCAAATTATGCCCTCTTCAATAATTGATTTAAAAGGTAAATCTAAATGTAGTTAGTTGTTTTATAATGTGATACAAAGGTTTATGTTATATCTATAATTATAGGGCTGTTAGATAAAGTTTTTTTTTGACCAACTTCTCAAGTTCTCCTTGGGTTTCTCTAGTGCTCATGAACATTGATAACCTTGACGAAATCACCCAATATCACAAAACCTGGTCCATTATCAATGTTAATCAATAGCCCTAACAGATACTTATATGTGTTTCCTTACAATATGTTGTACTTTATGCTTGCTTTATATTTTAGTTAATTATGAATAGATGAGAGAGGAAAAAACTTCATTAAATAGACCGGAAATATACTTGTCTATGAAAATTAATTAGCTAAATATGGTTAGTAAAAGTATCCCTTAGAAATGTTTTGGTCGATATTTGTTTGGGCTCCCTCCATAGGATACAGTAATGTATTATTATTTATTAGTGAATCCTCTCAAAGAATTAGACATATATCATTAGTCAACTTGAGTCTTAGCTTTCAAGGGGTGAGAGGCCTATGAGACTTTATGTTCTAGCACTAAATGAATTGTTGAACCAATTTGATAAATATACAATAAAATTGTGTCTCTCATAGTCATTAATTAATCAAAATTTTAATAGATATTGCAAAGATTCATTAGATGCACCATGTTTTTAGATATTCAAAAAACAATAAAATATTTCAATCAATAATATAAGACGAAACATCCTCCTCAAAGAGATAAAGAAATTATTCAAAATGAAAAATAGAAAATCCTATTATAAGAAAACAATAGAAGTAAATAAATATCAAACAAATTAAATTAAAACTATAAAATTACAATAATTGAAAGAAAATGCTACAAACTATTATTATTTTTCTTTTCTTGTTGGGTAGTGTTAGCCAATAAAATTAACTTTTTAATATTTCCCTATTTAAAAGGAAGATATTTACCCCCTACATATTTAGTATTGAATATGTGTCAAGACCAAATTTTTTAACTACTAGAAATCTGCTTGTGATATTTTTAGAGATAGACTATATGAGATAGCTTGAAATGTCAAGTGTTTTGTGTGGACACTCCACACCTTAACACAAGAAGATTTGGAATAAATGTGTCAAGAGGGTGGTGTGGAGCTATATTTAGAAGGAAACAATTTTTCTAACCATTTAGGGGTGAAATAACTTAATGAACTCATAATTATTGAAATTTCATGTGTTTCCTTTTATATTCATTCAATTTGTCCCATTTAAAATTAAGTTATCTAATATGCAATTGGAAGTATTTATCTCCCTAGGGTTTTTTTTCAAACCCATGTCAAACCAACTTCTAACAATCTCTTGACTATCAACAAAATTTTATTTGGCCTTTTGTATTTCATCTTTCAACTTTAACAAAGTTTTAATTTGATTTTGAAGGGATGAATAACTTTTGTGAAGATTAGGATAGCTATAGGAAAGAGAGAAAATTATTAAAAGTTGGGATCCTCCCTTATCTTAAACTAGGTAATGAGGGGGAGTTATTAATCTAGCCTTAGGAGAAACTTAGTGTATCCATTGGGTATTGGGTAAAGAATTGGGATAGTTCCTATGATATTTAGTGTGTATTTTCTGTAGAATGTAATATAAGCTATTATTGGTTGATTTAACTACATTATTACCTTGTGGATAATAATTTAATGAAAATAAAAAAGTATTCCCTTTTCCAAACCAAATTCAATCAAATTTAATGAGGAAAAATAAGAAGCATTATAAAAAATAGTAGTAAAGGGTAGTGAACTAGTAAACAAGTGTTATTTTGAGAATTGGATCACATTGTATTCAGTAAATTTTATGACTGTTATTACTTCTACTCATGTAGTGAAACTATATTCATACTTAAGATGTACTTATGTGGCCTTTACGAATTAAGATTAATCTCCCCAATGATATCACAAGTAGACATAAGCTTCAATGATCTTATTTTCCTTGTATGTAAGTAGTGGGTGCTAGATCGATGTTATAGACGATGTTTGAGATAAATGTGCCATGAATTTATATTTGTTGGAATTTAAGACACATTATTGGCATATATAGAAACTTTATTTTCGCAACCTTTTTCTTTCTTTGTAACTTGATCTTGGCGGTTAGCTTCCAATTTATGATGTTCTTGACTATATTAGTTCATCTAAATTTAGGGCCATACTCTTAACTATAAATTATTTAATATCCTTTTTCTTCCACTAAGTTATTTTTCCAAGAAAATTAATGTAAATGATGTCTTGAAGATATAGAGTTTGAATTTCTTGATGGAATTAATTACATCATATGGTTTCTTGTCAATTGCTGGATTATTCAATGCAATTCCATTACTTGTAGACATGTGTTCATAAATGAAATCAAACATTCACCTCGTTCTTCATCCATTTGCGTCAGAATATATGTCAAATAATGTGATTATAAAATAAATCAAATATTCATCTTATTCTTAATTTTTTTAAGACATATAGATGACAAAGAATGATATGATGCAAAGCTATATAGAAGAATTATTTGTTGAAATTAAGATTATGTAATGTGACAATGTTAATAATAATATAGTAATCTTGATGTTTTCATTTTTTTTTTTTCCGTTTGCATGTATTTAAAAATAACAATTTTCTTTATAACTTGTTATAATGGCTTAAGAAGGTATATAAAGTAAAGAAAACAGATATCTCTAGCAAAATTGATGTTTCTATGGAATTACCATTATATAGAAGAGAATTTTGAGAAATAAATGTGGTTCACTTGAATTTTAATGTCCTCACACATTACTTTTTATGAAAACAAATATTGTTTTCTTAACATTAAATTGTTTCATACCTTCTGTACATTTTAAAGTTTGTCTCTAATACTGAAAGTGGTTTATATTTCTTGGGAATATATTGTGGCATTATCCAAATAAATTATTATACTTTAATTAAACAATCATTGGGAAGTGATATTCATAACTTGTTGAGAGGTGGCACCATATTTATTTAGTATGAATGGACCTAATGGTTAAGAGCATGTGTTTTCTTTTAAGAGGTCACAAGTTCAAAACTAGAGTATAAATATGGGTAGAGTATGTATGCTTTAGTAAACTTAACAACCAAAATTTATCAAAAAAAAAAATTATAATGTAATATCCATTAACAATTTTTATCCTTTAATTAATCAAAATAATTATCCTTTTCATATAAATTAAGAAATAATGGAATCTATCTATTTCTCTTTCTCACCATATTTTCTGCCCAATATGAATGACAAACCTGAAAAATACACTTGCCTTTATTACCAATGACTACTATGTTGGTAACATGTTGGGCAATCTTTCTGTCGAAAGTCTTCACAATTCCAACTGAAAATATGTTCACACTATTTGAATAATCTAATGTAAACTCGCTTCTCCGCTTTCAAAGTGTTTAAATTAACATTTTATTTTAAAGCGGTTTTAGGTAACCACTCACTCAAGGAATTGGATATCCTGTTTTGAAAGACGGGATTTGACCTCCTTCCGCACGACCAATGGATGTTGTTTTCTGTATGAACTTATGGAAGCATTCCTTCCGCATACAGTCGGGGCCGGACTCGGGAGGTACTGTCACATCTGGAGTTGCGGGGTAGATATCATTGCCACCATAGAGAGAACATCTAGCGATCGAACAGGATCCCGAACAAGTCACGATTGAATCAGTTTCATAGTAACCACTTGACCCTAGGTGGGGTGTTGAACCAGCAGCAGCATAGTTGACATAGGCCTCTTCAAAGAGAGCATAGTTTATATATAGATAGTTTATATACTGGCTTTCTTCTTCTTCAGAGCAGCGGGAACACTGCCAACTCAACTTCAGATTGTTTGTTACCAGGTTCTCTTTTTCAAAGAATGGAGAGACAAGAGGTTAATAGTACTACTTACCGTATAGCTCCATATAGCTAAGGCATAGCTAGATATAGGTATAGGTTATAGGGCCTAGGGCGGATAGGTAGACCCAATAGCAACAGCAGATAGTTTACATAGGCCTTATTCATAGAGAGATAGTTGTATAGGAGATAGTTTGCTTACCTATCTTTTCTATTTTCACCTAATAATAAGAAGGTACCACTCTAACTAGCCATATGGACTTCGGGTAATATACTTTAGACACTTATTGCTTAGTCCCATCTTGGATCGACTAGCATAAATAGGTCCTTATACTCGAACCCATGACCTCGACGTCCTCAGATCCCTCGTCCTTGTAAAATCCCCATTCGCTTCTGCGCTACCAAGTTCCTGCCCCATCTTTCCGCTGCTCCTCTCCTTACTCCGCCCTCTCCCCTTCCCCAGTCACCGGATCGAACCTCGGGCGTTGCTATCGCCTCGCCCTCCTTCAGGATTTTCCCTCTGCAGCCACAAAGAGGAGACAAAGATCGCAAAGCCACGCAGCAATACCGAGGATCTCCTCGAAATTCCAGCGGTGAGCAGTTCGAATCCTACAAAATGAACGGCGGGGGAGTGCGTTGCGGAGCCTGTAAGTTTCTGAGAAGGAAATGCGTGAAAGGCTGCGTGTTTGCTCCATACTTTCTTTATGATGAGGGCGCGGCGCATTTCGCCGCAGTTCATAAATTGTTCGGGGTGAACAATGTATCGAAGCTTTTATTGCATATCCCAACACCCCAGCGCTTGGAGGCAGCCATTACCATATCGTGCGAGGCACAGGCTCGAGTCCAAGATCCCGTCTATGGCTGTGTTGCGCACATTTACACCTTACAGCAACAGGTATATTAAATGTTCACTGCTCATTGTGAAACAGATATTAACTGTGTATATATCAATACCGTCTGCAGATCCCTTCTTTAATATCCTTTTAGATTTGCAAACATCATTTCCGTAAGTATCTCTCGTCTCAAGGTATCTGTAATACAGACACATTTATTACAAATTTATTACAGGTTGCGAGTTTGCAGGCAGAGCTTGCAATCCTACACGCACAACTCGCGAGTCCCATGTCGTCCGGATCAGCGTCGAACTCCACGAATTTTCCTACCATGGCTTCTTCATCCTACAGTGAGCATCGACATCAGTTTCCTGCAGACCTCTCCCTGCCATATCAACCAATCACCCAGCCCTACAGCGCTCTCCTCTCTTGTGTCAGGGAGGAGAAACCCTGTGATTCGGACTGCAAGTTGCCCGGGTCTATCAGCGATGATTCGTCGCCACATATGGAGATCCTCCAAAGACGCAGAAATCAAGAGCAAAATGGAGAAGATAGCGGAGAGCTGCAGGATCTGGTCCATCCTCTTATTTGGAGAGGTTAGTATATCACAATAATTTGAATACGCTGATCTCTACGTTTAAGATAAGGTTGGTAAAATAATTATTAATTTAAGGTTGGAATAAAATAATTATTAATTTAAGATATTAAATTAATAATTATTATTTTAGAATGTTTAATTATTTAATGAAGGTATTTAGGATTAGTATGTTGTTGTAACAAAATATGATTATCCAAGTGTGTCGAATCTTAGGCTCTATTTTATGAGATTAGTTAGTTAGTTGTTTTGAATAACATTTATTGTAAATGGACACTTGTGATTTAATAAGTGATGCATAATTAGAGGTAATTAGGATATCGAGCTTATAAATAGCTCATTGCAAGAGTGTTTTGTTGTTCGGGTGTAAACTCTTGCAAAATCAAATATGTAATTGCTTTTTTCTGATTAATAAAATTACGTGTGTGAGGATACCTGTGCCATTATTGTGGTATGAGAGTTTCATTAATACTGTAGTGGATGTGAAGATTAGATTTTAGCTCTACAAGTTTTTGGAAAACTCCATTGAATTGTTTCAACTAATGATTGGTATGAGAATTGTCCCGTTTTTGTTCAAAAGAAAAGAAAGTTTATTATTTTATTGATTTTAGATTGTTTAAATCCGAAAATTAATTTTTTTGTATTATTATCAAAATTCGTTGTGTCTTGAATTTGTATTATTTTCTCTACTCCAAGCTCGCTTCAAAACCTGGCAAAAACACCGTTAGAGAACAGGAATTTTGACATCCAACGATTTAAAGAACTTCGTATGATAACCAAGCTATCCCGGAAATTGTTTTATTCTCTGTTGAACTTTCCTGAGGATTTATTCATTTCTTCCTGATGCAATTTTTCTTTGACTTGTCTTGAGCTTCTTTTGAAAAATAATTGGATCATGTCTTATACACCTTCTTCAATTATTGATTCAACCAAAGACTATTGTCACAACATTGCAAGTTCAAACTGTCTTCTTTGCTCTTTTTCTTGTGCTTCATATTCTTGACTTTCTTTCTGCCATATTTTTTGATAGAAAAATCTTATCTCTTCTTGACTACATTGCTGAAAAATAATTCCAATGCATTCAACTTTGTCTCTCACTAATTTTTCCTTCTCTCAATGACCATGCGTTAACATTGATACTACATTGCAAATCTCGTAACCTTCTTGTCGTGGTATTGTCCCTCGAGGCTTTAACATTTCAAAAAATATAGGTAGCAACCACACTGCCATTCTGGTCCCTCGAGGCTTTAACATTTCAACAACTATAGGTAGCAACCACACTGCCATTTTTTTTAAGGTTACTTGTCTATTGAACGTCTTTTCTTAATTGCACATAATTTTGCACGGTACTCTATAAATTTCCCTGAGCATGATTCCTGAAGGGGTTGATGAGTTTTCTTCCTCATGTTATCTCCCAAAAACTTGTTTCAAGAATTATAAACTTCGCTTCATAGCCTCGGATTTGCACCTGGTTGCTTAAGCAACTTCAGGGATTGCATCCAAGAAACGGTAAAATTTCTTCTCCCATGATTATCCAGTTCTCGGCATTTTTGAGCAAGGTCATTAATCTATTTTACTCAGGCTCTTGGTATCCAATAAAATTTCTCCATTTCCCTTGCAACTCATTCGACTATTCCTGTAATGTTATTTACACACAGGTGACGAATTTGGGATAAGAAAGGCTCCTACCGAGGTAAACAATCATCCACTAAGTTATGATTTTTTCCTTCCCGAAAGCAATGAGTTTCTTTTTTATGCTTATGGTTATGTCATTTCAGTATAATTTCGTTCCACCTTTGCCGCTCGGACAATCTATCAGGTACTCAAATTATCCAACCCCAACCCTTTTCTACTGTACAGGTTTGATCTTGGTATCACAAGATGGTTGAAAGAATACCCAATACAACCATGGCCATGACCATTCTTGTTTCTAGTTATATTCTTCTAAATTGCAATTTTTCCCTTTGAAAGAAACTAAACTGCTCTAGGTTCGCCCATGTATTATTTTGGCTTAGACCCTTCCTGGAACGTTATTACTTATGTCTACCAAGGAGCTGCTTACATTTGAATTCACCTATATTAAAATTGTAGGTGAATGATGCACCCTTGATTTAATTAGTTCGGTGACTTCCATATTGAGGAAGGATTATGTTTTGTATATTACTTCTCGAAGTTTACTGTAACAAATTTATAACAAATTTATGTGTATGTGGAGATTGTATATATATGTGGTATTTTTATATGTATATGGAGATTGTATAGATATGTGGTATTTTTATATGTATGTGGAGATTGTATAGATGTCTCAGAGTTTATTTTAATTTTTATTATGTTTTTGGGATAGTGATATTGTACATGAATATTTGGGAGAGAAATGGGTTTCTACATCAAATTATATCTGGATGAATTTAGTAGACTACAAAGGCCATGAATTTGTAGAGCATGAATATTTGGGAGAGAGATGGGTTTCTACATCAAATTCTCTCATTAGTAGAGAATACAAAGGCCATGAATTTGTAAAGTATACTCACTACACTCATGTTGTGCCTTGTTAACTGTGTTTACTTATACTTTTTTACATAGCTCTCTCTCTATATAATATACTGTAATCTATATTTTATATCAACTAGTTATTAAAAATTACATAAGTAAAACTATATTTATCGTTCTGTTAGGTTTCATCTTTGTCATCATTCATTTCTTCTACAATAGTGGAACCTTTAAGTTGTATACATTCATTGAGAAATAAATTAGCATATTATCCATTGTAGTCATTCATTTCTTCTAAAATAGTGGAATCTTTAAGTTATATATATTCATTGAGAAATAAATTAGCATACTATCCATTGCAGTCATTCATTTCTTCTACAGTAGTGGAATCTTTGAGTTGTATATATTCCTTGAGAAATAAATTAGCATATTATCCATTGCAGGTAAGTTTTTTCACAATAATCTGTTTCATGAAATTTGTAATGTCGAGAGATTTAGATGGTTTAAAGAATTTCATGTCTTTCTTTTGAATGGTTTAATTTGATCAATATGTATATTTATGAATCAATATTTTTTTATTTATAATTTGGAATCACCAATATTTATATTTCTGTAATCTATTTTTTTATTTTGAAATATTGATATTTACATATTCGAAAATGAGCGTCATACATTTAAAAGATTATATTTCAAATTATAAATCCAAAGCTTATGAAGTGTTCATCACCAAACATTAAGTGAAAGCTAAAGTTATTAAATTTATTATTCATTTCTATCTTGTGTTGAAACTATTTTATATTTTAGAGATATTTTTCATATATTATATTATATGATAATAACATTGAAATGAGTTACATTAAACCGTGTTCTATAATAATTTAACAAATTTGATAGTATCTTACACTACATGTTATAAGGATAACATTGAAAAGCTTCACGCTATTATATATTTGTATGACAATTTAAAAAATCTGATGTTAATAATTTCATAATCTAAAATATTAATCAATTAAATTGAATTAGATTTTATGTTGATAAATTATTAATACAATTTTTTTATTTTTTTTATGATTCCATAAATTTAATATAGTTGATTTAATGTGTAATCTCAACTAATATATATTAGTATTATAAAAATATCAATATAAATTTATTAATTATTCATTTTAGATAAATAAAAAACATATATATTAGTATTATAAAAATATCATTATAAATTTATTAATTATTCATTTTAGATAAATAAAAAAAATAAATATACAAATTTTTCTTTTAAAAATTAGTAAATTAAAAAAAAATTTAAATATAGTTTTAAAATAATTTTATACCTATTTTCCACTTTAAAGGAAAAAAATTGTATATGGACTTTTTTTAAAGACAAATCCATAATTATTTCCTTATCATTTTGAACGTAAAAGACTGAATATACTCACCATGCTATAGGATATTTTAGTTTTGTTTTACATATACATCTCATTGTTTATAGCGGGTTAGTTTGGATTGATTTAACTTGCAAATAGTGACCATTCACGTTAACTTGTTAACTGATTCCTTTGAGTTGAAGAAATTCTTTATAGCGGGTTAGTTTGGATTGATTTAACTTGTAAATAGTGACCATTCACGTACATGTTAACTTATTCCTTTTGAGTTGAAGAAAGAGCAAAAGAATCATTGCTGACAACGTTGTGTAAAGAAAAGAGACCAAATTGACAATAAAATATAAAGAGGGTAGTCATTTTCTTATTGGTAAAATCAATAAAATATAAAGAGGGTAGTCATTTTCTCATTGGTCTAAAGTATAGAGACCGAATTGATAATAAAATATGAGGATGGGTTGTCATTGTCTTATTGTATAGTTATTTTTTCTCTGCAAATGCTAATTCTATTAACTGTAAAATAAAGTAAAAATACAAGGGGGCGAGGCCTCGGGGATCATCTTCCAAGAGCACTCAGAACATCAAAAACTGTCCTGTGTGAAGGAGAACCAGTTACATAAGCAAGAGTGCAGATATAGACATTAGGAATTAACCAAGATAACATGAAGTAGAGGTGGTATAACTGGCTGTCTAGAGCGTGTGACCAGAGAGCTAGACCAAGACATTGCTCAAAATTCCAGAAGAAATTTGCATTGCCGCATATCATGGAGAGAAGTAAGATCGCCTGTCTGAAGAGGCTGCACCAAAACTGCATCCATAACCACCTGAACTTGTTCATATTAGTCATTCACAAAACCGATATGGGATGGGCCCAGATGGCCTCAAATTGTTGTGTCCTCATTCTGAGGTTCCTCCACCACCTGGCAAGCAGTGTCCTCCAAATCAACACCACAACCTACATTTGCGTCACCTGGGTGCCTCAACAGAGGACGCGAGTCACTGTCCTTGTCTTCCATGTTCCTTTGGCCCGCGGCATCTGGAGTCAGAGAGGTGCTAGGGGGGTCGCTTCTTTCAAGCCTCTCCCCCTTACCTTTCTCCAGAGTTTCCCCTGCCATTACCTGCAAGTTGCTTCGACTGCTGGCCTCTCTGAAAGCTCCCTGGGGAGGCTCAGACATCATGCGAACCCGAATTGGAGCCGGAGATTCTTCTTTAGAGAAGATAATAGTAATATTGGCAGTGATTACTGGTCTATTCAGATTGCTTTGAAAAGTAAAATGATTGGTCTGAAACCCATGATACGGAGAAGGTCTACGAGGAGGATTCACAGAGTGGGTTCCTGTGGTCTGCCGCACCCTTCACGACTCCCCCTGAGATGGCTTCTATGACTGTGTCGTACCATGATAAGGAGGTTAAGGAGAGGCTGATACACAAACGAAGATAGATAACATAGGAAATCAGAGGCAGAAACAAGAGTGTAGTGAAACAACACAATAAACGACTTTAGACACAGACAATAGGCCTGCAATTGCGAGTAGAGCGGCATAGGTCGAATGGCAGGGGTATTTGATAGCTGACTGATAATTCTTGAGACAAACCTGCTATCAAGACACACAGCTATCCCAAGCCTGAGATTAACAAAGAACAGAATACACACAAGGAATTTTACCTTTGTTTCCAGAGACCATCCTGCCCCACAGACCCATATCCAGCTTCGGCCATAGACGAGAAGGTGGAGCACTAGCAGTGGGAAGGATAGCCCAGAGCGCCATGGTTATAAAAGCCAGTACCTTACCTTGGATGAGGCGAACAGTTAATGCATAGAGCATGCTAAATCTGTTGCTCTGCAGAAAATCCATCGCAAACCAAATGAATTTCTGTTGTGTCACACTCATGAACCAAATAATCTTTTGGAGTATCGCACTGGTCTGCATCTAGCAGTACCAAGCTCGTCCATCTGTCCTATGATTCATTAATTCCATTTATTTCACCCGCATCCGGGTAGCTTATTGTATAATTATTATGTGTAAAAATTTATTTTAATAGTTTAATAGAGAAAAATGTAATATTTTATGTACATGTGTTTTAAAATAAAAATAAAAATAAAATATTTTCTGAATAAAAAATAATATTAATTATAATATATATATGTTTGGTTAGTTTTAGTTAAAAATGTTATTAAATATTAATATTCATTTGGTTGATATTACAAATAAATTTGAAAAAAGTTGTGGTAAAAATATTTCACTCTTAATCATAAATAAAATATTTGAATGTCCATCTAAAATAACATAATTTTATACCAATTTTAAAAAGACAATGTAATTAACACTGTTTTTTTTTTTTTTTTACATTATGAGTGAAAGGAAGATGTATTATTCTTATACTTTTTAAAAATATTTGGATACAATACTTAAATAAACTTATTGAATATTCATGTTGATTACATTATTTCAATATCAATTTTACATATAGACAACAAATTAGAAAAGTAAAATATTATTTTAATGTTGACCATCATAGAATATTTCAATGTCTGGATAGAAGAGAAAAAGTAATTGAAAGTAAATCAAAATTAACTACTTTATAATAAGAGAAATATATAATTCAAATTCTTAATATAAAATCCATATGCAACACTTAAAATATATTAATAATAAAAAAAATGAATGAGTGCTAAATAAAATATTTTAATATGTGAAATTAAATAATATTGAAATATATTAAAAAATACATTAATAACAAAAATAACATTTGAATATAATAAAATATTTCAATATTATATATATATATATAAAATTCATATGGTTAAAATATTTGAAGAAATCTCATTGTTTTAATTTTTGTTTTTCTTTTGTTTTGGTATGGTTAATTTTGTTTTAAATTTATTTATTCATTAAATGATAATCATTATATATATAACTAGTATAAATCTATGTTAGTAAGTGTTTCAATTATTTAAGGTGGATTTATTTTCGCAAGTTTTACATTTTCAAAGATGTTTGCACTTTAAAGAGATTTGATCCCTCTGGAGATTCATGTTGTTGAGGAAAACATAATAATGGTGAGATGTAACTATTTGTAAATATATTTATTTACATCTTATTCCTATTCATATTTTATGCAAAGACTTATTCAATTATAGTGGGAAATAACTTATCGTAAATATGCTATTTACTTTGTTTAAAAGTTAAAAATAAAAAATCACTACACAAATATCTAAAAATAATAGAGAAATATTGCAACCATATCCCTAAATTATGATATAAAATATGTGAAGAAGTTATTTACCTGGCAATATCTTATGCAAAAGTTACAATAAAACCTTCAAATTATGGTCCAATCAAATGTTTGAAAATCAAATTTTTTAATTCTATTGAAAGTTAAATATTTATTGTTCAAAATTAAATATTATTAGTTGCATTGGCTATTACTAAATTAATAGTGATCAACAAATAAATCTGTTGCTAAAGATTTAACTTGACCAGAACTAATATCTATTATTTCCTTGTTATGATTATAAATCATAAAGTTTATGGAATTCGTTAACCAAATATTTCAAAACTCATTACGAAATGATTATGTTAGAGAACGTTATAAATGATTACATTTCATGTTGAAACCATGTAAGATGGGTTAAGGTGGGAGCAGAAGAGCGGAAAACTAAGACGGAGGGTTTCTGCGTGGGATTTTTGCCATGGATGGGGGCAGAGGAGGGAGCTCCACTCTCTCCTTTAGAGAGGTCATGGTTAACAAGAGCAAGGCCCCTCCAAAATTAGACAGAGGCAAAACGATGGAAGGAGGAAAAAATAGGGAATAGGAAACAGAAAATAACAAGGAGAAGGAGAATGTTGGCACAAAAGACAAAGAGGAAAATGACAAAAAACAAGGAACAAAAGACAAGAAACAAAAGGGACCATGCAAGCCCAAAGCTGAAGTCACTCCTAGAGTTATCTTAAATAACCCTGAGCTACAGTCCCATAGGGAGCACATGCAGACTTATGCAATCATATGCAAATTCATGGGACTATGGCCCACCGAAAAGGGTTTACAAACATGGATCAGATACCACTGGAAGCCTAAAGGAAGCATTGATCTTCATATAGGATCCAAGGGTTTTTTCACTGTGGTGTTTGCAAACATTGAGGACAAAGACAGAGTGTTTGGAGGCGGGCCCTACTTCTATGCAGCAACAGGGCTCTACATGCGGCCATGGATGATGAACTTCGTGCCGAAGCGGGAAACCTTTACCTCAGTACCGGTTTGGGTAAGACTCTATTCACTACCTTTGGATTATTGGCAAATAAAATCACTAACAGCCATAGGAAATAAATTAGGGAGGTATGTTAAAACTTCTGAAGCCACAAGAAGGGGTAAATATACCTCCTTTGCTAGGATTTGTGTAGAAATGGACCTATCTGGAGCTCTTCTGAACGAGGTCATACTGGAGGTTTATGATGAGGAATGGGTGCAGATGGTTGACTACGAGCATATTCCATTTAGATGTCGAAAATGTCATGAACACGGGCACCTTCTGAGAGACTGTTCTCTCAGTAAGGCAGAGAACAAAAGAAAACCTAACACAATGAAAGAAACAGATGGCTTTCACAAAGTAACTAACGACAAAAAGGGCTTAAAACAACGCCAAAGTGGAGAGAAAAACGTGAGGCAAAATCAGTTCCAGGCTCTTGAAGAGGAGGAAGACACAACAGTTGAAAATCAAGTTAGGAAGGATGAAGATGATAAACAAGAAAATGAAGAAGAACAGGTTCAGGTGCAAGTAAAGGAAAAACAGAAATAGATAATGATGAGTGAACCAGAGATGGATATGGATCAGGAGATGACCCAGAGCGAGATGGAAATGGAAGACAATGAGTTACAAGAGATTCTTGACAGAGAAAACCTAGATCTAGAAGGTTTCTTGAGTAAGGGTACAACTAATGGAGTAGAATCTCTACCACAAGAAGAATGCAATCGAACTAAGCAACTATTCTTATGGAAAACGCAGACAAAGGGCTTGGGAGAAGATCACAATAGCAAAAGATAGGGTAAGCAGGGAGTGAAAGTGGTAAAATCAACTCTGGTATTAGCTCCAAGAAACCCGGGGAAAAATAGTGGTAGGAAAAAGCAGAACGAGCTATTAATGGAATGTGGGAATCTCATGATAGACTCAGGTAAGATGAAAGACCTAACTAGCTACTCCTTTACCAATCTGTAATTATGAAGTTTACAACTTGGAATATCAAAGGTCTAGGAAGTAAAAGAAAACAGAGAATGCTGAACAATAGAATGAAACAGGTAGCTCCATATATAATTTTTGTCTAAGAAACAAAAAGCTCTATCAAAAAGATAAGACAAATCCATAGTAAGTGGCTCAGCAGATATGAGTTTATAGAAGTCAAAGCAGAAAATACAGCAGGGGGCATCCTCATCCTATGGAATCCCGAAAAAATAGGTATTATTGATGCGGAAGCAACGAGGAATTATTTATCAGTTGTCATTCAGCCTGTAGGAGACAGGGAGACTTATCTGGTAACGAATGTTTACGGCCCACAAAGGTTAGATGACAAAATCAAGTTTATTGAGTCCTTAGTGGACCTTCGAAATAGATTTGCAGGGATACTGTGGGTTATAGGAGGAGATTTCAACATGATTAGATCTCTCTCAAAGAAAAAAGGGGGCACACGAGCACTAAACAAAGATTCCTCAGCTTTCCAAAGTTTTTCTGAAAACATGAAGCTGGTGGACATTGAGACAAATAATGGTCTTTGCACTTGGAACAATAAATGAGGAGGGGATTCCCAGGTAGCCTCAAAGCTAGATAGATTCATGATCTCGGAAGAGCTCATGCTTCTAGACAAGGAAGTTATAGCAGATATCCTTCCTTTTGGAGGCTCAGATCACTGGCTGATTCAAATGGAGATCAAGGGCATTGGTACCCCAAGAAACAAAGCATTTAGGCTTGAAAATATTTGGCTTTCGCACCCGGATTTCATCAGCAACATTGAAAAATGGTGGGTTGAAGACCTACAGATACAGGGATCATCCATGTACCTGTTACACAAGAGATTAAATCACATCAAGCAGAAGCTAAAGGAATGGAACCACAAGGAATTTGGAAATATGTTCACAAGTAAAAAAATTGTAGAAATCAAAATCATAGAGCTCAACCAAACTCTGATCAAGAATGGATTTGATAAAGACAAAAATGAACGAGCAGAGAAATATCACCAAGAATGGGAAATGTTGTGTAATCAAGAAGAAATTTTTTGGAAACAAAAATCTAGGGTTCTATGGCTTAAAGAAGGAGAACGAAATACTAAATTTTTCCACAGATCTACTATTGCGAGCAGAAATCACAACAGAATCTCTTCGATCAAGAACGAGAACGGCTAGATTCTTCAATCCCATGAGGAAATATATGTAGTGTTAGTAAAGCATTTCCAAGGCATTGCCAAGGAAAATTTTTAGGAAGAGAACCTTTCATTAAGAACTTAATAGAACATATTCCTAAACTAGTATCCAGAGAGGACAATTGTAATCTCAACAGACCTGTAACTAAAAAGGAGATCAGTGAGGTCCTCAAGGAAATATAAAATGGCAAGGCTCCAGGTCCGGACGGATTTAATTTGGATTTCTTCAAATCCTGCTGGCATATTGTTAAAAGAGATATTGTTGAGATTGTCGAAGATTCCAGGCGGAACAAGACCATTTTGAAAGCTCTCAATACCTCCTTCATTGCGCTTATTCCAAAACAGGATAATGCTCAAGCACCCGAGAGCTACAGGACCATTGTCTTATGCAGTGTGGTCTATAAGATAATTTCCAAGGTTGTGGCTAACAGACTTAAACCCCTACTGCCAACGCTCATATCCGGGGAACAAACAGGGTATGTAGAAGGAATACAAATTCTGGACAACATAATTCAAGCTCACGAGGTGGTTCACTCGTTAAATTGCAACAAGAGAGCGGGCATGATCATGCAACTGGACATAGCGAAAGCATATGACAAAGTAAACTGGATTTACATCAAAAAAGTGCTCACAACGTTTGGTTTTGATCATAATTGGGTCAGATGGGTCATGGCCCTTGTGACTTCTTCCAGCTTTTCAATTTTAGTGAATGGCTCTCCTTCTGAACTTTTTCTCCCTTCCAGGGGTCTTAGACAGGGAGATCTGCTTTCGCCTTTTCTCTTCATCCTCATGATGGAAGGGCTGGGGTGGTCCATCAAGCATGCAAGAGTAATGGGAAAAATTCAGGGACTCCAACTCTCGGAGAATGGGCAAGTTCTGACTCATCAATAGTTTGTAGATGATACCATGCTACAAGGAATTCCCACAGTTAAAGAATCATTTTCTTACAAACAAATTTTAAATGACTTCACGAAGGCCACATGTATGGAAGTAAGCCTTTCCAAATCAAAAGTCTTTTTCTTTAACACTCATATAGCCATACAGAGAAATGTCTCCAGAATTTTAGGCTTTCAAAGACAATCCCTTTCCTCTAGGTATTTGGGAGTTCCTCTTACAGCTAAACCCCATCACAAGAGTATATGGGATCCTCTAGTAACTAAAATGCAAGACAGGGTCAGGAAATGGACAAACAAATCTCTAAATTTAGCTGGTAGATTGGTTATTACTAAAGCAATTCTCCAAACGATCCCAATATTTATGCTATCATCCTTCCCAACTCCAATAGGAGTCTTACAGCAATTTCAGAATATTCAACGAGATTTTCTCTGGGGCAAAGAGGAAACAAGGAAAAAATGGGCCTTAGTCTCGTGGGAAAAAATCTGCAAACCCAAGAACCAAGGAGGCCTGGGTCTGGACGATCCTGAGATTCTCAACAAGGCTCTTGGAGCCAAGCTCTAGTGGAGGTGGGTTAAGGATCCTAAAGCTCAATGGGCAAGCATCTCGAAGGAAAAATATGCCAATGACTGGTCAGCTTATGAAATCATTCATATGACAGGAACTAGGAAAGGCTCCCCCATATGGAACAAGACCTGGGAGAATAGAGAAGTGGTTCAAAAAAATAGTTTCTTGGAAATCAGAGAGGGAGATCTGGCACTTTTCTGGGAGGATAAATGGCAACAAGAACCGAATCTACTGAAGGAAGAATTTCTAAGCCTGAATCATGAGACTGACAATCAAGGTTTAGTAAAAGTGAAAGACTTTTGGGAGAATCCACATAATGCTGGTAACTAGAGAATTTGGAAAAAAATTGAGGGCAGAGGGGATAGGACCCACAACAGTCAAGCAGAGTCCCTTAATAGAATGCTGGATCAAAGAATAATTTTAGTAGCAGAAGGGCAGGACCAACTGAGATGGGGTAACAACAAAGAGGGAAACTTTAATATTAAGGAAGCTAAATGTTTTCTCCTTGATCAGGAACCCCAAGCTCCAAGTAAAACTTGGCAGAAGCTTTGGAGACACAAAGGTTTGATGAAAATAAAACTCTTCATGTGGTTAATTCACCACAGGAATATATTAACCTGGGACAACCTTAAAAAGAGGGGCTTGCTGGGACCCTCCAGATGTCATCTCTATGAGAACCATGAGGAGAATATTGAGCATTTTCTCAACCGCTGTATCTACACCGACAGGATTTGCGAGTTTTTTACCAATATTTTCAAGCAGTCTAATAGAGATAAAGAAAATATTACTAACACTCTCATCAATTGGAGGAATAACTTTTCTACTAATGAAATTATTAATTCAGCCTGGGATCTCTTGCTGAGTTTCATTATATGGAATGTGTGGAAAGAAAGGAACAAAAGAATATTCAAAGAGGTAAAGACTGCCCCTCTTAGCTTGGTGAAGCTGATAGCAAAACAACTTAAAGAGACAGTGGGCACCACAGTTAGGAATCTACCCAAAAATCCTCCCTCAGTTGAAGAGTTGAGAATCCTCCAGCTGTTAGACTTGCAGGGGCTTATTCCTCAAGATCTAGACAAAGAAGCAAGTATGAGCAATAAGAGGGAGGAATACTGGCATCCTCCCCCTGAAGGTTTTCTAAAGTTCAACATTGATGGAGCTTCCAAAGGAAACCTGGGGGTGACTGGCTTTGGGGGAGTTCTAAGGGGTGATACAGGCAACATAATCTCCCTCTTCCATGGACACTTAGGAAAATCCACTAACAATATGGCTGAACTAATGGCCTTAGAACAATGATTATAATTTTTTATTCAGAACAACTGTGAAAATGTCATAATAGAAGCGGATCAGAGTTGGTCATAAACATTGACAAGAGAATCAGTAACGGTACAGGGCCGGAAAAGGTCACTAAGCACTGGAGGTTAACTCAGGTTCTACACAGGATCCAAGAACATCTACGAGAACTTCGCACTCTCAGATTCATCCATGTGAAGAGAAATGCCAACAAATTGGCGGACATTCTTGCAAATCAAGGTGTCAGCTGCAAGGACAATGCAATTTTAGGTAAGTGGAACACTATGGAGCTGAGCAATCTAAAAAAACTCTGTCATAACCAGGCCGAGGAGGACAAAGCAGAGTGTAGAAGCAAAAGAACATCAAACCAGTAAAGGACCGCGGTCAGAGGGCTTCTTTAGGTTGGATTGATATGTTCATGATGAGATGTATGACAAGGTATGCGACATAGTCGACCATGTTCAAGATTATGCTCAGCGACCGTCGTCAGAGTTTCCATTCTGTTGTTTTTTACGCATCACCCACTTTTTCCATTTGCTACAGTTAAAGTCGCCTTGGGAGTGGGTTCATTGTGTCACACCGCTTTTAAGACAAAAGTGGTTTTTTAATTTTGGCAACGATGCCACTGAGAGAGTGACATGTGGATATGGGCTCGTTCATAATACCACTTTCCCCGCTACCTAAAAGTTGTTTACTTTGGACGCGTGATACTTGGCTCAGCCGTCCAATGGAGCTAGGAAAATCAACGATCAAGATCAATCATGTTGTTTGGTGGAGCCCTCATCGCACGCTATTCTCCGGCTCTCTTGGTGGGTGAGTTTTGACCCTTGACCATTTGATCCATTTTTGTTAAGCAACGGTGGAGATGAGTCAAGCAGGTTGGAGGCGGGGCCCATTAAGGGACATGCATCTTGGCTTGGGGTTTTTTGTCCAGATCTGTTGGATTGAGCCCGATGGTTCTTCCCTGTTGATTCTGGTGAAAGTTTCACTTCTCGGCGAGCTTAGCACAGGCCCCTCCTTGTGGTTTGGTTTCTTTGGGGCACGGTTCTCTACAGGTCCGGTGGGGCCTTTTTCCTTGGCTCTGGTCCGTCCACTTCCTAGTTTCATTTTGGATTATTCCTATTCAACTTGGAGGTTTTGATAGGTAAGGTTTCTGGGCCGAGTCCTTTGCCTTGGCCAGTTCTCGGTTCCTTTGGGAGGTAGTTCTCCCTCGCCACTTTTCTGAGTGGCGTTTTGTAAATTCTGTATCTTATTAATGATGAAGAAGGTCCTACTCTTGCTTCAACAAAAAAAGCAAAAAAAAAAAATACATTTCATGTTAACATATACTGCGGGAACTCTATTGCCATGAAAATACACAAATGGGAGGGCTATGTGTATTTGGAAGCTCTAGGTAGCCTATAATTGAAACTTTAGAGGTTCCAGTTGAGTTTTACATGGAAGAATTAAATTTCAGGTTATAGATGGAGTATCAATGTCAAAGAACGAAACCCATTAAATTTCAGGTTATAGATGGAGTATCAATGTCAAAGAACGAAACCCTAACAGCGTGGTGAATAGTATTCGGGTTTCCGAAATTCGTAGTCAATTGAGATAATTTGAATTAAAAAGAGGAAAGAAATGGGAAATGCTGCAAAAGAGCTAAATAATCAGCAAAAACAGAAATTCAACGGGAGTTGATAAACAACTTGCATAAATTAAAATAATCATAAAGATGAATCGATTTGCGACTCTGCGAGCACATGTCAGAGGAATTAGTTAAATATACATCATTCTCATAGCGTCAGCTTCTTTGCGTCATTATCATTGTATCAAAAAGAACGTGACACGAATCTTGATTGTGTCATCCGTAGTTATTGAAATCAGTTGAATTGGCAAAAAAAACTGGAAAATTTGGTTGTTCGATTCGGTTCGTGGATTAACTCGCCAATTCGAAGTTCGGTACGAAATATTGGGTTCACGGATTGGTACAGGAATAACAAAGTTTATTCCCAATCAGAATTAAAAATTTCTGGCAGCCCATTACTATTCAGAAACTGTTCCGGATCCATGAGATCGCATATGGTTACTTATTAATGAGTACGAATGCTTGTGGGTTTTTTATACTACAAAAAATTGTAAAATAAATTGTTTAGAAGGGCTATTAATGAAATCTCTAATAGTCTATGGCTGGTTTATGATAGAAATCAGAACGGACAGAATAGGCTATCCAAAAAATGGGGTTTGTAAACTAGAGTAGAGTTTGGTATGTAAGTTTCAAATTTATAACCTGCATGTGTTATATATTAACAGAATTCAAATAGAAAGATATCTTGTGGGGAATTTCATGATTTTGTTTTTTAAAGTGGACTTCTTGATTCGGAATTTGAATAAGTATTAAATTGTAATTTTGTTTATAATGTTGCTATTAATGGTTATATATTAAAATTTTGTTTGGTTTAGTTAATGAGTAATTAGTACTTGAGATTCATGATTATTAAATGTTGCTACTAATGGTTATATAGTAAATTTTTGTTTGGTTTAATTAATGAATAATTGGTACTTGAGATTCATGATTACTGTTGTTAATTGTTATACGGTATAATTTAATTTGTTTTTTCTAATGAGTAAAGTGTATGTTTTGACCAATGTTTATACATATTTAAACATGCTTAGTACGGTGGATTTTGTATAGTTCATTATAATGTGAAATTTGTATGCAAGTTTAGTTTATATTGAGTATCATATAATTCATGGTGTAGTTGAATATATAAATGAATACTTGAATTTTCACCATTTATTTTACTAATGTAAAATTATACACTTTTTTTTAAGTATATAATTCTATTTACAACATTCATAATTGAAAAAAGAAATTAAAGGGTTCTCATGATCTTTCATATTATAATTTGACCATTTCAATTTTTTTATAAACTATTGGAAAAATAATATGTTTGAGTATTTGTTAAATGTATACTCTTGAATTTTTCCTGTATTAAATTTTAACCTTTTTTTGGTATCAACTCAAATTTGAATTCTAACTTTGTAATTATGGTGTCATTTTGTGACACACTTCAAAGAAATGTGTGTCACTTCTTGGTACAGAAGTATGAGCTTGCAATGTTGAAAACTACTCCAATGTAAATTTCGATAACTACGAGAGCCAATGTTAATGTTTCCTACCACTCACATTAAAATCATTACCTTGGAAATATCAAAAGAGGATATGTAAGACCCATGACTTAGAGTGACATTGTAGTGCCAACTCACATAGGGTGCATGGGCATGCTTAGCAAGTTGCATGATGACCCTATGTCTTGGCAACATGTTCACAATGTAGAGTAGGAGGTGCAGATGGTAAGTAGGAACATTAGGAGGACCAAGGGACACATTTTTTCAAGTAGGACAAGGCCAACAACCCACGAGTGTCACATAGTGGAATTCGTTAGGGCATCACAATTTGGCAATGTAGTCATTGTGTTTGTTTAGCTTGTCCACAATGGTGGTAACGTGACCAAGGATGCAACGCTTCCTTCAATGTAGGAATAAAATCGTTAATAATTATCATGTGGGGGCTTGGACATACGATGACCGCGGTCACATCTCAAGAAGTTGGCTTTTCAACTCTATGCTTGGCTTGCAACAATCGATAATGTGTCACCTATTGTTGGGTGGTGATGGTGTAGCATCAACTATGGTGAATCAAGAATTCCAATATTCCACATGGTTGAATATATGCTTGTCTTGGGCTCAGTGAAGGCATGAGATTGAGGTATATTCCCGGTGATACTAATGGGTTGTTATTCATGCCATTCTCATGAGGTCACACCATCGCTATAAGGTGACTGGTTTTCTTAAGTAGTACGGGATGCCGAAGTAGGACAAAATCTTTGTTGTTATGATAAATGATATCAAAGCTACTATGAATATTGCAAACATATCTCTTCACCACCAACACCCATTTTAAATAGTTAAGTAATGGAGCCATGTTGACGAGGACATCAAATACTGTAAATGGGGGAGAATGTAATGCTCCTCGCTTGGAGCACCATTGGTAGTCCCAACTTGAATGGCGCATGTAGGAATGATTGTAATGTTACATGATGATCCCTTATCTTGGTAGTCTTGATGGTTAAATCATGATGTAGCATGAGTAAGTGAAGATGGTGTCCTAGAGCATGAACACAAGAAAGTATGCTAAAAGGACCAACGAGAACATATTATCGAGTAGGAAACGGTGGTAACTTGGTGAGGCAACTTGAAGGCTACATGTAGGAATCACTGTAAAACTACACGATGAGGTCCTATCTTGGTAGCCTCAGTGACCGACTCATGTTGTTATATGAGGAGGTGATGATGGTGTACTAGAACACGAGTACAAGAAAGCATGATGGGAGGACCAAGGGGTACACCTTGTTGAGTATTAAAAGGTAGGAAATTAGTGAGGGTCCCATACTAGGCTTTGTATGGGAGAGAATGAATTTCCAATGTGGTGATTGTGTTCAACAAGCCATGAGAGTCGGAAATGGTAGTAGAGAAATCAAGGATGTGGGGTTTCCACCAGTGTAGGAACAAAATACATGGTGATTGTCATGCAGGGGCTTGGAAAGAAAATGAACATAGTACCTCATTGGGCAATCAGTTTTTCATGTCTATGTAGCTTTGGGGATGTGACATTAGGTCATTTATGGTTGGGTGGAAAAGTGTAGCATCACCTATACATTCCAATATTCCACACAATTGAAAACATACATAGCTTGGGATTCATCAAATCATAATGATGAGGCATATTTCAAGATATATAAGTGCATTTTTTGTCATGCGCAAGTACTCGGACCAAAATAGTGCCATGTGATAATTGGGTGCTTTTTTTAGTGTTATATGATGCTCAAACACAAAAATTCCTAATACATACATGATACAATAATAGGCATATGATATATTATTAAACATAAAAAAACATTTAAAAAATTTCGATTTATTATTAAATGTAAAAAGTGTTAGAAATTTAAATAAGGTCAACCTCGGTTTGTCATAGTCAAGATTTAAAAATGTTTAACAATAATATTAATAAAGTTGAATAATAATAATGATGATGACAATAATAAAAATAAATCATAATATTGTTGTTGGGATTATTATATGATTGAATATATTATTAATAATATTATTATTACTACTGATATTAATGACATTAATATCAGTAGTATCAATATTAATATCATTTATCAATAATATTAATATTATGATTTGTGAATAAGGTTTAATATTTAAAGTAATATTAGGGTTTGTGAATAAGGTTTAATATTTTATAATAATATTAGGTTCTATGAATAAGGTTTAATAAATTTGACTACTACTAATAATAATAATAACAATAATAATATGAATTTTAAGGTTGACTATATAAGGTGACTTTAGTTAGATATGGGCACCATGTTTTACTATGGTCAACCATAGTCAACTATTGTATCCTATAGGTAACTATGGTCAACATGGTTAACCATCACCAACTATACTTTATTCTATTTAGGATGGTTTAAAATAGTCAAACACTGTCAACCATCAACATTAGTTAGCCATCATAATCCATCATCAATGTTCAATTATGATCAACCATGACCGACCATGGTCATCTATAGTTGACCATAACCAATCTTGGGTAACAATAGTCAACCCATTCTCAACATGGAAAATCATAGTCAACCATGGTTATAATGGTGAAACATGCTCAACCAAGGTCACCATGGTTGAACATGGTCAATTTGGCCTTCCACTGTGTACATGGACCACCATAATATATTATAGAAAACTATGGTCAACCATGATCTACCATGATTAGACATGAACATCCATTGTCAACCATAGTTAATCATAATATATCATAGTTAGTAATAATTAGTTGTGGACAACCATGGTCATCCATAATCAACTATATATTGACCATAAGAAACCCTCCTTAACTATAACTTGAACATATTTAGCCATAGTCAACCAATATCTACCATTTCTACCCATGCACATTGATCGTCCACTAGCACAACCCAATTAGTAAATGTGGTTGATATACACTGATCGACGTTGGTTTCCACTTTATATATGCCAATAGGCCTATGAACCACATTTACTAATGTGGTTTTGATAGTAGATAGTTTCAATAAATTATTAATGAGAATGTTCATATCAGATATTTAACATACAGAATGCAAAAGTTATATGTACATGGATTTTTTTTCTTGGTATATAATTTTTTTCTTACTGTAAATTATTTTACATGCACTAAAATATGTAAGACATTGAATTTTAATTTATAATAAAATCTTAAAGTTCACTAAAATTTAGTGATAACATGTTTTATTAAAAAATTTAATTATAAAGTCTAAACTTTTATAGTGATGGTATGTATAAAGAGAAATATAATATAGTAAATATATACACCATGCACAACATAAGCATCATGATTTATCCTATAACCATTAATCAAGAAATCTTGTTGTTTACAAACTTAATTCCTTGACTATAAATTAGTTTAAAGTGGGTCATAAACACCAAAATAACTCAAAAATGGACAAATCCCAAAAAATTTAGTGGATATGAATAACATGTGGAAACACGTTTTCAAAATTATCCCACCTACTATTTTATTTGCATATGGGAGGTTAGGTTTTACAAAATCAACAATGTAAGATAGCAACGCCGATCACTTATCTACATCAAGAGAACTCGTTAGTTCCCATTTTTTTATCAATGAGTCGACAACATTATTCAAAGTTTCAATCGTCACTTGCAACCCCTTCTTGTATTTGACCTCGTCTATCAAAAAATGGTGTTGAACATCTATGTTCTTTAGTTTAGGATGATAGGTAGGAAACTTTGGTCTAAACTATACACTTTGACTGTCACAATCTAGCCTTGCAACTTGGCGTAGAATCCAATTTCCTAAACATAATCTACATAAATATATAGATTCCCTATTTAGATGAATAGTTGTGATGTATTTGATTTTTACAGTTTATAGTGCAACTAAATCCTATCTCTTGCTTTTCCAACTAATTACTCATCCAAATACGCTAAACACATAACCACTTGTAGATGTTCTACAATCCAAATTGTCATCCTAGTGTGCATCAACAATCCATGTATATCTAATGCTTTGTCTATTGCAGATATTCCTTGGTAGGGAATTTAATAATATGTAATTCCATGTAAATATTTTAAAACCCTCTTTATATCTATCTAATAATCCTTCAGTGGGTTTGATATATACTATGTCAAAAATCACACAACATGGGGATTTTTTGGTCTAGTATGTACCATTACATACTTCATACTTCCAATAGAACTAGCATGAGGAACACATGAAATGTCCTATTCCTCTTCATGTGTCTTGGGATATTAATATGCATATAAAATTACACCTACATGAATAGGTACCTTGACCAATTCACATTCTTGCATATTAAACCTATGCAATATGCCTTAACATATTTCCTAATTCATCCAAAGTTTCCTGTTTTCTTGATCTCTTTTAATTTCCATGATAAAAATGTAATTTTAGCACTAATGTATTTCATACCAAATTTAGAAGAAAATTGATTTTTGACATCCTCGATGATTTCCTTTTTTGCAATTAACAATATATTATCATCATAGAAGCTCACACAAATAAAATTATGATTAACAAGCCTAAAAGACACATAATGGTTGGATTTTCTTCTCAAGAAGCCAAGTTTCAATATATAAGTATCACAATTTTCACACCACATCCTTAAAGATATTTTTGACCCATACAAGGACTTTTTCCAACTTGGAAATCATCCATTTCTTTCCCTTTACTACAATACCTTCTAAACGTTTCATGTAAATTTCTTCTTTAATATCCTCCATGTAGGAATCATAAGTTCACATATATCTCTCTATTTCAAGATCAAAAGTAGTAACATTGAACAAAATAGATCTAATAAAAGTTAATTTAGAAATAAGAGAAAATGTTTCAAGCAAAATCTCTTCCCTCTACATGGGAATATCCATTTTCTGCTAAGTATGTTTTGCACCTCTATTTCAGCTTCTCTATTGAACTTCATAAAAACCGATTTGTTGCTAATATATTTTCTTCTAGATGGAAAATGCTATATATCTAAGACATCATTCTTACCCAATGTATCCATTTATTTGGCCATGAGCTTCTTCCAGAATTTACTATTCTCTAAAACTACTACATCCTTAATAGATTTAAGATAATCATTAGTAATAAATAAAATAAAATTAGAACAAAAATTAGATGAAGTATATATTTCTGTTTTCCTTCTTTCCCAAATCAATTACCTCAATACTGGAGTATGAGGATTTTCTTCTTCTAATTCATGTTCTTATTTTGAGTCACATTCTTCTTCTTCTTTTTTCATTTATAGGAATCAATAATTAGGGTGGGTTCTTACTTGCATAACACAGGGCTGATTTCGACCACTACTACTATAACCTCTAAATGAGCTCATATGTGCCCCCACACATGACCCACATAGTACATTAGGGTATTTGAAACTGAACCTCAAATTTGCACTATGTCTTCATAATACGACGATCACTAATCAAAGTACACCCCTAAGGGATTTTGAAAAGGAGGACATTGAGGTGGTCTTTGATCTACTTATGTGTGCACTAATCATGAAACCATTTATAATTTAGTTTCTTTGGGTGGAAGCACAAGTTCAACCATTACCTCAAGGTGCCCCCATGGCTTTAGGGTTAGGCCTTTACAATAATTCAACCTTACCCAAAGGTAAAAAATCATTCATTCCACCATTGGATCCAACCCCTTCATGCATGTTGAATTATATTATTCATCCTTCAACTCTAACTCTATTTTCTTTTTGACATTCTCCCTTGTTAGGACTTCCTATTTAGGAACCTATTTAACTTCTTTAAAACAATTACTTATCTGCAAATAATATTATTAAACACTAGGTTCCAATGTTTATAACCTATGATACCATATTTATAATAAGTAAAGTTCACATTTTTAAGCTATATTATATGAGTTACTCTAATTCTACTTTGGATCATGTCTAGAAACATCAAAACCAAAAGCTATGAGAAGTTTAGGATGCTTTTTTCTAGTAGTCCATGCCTCATGCATAATTTTATTAACCAACATCGATGAAGGTGATCAATTTACTAGGTTATATGTAGTATCAAGTGCCTACTTCCATAGTTCCAATTTTAACCCAACACCACTAATAATCCTCCTTTCCTTTTCCATCATTATCCTATTCATCCTTTTTGAAAACCCATTTTGTTTAGCTATACATGGAGTAATATTTTTTTATTTTTGTTTAATAGTTATTACAAAATTCATTAAATTCATTCCCATATAGCTTTACGCCATTCATTCCCATCTAAAATATGAAATCATCAACCTACACGAAAAGGACAAAATAAAATAAGTTCACACATTAGAACAAATTAGATCACTTATAGCTAAAAGGAGAACTGATCTCACCTTCCTAAAATGTTGCAGATATTCTTCTATGATTCCTACCTTTTCCAAAATTAATCACTCTCTCAAAAATCATAAAAATAAACATATTTTCATTAGAGTGAGCATGTCACTTCTATGTAGTGAAATCAAACCAACCAGAATGAAACTTGATTTGTTGTCTTGGAAAGCGTTTAATTTACACATATAATTGGCCAATCAAATTGATCCTATATTATGGTCTAAAATTGATGTCACCACGTCTCTAAAGACTCTTAGAATTGAAGAATTAACTTGAAAAAAACAAGCTTAGAAATTTTCAAAAAAAATTCACCATGATGAATTCTCTCCCCTCCCTTTGAACTCTGTAACCACATCCACTAACGATGATACTTGATGAAACTCTAGAATCAATTTCTCTCAAAAAACATTTATAAACTCAATTATCAACCAACATTCAATCTCTAATAATCAAATTAATCTTCTTGTAACATCTTCATAAAATACTTCTCCTAAACTAAATACAAAATATTCAAACAACGATCTCTTTAATTAATATTATTTCCTATATTATTTAAGACACATCGTACATAATTGAGAATAATAAAAAATATATTAATTATTTTTTGCTAAACATCAAAATTAATTGTCACTTAAAAAACATCATAATTAATATATAATTCTTATTAATATTAATACATAAATATATTTATATAACCCTTAATAATTTTATTAATAACATGACATATATAAACCATATTATATAACACATCTTATAATATATTAATAAAACCCTTCTCTTTTTTACTTTGAGTGTTTTATTGTCAACTATTTTCCAACCTAACTTCTCATATTTATTATAATCCATGGTTTTATCAGTTTTCCATATTTCTTTGTATCCTAAAGATGAACCATAGTTGTGGGTTCAAAACGTCAATCATTAAACTATCATGAATGTGATGGATCCAAAAATCTATTTCAAATAAGATAACAGTTGTAGAAATATGAAATTTGAAACCATTCTCTGTCATTAACACCTTTATTTTCTTCTCTACCTTATTTTCCAAACGAGACATAAATTATTTAAACTTACCAAACAAATTAGATTTTCTTTCAAGGATACACAAAAGAAATCTTTTGTCTTAAAAAATCATTTTATATTTTAGTTATTTTACATTAAAATTTAATATCAATTGAATTGTCTTAAATATAAATTTTAAGACAAAAATAGTATAAGAAAAAAATATTTTAAGACAAAACTTTATATTTAAGACAAAAATAGTTTAAGACAAAATCAGTTTCAGACACAAATATTTTAAGACAAAACTTTATATTTAAGTAAAAAATAGTTTAAGACAAAATATTTTAAGAGAAAAGCAGTTTGAGACAAAAATATTTTACGACAAAACTTTATATTTAAGACAAAAATAATTTAAGACGAAAATATTTTGAGACAAAACTTTATATTTAAGATAAAAACATTTTAAGACAAAAAGAATTTAAGACAAAATTATGTTAAGACAAAAATTTATATTTAAGACAAAAACAATTTGAGACAAAAATATTTTAAGAAAAAACTTTATATTTAAGATAATGGCCACTTTAGATGAAACCTTTTTAATACAACTAACAATTAAGACACAAACATATCAATTTAAGGCAATATTATCTAACAACTGTAAAATTGACTCTGATAGTGCACCCTAAGTCCGCCAGCTTGCAGGGAACTACGTCTATGTTGTGCCTATGCTGAGGTTGTTATTTTACTTACCATTCACGTTATCTTATATAAAGACAACCATTTGTTGGGCTCCTTATTTTGTGGGGGTAGTCGACTAAGAAGAGCGCGACAATTTTTACTGAAAATATTTCTCGGACATCAATTCCTCTTCTATCCCTATCATATTTGATGATACGATTAGAGATAACTTGTCTATCATTGCATTCAGCACTGCTACAAGAAGGGGGATTTTAAGACAATTTTTTAAGAGAAAAGAAATGTTTTGTCTTCAAATTTGCAATACGAGGCGCTGGTAAAAAAAGGTAAAGGTAAAGGATTAGGGGTTTGTCTACTAGCATTCACCAAGTGGTTGGTTTACCATGGTTGTGAAATGATATTAAACAAAGGAAAAGTGTTCCTGAGACACATAGCCATGGGACAGGTGAGGCAGATCAGGGTTCGTGTGAAGAACTTGTATAAGCTAGATGTGGAAGACTATGCTGCATTAAACACTAAGGCGGAGAAAGTATAGGTCACGATGTCGATGAACTTTGGCACAAAATACTTAGTCATTTGCATCATGGTACCTCGAATATTATACAACAAATAACCATTGGCCTCCCTAAAGGAGCACTTAAGCAGTACGATGTATGCAAAGGATGTAATTGCAGAAGTACATAAAATCCACATTCTATGATCGGGAAAACGAAGCACATGCAGTCCTAGAAAGGATCCACTATGATGTTTATGGACCTTTCTCGACAACCTACACTGTCAGACACAAATATTTTGTCATTTTTATTGATGAATTCTCACGGAAGTGTTGGATCTTCTTCATGTGGAAGAAATATGAGACATTCTCCAAGTTCGTAGAATTCAAGGCACTGGTTGAAAAATAAGCTAGCAAGAAGGTGAAGGCTCTATTGTAGCGGCTACAACACCCTCGAAAATTTTGGCCTGCACTTAAATTTTGGAGCCTACTATGGATATTGTGATCGGGCATTCCTTAGTCACTTATTTGTAAGTTGATCATGATCTCAAGCTCCCCTTTTCGATCTTAAGAGTCGTTCATGATTTTATTTTTACATAGAATGTGTCATCTTTGGGCATGTGGGTTATCGCTTGTCATGCAAAGGGAGGTTTGTTTTGATTCAAGGGGAAATATTTATGAGAATGGGTTGTCCTCACCACATAGACATGTTTCACACTCATTTCACACAGTCTATCATCCTCCCAAAGTCTATCATCGGAGCCACACTTGCCATAAGATGCCACAAAGGTTGTTGCATTAAGAGAAGTATGTGTTATATGTTCTAGATGGTCTATGTTGTATCGCTAAGTTTTCAAGTGTGTGATCATAGTCAAGTTTTATCATTGTTCACATCAATTCCACTGCTCCCACACTTAGCCAAATTTCGGAGTATCCTTATCAACCTAGCCTCAACCAACTTTCCTGAATTGCACACTTCACATATGTGACCCTCAAGATTTTCCCTTGCCTATTGGAACTGTGAAACGTGCACAAATTCCAACCTCCTTTAGCATTCAAAACTGTGCTGTGGTTTCCTCCAATGTCCTTCCCTCAGCCAGAACCCAATGTCTCCAGAAACTGTGCAGTTTTGTCCCTTGACTACCTAGTCTTCCTTGCATCCTAAAATTGTGTAGATGTGTCCTCCCAGGGCCTCATCCAATAGTAGTGCCTTTCATCCAGCTAAAACTGTGTAAATGTGTCCTCCCAGGGCCTCATCCCATAACAATCACTGCTCGCTGAAACTACACAATTATGTCTCTCGGGGCCACGAAGAAAGATGAGATGATAGATGACTCTCAGGGAGCCGAGGATAAAATAAGTATACCAAGGAACCCAAGGTATGATAGAATATTAGGACTGCATGAAGATTCCATCTGATGCATAACCCTTTGGAGGCTAGGTATGGAAAACAGAGCACATCTTTTGAAATACACCTCTTACTATAGCTTAAAAGTTTTCTTAACATTGTTGTATCATTTTGTCTTCAATGACATGCATGGTTGCAAGAACTGAGAGTCATTCCATGTGTTTCCTCTACGTGTCTTTCTCCCTTTCACCTGTTTATTACATAGCTTAGAAGATGAAGAGAAATACCACTTGTTTATTTAAGATACAGAGGTTGTGACCAACATGATATTATGACTAAGCAAGCACGATGCAAGGCATCTTAAGTGGGATGAAATATGTTTGATGATATGTATATATTTAGTACTGTCCTTTGCATTAATCCTTGCTTTGTATCTTGCACATGTACCCTCAATGCTTATCAAATTTGGCTACCTGCTGCTAGCAGTCTCCTAGCTCTTTCCTAACAAAGCAAGGGTAGGAATTTCCTTCAACCTGATTTCTTTAAGGATCTTCATAGAAAATATAGAGCTAAGAGAAGGAGATGTGGATTATCACTATCAAACTCTTGAAAATAATTTGCATGTTCGAACCTATTCAAATGATTAAGTTTCCACTCAACAACATTGTCAATCTTGGAAGACTCATGAAAGATCACATCTCTAGATATTATAAACTTCTTACTCAATTCATGATAGAGATGGTATGATTTGGAGGTATGAGTACCCAAAGATGATACATTTGTGACTCCTTGCAATGAGTTTTTTTATCTGTTGCTTAGGTATGAAGGCATAACAAGAGGAACCAAAAACCCTGAGATGCCTCACAGAAGGAATGTGGCCATACCACATTTCATAGGGAGTCTTGTTTCTAATAGCAAGATATGGAAACCTATTCTTTATATACACAACACATAAAACTACATCAACCCAAAAACTTATGAACTCAACATGTGGACTATGCCAAGTTCATAGTGAAAGTAATACATTCCAGTGAACTATGTGTTGAAAAATATAGCAAGAAATTATCAATTTTATTTTCCATTGATCAAATTGAAAAAATTGAATTTCCACATCAACGGATAACTTGGACGATGTTAACTTGTGTGACATGGCTTCTGTCACCTAGTTTACTCAATGAATTCGAGATGGAGGAGTTAGAGTTCAGTTTTGCATATGTGAATGCTAATTTGTAGCAATAAAGGTCAATTATCTTAGGTAGTTGTCAGTGAAACTATTTCTAACTTTTGGAGGAAATCATAGAAGGTAATTTAAGAAGTGGGTCTTCAGTCAAACTCAGTGATCATCTAGTTAACTGATCAATTAACCCAAAATAGTTGGGGCATGCAGAGAAGTTGAGTTCCCTAAGATTGGTGGAGACTCCAAGGCAGTTTTAATTTCTTATAGCTCACAAAGTTGCAAGAACTTACTATAACCATAGTGGAGGAGGTAGCTTGAGTAGGAGCTTCTTGTGAATTTATAGAGGGAATGATTGTTGGTAGCATTAATATCCTACCAGCAATTTGTTTTGCACTGCACTTCAATGTCTTGGGCAGGGTTTTTGAGGGTGGATAATTTTTTCTGATGCTTTTTGGTCATGCATTTCCTCACTAAGTATCTTGGGAGGTCTGTAATAGTTCCTTGCATGCACGTCCTCACTAAATATGTTTCAGGTTGTCTGTACTAGTTCTTTGCAAATTTCTGTTTGTCAAGGCTTAACTACTAATGATCTTAGGTGCTCACAATAGTTTGACAGTTTATGGTACTCTCCAAATCACCATTCTTGAAAGGATCCAAAAAAATGACTTGAGAGAAATATGAGAATGGCACACTCTTATTGGTACTAGCCTAGAACTAGTGGAATTGGTTGGTCCCAATGGTTTTAGAGTTGTACTAGTCTAGTTTGGTGGTTCTGATTGGCTAAGGCTGGTCTTGTATTGAACCGACCTTAAAACACCAAAGTGACTAGTTCTCTACTAAACTGACCAATTCTGAAGAATGTAGCACAACATAGCTAATGACCACCAAATATTAATTTTTTAATAAAAAATACTTAAAAGGAAAAAAAATATCTTAACCCCAGGGCCCTACAAAACCTAACCCGAGTAATTAATGGTAATATTTAATTTTTAAAGTTAAAGTAAAAGTTGACATTCTCCTTATCTTTCCTTTTTGAAAAGGAAAGATAAGGATAATGTCAACTTTTACTTAAATTTTGAATATTAACATTAATTGTTTAGGGTTGTTTCAGAGTGGTTCCAACTTCATTCAATTTTGAGAAAGTCAAATTTTAGATCCCATTCAAAACTTAGTGGTGACTGTTTGAACCGCTTCTTTGTAATGAGTCCTAGACTTTGACTTCCAATTTTTCATGTGCATTTATTGCATAATCATATTCCTCGTGAGACTTTGCAACATAATTTGATATTTAATCCATTGTAAGCACTTGACATAGCTTAGGGAACCATCAGCTACCCCTCCCAAGTTTCTCCTCAACATTGAAATTTTCTTTGGAAGAAGGCATTCATTTTATCCACTCGATCATTTTTTCCACTCTGACAGTCCAACAACGCCCTTGCTAGCATATGCTTGACAATCCATCTCATCTTTACTATCTACCATATAAAAACTCTTAAATATTGTGTCTCTAATATAAAAGAGGAAGAACCAGAAAGTGCCTTCTTGACCCTCTTCTCAACGCACAATATGTTTAGCTTCTCTCTTGTGCTTACACTCTAGTCTTCTCGCAACTTTGGAATGGTGAATCTTAAACACGGTCTCATGATGTGCATTCAGAGAGGCAAAATTCACCCTTGATTTTCATAAAACTAGCCCCATAGCATTCCCTTTACCTTTACACGCAAGCATTTATTTTCCTTGGGAAGGACTGTTAAGCTTCCCATCCCTATTTCACCTCCCTCTTCTACCATCATGAACTTGATAAGCTGAATTTAACCAATCTCACGATATATGAGATAAACAACCCATCCAATTAGGTAGACTGAGTTGAGACCCTTTTAGAAACTAAATCCATCGCTCCACATTGATATGTCCCTCTCCAAAAACATCAGCATTTTGTCTTCGAGATCTATCATTCCCATCACCACCATAAATTTCCCAGTGCTTCACTTACATCTTTGGTAACGTCATCATTCAAATCACTTATACTTTGTTGTATTGTTGCTTTTGCTATGATTTTCTTTAATGGAAATATCTCCCTAGTAGGCACGAGTAACCAAATTCAAGCTCTTATTGAACTCTTGTGTTAACATACTTAATTTTCATTTTTACCTCTTTGGTTTCAAATTCTAGTGTGGTTGGTTTACTGGTTGACTACTAGCATTGACCAAACGGTTATTGATGATCATAATTGGTTTAAAGTGGACGTTGGACTTTTCCTTGAAAACCAAGCCCAAGAATATGCAATTATAATGGAACATTTCAGAGCTCGTACTTTTCTACAAAGGATTACACTATTTTTATTCATCAAGAAAAGTTATATGAGAAAGAACCAAGTGGTTATGATTTTCAACATTTTCACCTACATTTCCTATCTATCGTTTTCTTATTGAATGGGAAAGTTGCGTTTTTGGGATTTTCAAATTAAAGTTCTATGGTGTTGGTGTTCATCTCGCATTTTTGTCTCCTTGTAAAATCTTGTTTGGTATGTGCAAAACGAGCATTGGTGCAGCTTTTAGTGGTGCAATTTTTAAAGATATGAAAATTCTATATTGATTTAAGACATGCAATGTTCAATATCTACATGATACCTTTTCTTGACATTCCATTCATAAATTTGAAATTTGTAACAAGTATAAATTTTACTAATTAATTATTATACTGATAATTAAAAAAATAAAGACGAAGGAAGAATAATATGTAATGTAGGTTTATGTGAATGGAAAATGCTAAGACAAAGGAATAATTATATATAATGTAGGTTTATGTGAATGGAAAATGTTAAGACAAAGGAATAATTATATAATGATAGGTGGACCATAGGGTTTGTGTTCCTTACCGTCAATGTATTCTATATAAAGAGGGAGAGTAAGGAGAAGATGACATCACTTTTTCTTGTGTAATTGAGGACAAGGCTAAGAAGAGACAACATAGTAATGGATTGACGACTCATGCATGACTTGTTTTTGAAATATCTGGAGCAATAAGTTATATGCCTAGGTGAAGAGTAGAACTCCAAATATTTTTTGCAATAATCAATCTTGAGTGAATAGAATGTCATATCTACATAGACCTTTGAGAGAGTACTCTATTCTAGGTGACGATAGAGTACATCATTTCCTTATTGGAAGTATTTAAACTTTTATCATGGTATAATTTAACTATAAATATTTAAAATACTAGATGTTTACAATCAATTTTATAAAGGGTTATGGGATTCTTAATATTTTTGCTGGAATTTTAAATATTGAGATAGAAATTTGTAACGATAATATAATGACCTCAATTCCTTGTGAATGCTATAAGTATCTACTATGTGTATTTTTTTCAAATCGAATAGAAATATGATCAACTTTGTTTTTGCTAATGAAAAAACACAAACATATTATATTATATAAGATTTTTTGTTATTGTTAACAAAATTATTATTAAACATGGTTTATTTAGAAAATAACATATATTAAACTATATAATGAATTATTAAATTGATAACTATTTAATATGGGTTGACTTTTAGTGATGTTTCTATGGATCATCTTATGATGTTGTGGATTATTTAGAAGTCACGTCACTAGTAAGTCAAGTTTTCATGTCTCCTTCTCATGTTTGTACAAAATAAAGTAGAGAATGGATGGGAATATTTAATTCATCATACAAAAAATGGGATCACAAATTATCTTAACTTTACACACAATATATTGACAACCTATCCACGTGACAAGTACTAGAGTAGAGGGATTGCATCAACCAAGAGTTCATGTGTTGTAGTGATGGATGCATTAAAGAGGGACAATCAAATTAACTCAAACTACTAGAATTCAATATTGATGGGTGGAGGTTAAGTTGTACCTATTATGGGAGCCTCATCATTAGTATCTCCTTCGTCTATGTGTTCTCCTTAGGTGATGGAAATTTTTCACAAAACTATTTTGAGCGTTAACATTTGTTGATTACATAGTCATCTTGTTTCATTAATAGAATTATATTTCTCGATAAAACAAGTAGCAAAAATCCTATTTTTGTCTTAGGATAAATATTTTTTCCTTCCCCTAATATTATTTTTTAACTTGAGCAGGTGGAGGATTTTGAGGTTGGCATATTATGTTCTTCTATGCAATGTGACCAGGCCTCGACAAAATTTAAGGCCTCAATTGAGAAACCTGGTGAAGTAGATAGGTGTTCGGTAAAATCTGTTGATATTGTTGTCAGGATATCAAATGGCACCTCCTACCTAACCTAGTCATAGTAACACAAAATTAAACTTTTAAGTTCCACTTTAATTCTCCCTGCTAAGTTTTGACCACAATCTTAAGGGACCTTGGTAAAATAAGTATGTTAATTATTAGTCGTGACATTCTGGTGTAATAATACTTGTACATACCATAGAGTACATAACTCCATATCAATAACTAACCTTGTGTATCTATGTGGATGATATTTTGGTTATGGATGACATAGTATCTTGGTGGAAATATGTTTGGATCCATATGAACATGGTGATAATATTTAACAAAATCCTCATGTCTATTCATCAATTTCATGTGTGATTAGTCAGGACCCAACATGCACACTTGTACCTAGGATATAAGATTATGTAATCCTTTCTTGGATGACTTCATTGTCAACATTGAAGGAAACATTTATACCCTAAGCGACAAACAGGGTGCATGGATGGCTTTCACAGATCCACTAGAATGAAAAAAATACCACCCTCCCGATACTTCTCGAACTTCCCGCACAGAAGGAGACACCACCAGCCCCGACTAAACCTCCATTCTCCATGGTGCTGAGTACAGGCAATACAAAAAGAACAACCACCTACCATGAGCCAAAAATATGCACCTCACCTAAAGTGGCCACCCATGAGCCGCATTAACTGGAGCTTAAGATTTTAGCTCCAATGGCTCCACCCAACAACAAAGAAGCCTATAAATGGACCGAAGAGGAACACTACTACTCATTTGTTCCAGAAAAAACTAGTTCTCACCCGACCCGAATTGAAACTGCACAAGATGAAACATGGGATCTTAAAGGGGCCGCAGAAACCCTTTTTCCTAATTTTATCCCACGTAAGGATCTTTCCATGCCCGATGAGACAAAGGAAAGATGAAATCATGGTCCACAACATTGACTACCAGATTTGTTTCCATAATGGGTCAGGAACGTAGTTAGATGAGGTAGAAAGTGTCAAATAAGATTCTTTAAGAGAGAACATACCTTTTGAAAGGTGCCCCAACTGAAGCTTGTCTAGTTTTCCTTTGTTCAGAATAGGACGCTTACGCAGAATCAGGGTGAGGTCTTCCCAATCTAGGGGCGAGTCCCACACTGGCCAATGATTCAGAGACATCCAAAATCTCCACTTCGTCAATGCATTGGAGTCTTACCAAAACTATCTAACTTTCTCTGCACCTAGATGGGTGGTAAAGGTTTGAATATCACATAGAATTTCCTCTAGATTAAGTTTGGGGTGCTGCATCGAGGCCTCCTCCCAAAATCTAGGTTTACTGTCATTTCTGATCTCCCAAAAACCATGGTCCTCATTTAGTGCCTGGTTGTAATTAGCCCTATTCCAGATGGAGGATCCACTCGGCCAGAATAAGGGCTGTAACGGTCATGCAAGTTCTGATGTGATGAGACCTATCGACCGTCCCATTGACTTGAAGGTGATGGTGGAGAAATCTTTGATTAGTGAACTACTAAGCTACTACCTTCTCGTTAAGCAAACAAACCACTAAATAATTCATTTCTAATTCCTTTTATGATTTCATGATAGGTATGATTTTCTGGAGAATTTTTATTGTGTGATGAAATATAATTTTTGACTTTATGATGACTTCAATAAATAAAACAAATTTTCTACCTTTTAGGTCAGAACTCCTTATTTTACTGAGAATATCTATGGATGATCACATACATTTCTTGGTTCACCAAAAAATTCTAGGGTTTTTGTTGTAATTTCATTCCTACCAGGATTTGAATAGTTGTTTGCATCGAGGTACTTAAATCCTATAATGGCTTCCTCATTTAGTCTCTCTTAATTATTTGTATTGACCCTTTTCTTTTCCTTCACAATTATTGACTACATAGAATCATTGTAACTTTTGATGGAAGCAATTTTTTTTGGTACTATGTTCCTTTTAATACTAATGGAAATTTCTATCATTATTCATTATAGATCATGTCATTCCTACAACATGCATGGCTATAATTCCCAGTTATCTATATATATAGATATCATTTTTTCTTATATTATAGTTTCCATATATGTTATAGTAGTTACCATAGCTTTTTCCTTCTAATACTCACATTTTTATAGTACCTCGAATGTTTGATTTACCCCATCTACGTGATAATTGGATCTTTATGTGATAATTGGATCTTTTTCTAATAAGGCTCATAGCCACTATATGCTTGTTTACAATGTTAAATTGGTTAATCCTTATATGTTGTAATGACAAATGAAGTATTTAATCCTTCCTTGAACCATTTGTTCTTCTTTAAAAGAAACAATCAAGGAAATTTTAATAAGGGATATTAAAATTCTTGTCTATTCTCTTAGGAAAATCAAACCATTAACAAATTCTTATATCCCATACATTCCCATTTATTATTTTAATATAATGAATTATAGACATGTACTTCTTATATAGCTAACTACTAATTTAAGCTAAACTCACAATGTAATGTGTATTCCACATTTATATAGCCAACTACTAATTTAAGCTAAACTCACAATGTAATGTGTATTCCACATTTCCTTACTTGAACGGAAATTTATTGGTCATTATATAATCATTTTAATTCTTGCTTCTTTCCTGAGATCATATGACTTTAAAAGCCCAATTAATGTTGACATGAATTTATTTTAAATTATTTTAACTCTATAGTGTGGTTACAAATTTTTAGGTACTTTTACAACATTATCGTAATGTAACCAGAGACGGTTATTTAAATAAGCATGTTTCCTTTATTTGACATGATTTTTAATAATAGATTTAAATATTCTGCTACCGATATCTCTGATTTAGCCACTATATAGTATGAACTATAGTATAATATATCTATTAAATTGTATTGTTTCCTTTCTGTAGAATAAGTCTTTTATTAGATTTCATTGAATTATTATATCTAGACAAAGTTCAAAATTATTATAACTCGACACAGCTCAAAATTCAAAACTTCAGTTTCGATGTCTTTATTACGATAAAATTTAGCTATGTCTATCTCCTTTTACTTGCTCATTCATAATATTTTATTGCAGATTGATTTAAAATCGTAAGTATGTCCTTTTGTAACTACTCATTTTATGATTTTGTAATCATATGGGGTATATGAATTTGTAATTTGTAATCGAACAGGGCACATTACAAAATTGACGGTCGAAGGTGTGGTTTTCCTGTGAGAGCACCCACGCTGGACTAGCGAACTAATTTTGGCAGAGAGATTTGTAATCATATGGGGTATCTAGCATAGACAAAACTTGTAATTTGTAGTCATAAGTATCTAGAGGAACAGGGCACGTTACAAAATTGTCTTTTAAAAGCTGGGAATTGACGGTCGGAGGTGTGGTTTCCCTGTGAGAGAAACGTTCAAGTTGTGGTTTTCCTGTAAGAGCAGTGTTTATTAAGTACCCACAGCTGGACTCCTGAACTAATTTTGGTAGAGCAGCCCATCATTATTGAAATTGGTCATCGATTTTGAGGCATTTTCATGTATTACCTCAAATCTCTGCCTGCCTTAAGGGGAGGTCGTGAAAAGTGCAAAAAGATCGAGGTTGTGGCAAATTTGATCCGGAAGGCGGCTTTGACTGTGAGGAAAAATTGGAGTTCTCTGAATAAGTATAATGAGTTGGAGAGTTTGAGAGAGGGTTTCAAGGAATAGAGGAATTTGCTCTCAGAAAAGCTTGAGAAATGTTTGCAGCTGTATTTGATTCACGAAGATGGTGACAGTGCCATTGGGCATGTTGATTGTGCGTAATATTCTCCTAGAGTGTAGTTGTCTCAAGTCGGTGATGCTAAGCCTGTGTTGGATTGAATTCCCTCTCTACATTATTCTAGGGTTCTGTAAATATGCACAGTGGATGGTGGTGGCCTGTGTCAGGAGTATCAGAATTTATGCGCAGAAGGAGGGCCTCGTTTGCCCCATTGCAATGGAGGGTTTGTCGAGAAAATGGAGAGACAAACACCAATGTTTGAGAGCCACGAGATGAGGGTTTATGTGATGAGCATTAAGGGCATGAGGCCCAACGGTTATACCCCTTACTAGCATTCAGGGAAGTAGAGCACATAATCATTTATTCGTGGGTGGCGAGAGATAGATATTAAGACCCTAATTCATAGGAAAAGTGGGAGACAGGGACGCTAACTGCGTGGGAAACAATAGGAAACAGCGGGCTAGGCCGGCTTAAAATGGAAACAGGCTGGCTTAAAATGGAAATAAGTCGACTAAAACCACTAAGTTTTTTTTGGTGTAGAGGCCGAAAATCATTTTGGCGCCAAACTAGTTTAGTTTTTATATTTTGGGGATTTCATTGTTATTTTTCAAAGGAACTGGAAGCTGAGCTAGAAGTTTCAAGGAAGACAACAAAGGGTTTATTTTCCACAAGTATTTTCCTTTCAATTTGAGGTATTTTCCTTGCATAGATGTACGCATTGGTATTATTTTCCTTGCATAGTTGTAGGCATTGGTATACCTATAGGAATTGGGATTATTTTCATGGTATAACTATAAGCTTTATTAATATGAGTAGAAAATAATTTTATTTTTCTTATGTAATTCACTCTTGGAACCATTTCCTAGAAGCTCATATGAATTGACTATCCCAACCTTAGACGAATCAAAAAATGATTTGTTACTAGATGTATCTATCCTTTTAGCATGGTGTCTTTTTATGGAGGTGATTTTCCTCATTTTATTTGTAGATAATATGTGTTTTTTAACCTCTCAACGAATCTTTATCTTTGAAAATCATCATTGGTAGCATTAGGTCTTTGTTGCAATCGCTTTTGAATTTCAGATAGATTTTCTAGCAAAAATGCATTCAATTCTAACTGTCTTTCTCTCTTGGATTATCCTTTCATTATATATCATGTATCTTTAGAGTCTTTCTTTTAGGATCCTCACTATTTTTGCAAGATTTAGGAGTGTTTCGACTTTAGGATCCTTGCCATTTCTACAAGATTTAGGGGTTTTTCTACATTCTTCCTCTCTTGATATTCCTCACATTTGACATTGGTGAAGAGGACATTATACCATATTGGGATTTTCTTGTGATGTTGCTTACGCTTTTTTCACTAAATTATATTTTCTTTTTAGCATTGTAATGCAAAAAATTCAATCATTAATTGTAAATTATCATCACAATTAAAATTAATAATGGACTATAACCTTTTATATGCAATTGTGTCTTATAACATGCTAGTGTTGCACCCTAACCCAACATACAACCTTGTAACAATCCTAGTTCCTTTGGGTGTGTTTTGAGAAATGAGGTCATCCTTTTATGAAAATGCATGCCCCATTGGCTCATTACTATATAATTCAACTTCTATGCAAGAAATGGACACATTGTATCACTTGATATCTACCATTCTAGGAGATGCACTGGGATGATCTTTTGCTTGGAAATGTGATTATGTGTTTGGCACTAGACTCTAATTCTTTAGCATGAAATAGGTCCATATCACACACAACTTGCTTTTACCAGCAAGATAAAATCACATATAATATGGAAATTATCTTTCTCAACAATATAGGGAATGGTCCTAGCTCTAGCATTGCCTATATAAGTTTCCTTAATCTAGTGCCCTTTATTATCCCCAAGTTCACGGGTACACTTCCCAATATAAACTGTGGCATTTTAATCCTTGGTTCTAGAGGGGTGTTATGGAAATATGATTGATTCTCCTCTGAACATCTCAAATCTCCACAAATTTGCGCATAGGTATAATACCAAGCCATGATATTTGTAGCTTGGGTCTTTGAGAAGTATGAGCCATGAAATAGGCATTATGGGTTAGGTCATGAGATAAATTTGTAACCTCTGCATCCATGTATGACCATAACCTACAATAGAGGTTATTAAACCTTCATATGTTATGTAAAACACTTGGACATGGTTCACAAGGGCTTGATGAGTGGATTGGTTTAATCCCACACCAACATTTACTCATGAATTGATGAAACCAGAGGTCATGGGCATTCACTGCATTGGCATTCATTGGAATTCACTTATTCCATGGGTGGTTAACTATATTGGAGGGTTAAACATAATTCTGGGTTTTTCTACCCTCTTTTCCACTAGTACTCTCCATTATTTTATGTCTTTTCATTTTCCCAACAAATTTGAGGTTTCTTTATTGCATATTGGTGCTCTTCTAAGTCAACACACCATATCGCTTCATCTACCATAACAATTCGTTGGACTCTGATTAGTAGTTTCCATGCATGCTTAATATGCTTATCTTAATATGCTTTTCTTTTCAAATGTTGATTTCACAGTTTAATATAAACTGATGATAATTTATTTAAATAATTTATATACTCCCTAGCATACTCCCTACTACTCATCCACTAGCATACTCCCTACTTGGGATTCAAGGGGATGTTGGGGTACATTGCACTCACTAGTTCATTAGGACCTATAATTTGGTCATAATTATACCTTATTCCATATATTATTATGGAAACATATTGTCACTTTTAATTCACTACTATACATTCCATATCATTTCGAAAATTTTCTATTTTTTAGGGTTTTCTATTTTTACTGAGTGTTGATTACATGTGGCCATGACTTGAAATTAGTTGTAGGATGAAATGGATAATTCCAATCCATAAATTCATGCTACCTCATGCATAGGTATTCCTAGAGTGAGTATGCACTTAGTGGCTACTTTGTATTAGTTAGTGGTCATTTTTTCTCTCTCCTCCCCTTGTTAGTTGAATTTTAGTCCTATTTTGGAGTTTAACAAAATTTAACTAGTTAGTATTATGCATGTGAGAGTTATTATTTAGTTACAGATGATCTGTAACTCCACTAATTTTCATTCACTCCATTTTAGGATACTCCACTTTGCATAGGGTAATTCTATTATAGTTTTATCTTGGCTAAGCAACTCATCTTGGTACCCTTTCCTAAAGTCTTGCATTATTGTGATTTGAATCTATTCTCCTTCAAGGAAGTTTTGTATTTCTTCTTCCATGGCTTCTACAAATATTTTTGACTCCTATATTATTGATAATAGTACTTGGAATTTTTTTTCGTATCATCTATAACCTTGAACTCATCAAATTTTATTTGATCTTGGTAGGACTGAGATAGTTCATTGAGAAAATGTTTAATTTTCACTTTCTCATCCCTAATATATGGCACATAGTGATAGTAATTCCAAAACTTATAGGAAATTTCTTCCAAGTGATATTCCTCTCACAAATTCATTTTATGATGTGTCTTCCCACTATATGGAAGCCCTTCTAGTTATGTGGAATATTTTCACTATGGCATTCATATTCCTCTAATGTTCATACACAAGAAAGTATTTCTTTAATCTCAATAATCAAACATTTGTCTTTTTGCATTTCTTTATTCACCATAGAAGGTGGGTGGCCTGGCCTTTTTGAAATATACATGCAACATAGTTCAAGAATGCTTATTTTTATTTTTCTTATGTAATTCACTCTTGGAACCATTTCCTAGAAGCTCATATGAATTGACTATCCCAAGCTTAGACGAATCAAATAATGATTTGTTACTAGATGTATCTATCCTTTTAGCATGGTGTCTTTTTATGTAGGTGATTTTCCTCGTTTTATTTGTAGATATTATGTGTTTTTAACCTCTCAATGAATGTTTATCTTTGAAAATCATCATTGGTAGCATTAGGACTTTGTTGCAATTGCTTCTGAATTTCAGATAGATTTTCTAGAAAAAATGCATTCAATTCTAACTATCTTGCTCTCTCTTGGATTATCCTTTCATTATCTATCATGTAGCTTTAGAGTCTTTCTTTTAGGATCCTCACTATTTCTGCAAGATTTAGGAGTGTTTCTACTTTAGGATCCTCACCATTTCTGCAAGATTTAGGGGTTTTTCTACATTTATCCTCTCTTGATATTCCTCACACTTGACATGGGTGGTTTCTTCAAGAGGACATTATACCATATTGCGTTTTTCTTATGATGTTTCTTACACTTTTTTCATTGGATTATATTTTGTTTTTAGTGTTTTAATGCAAAAAAATTCAATCATAAGTTGTAAATTAGCATCACAATTAAAATTAATAATGGAGTAGAACCTTTTATATGCAATTGTGTCTTATAACATGCTAGTGTTGCATCCTAACCCAACATACAACCATGTAACAATCCTACTTCCTTTGGGCGTGTTTTGAGAAATGAGGTCATCCATTTATGAAAATGCATGCCCCATTGGCTCATTGCTATATAATTCAACTACTGTGCAATAAATGGCCACATTATATCACTTGATATCTACCATTCTAGGAGATGCACTGGGATGATCTTTTGCTTGGAAATGTTATCATGTGTTTGGCACTAGGCTCGAATACTTTAGCATGAAATAGGTCCATATCACACACATCTTGCTTTTACCAGCAAGAGAAAATCACATTGTTGGAAATAATACTAAGAGGGGGGGTGAATTAGTATTATCAAATCAAACAATTTTTCATTTTCATACTTAGATATATACGCTACTTCAGTTATGGGAACCCGCATATAAATGCAACTCTGTCTAAAGAAACTACCGTATATCCAGAAAACTTATGATTCGGTTAATCCATTAAAAGTTGATCTTTAATCACTGCATCAGAACTTCATTAACCATAAGAATAGTAAATAGGTGTAGTAAAATAGAACAGATCATCGCACACATGAACACAAGATATAAGGTGGAAACCCAATGTGGGTGAAAACCACCTACTGCAATTCGTCTCTATCTTCTTTTAATAAGAAATTTCTTTTTACAAATTTTCTATACTGGTGCAGTCTTATACCAGTACGCAGGTTTCTGCCTGTAGAAGGCTACCACCTTCTTTCATTCTCCAGCTTCTCTTGGAAGGGAGCTACAACCCCCTTAGCTCTTGTACTAGCTAATGTACTAGTATGTAGGTGCTGACCTACAGAAGGCTACAACCTTCTCTTTTCTACAAGGACCACGTTTCATAAATTTTCAGACTTGATCCATCAACCAAACATATCTGCATCAACCAATCTCCTTTGTACCAACCAAAAACTGATTCAAAAAATCACTTCTCTGAATGCTGTAACCAGAAAATAGTAACAGTAACCAGACACCAATCTTGAACCCAGAACACTGCAGCAGTAAACATAACTAGCTAAAACATATTTTATGAGACGTACGCTACTTCAATATGTGGAACCTGCGTTAATATGCTTTTGTATTAAGGAAAAACTACGTATACGTTGTTTTGAATTACGGAACCTGCATGTATACGCACCTTTGCTATGCTGAACCTGCGTACAAATCTATAAAAGATAATTTACCCTTTTCAATTATTTAGACATCAGTTATACCCAGATTATCAGACTTATAGATCAAGTCATGTGCCAAATATAATAGATCAAAATCACACAAAGATACTTCTCTTCAAGCCTTAAGATCTTGACCAATCAATAGAACTTATCCTTCTTCTAGCGCTCAAGTTCCTCCTTGATTCAGATCCAGCTATGCACCATTACCCAATCACTAGTATTCTAGATCTGGCTCTTCATTAGATATTCAATACTTGAGTGAATGCCTTTGCCTAATGATCTCCTTCCTCTTTTATAGTCTTATGCCTTACTCAATACCATGGTCCAAAACCACTTAGAACTAATACTTGGGGCGCAATACCTGGGTTCAATACTTTAGATGAGATACCATGGTCCAAAACCATAGGTCCAAATACCAAGGACCAAATATGATGGACTAAAAATAAGTTTCACCACATGTACGTGCTTTTTCGTGCATGAAAGTGCGTGCATATACATACGTGACTTTTGATCGTCAATCTCGCGTGTATACACGACCTGGTTAAGAGGAACCTACATATATCTCTTTTTCTTTCATTCTGAGAGCCTGAACTGTGATCTACCATTGAGTGAGTTTCCATCAAGGACAACACCTGTGTCATAGTGCCAAACCTGAGTCATAATGCCAACAATCTGCCCCTTTGGACTTGATGGCAACCCAAAGTCACTCAAAGTCATTCTCCCCATTTGACATCAAGGGCAAAGGGTTATGCTCCTCCTAAATACATGCTGAAATCTTTGCTCTCCTGTGCTGTCCATGCTCCCCTTGACTGTATGCAAGGTCGGCAAAAATATGTTCTACTAGAAAGAACATGACTCTATACATTATAAATAACATTCCTATCACCAAAGGTTCATACATACATCCATCTCCCAACCAAGTGGGGATATACCAATATTGACTCACCCACCCAACCAAGTGGGGATACACCAAATGTTTACACATGATAAAACAAGAAAATTACATCATCCATCCCAGGCATAGTGGGGAAACAAAATAGGTTGTTACATGACCTTGATGATAAAAGATATACATGACATAGAAACAAAATATCTAAAACAAGACTATGATAGTCATCAACAACTATCATCAGTAGCATCTATCAATCATCATTCAGACTAGCACAGGTTCTCCCTCTACACCTGTTCCACCAAAAACAACTGTGAACTTGAACCATGATCTTCTAAGATAATGCCAACAATGGATTATTAGAAGAATATATGCTCCCCCTGAACCTGTGCCAGATGGTCTCTGATAGACCCATATCAGACTCATTTGATCGTGAGCTTGGCCCACTATTTATCTTCAAAACAACATATACGCGACTGTATCCACAGAAACCAGCGTATGTACACGGATGCTCCTCATGAAACTCGCGTACAACCACTTTTATCTGAAACAGATAAGTTTCAAAAACAAGATGATGCATCAACTACTCCTAGCTTCTATCTGAGGTATTCAAATGTCTCCCTGGGTAGTGGTTTGGTGAGTATATCAGCAACCTATTCCTTGGAGGGAACATACTCCAATTTGACCTTTTGTTCAAGAACTTGTTCCCGGAGAAAATGATATTTGTTAGATATGTGCTTGGTCTTTGAATGCATGACTGGATTCTTTGAAATGCTGATTGCACTTGTATTATCACATAAAATGGAGATAGGTGGAGTACAAGTGATTTGAAAATATTGCAAAGTTTGCATCATCCAAAGGAGTTGTGTGCAGCAAGATGCAGCAGCCACATATTCTGCTTCAGCTGTAGATAAAGCAATTGAACTTTGTTTCTTGCTGAACCAAGATACTAATCTGGAACCCATAAAGAATGCACCACCACTAGTGCTTTTTCTGTCATCCACACTTCCTACCCAATCTGCATCTGTATATGCATGAAGTGTGAGATCTGTATCTCTAGGATACCATAAGCCATAGTTTTGTGTTCCTTGAAGATATTTGAAAATCCTTTTAACCGCCTGAAGGTGTGCTTCTTTTGGATTTTCCTGGAATCTTCCAACTATTCCCACTGCATGCATGATGTCTGGTTGGGTACCTGTCAGATAGAGCAGACTACCAATCACAGATCTATAGGTTGGATGATGTACTGTTGCTGAATCATCATTTGCGCTGAGGCTGCATCCTTTTACCATAGGGGTACATACTGGTTTCGAATCTTCCATGCAATATTTCTTCAATATCTGCTTGAGGTACTTGGTTTTTGATAGAAAGATACCGTCTTTATTTTGTTGGACTTGTAAACCAAGAAAATATGTCAGCTCACCAAGCAGGGACATTTCAAATTCTTTCTGCATCACCAAAGCAAAGTTTTGACTCATGGCTTCTTCATTGCTGCCAAAGATGATATCATCAACATACACAACAAGTATTAGCAATTTATGATTATCAATTTTTATATATAGATTGCTATTTGCTGATCCTTTTGAAAAACCTTGTTGATGGAGGTATTTGTCGAGATGATAATACCAAGCCCTTGGAGCCTATTTAAGACCACAGAGTGCCTTAAGTTTGCATACAAGTTTTGGATCATTTCCAAGGATAAATCCATCTGGTTGCTCAATATACACCTCTTCTTCTGAGTCTCCATTTAAAAAGGAATATCTCACATCCATTTGATATACTTTGAACTTCTGAAAGCTAGAAAGAGCAAGGAACATTCTTATGGCTTCAAGTTTAGCAATCGGTGCAAAAGTTTCTTCAAATTCTATACCTTCTTGTTGAGCATACCCTTTACAAACAAGTTTGGCCTTGTTTCTAATAACATCTCCATTTTCATTCAGCTTGTTTTTGAATATCCATTTTGTCCCTATGACATTCTTATCATTTGGTCTAGGAACCAACTCCCAAGTGTTATTCTTTTCAATTTGCTCAAGTTCTTCATTAATGGCCTTGACCCAACATTCATCTTTGCATGCTTCACTTACATTTCGTGGTTCAACGGAGGAGAGAAATGCTATATAGCTTGAAGCTTTTGTAATAGTTCTTCTTGTTTGTACACCTGCCTCTTTCTGCCCCAAAATTTGAGTCTTTGGATGGTTCTTCTGGACATACCTGGATGGAGTCTCTTCTTCTACCCTTATCTGTTCCTCTGGTGCCTCCTAGGTTTCTTCTTCATCAGTAGTCTGATTTGATGTTGAAGGATAGTCCTCATCATCTTCAAAATCTTCGGATTTTACCTACTTTGAATTGTTTCCTGCTTCATCAACCACCACATCAATACTTTCAACATTTTTTCCAAGTCTTTTATTGTAACACTTATATCCTTTGCTTTGGGAAGAGTAACCAAGGAGAATGCCTTCATCTGCTCTAGGTTCAAACTTGCCAAGGTTTCCATCAGTGCTTTTGATGTAACATTTGCTTCCAAAAACTTTGAAGTATTTTACCGTAAGAGTCTTACCATACCAAAGTTCATGAGGAGTTTGAGTACTATTTACCCAGACGTTTGTTTTGTTGAGAATGGTAACAGAAGAAAATGTAGCTTCACCACAGAATGTTGCAGGAGTTCCACACTCGTTAAGCATAGCACGAGCCATTTGTTTAACCGTTATGTTAATCCTTTCCACTACTCCATTTTGTTGAGGAGTCCTTGCAGTAGAGAATTCCCTTCTTATTCCATGCTCTTCACAAAAGTCAAAAAATTCATCCGAGGTAAATTCCCCTCCTCGATCAGACCTGAGGCATTTGATTTTGCGATCTGATTCATTTTCAACCAAGGCTTTGGAAGCTTTGAACTTTTCGAAAGCTTCGTCTTTATGCTTCAGAAGTCCTATCCAACACATCTTGGAAAATTTGTCAATGAACAATATAAAGTATTCTTCTCCTCAATGGACAAGTTCAAGTGGCTTACTATCTGATCCCTCCTTCTCAGGGAAATTAGTTTTGGTTTGCTTACCAAACTAACATGATTTGCATATTGTATTGTCTAGAATTCTGATGTTAGGGAGATCACGAACCGCCTGATATTTGCATGCTTTCCTTATTTGAGAGAAGCTAAGATGCCCCAATCTTCTGTGCCATAGCCAATGTTCATCATTTTTGCTTAGATAGCATTGTTGTTGTCCTCCCTTGAGTATGTATAAATTATTTGGAGTTCTTATGCCTTTGATCATTGTTTCTCCTTTATCAAGCTCACGAACAATACATCCACTTAATCGAAATATTACCTCATTTCCTTGATCACACATTTGACTAACACTCAATAGATTAAGCTTTAAGCCATCAACATACATGACATTTCTAGCTTTGACCTTTTCTTTCAAAAGAACAGAACCTTTACCTTTTATGAGTGCAGGGGTGTCATTTCCAAATGAGACCTTCCTTTCCTTTTCTAAGGCACTATATGACTGAATTTTTCCTTTATCACCTGTCATATGTTTCGAACATCCACTGTCGATGTACCACTGATTTTCCTGTCCTTCCACATATAAGGCTATACCACATCTTTCTAGTTGCGGTTCTTTCTTTCTCCATGTTTTGGTACTCAATGAAGGTTGCTCCTTTTGTGATGTTTACCAAAACTTACTCCTGCATTCAGAATCTTCATGACCGAAGTTATTACAAATAGATCATTCTATTTCATTTTCAAGAGCAGAAAAGTTATTGTAGGTCCTCTTGATGATCCCAGTCACACTTCTTTGATTTCATGCTTCTCGAGTCATGATGGTCTTGTAGGCAACACATTGAGCAGCTTTGTGTCCAAAGTTATGACATGAAAAACATTGGCCATTAAAGAAATTCCTGTGATTATCAAATCTATCGTCCAGGTGATTGTAGTTTCCATTAACATTCATTCTTGAGGCAAATTGAGAATGATTTACCTGCGGTTGGTTGTAGCTTCTGTTCATCCTTGAAGTAGATTGACCCTGATTTACTTGGTGATCTATGTTCATCCTTGAAGTAGATTGACCCTGATTTACCTGGTGATCTGCTTTATGCCTTTGCTGACGATTGTCAACCTGTTCACTTCTCCTTGCTGCATCAAGATAACTTTTGGAGGTGGATGGATTCTGTGCTTGAGATGCTTCTTTAGTATATCCAAGACCTATCTTGATTAGAGGAGAACGCTGCACTTTGATAATCTCATCTAAAGTTTCAGATCCTTTAGCAAATCTAAGATTAAGAGCTTTTGTTTTCTCAATATCTTTTCTAAGCCCCACAATTTCACATTCTAACTTTTCATTGTGTTTTTCCCTTTCAGCAAGTTGGAATGTCAGAGTATCTATGATCATACTATTTTCTTCTACCAATATTTTAAGTTTATAAATCTCTTCATAGAGATCATCTTCATCTATAGCATCCAAGAAATCATCATTTTAGGAAGCCATCAAAAGTCTATAATCATTACCAAGTTCATCTTCATCACTATTTGAAAGTCCATCACTGTCTTCATGTGTATAATAGCTCTTCCTACTTACATTTTGTTTTCTGTTCCATTTAACTGGTTCCTTACCTTTATCAATCTTATCTTTATGAGGACATTTGGCTGCATAGTGACCAACTCTTCCACAAGCAAAGCATTTGAAAGGTAGCTTACCTCTGAATCTTCTAGAACCTCGTTGAAGGTTCTTGACAAAGTTTTATTCTTCTTCCCCTTCTGATGTATGCCTTGACCAATTGTATTCTTCTTTTCCTGAAGCTTTAAATGTAGCTTCTCTCCTATCTGATGGCCCCCCTTTTCTCATTTCGAAAGCAGTTAGGATTCTGTGCAGTTGTGACATAGTAATACTCTGAAGATTCTTCTTTTCTTCTATGGCCGAAACTTTTGATTCAAACTTAGAAGACAAATATCTTAGAACTTTTTCAACTAAAGTAACTTCTTTTATCTCTTCACCCAAGTTTTTCATGCGATTAAAAATCTCATCTATACATAGGAAATAATTAGCTACACTTTCATCATTGTGCATTTTGAGAGTTTCATATTGAATTATGAGAGCTTGTGGTTTTGCACGTTTTACCTGATCATCTCCTTCATAGCTTAGAACAATCTTGTCCCATATTTCTTTGGCGGTTTTGAGCTGCATAACCTTGATGAATCCTGATTGAGATAGAGTCCCCAATAGAGTATTGACAGCCTTTGCATTTGTTTCATACTGCTTTTTACCAGCCGTATCTGTAGGAGTTGCTGATGGAAATGTTTATCCTCCTTCCACGATATCCCAAACTTCTGTACCAAGTGATTGAAGATAGGCTATGGTTCTTACCTTCCAATAGACGAAGTTGCTCCTGTCAATGATTGGTGGCCTAATGGATGCCTCTTTTTCGTAGTTTCTCATGATGATAGATCTTCCTTCAAGCGATCAAGCTTCTTCTGAAGGACCTGCTCTGATACCAATTGTTGGAAATAATACTGAGAGGGGGGGTGAATCAATATTATAAAATCAAACACTTTTTCATTTTCATACTTAGATATATATTCCACTTTAGTTATGGGAACCCGCGTATATACACAACTATTTCTAAAGAAACTAGCGTATATCCAGAAAACTTATGATTCAGTTAATCCATTAAAAGTTGATCTTTAATCAGTGCATCAGAACTTCATTAACCATAAGAATAGTAAACAGGTGCAGTAAAACAGAACAGATCATCACACACATGAACACAAGATATAAGGTGGAAACCCAATGTCGTTGAAAACCACCTTCTGCAATTCGTCTCTATCTTCTTTTAATAAGAAACTTATTTTTAAAATTTTTCTATACTGGTGTAGTCTTATACTAGTACGCAGGCTTCTACCTGCAGAAGGCTACAACCTCCTCTTGTTCTCCAGCTTCTCTTGGAAGGGAGCTACAACCCCCTTAGCTCTTGTACTAGCTGATGTACCAGTACGTAGGTGCTGACGTACAAAAGGATACAACCTTCTCTTTTCTACAAAGACCACGTTTCATAATTTTTTAGACTTGATCCATCAACCAAACATCAAGTATATCTGCATCAACCAATCTCCTTTGTACCAACCAAAAACAGATTCAAACAATCACTTCTCTGAATGCTGTAACCAGAAACAGTAACAGTAACCAGACACCAATCGTGAACCCAGAACACTGCAGCAATAAACAAAAGTAGCTAAAACATATTTTATGAGATGTACGCTACTTCAATATTTGGAACCTACGTGCATACTCTTCTGTATTAAGGAAAACCTGCGTATACATTGTTTTGAATTACTGAACTTGCGTGTATACACGCCTTTGCTATGCCTAACCTATGTACAGATCTATAAAAGATAATTTACCCTTTTCAACTATTCAGACATCAGTTATACCAAGATTATCAGATTTATAGATCAAGTCATGCGACAAATATAATAGAAAAAAATCACACAAATATACTTCTCTTCAAGCCTTAAGATCTTGACCCATCAATAGAACTTATCCTTCTTCTAGCGCTCAGGTTCCTCCTTGATTCAGATCTAGCTTTGCGCCATTACCCAATCACCAGTATTCTAGATCTGGCTCTTTATTAGATATTCAATACTTGAGTGAATGCCTTTGCCTAATGATCTCCTTCCCCTTTTATAGTCTTATGCCTTACTCAATACCATGGTCCAAAACCACTTAGAACCAATACTTGGGGCGCAATACCTGGGTTCAATACCTTGGACAAGATACCATGGTCCAAAACCATAGGTCCAAATACCAAGGACCAAATACCATGGACTAGAAATAATTTTTCCCACATGTACGTGCTTTTTCGTGCATGAAAGTGCGTGCATACGCATACACGACTTTTGATCATCAATCCCACGTGTATACGCGACCTGGTTAACAGGAACCTGCGTATATCTCTTTTTCTTTCATTTTGAGAGCCTGAACTATGATCTGCCACTGAGTGAGTTGCCATCAAGGACGACACCTGTGTCATAGTGCCAAACCTGAGTCATAATGCCAACAATATAATATGGAAATTATCTTTCTCAACAATATGGGGAATGGTCCTAGCTCTAGCATTGCCAATATAAGTTTCCTTAATCTAGTGCCCTTTATTATCCCCTGGTTCACGGGTACACTTCCCAATATAAACTGTGGCATTTTAATCCTTGGTTCTAGAGGGGTGTTATGGAAATATGATTGATTCTCCTTTGAACATCTCAAATCTCCACAAATCTACGCATAGGTATAATACCAAGCCATGATATTTGTAGCTTGGGTCTTTGAGAAGTATGAGGCATGAAATTGGCATTATGGGTTAGGTCATGAGATAAATTTGTAACGTATGCATCCATGTATGAACATAACCTACCATAGAGGTTGTGAAACCTTCATATGTTATGTAAAACACCTCGGTATAGTTCACAAGGGCTTGACATGTGGATTGGTTTAATCCCACACCAACATGTACTAATGAATTGATGAAAGCAGAGGTCATGGGCATTCACTGCATTGCCATTCATTGGAATTCACTTATTCCATGGGTGGTTAACTATATTGGAGGGTTAAACATAATTATAGGTTTTTTTACTCTCTCTACCACAAGTACTCTCCATTATTTTATGTCTTTTCATTTTCCCAACATATTTGAGGGTTATTTATTGTACATTGGTGCTCTTTTAAGGTAGCACACTATCTCACTTCATCTACCATAATAATTCCTTGGACTCCGATTCGTAGTTTCAATGCATGCTTAATATGATTATTTGTTAAGCTAACAACATGCACACTCATTTGTACAACCCTTCCCTAGAAGGATGTGAATAAATTCATGCACACTCATTTGTACAACATATTCATTGATTATTTTGATCCAGTTTTGTTAAATGTCGTAGTAAATCTGAAGGGTTTCTACATGATTGTATTAGAGTTTGATGAAGAGATCACTATAGATCTTCTATCTGTGTTCTCAACATGATATCAGTGTGACTCTTCCTGCCCTGGCCAATAGTATTTATAGGGCTATCTTAGGTATGAAAAATAGGGTTTTCAACCATTTTCTAGGGAGCACAAACATAATTCTGGGTTTTTCTACCCTCTCTGCCACTAGTACTCTCCATTATTTTATGTATTTTCATTTTCCCAACAAATTTGAGGGTTCTTTATTGCATATTGGTGCTCTTCTAAGGCAGAACACCATATCGCTTCATCTACCATAATAATTCCTTGGACTCTGATTAGTAGTTTCCATGCATGCTTAATATGCTTATTTGTTAAGCTAACAACATAGTCTGGATATATAGTACCATATAGAAAACTAGTTGCTAAATTTCTCATTATTGTACATATTCTTGCATGTTCATATCCCTTATGACGGATATCAAATAGTTCAACCATGAAAGGAGTATTAATTCCTCTTTGGAAAAGGGGTTCCAACCCTATTCTTATACCTCCAAAATGGAGATAGGATTATATCTTCATCAGTGAAAAATATTAAGTGCAACTATTTGAGTAGCAGGTCCAAACACATTGATTTTTACTTCGAATTGTTTTAACAAAAGTTTATTCCTTAAGAGCTGAATAATATTATTATTATATACATCATTACTGGATAGCTCGGATAGTTTCCTTAAAATGTAAACATTGCATTGCTTTTCAAATGTTGACTTCACAGTTTAATATAAACTAATGATAATTTATTTAAATAATTTATATACAAAATGATGCTTGTTTATTAGGAACACTTCTTGTTTGTTGAGCACCATACTCTGTCTTGATAGCCAGTGTTGATGTGTATAACACTATTTTTGTAACATAAAATCCTTCATGATTCAAGAATTCCATTGATACAAAATATGTGCTTGAGAATTGATTAATTGTTAAAGTATGGGTAATCTCCACTTAAGACCACATGGCGACCCACTACTTGATGTATTGAGTTCCTTAATTTTATTACATATGGGAAAGTTACCCACTTTATTATTTACGACTAGGTTGGCCTAGTCACCCTCTTGGCACTAGTGCCCAACCCTAGAAGGATGTGAATAAATTCATGCACACTCATTTGTACAACATATTCATTGATTATTTCGATCCAGTGCCATATTTACCCAAGTACAATTCTCTATTTTTCTCTCTCATGCTATTTTGCTACAATTAATATTGTTGTTTTGTTAAATGCCGTAGTAAATCTGAAGGATTTCTACATGATTTTATTAGAGTCTGATGAAGAGATCACTGTAGATCTTCTAATTGTGTTCTCAACATGATATTAGTGTGACTCTTCCTTCCCTAGCCAATAGTATTTATAGGGTTGTCTTAGGTCTAAAAAATAGGGTTTTCAACCATTTTCTAGGGAGCACAAATAGAATTCTGTGTTTTTCTACCCTCTCTTCCACCAATACACTTCATTATTTTATGTCTTTTCGTTTTCCCAACAAATTTGAGGGTTCTTTATTTCATATTCATGCTCTTCTAAGGTAGCATACCATATCACTTCATCTACCATAATAATTCTTTGGACTCCGATTAGTAGTTTCCATACATGCTTAATATGCATTGGTTTTCAAATGTTGATTTCACAGTTTAATATAAACTAATGATAATTTATTTAAATAATTTATATAAAAAATTATTCTTGTTTGTTAGGAACATTGCTTATTTTTTTAGCACCATATATGCAACCTCGTTGGTTTCACTAGTGTGAATATATAGTGGGTTGGGTTGGGTTGGGTTGCGTGGGGTGGGGTGATTCTGACAATAAATGTAAACCCTTCTTCTAAAGCATCTCATAATTTACAACAACAAGAATATGTAGTGATCCATATATTGTCACAGTGGTAGCTACCCTTCTCGATTGATGTTACATCCATGGTTGCCCAGTTACAACTATCATAAACGCTGAGAGATAGGTGTTACTATGTATTCCAGGCCTTTAGTATGCCCTCTTATTTTGTAAATCTAGGGAGCATCTAACACTTGCCATCAAAGGCATATTCAGGAGCATGATTAAAAGGCATAGTCAATCATGTACCTTGGCTACTCAAGAAGACAACTAGCCACACCAAAAAGCCCACAAGGATGACTCTAGCTAAAGTAACTCTAGTCCTCCCAATTTTAATTTCGCTCAGAGAGCTGGGCATGATTAATTATATTTTAAATATGGATCTTAGTCATGTAATATTTTCAATCCATAATTGCAGAGAGTCAACTAGCCAGACTTTCATTTAATTTTCTCCAATCTCTCACTTTAATCCAACAGTTTTGAATGTTGTTATATAAATCCTAAACAAAAGCACAAGGAGAGTTTGCCCTGATACTATTGCTTATGCAGAATTCTCCATCATATGATTTAGAGTCCTTGGAAGAGAATGGTGTCAATCACTATCACACCGCATCTCAAACCTCAAATGGCAATAGTGCCGATCACACCACGTCTCAAAGGATATATCATGAATGCTCAGGGATAGGTGTTACTCTGTCTTCAAGCCTTTAGTATGCCCAGTTATTTTGTAAAGCTAGGGAGCATCTAGCCCTTGCCATCAAAGGCATATTCAAGGGCATGATTAAAAGGCAGAGTCAATCACGTACCTGGGATACTGAAGAAGACACCTAGCACCACCAAGAAGCCCACAAGGATGACTCTAGCTAAAGCAACTCTAGTCCTCCCAATATTCATTTCCCTCAATGAGTTGGGAATGATTAATTCTATTTTGAATAAAGATATCAATTGTGTAATATTTTCAATCCACAATTGCAGAGAGTCAACCAACCATATATATTAGTTTGTATTATTTTGGGAGACATATTAATACAGGTGCATGTTTTGTTTAGAGTGCAATGGTTGATTTGCTAGGTCTCCACCACTAAGCTCCAGATGATGCTCTTTGTTTGAGACATTTTGTTGTTCGTTGAGACCAAAAACCTCCTTTAGAACTTTAACAATGGTTGTTTCCACTTTTGCTCCAAAATTTTCTACCTTGTATTCCAACTTCTCCATTTTGGTGATTATCAAATCCATTGTTACATGCAGGCATTCCACCTCTTTTTTCAGATAACCAAGTTGATTTGAAATCAAAAGAAAGTGGGAAAACATCTTGCTGATTAGCTTCTCTCCTATATTAGATATGAACTCTAAGACTTCCTTTATCATCATGTCGAGTTTCTCGTCTAGGGATTTATCAATATAATTCCTAGAAGCTGAGACCATACTATCTTCCCTTGACTTTCTAATAATAATCAACTACACTTTGAAATTTTGTATCCAACCCTTTATATCGTTGTTTGGGCCCGAGACAAATACATAGGAGATCTTATCACATTCAGTGCTTACAACATGTCCTCGCTCAGAATGAATTTGAAGATCCATTGCTAAAACAAACAATTTGATAGCACACATGAACAAAGGTGACCAATCCAACTCTGAAACAATACTATCAGGTCCCACCCCAATATAGGAAGTTAACATTTTATCATTGTTTCTCCACTTGTCATGATACCTATCCATACTCCTCGTGTGTTTCCATCTAGTTTCTTGATTAGTGGGCTCCTTCATCCTAAATTGACAATCCTCGAGACTCTGTTTCTTGGAATTAAAAACATTTTTATGCGGATTGTCATAACTTAATTTCTTCTTAATGAGGTTCATTGGGACTATCCTCCCTTGAAGGGGTGAATTCATATGATATGGCATACATATATCTTATTTTGGTCTTCCACAATCATTCATTGTGCCAAGTTAACTCCAATATTGGCCTGTTCATATTCTAAAGTTAATTGATCGGTATGAGAAAACTAAATCACAATAAGTGTATGGAAGAATTTTATCACATTAGATAAATAAGGGGACTAGATAATAAACAAATCTAACAAGTACCTGTTAAAACATACCAAGGGAAATTACCTTTCACAATAATATAAAGCAGTTTAAATGTTAGAACCCTATGGTTGACAACACATAAACCCAATATTCTACAGAGAGATTACTTTGCATGATGCGACAACAATTTAAGACAGTGCATTGCCCTTTGTAATATAATCCAGAGAAAATTCATCTCTTACCCAAAAGAGGATCTGAGTCAGATTTTTTTTCTAACACAGAGGTCAGAGAGAAAAAACCTTCTAGCCAGATCTATGCATTATTCATCTTTATGGATTGTCACTATAGCTAGTGTTGATGTGTATAACACTATTTCTGTAACATAAAAGCCTTCATGATTCAAGAATTCCACTGATACAAAATCTGTGCTTGAGCATTGATTAATTGTTAGAGTATGGGTAATCTCCACTTAAGACCACATGGTGACCCACTACCTGATGTATTGAGTGCTTTAATTTGCTTACATATGGGAAAGTTACCCACTTTATTATTTATGACTAGGTTGGCCTAGTCACCCTCTTGGCACTAGTGCCCAACCCTAGAAGGATGTGAATAAATTCATGCACACTCATTTGTACAACATATTCATTGATTATTTTGATCCAGTGCCATATTTACCCAAGTACAATTCTCTATTTTTCTCTCTCATGCTATTTTGATACAATTAATATTGTTGTTTTGCTAAATGTCGTAGTAAATCTAAAGGGTTGCTACATGATTGTATTATAGTTTGATGAAGAGATCACCACAGATCTTCGATCTGTGTTATCAACATGATATCAATGTGGCTCTTCCAGCTCTGGCTAGTAGTATTTGTAGGGCTATCTTAGGTCTAAAAAATATGGTTCTCAACCATTTTTTGAGGAGGACAAACATAATTCTTGGTTTTTCTACCCTCTCTGCCACCAATACTCTCCATTATTTTATGTCTATTCATTTTCCCAGCAAATTTGAGGGTTCTTTATTGCATATTGGTGCTCTTCTAAGGTAGCACACCATATCATTTCATCTACCATGAAAATTCCTTGCACTTTGATTAGCATTTTCCATGCATGCTTAATATGCATTGCTTTTCAAATGTTGATTTCACAGTTTAATATAAAATGATGATAAATTATTTAAATAATTTATATACAAAATGATGCTTGTTTGTTAGGAACACTTCTTGTTTGTTCAGCACCATATATACAACCTCGTTGGTTTCAATAGTGTAAATATATAGTGGGTTGGGTTACGTTTGGTTGGGTTGAGTGGGGTGGGCTGATTCTGACAATAAACGTAAACCCTTCTTCTAAAGCATCTCATAATTTACAATAGCAAGAATATGTAGTGATCCATATGTTGTCACAGTGGCAGCTACCCTTCTCGATGGATGTTACATCCATGGCTGCCTAGTTAGAGCTATCATAAATGCTAGGGGATAGGTGTTACTCTGTCTTCTGGGCCTTTAATATCCCCTCTTATTTTGTAAATCTAGGGAGCATCTGATCTAAAATCACCTTTGAGTGACCTCTGTTAGTTAATTAATGAATGAAGGTATTAGAAAATCATGTGCTGGTGTGTGTCTATGTTATTTTAGGCAATGGATCGATCAGATTGCAAAATACAAAGACACTTGAAATGGAAAACAACAGAGAAACATAGTAAGCAAATACAAGAACACAACAATTAATAAGGAGTTCACCCTATCCTCTAGGGCTACGTCTCCGGTCCAGCTCTCAGTGGTGGCCTTCTTTTATTGTGTCTTTAAAGCAGAGAATTACAATGAGGATCTCACTTGGAGTCTCCTGAAACATATAAGGTTTGGTAGGGTGGTTCTTGGATCCCCCAAGCCACTAGAGTGCACAGACTCTATTCCTATCCAAGTCTTGACGTCTTTGGTCTTCAATGGGAAGAGCCCAATGTGGTGCTCAATGCCTGATAGATCCTTGCTCGATGCTGCCTTATGCTGCAGGTTAGCTCGACTCTTTGTCCTTCTGCTTCTTGCTTCACTATCTTTTCCTTTCTCTGTCTTTATCTTCTTCTCTCTAGTTCTTCCTCTCTCTAGTCTTTTCTATTCTTTGTTCATGGCTTTAAAGCTAGTCGATCTCATGACTGTTCGATTCCCCTTCTACCTCCGTCGAATCACCTACTACTGTTCACTTGGAATCCCCTGTCTCTGCGTCATGGTCATTGGTTCATAGGGAGTGGCCACTTGTCCTCTTGCGAAATGTGCTAGATCTTCCTCGTTAGTTTGGTTTTTCGGTTATGTCGGGAAATGACTCATCCGCCACCTCAGTGGTCAAATAGGACCTCAAATCCTTATAGATCGCGGCTTAATCCCCTATCAAATCTGGTTCTTTCATTGTGCGCGATCTCAGCCATTAGATCTGGAGCCCCCAGATCCGACGTCTTCGCTCATTTTGTGCAGTTGACTTGCTCAACCATTAGCATGTGATGAGCGGTGGTTTTCTCTCTCCTCTGCATGCCATGCGTCCAGTGTTGAATGGAATAGCTAGGTTTCAGCCAAATATTCTTACCGCCTAAGGGTGCCCCCGATATACTACCAGTTTTGGAGCACGAGTCCCGCCTTTAGCCTTTAGCCTTTCCCCACGGTTTTCCTGGTTTCCATGCAACCGAGCGCTTCGGAGATTTCCTTCTCGAGGGGTTTTGCCCAATCGCGCATCAGAAACGGCCTCCTTTTCCCGATCCAGACTTCCCAGGTGCCAGTTTCGCCTCCTGCATGATCTCCATGGGCCTCGGTCAGTGCACTTTGACCGAGGTCCTCGTCATTCCTCACCGGCTACCAACTGCCACTGTTCAGTGGTCTTCCTGATCACTTTGTGCTCTTGAATTTGAAGTTTTGTCCTAATTTGGTACAGTCATGGTGCTTTGATTATTCTTCATGGATCTAATTCGGATCACGACCTTCCCACTGAAAAATATTTTGGACCACCAAAAGTTGGTTTTCAAGCATCGACTAAGTGAGGGTACAATTGTATCACTTGTCCAATCTCTATCCACTTTGCACTGCTTGGCTTTGAACCCTTGAGCCCTACTCTAAGGTGCTCCACATCTCCTCTGTGCATCGTCCTCACCTTCCTGTCCAAAAATGTGTCTTCCTTCAATTCATTAATATATTCAGGCAGCAGGTCATCAATAGAAGGCAATTGACTCTGCTCTTCGGGATCCTCAATCATTGAAGGTTCAAACAATCTCAAGCAATCTACATTTACGACTGAGTAGATGTGCATGTAAGCTGGTAGATCAAGGCGAAAAGCATTCTCACCAATCTTCTCAAGTATCCTAAAAGGTATATACCTGATAGGATTTATCTTTTTACCTTCACCTTGCATCATGTCCTTGCTGATATACAGCCAAACTTGGTCGCCAACTTGGAATCTATGCTCCATCCGATGCTTGTCATGCCTTGCCTTGTATTTGGCTTGGCTCCTTTCCAGCTGTTCTTGTACTGCCTGCTGGATCTCCTGGATTTGTTCAATGAACCTAGTTGCCCTGTCCACATCACTATGTCCCTCAATTGTGGTATCTTTACCAAAGACCAAATCCAAAGGAGACCTTGGTGTGAAACCAAAACAGGTCTCAAAAGGAGATCTCTGTGTAGAATAATGTTTTGATCTGTTGTAAGCATGCTACACATAACAAAAATGTTCATCCCAAATCTTAGGATGTTTGCTACAATATCCTCTAAGTAACTGGATCACTGTCCTGTTAACTACTTCTATCTGCCCATCATTTTGTGGATGAAAAGCTGTGCTTTTCTTCAGTTTGGTGTCCATCAGTTCCCACAGACTTGACCAAAACTTCCCCACAAACCGAGTGTCTCAATCAGATACAATGGAAGTGGGTAATCCAGAATGAACCCATACATGTTCAAAGAACAGTTTTGCAGTTTGGTCAGCTATAATCTGTTTGTTACAAGGTATCAAAATACACATTTTGCTGAACCTATCCACAACAACATACAGATAATCATGACCTTTCCTAGATTTAGGGAGTCCTCCAACAAAATCCATGGAAACACTTTCCCAAGGGTGAGAAGGCACTGGTAATGGAGTGTACAAGCGTAGTTTTCTATTGCTAGGCTTGCTTTTAGCACACATAGTACACCCTCTTACATATCTAGAAATTGTCTCATTCATTTTTGGCCAATAACAAAATCTTTGCAGCTGTGCAACTATTTTACTTACCCCAAAGTGACCTGATATTAGAGAAGTGTGTGTTTCCCTAATTATCTTCACTCTCTCAGTTTGTGGAATGCAGAGTTTCCCACAATGGTATAAGAGTTGGTACTTTACATGATAATCTAATTCTTCTACTCGTTTGCCTTGACTTAAAGTTGCATATACATCCTTAAAGTCTATATCTTGAGCATGTTGTTCAATGTAGCTTTCATGTAGCACAATATTATGCTTAAGTATAGTAGATGCATTTATAATAGGTCTAGATAACATGTCTGCAACTTTATTGTGTATGCCCTTTTTATATCTGATGACTAAATGAAACTGTTGTAGAAAACCCATCCATCTGTAGTGTCTTGATTTCTGCAACTTAGTTTGGAAGTGTAGATATTGAAGTGGTTGATGATCAATATGTATTACTGTCTCTTTGCCCATTAAGTAATGTTTCCACTTTTTCACACTCTGAACTAATGCATACAATTCTTTATCATATGTAGGATAGTTAACTACTGCAGGATTAAAAGTCTCAGAATGATAACATAAGGGTTTACCATGCTGTGTCAACACTGCTACCATGGCATAGTCACTGGCATCCATTTGGATCTCAAATGGCCTTTGAAGATCAGGCAGTGCTAGTACAGGTGTTGTACTAATCTTTTCTTTCAAGGTGTCGAAGGCTTTCTGATGTTTGCCTTCCATCTAAAACACCTTGTCCAATCCTGTTAAAGCATGTAAGGGAGCTGCAATTGAGGAAAAGTTAGAAATGAACTTCCTCCAATATTGTGCTGCCCCTAAGAATCTTCTCACTTCTGTAGCAAACTTGGGTTTAGGCCAGTTTACAATGACTTCCACTTTAGAGGGATCTATTTGCAATTCACCACCCCCTACTATATGACCCAAATAATTCAGAGATGTTTTGCCAAATTCACATTTTAAGAGTTTAACATGAAGTTTTTCTCTTTTCAAAACATCTAATGTTTGCTTAACATGCTTTAAGTGTTCTTCCCACATTTTACTAAAAATCAGAATGTCATCCAGATCACAATAACAAAATCATCAAGAAAGGGTTTGAGTACATCATTCATTAATCTCATGAAATTAGCAGGAGCATTAGTTAAGCCAAAAGGCATAACTTGCCACTCATACAATCCCTACTTTGTTTTGAAAGCAGTCTTCCATGCATCTTGTTCTACAACTTTGACCTAATGGTATCCACTGTCCAAGTCTATCTTGGTGAAATAAACAACTTCTTTCAATTGATCTAAAAGATCATCTATGCGAGGAAGGGGATAATGATTTTTGATTTTTATCTTATTCAGTGCTCGGTAGTCAATTCACATTCTCCACAAGCCATCCTTCTTTCTCACCAAAACGATTGGTGACCCACATGGTGGTGTGCTAGGCCTAATGAACCCTTTCTCGAGCAACTCCTACACTTGCTTCTTGATTTCAGCATTCTCTAAAGTAGACAACCTATACATTCCAATGTTAGGCAATGGAGCATCTTGCTGCAAAATAATATCATGTACTATTTCCTTTTTGGGTGGCAGACCTTTAGGTTCTTGAAACAAGATATCAAACTCTGAAACAACCTTTTCTATATCAGCTTGTTGTTTAGCATTACAACCCTCAAATACATTGGGTTTTTCAAGTTTCTTTTCCTTTACAACCATCAGTAAGAATTGTTTGCATGAATTTATCATTCTTTTCATCTACCTTGAGTTTATGAGAGTCTAATTATTCTTGAGTTGATGAGCTCTTACAAAGTATTCGATTCCATGTTTGACAAGTAGATACTTGTTCTCAGCTCTATAGAAAATAGCTTTTCTATCATACAAGTAAGGACTTCCTAAAACAATTCCACATATATCCAAAGGAATTATGTCTAACTCAACCTCATCTACAAATGCTGACCCAAAAGAAAACTTGAGTTTGCACTGTCTAGTCACTTGTAGTTGTGCTTTATCATTCAACCATCCTAATGGGTATGGTTTCTTGTGAGGTGTAGTTGCTAATCCCAATTTCTTTACAATTGCTTCAGAAATTAAATTTACTTGTGAGCCACTATCAAACAAAGTATCAATCTTTTGATGTTTGGAAGTAACTCAAATATGGAAAAGCTCATGTCTTTTTTTCTCATTTTCTTCATCAATAATATATTGTGCAAAATTACTAGTATATGTTTCAAAATTCCTACCTTTTATACCTGTGGCAATAATTGTTTCATCTCCCGAGTCTGACCCCAAATCTTTCTGAATAGCTGTAGCAGTCTTCTTCTTCTTGCCCTCGAACTTATTAGGTCTTAGCTCTGGATGCAGAATCCAATAATGGTCATCATCATGCCCATCCTTTTACAATGAGTACATGAATCTTTGCTCTTCTGTGCAGTGTTAGCCTTCCTTGATTTCCATTTCTTCTTTATTTCTCCTTGCTCTTGCTTTTAGTGGGTTGGGATGGCCCCCCAACTTCTGGATTTCCATTCTTTCCTCTAGCTCCTAGATGAGTAGCTTGTACAAATACCTCATCTATAGTAGTGGGATTAAACATGAGGATGGTATGCCTCATGTAGCTATGTAGACCACCAATGTACTTCAAAAGAGTTTCAGGTGAGTCTAATGAGATTCCTAGAATCAATGCTCTCTTTCTAAATTCTTGAGTATACCCTTGCACACTTTGCCCTTTCAATTGCCGAAAAGTTTGCCAACTCATCATGGCTTTTTGCATGTAGGCCAATGGATAGAACAACTTTTTTATTGCAGAAACGAATTCACTCTAGATAGAGATGGTCTTACCATGTCTTTTCATGTCAGCTTGGGTTCTGCCTTCCCACCAAACCAAGGCAGTACCTCCTAGGCGTAGGCTTGCCAACTGAATCTTACTCTTGTTTGAGTCGATATTCTACACTCTACAATAAACATCAATTTGTCTAATCCAATTGTCCAACTTTTCTGCATTCAACTCTCCATCATATATAGGTAGATCAAATTTAACATCTAGTTTGATCAAAGATGCTTTCTTGTTATGTACAGGGCTATTAGGAGGTGTGAGAAAGCTTTCCTCTTTCCCTTTTCCTTTGGAGTGGTCATGGAAGTGAGACTCATCTTCTCCTCTGTCTTGTTTAGAGCCTGATGAATCTTCATCCTTATGCTTTCTAATGTCCCTATACATTTCTTCTACCATGGACTCTATGGCTAGGAAACTTTCTATCAATTGAGGGTCTGTCCCCATAGAACCTTCCTCTGACATTGTCTTCCGAGGATAGACTCTCCTAATTTCAGGATTAGTTTCAACCAACTCTCTTTCTCCTAATTTGAGCTTTGATCTAGTGAGCATTGAATAGCTAAACCAACACAAGGTTGTCTAACCTTACAGCCTAGAGCTCTGATACCACTTGATCTGAAAATCACCCTTGAGTGACCTTAGTTAGTTAATTAATGAATGAAGGTATTACAGACTCATGTGCTGGTGTGTGTCTATGTTATTTTAGGCAATGGATTGATCAGATTGCAAAATACATGGACACTTGAAATGGAAAATAGCAGAGAAACACAGTAAGAAAATACAAGAACACAACAATTAATAAGGAGTTCACCCTATCCTCCAGGGCTAAGTCTCTGGTCCAGCTCTCAGTGGTGGCCTTCTTTTATTGTGTCTTTAAAGCAGAGAATTACAATGAGGAGCTCACTTGGAGTCTCCTGAAGCAGATAAGGTTTGGTAGGGTGGTTCTTGGATCCCCCAGGCCACTAGAGTGCACAGACTCTGTTCCTATCCAAGTCTTGACCTCTCTGGTCTTCAATGGGAAGAGCCCAATGTGGTGCTCAATGTCCGATAGATCCTCTCAGGGATTGTTCGACACTGCCTTATGTTGCAGGTCAGCTCGGCTCCCTGTCCTTCTGCTTCTTTCTTCACTATCTTTTCTTTTCTCTGTCTTCGTCTTCTTCTCTCTTGTTCTTCCTCTCTGTGGTCTTTTCTATTCTCTGTTCATGTCTTTAAAGCCAGTCGATCTCATGACTGTTCAATTCCCCTTCTACCTCTGTCGGATACCCTACTGCTATTCACTTGGAATCCCCTGTCTCTGCGTCATAGTCATCGGTTCACAAGGAGTGGCCACTTTTACTCTCGCGAACTGCACCATCTCTTCCTCGTCAGTTTGGTTTTTCAGTTACGTCAGGAAATGACTCATCTGCCACCTCAGCGGTCAAATCAGACCTAAAATCATTAGAGATCACGGCTTAATCCCCTGTCAAATCCGGTTCTTTCATCGAGCACAATCTCAACCGTTAGATATGGAGCCCCCAGATCCAACGTCATTCGCTCATTTCACGCGGTTGACTTGCTCAACCGTTAGCATGCGATGAGTGGCGGCTTTCTCTCTCCTCCGCCTACCACGTGTCAGGTGCTGAACGGAATCGCTAGGTTTCAGCCAAATCTGCTTACCGCCTAAGGGTGCCCCCGATATACTGCCAGTTTTGGAGCGCCGGTCCCGCCTTTAGCCTTTAGCCTTTCCCCATGGTTTTCCCAGCTTCCATGCGATCGAGCGCTTCTGGGTTTTCCTTATCGAGGGGTTTTACCCAACCGCGCATTAGAAACAACCTCCTTTTCCTGATCCGGGCTTCCCAGGTGCCAGTTTCGCCTCCTGCGCGGTCTCCATGGGCCTCAGTCAACGCGCTTTGACCAAGGTCCTCATCGTTCCTCGCTGGTTGCGAACTACCATTGTTCAGAGGTCTTCCTGATCACTTTGTGCTCTTGAATTCAAAGTTTTATCCTGATTTGATACAATCATGGTGCTTTGATTATTCTTCATGGATCCAATTCGGATAACCATCTAGCCCTTGCCATCAAAGGAATATTCAAGAGCATGATTAAAAGGCAGAGTCAATCATGTACCTGGGCTACTCAAGAAGACAGCTAGCCACACCAAAAATCCCACAAGGATGACTCCAGCTAAAGCAACTATAGTCCTCCCTTGAAGGGGTGCAATCATGGGATATGGCATACAGATAGATTATTTTGGTCTTCCACAATCATTCCTTGTGCCAAGTTAACTCCAATATTGGCCTGTTCATCTTCTAATCGATTGGTATCCATTTTAATATGGCAGAGATCAAAACTCTCAAACTTATCTAAAAGGAGATTTATTCAGTGATATATTGGAGGAAAGTCATTCCCCCTATAATCCTTCATCTTGTAACATTTTTATACTTTTCTGTATAGTAATTAATTAGTCTTCAAATACACTTATGTTTTGTTCAGTGTGCAATGGTGGATTTTCTAGGTCTCCACCACTCAACTCTAGATGATGCTCTTATATATATATATATAATAAAGAATATATTTATATATATAAGTTTTTGAGAAATATTATAGAGATGTTGGTAAATTTAGTAAGACTACATGATGTGAATTTAGAAGCTTGTGAAGTTTGAATAGGTCTACATTCACTACATGCATTTTAATCACAGAACTGCCTCAATGAAATTAGTATTACATGCATAAAAGCTTAAACCAACATATTTTAGAATAATTTTATGATTTTACACGTTGTCATATATTTCAACATCTATTTATGTAATGATCCTAACTAGTGTCCACAAACTTTTATTCGTAGATTTCTATTATATTATTCTATACAAAAAGGCAGACCAGGTATTTATGTTGCTTTTGGTATTTGTAGTATTCATGTTGTTGATTTAGTTAGAGGTACTATTATTTTTAGAAATAACTTTAAAATGATACTTAAAAAGTTTGTTTGTGACTAGTTAGATGCTTGTTGGAACACTCTGATAAGATTGCCTCAAAGTGTTGGACAGATCTTCAATGCTCACTAAACACATTGGTAGAGTTGTATTCAACGTTTTGAACCTAGATCTCAATTTTTTTCATATCTAATTCCTATAGAAGCACTAAATACTACCTTGAAACAACAAAAAAACAGAAGTCCAAACAATCAAGTGATCAAAGAGCCAAAAAATACACTGAAAAACTACATATTCATAGATTCACTCCCTAGGTTTATTCATTGGTCATGTTCTCTTGAGAAAGAAGTAATACCCAAGTTAAAAGTTGCAGTCTTATTGTTTAAAAAACATGGTGCACTCAGAGAAATAGCACATCGTCATATGAATATTCAGATGAACGGGCAACAAGACCTACTCCAGGTATAGATGAATACTTCAATGAAATGATATATTGCAGTTGCAAAATGTGCCAAAATAGGAAACTAAAGAAGCGAAGGCTTGTTGGTATCCATAGATTGGACCATGGAGTTTATATATAAGAGGTACATTATAATTAACAAATTGTTATTCTTATAATAAATAAATATGCACATTATTTAATACATTATTATTGATCGTTTCATTTGATTTTTTTATTTATGAAAATCCACTTCCAGTTTCAAATATTCCTGAAGAACCAATGAATGATATTGATAATAACGACTCTCAAGATGAAGGACAAGACACATTTATGGATGAAGCCACTTCACAGATAAATGAGGCTAGTGTCAATGAATTTATCCAAGACTTCTACACATCTTTTGAAGAAGTTCTTGATTCACCCCTAGCTCATTTGGCTAGGACACCTCTTTATGCAAATGCTAAATCTTCTATTTTGGTGGCACTTATGTTGTTGTTGAACTTGAAGGTTACACATGGATTGACAAATACATGCTTTATTGATATATTAGGGTTGGATTGATATTCCTATAAATTAATTCTCTAGATGTCTTAAAATTTTTGAATATTGTGTATACTTATAGAAATCATTTGTTGCACTATGCAGACTTTTGGCCAACAAAATACTTCCAAAGGACAATAAGTTTCCTCATTCTCATAGAGAAGCATTTTCAATAATGAAAGACATTGGAATGGAGTACAAGACATATGATGCATGTCCAAATGACCATATATTGTACTATGGAAATAATCAAAATTTACAACAATGCCCAAAGTGTCAAACAAATAGGTATCGTCAAGATCAATTATTGAAGAAGGTTCTTTATAAGTATTACGACACATTCAACTAAAGCCAAGGTTTGAGAGAATGTTCAAATGCAAGGAGCTAGAAAAATATATGGATCATCATGCACAAGGGAGGAGCCAATATGGTGTCATGCGTATGGTTGTGGATAGTAAATATTGGAAAGGTATTGAGGTAAAATGGCCACATTTAAGAAATGAGCCAAGGAATGCAAGAGTTTATCTAGCAATGGATGGCGTAAATCCTTTTGGAGATCTTAGAACAACATATTCTGTTTGGCCAGTGTTAATTTTAAAAAACAATCTCTCCCCTTGGATGGCAATGAAAAAGGAACATGAAATGCTAACTCTTACCATACCAGGTACTAGAACATGTCAATGCAATGCTTTCTTGAAGATTATATAAAAATATTTCAATTCAGTTAATCTTAATAAAGAACTCTTTGTTCACTTAGGGAAATATCAGGTAAAGGATATGGATGTATACATGGAGCCCCTCATTGATGATCTTTGTGAATTATGGGATGGTGTAAATATGCTTGATGTATCAATACCTATCAATGATAGAAACTTCCTATTTCATGCAATTCTTATCTGGCCAATTCATGATGCCCCAGGGCTCTCAATTTGTTGTGGTAATATAATATAAATTACATTTATAATTATTATGTTCATTTTAACATTTACTAAATATGGGTTCCAATCTTATTTTAGGACTACAAAAAAAGGGGAAACATGGTTTTCCATCCTGTGGGCCAAAATTGTTGCATAGGAAGTCAAGGGATCTCAATAAAACTATCTATGGTGAGTATCGACAATTCTTACCACAAAATCATCGCTATTGAGTGCATGATAAACATAAGTTCAATGGAAAGGAAATGGAAATGAGCAAGCCAATAAAGATGAACCCTGCTAGGTGGAAAGAGATGTATGACAAAAAAGAAGGGTCAGGTTTTCCCCTAGGAATGAAAATACTCTATTTTCTACAAATTAGAATATTATGAGAGTTTTCCAATAACCCACCTATTTGATACTATGCACATCGGGAAAAATGTGGCAGAGTGCTTGTGGAAACATCTAAATGGAAATAACATTGAAGCACTAATAAAGTTAAGAAAGGACCTTCGAGTTGCCAATATCATGTCGAACATGTGGTTGCACAAAGACAACTCATATGTTCATGCTCCATGGAGATTTACATCAAATGAGAAATAAAACATCATTTCTACTATGAAAAGCATAAGATTTCCTTTTGGCTTTGGTGCGACATTAAAAAAATTATTCACACGAATGGATCAGAGTTCTCAGGCCTGAAAACAAATGATTGGTATAATTGGATAAAGGTAACGTTGTCACATGTTATATTTGTTGGAAACTTAATTAGAAAATTGTATATCCTAGTGATAATATCAGTTCATGCATATTTGAACATGGTTATTTGTTAATAGTCATCCTAGTATAGTGATAAAATCAGCTCATGCATATTTGAACCTATTTATTTGTTAATGGTCATGCAGTATGTGTTGCCTGCAGAAATACCAAGTACTTTTGACCACAATGTCACTTTGACTATTTACAAATTATGTAAATAACTGAGGTATTTTTCAATCCATCATGCATACTCTTCTATTACTCTTATCATTTTAAGTGCATCATTTGTTATGCCTTTATATGAGTTTCTACTTTTAGTTTACAAGAAATAACAAGTCTTTATTGTAATACTTGTAGGTGGGTCTCATCTAAAGAGATACATCAGGATGACTTGAAATATTAGAAGAGGAATGTTTCACTTTTGATGTGTGATATCCAAATGTGATTCCCTCCAAGCTTCTTTAATTCTCAAGAGAAATACCTTTTACACCTAGTAGAAGAGATTGAACAGTGTGGTCCTATTCATATTCGAACAATGTGGCTTGTTAAGAGATATATGAAGGTCTTAAAATAATTTGTGAGGCAAAAGGATCGACCATAACTATCCATAGTTGAGGGGTACATGGTTTTCCAGGCCATGGTTCATTTGAGTGAGTACTTACCTCAATTGCATCTTGAAGCTCCGCAATTATGGAATTATAACCAATCTTAATCATTTGAAGGAGAAAAAATAGAGGGTGAAGGGACTTCAAATAGGGTAAAAGGTATAAAAAAATGTTACGAGTTATATTTATCTTAAGTTTTATATTACATTGCTTTAAATAATTATTAATTCACTGAACAAATAATTTTTTCATTGTAGATGGTAAGGAGTGGGAGGCATTACATTTGTATGTTTCATACAATTCTTCCTTTATGTTGGAGTGGATGGAGAAGTACACTGAAAAAAGAAATTAGAAGATGAAAATGCGTGGGCCAAGATATATAATAGACATGGTGAAAACACTACTTGAGGATTGCCTGCAAGCCATAAAAGAAAGTGGCTAGAGAGATGCTCATGGAATTGGCTAAAGACCAATATTGAACAACAGGCAACAAAAGGGAATGATAGAGTAACACAACAACAATTGAACTTCATTAAAGGCTCTATAAATGGGGAGGTGATACATATTAATATATTGCATATATTTAATGAAGTTCTTATTAGATTTCATATCCTTGAATCTAATTAGTTGATATTTATATGAATTTAGGTAAGATATTACAAAGGAATGTGGAATTTTGGTCATCATTTTCACATCATAAAAGTTGATGAAAAGATAAAAACTTATGATTGTGGAGTTTCAGCATCATTTGAGGTGGAATGTCATTCACATGCAAATGATAGACAACCAATCACAAGAACACTTTTCTACTATGGAGTGTTGGAGGACATTATAGAGCTTGATTTTATGTCTTTCAAGAAAGTTATTTTTCGTGTTAAATGGTGCAAGCTTATTGAAGTGGGAGAAGAAAAAACTATCTTGCTCCATAATAATGGATTCCATATGATCAATACATCTAGGTTTGAAGCCACTTTTGAACCTTATGTGTTTCCAAGTCAATGTGACGAAAATTTTCTCATTCCAAATTTAGAACAACCTGGTTCATCATTTATGATTGATTATGATCCAAGAGGATGAAGAGTAACATTTGTTCAAGATGTAGAGGACCATGATTTAATTGAAGATGCAGAAGTTCCCCCTGAAGACATAGATGGCCAAGATGGAGATGATGAAGAATTTATTGTCAATGATGCACATGACCATGATCAAGACCAGGACGAGTTTACTGAAGTGTTTGAAGGACATGAGAAACCACATGGGCATCAAATCCATGAAGATGATGAATTCATTGATTTTAATTTACCTGTAGTTGAAGGTGATGAAGACTATGAAAATGATGGTATTAATTTATTTGTGGATTTAGGGTCTATTAATGATGGGGTATATATGCCATCAGATGAGGAGATTTCATGCGAGGATGACATTTTTTGATCACTATGTTTACTTTAAGATAGTTTTAAGGATTCACTACAATATAATTTTTCTTTACAAGTTAAGCATTGAGTTTTTAATTGTAATGAACATTAAGTAATTTGAATGTTTAATGTTTTACTTGTGAGGATGACATTTTTCGATCACTATGTTTACTTTAAGATGGTTGTAAGGATTCACTGCAATATAATTTTTCTTTACAAGTTAAGTAATGAGTTTTTAATTGTAATGAACATCAAGTAATTTGAATGTTTAAGGTTTTACTTGAAAGACATATATATTTGGTGTTATCGATTCTATTTTCTTATCGGTTTTTTGATCAAGGTTTTCTTATTTTTATGTTATTATGTGTTTTTTTAAGAATGTACCCATGGGTGTTACCGATGCTACTATGGGGGATTCAATGATCTTCACTACTTTTATGGAAATGTTAACAAATGCACGAGGGCAAGATGTTGCTATGATGATGCATGAGGTAAGCTTGAATATTGTCTTTTATAGGTTCAATTATCTTATGTTCCTTATTATATTATGCTAATTTATGTTTGTGGAATGTAGGCAATCGCTAAAGTCATTCCAACCCCTATAACACCTTATAATACATCTAAGGTAATGCTAGTGGTAAAACTTGATCAATATTTTTGTGCATTTAGTTAACTTATTTCACTATATCTATTTATTAATATTTGTGTTTTTACTAAGCGTGCATTTTGTTGGCATGCAGGATTCATTTATGCCCCTCAATACACACAATGTTGGCATGCAGGGATCATTAATGCCCCCATATACATCTAATGTTATGAAAAATGTAAGATTCAACCATCTATTTGTGTGAGTTTGATTATGTTATTTGTTGAGAAATCTAGGGCATATATTTAATAAAAAAATTTCATGACTCCATGATTTATGAGGTTGCGAAGAGCTACATCATGCCTTTCAATGGATCACCCCATCCGTTTTTTTCTTCCTGTACTTGCAATACTATTTGAGCAAGTAACCCAAGCAATATATTATTCCACAACGTGATGTCAAGTTACTTTTCTAGGGTTTTTATGTAATCAAGAGGTAATTTTAGGGTTTCTTAAATTCAAACCTTAGATCATACTCTTTTCCCTTTATGTCATTCTAGAGTTTATACCATTCCCTAGAGATCAAATCATAGGGAACAAATACCTTAAGATTAAGGTTTCTAAATACTAGGGTATTTCTTAAAATATAAACCCATAAATTCAACCCTTCTACATCTTATGATGCAACCTTCAAAGAAAATAATTATACATACCTCATGGACACCTATCTGTAGTGTTTATTATTTTGGTTTCCATGATTCTTTGCAATGGTACTATACATTTCATTCATCATTTGCCATCTTCATGACCTTCTTTTAATGAGTCTTCTGAGATATTGTCATTCTATAATGAGACTTGCTTCTTCATGTGTTCATGAAACCCATGCCTCAAGCATAACAAAAATAATCTGCTTTTTCCTTTTCTTACATAAACTACATAGAATTGTGATTACATATGTCATTATGAAGACCGAACCTAGTTACATATTTCAACATTATTCATCTATTATTCCATCTTATTATTTATATTTGTGCCTTGCAGGATGTTTCTAGGGTGACTCCAACAAGTATACAATCTGTTGGTATAGAGGGTCATGTTATGCCATCTACACCTAGACCAGAACCCCATAACATACCCTTTACATCAAATGTGGGTCTAGTTAGCATTCTACCACTAGGACTAGAACAAGTTTCTTTGAGGAGTCTCATAGACTCACAAATAAGAATGTTTAAGGCTTCTACTAGATATTCCTGCAAATGTTCAAATCAAACAAGAAATAATTGAACAAATTCAGTTATGGGAAATGTCATTGTTGGAGAGTGTAGCTCCTACAAGAGATCAACAGGTAAAATTATTTTAGTTTTTTATAATTTCATTTGTTATGTTTAGGATAATTATTTTAGAAATGAAAAATAGTTTCATATTTTGGTTGGGTTCTTAATAGTTCCACAATTTCATTGTAAATATAAGAAGTAAGTGACAAAGTACCTAATGTACCTATAAGGGCATCTTCCTCAATCCCCAAGACTACAACAATATCATCGGTGACCACAAAAGTAATGCAAGAAGTTACAATCTTGCTCACTTCAGAAGGAAATGTCTTGAAGGATGAAACGGGGCTGAAATTTTATCACTTTATTTTTCGTCGTGCAGAACAATTATTTGGAAATACCATCCAAATGGATTGGAGGAAACAAGCCAATGCCAAAAAAGAGAACCAGTTAAATATGTAGTAATAGCATTTGGTAATCCTAGATTTGATAAGGAACTTATTTTATAGATTGTAAGTAAATATATGCACTCAAAGAGGTCCAATTTAAGGTCAAAGTTGACAAAACACTTGATGTATCCATGTCCAGCATGGATCACAAACCAAGTGATGTGGGATGAACTTATGAGATATGCCAAGTTTAAGAGGAAAGTCCTCAAAAATCCAAACTATACATAATCTACACAAGGAGGAGCTAAGAGATGCCTCTGAGATACAACAAAATCAACCCAAGCTAGGGTGTCAAAAATTGGATCTCACAAATTAGGCTCTAGTGGATATAATAGTATTCATGGTGGCATGGTAAGTGATATTTCCATCTATTATATTTTCTATTTTAGGCAAAGTAACCATGGTCATGTTGAGTTAATTGTATCTTATTAGTTATTTTACCTTATAAATATGATTATCTTTGTTAATGTAGGTTCACCAGTTTCAAAAGGAAGCTTCAGAGGAAGACTTCAAATATTCTTTATTACATGGTTCCCAAGGTCTTCACCAACACATGATAAATCGAGGGGAAAAATTAATTACTGGTTATGGATCTGAGATTAGTTGTTTATAATATTTTATGAATAATGCAATAATTCAATTGGAGGTATAATGTTATTCTAACAAGTTAAAGTGTGTTGTGTATAGGAATCAGGTGAAACATCTGGGAGTGAGCATGGGGAGGAGATACAAGCACATGATGATTCATTTGTTGCACACAATCATTTAATTGTCATTCCTCAACCTTGGCAAGAAACCATTGTTGAATTTCAGCGAATTGGAGACAAAAATTGTGAGGAGGGTGTTCAATGTGATGAGCATTCCACACCCATCATTAATGTAGCTCCTCCCAAAAAGAGGACAAAAAGGATTGTTATGAGTTAAATTTTAATAACTTGAATGTGCATTGCTCTAGCTTCTAAGGAGTGCACTAGGTTGTGAGGGTCCAAACATAAACTAATTCTGTGTGCAACAAAACAAATTTTGAAGATTCTTTATTTTTTTGATGAGTACTTACAGAATATGGGCATCACTAAGACTGTTGCAGGTCCTAACTTGTATTATTTATTTGATTATGATCAATTTGATATGCTTATATTTGTGTTGTATGTAGATGACATGGTCCTCACAGTTAGTTTAAAAAACTCTATCCCATGGTGCAAGAAGGAACTGGCAAGTGAAGTTGACATGAAAGACATCAACCTCATGCATTATTTCTTGGTCTTTGAGGTTTAGCTGAGTTGAGGTGAGCTGGTCCTCGAACAGGGGTAAGTAAGCAATTGAGATTCTAAAGAAGTTTTGGATAATGGACAATAAACCCTAGGCTACTTTTATGATACACATTTTGAAGTTATCAGTAGATTCAAATTCAGATTTGATTGATTCGTTAGTGTACAAAAAATATATAGGTTCCCTAACATGTTTGGTAGACTTTAGAAGTCAAATTGCTGTGTGGATGAGATCCCTTGTCTCACAAACAAGGGGGGCTCAGACACCAATTTAGTGTCCATGTTGGCTACTAATATATGGTTGAGTTGAGGTTGTTGTAAATCTACTCCATGGTCTGAGGTACGTGAGGTACTTAAAGGGCACATTGGCATAGTGCTTTGAGGTGCTGCATGCTTTAGTGGATTTTGACTGGGCCAGAGATGCAGGTGGTAGGAAGACTGATTCATGGTTTTGTTTCAGCTTGGGTTTAGATATAATATCTTTGCTAGGATGGGATACCCATGTGTGCAAGTTGAAGAAGGCCCTTTTTGGGCTAAAGTAGCCTCCATGTGCTTTGTACTCATGGATTGATAAGTACTTACAGATTATTGGCATCATTAAAACCGTTGTAGGTCCTAACTTGTATTTTTTGTTTGATTATGATAAATTTTATATGCTTATATTTGTGTTGTATGTAGATGACTTGGTCCTAATAGTTAGTTTAAAAAATCTATCTCATGATGCAAGAAGAAACTGGCAAGTGAAGTTGACATGAAGGACATCAACCTCATGCGATATTTCTTGGTCTTAGAGGTTTGGCTGAGTTGACGTGAGCTGGCCCTAGGCTACTTTTATGATACATATTTTTAAGTTTTGAGTAGATTCAGATTCAGATTTGGTTGATTCGTCAATATACAAAAAGTAGATAGGTTCCATAACATGTCTGGTAGACTTTAGCAGTCAAATTGCTGTGTGGATGAGATCCCTTGTCTCATAAACAAGGGGGGATCAGACACCAATTTAGTGTCCAGCTTGGTTGCTAATATATGGTTGAGTTGAGGTTGCTGTAAATCTGCTGAAAAATGCATGTGCGAACCTTAGATGTGTTTTTTCTGTCCATTTCAGTTCAAAATTTAGAATGCAATGTCGATCAAACTTAGCTAGGGCACACTATTCCACAGGTGAGTTGATCTATTATAAGCATCTACTGCATGTAGCCATTGTACACTTCCCTAGAGTAGAATGACGGTTTGATTAGGATGCACTAGTTAAGGTGTCCCTACTACTTTTGTTATTCATTTAGTTTACCAGAGTTCTAAAATTAGAATGCCATGTGGATCAGGCTTAGCTAGGGCACACTATTCCACAGGTGAGGTGATATATTATAAGCATCTAGTGCATGTAGCCTAGGTACACTTCCCTAGAGTAGAATTAGGGTTTGATTAGGATGCACTAGTTAAGGTGTCCCTATTATTTTTGTTATCCATTTAGTTTACCAGAGAGTGTGTGCACTGTTTTTCCTTTCCCAAGCTAATAAAGACAAATAGAGATGATTTTCTGAATGTTGTAAATTGTTTTGTTTTGCTATCAGTTTTCAGTTAGCATTTAAGATTTCAGATCTAGCACACAGAAGTAGTTTTGAGAGTTCCTTAAGTTTGTAGGTCTATTTTCCATGTAGTGAAATTTTAACATATTGTTCTAGACATCCAAAAATTGTATGCTTCAAGTAAAGTCTGGTCAAGATTTCCTAGCCTTTTGTATGCACTAGGGATGACTTTAGACAACTTGTCTTCATCTGAATATTTTGGGGAATTGGTTTAAGTATGTAAGAGGACATAGATATTCAGTACTTTCTAGAAATTTTATTGCATTTTGGTTGGAAAGCATACTACATATCAACTGGTGCTTTAAACATGTATTTCAAGCAGATTTGTTAAGCAGATTTTTTGCTTCAAGTATGAGCACATGGGTATTATCTGCGGTATAAGAATAATTTCTTGCATTCCAAACATTATAAATAAAGAAGATAGTGTAAGCCTCTCTTGTTTAACATAAATATTTTTCCTTCTTTATACCAATTCTCTAACCATTCATGAATTCATTTTTAGTGTATCAAGAGGTTTGTGATTTGTACATGGAGATGTCGTTCTGGACATGTACAAGTCTGACATGGAAAGGGTAATATTCTCAGGTAAGAGTAGCGAATATACTTTGTACCATAGTGATTTTGTTGTAGGAATAAATTGTTACATTCCTTGCAATTCAAATAGGCAAAGGTATTCATTCTATTGATCTATCGCTAAATGGGTTTGTGCTGACAGTCTTAGCCTTTTTGTTGACAATCTTTCCTTTCTTTTGTATTTTCAGAGTCCAGATGGGTACATTGTTGCATTGGCTGTAGGAGATGAGACTCTTAGGTTTTGGAAAGTCTTTGGAGCTCCTAATACCTTAAAGAGGACAAAGAGTAAAGATCCGACTGGTGCTTTTAACATGTATCTCATGCATATTCGTTAAGCATATTTTCCTCCTTCAGGAATGAGCATAGGGGTATTATCTGCTGACATAGATTTAGCCAGAACCAGCTGACCTTATGGAAATATCCATATATGATTATGATAAGAGAGATTTACAAGTCACACATCTAGAGTGCTGCATCTGGCAAAGGTATTTGTTGTATTGATCTAACGCTAAATGGATTTTTGTGTTGAAAGTCTTTGCTTTGTGCTGACAATATTTCCTTTGTTTTTGTGTTGACACAAAGACAAACTTTCCTTTGTATTTGGTAAGTCTTTGGAGCTATTGATACCTTAAAAAGGACCAAGAGTAAAGATGTGGCTGGTGCTTTAAACATGTATTTCAAGCAGATTCATTAAGAAAATTTTCCACCTCAGGTATGAGCACATTTGAATTATCTGCGGTATGAGAATAATTTCTTGCATTCCAAATATTATAAATAAAGAAGAGATTGTAAGCATCTCTTGTTTAACATAACTGTTTTTCCTTCTTTATACCATTTCTCTAACCTTTCATGAATTCATTTTTAGTGTATCAAGAGGTTTATGATTTGTACATGGAGACGCTGTTCTGGACATGTACAAGTCTGACATGGAAAGGGTAATCTTCTCAGGTAAGAGTAGCAAATATACTCTGTACCATAGTGATTTTGTTGTAGGAATAAACTGTTACATTCCTTGCAATTCAAATAGGCAGAGGTATTCATTCTATTGATCTATCGCTAAATGGGTTTATGCTGACAGTCTTAGCCTTTTTGCTGACAGTCTTTCCTTTCTTTTGTATTTTCAGAGTCCAGATGGGTACACTATTGCATTGGCTGCAAGAGATGAGACTCTTAGGTTTTGGGAAGTATTTGGAGCTCCTGATACCTTAAAGAGGACAAAGAGTACAGATGTGGCTAGTGCTTTTAACAAGTATCTCACACATATCCGTTAAGAAAATTGTCCTCCTTCAGGAATGAGCATAGGGGTATTAGCTGCTCACATTGATTTAGCCATAACCAGCTGACCTTATGGAAATATCCATATATGGTTAAGATAAGAGAGCTTTATAGGTCACACGTCTAGAGTGTTGCATCTGGAAGAGCTATTCATTGTATTGATCTAATGCTAAATTGATTTTGTGTTGACAGTCTTTGTTTTTGTGCTGACAGTCTTTCCTTTATTTTTCTGTTGACACAATGACAACCTTTCCTTTGTATTTGGTAATTCTTTGGAGCTCTTGATACCTTAAAGAGTACCAAGAGTAAAGATGCGGATGGTGCTTTAAACATGTATTTCAAGCAGATTCGTTAAGAAGATTTTCTGCTTCAGGTATGAGCACATGGGTATTATCTGCAGTATAAGAATAATTTCTTGCATTCAAAATATTATAAATAAAGAAGATATTGTAAGCCTCTCTTGTTTAACATAACTATTTTTCCTTCTTTATACCATTTCTCTAACCATTCATGAATTCATTTTTAGTGTATCAAGAGGTTTGTGATTTGTACATGGAGATGTTGTTCTGGACATGTACAAGTCTAACATGGAAAGGGTAATCTTCTCAGGTAAGAGTAGCAAATATACTCTGTACCATAGTGATTTTGTTGTAGGAATAAATTGTTACATTCCTTGCAATTCAAATAGGCAAAGGTATTCATTCTATTGATCTATCGCTAAATGGGTTTGTGCTGACAGTCTTAGCCTTTTTGTTGACAATCTTTCCTTTGTTTTGTATTTTCAGAGTCTAGATGGGTACACTATTGCATTGGCTGTAGGAGATGAGACTCTTAGGTTTTGGAAAGTCTTTGGAGCTCTTGATACCTTAAAGAGGACAAAGAGTAAAGATGTGGCTGGTGCTTTTAACATGTATCTCACGCATATCCGTTAAGCAGATTTTCCTCCTTCAAGAATGAGCACAGGGGTATTATCTGCTCACATGGATTTAGCCAGAACTAGTTGACCTTATGGAAATATCCATATATGGTTAAGATAAGAGAGCTTTACAGGTCACACGTCTAGAGTGTTGCATCTAGTAGAGGTATTCATTGTATTGATCTAACACTAAATGGATTTTGTGTTGAAAGTCTTTGTTTTTGTGCTGACAGTCTTTCCTTTGTTTTTGTGTTGACACAATGACAACCTTTCCTTTGTATTTGGTAAGTCTTTGGAGCTCTTGATACCTTAAAGAGGACCAAGAGTAAAGATGTGGTTGGTTCTTTAAACATGTATTTAAATCTGATTCATTAAGCAAATTTTCCGCTTCATGTATGAACACCTGTGTATTATCTGCGATATAAGAATAATTTCTTGCATTCAAAATATTATAAATAAACAAGATATTGTAAGCCTCTCTTGTTTAACATAACCGTTTTTCCTTCTTTATACCATTTCTCTAACCATTCATGAATTCATTTTTAGTGTATCAAGAGGTTTGTGATTTGTACATGGAGATTTCGTTCTGGACATGTACAAGTCTAACATGGAAAGGGTAATCTTCTCAGGTAAGAGTAGCAAATATACTCTGTACCACAGTGATTTTGTTTTAGGAATAAATTGCTACATTCCTTGAAATTCAAATAGGCATCGACTTATGTTATATTGACGATGCTATAAGTATATCTTGCTTATCATATGTGTTTTACCTTTTTATTCCAGTGCTCTGACCATTCATGAATTCATTTAGTTTATTTAGAGGTTTGTATAGAGGGACATATTAAACAACCAAAAGCATGTTCATGTATTAGGTATAGTAGTGACAAATTGCATTGAATAATTTGACCATTTTTTCTTTCAAGTTGAGTAAAGGACTACTTCTCAAGTAAGAAGAGTGAATGTGATGTTCTAAAAACTGTTCAGTGTTGGCTAAGCAATTGGTACTACAAATATCTATTTCCAAAGGATATGTATTTGGCTCTAACTGGAACAGATAGCCTATCCCGTATACATGGGTATGTTGAACATGTATTTTGGAAATTTAAATCTCGGTGAGGGATAGCAACAACCCGAGTATAAATTATTTTTCACCCTACTCAAGTTTAAATTATGTTACCCTTATCATCCTCATTACAGGTATGTAACATGTGTGATGGAGTAAAGGAAAACATGTTCCATAAAATCAATTTTACGAAAGTATAGGGAAGGTCATGGTAGTTGTTTCACTTATTATATATTTAGATATACCATTTATTAATAACTTAGGTTGTTGAAATTACATATACAATTAGAAAAAACTATATTAAACAGGCTATTATAATACTATTGAAATATTTCAAAAACTAGCAAATTACATATATTAGTAATTTTGATTTAGAAAATGCCAAGAGATCATTATTACTATGGTGAAATATGGCTTTGAAGTTAAACTAAAGTGAATGGAGAAACGAACCTTAGCTCCAACCAACCAATGGAACTACCAACCTAAAACAATGAATTCCAATGTATAATAGATTCAAAGAATTATAAAAGAGTTGAATAAAAAACCAAAAATATATTCATTTCAAGTTTAGTTACATTCAAATCCTATATTTAATGCGCCTCGGCGATGTGATCTAAAGATTGATATCAAGATAAAAGATTTGAGGTGTACCATTATCTGTGTTTTCAAATATAACATGATCCATTAAGATAAAGAAATCAGGCAACAAGTTGTGGGAAAAGATCAGTTTCTTGATTTCTGTGGGCCGATTTTGTGAGGTTTCATTCGCTATATTGTTGTGTATTTCAAAGGGCCATCCTCCTTGGTAAGGAAGCCCTTAATTTTTTATTTGAAAAAATTAATGAAGAGAAATTTGGAGGGTAAAATCTTTGTTGTTTGCTTGATTTTTATCAGAGTATTTCTGCTGCAAAATTATCGAGTTAAAAGTACTAGAGTATTTTTGTTTTGTATTTTTCAGAATTTATTTACTGCAAAAAAATAATTTGTTGGGTAAAATATTTTTTGCGGAGCTGCAAAGAAACAAAAAATTGAAAATTGTACTTAGAAATTAACATTAATTATCCCTTTTCTTGGTCTGCTTTTTGCACCCCCTTGTGCGCCTTTAATTATTTATCTTTATTTGGTTCATAGCTTAGGAGCCCAAGTTTGCTTTATGCCTTTTCAATACTCCTTTAATATATAGAATTTTCTCTCTCATCGAGGTTGGGACATTCAAGTGTTCCTTTGTTTGAGATTGAAGCATTAAATGCTTAAGGCACTAGGCGATAGCTAATGAGAAGGGTGGAGACCATGCTAGGCTTTGTCCACATGCTAATTCTGCCCCAACTATCTTTTGCATTTTACATTTTCTTTCCTTGTGGCTTTATGTTCTTTTATCATTCTTTTAGCTGCATCAACCTTCGGGGCCAAGTTTTCTGTCCTTGACTTAAGGATGTGGATATAGGGTGACAATTCCAATGATGGGAGATGGATAATTGGAAAATATGGAAAGTGGTAAGTATGGATTACCTTGGACGTGATCTATCAATCAATGTCTCCCCAATAGTGCCCTTCCTAAACCATAAGGCCTTAGAGGAGGTCTCACTGGACTAGAATCAAATACTAACCTCCCAAGTGAAGTGTGGGAACAAGGATACAATCCAGATTGGTCAGTCATCCAGTTTGCCTCGTGATCCATATTAATATTCCCATAACATTATTATGAAAATATATGATTGCTAGAATGGTTGAGTACCTACCAAAATATGAGCCACCTTCATTCAAGAAGAATGCTAGATGGGAGAGAGATCTGACTGGAGCAATGGGTGGAAAACTGTGGCATAATGCTATGTGCTGACCATCATTGGGCTGTCGGCTGTCTGGCTGTCAAAATGAGGAGAAGAAGTTTCACTTATGGTTTACCCACTTTTGGTGGGTAACATGCTACATGAAGAATATCACCAAACCATATAGATGTCAAATTTCTTAACAAAGCATGCCACATATCCATCATATCAAGCTGTAGCAATCGATGAGGAAGTTGTATCCAATGTGTATGCCCATCATAGTTCAATTGAGGGTAGCTAACACATTATTTCCAGATCATGTGAAGCACCCTTAAGCATGGTGTAAACGCTTTGGGAGTAACCTAAAATCTAACATAAGGATCCACAATGTTGGTTTACTTAGACTCCCTAGTTCTAGAGAAGCTAGTATTTGGAATGGGTTTCCCAATCCCCACATCTATCTCAACATTTATGGTTCTACCTCTTGTAATCTTGACCCTATCATCCATGGTTTCAACCTCTCTTCTCACTACTGAATGTTGGTTCAGTTAGGAGGTAGCAATGTCTGTTGCCACCCTTGTCTTTTTCCTATGAGGAGAGGGTCCTCCTCCTTTCTGCTTTTGTTCCCTACACTTGGGTGGTCTGCCTCGCATCCTCTTGGTTTTCCTCATGTTTGGGGCTTTGTGAACTAGGCTACCAACTTTGGTAATGTTGTAATCCATGGTGTTTAACATAATAGACCAGATTGGTGATACTCAACACTACCAACACTCCAGGGGAATGCAAACCACCAACCCTTTTGAATGAAGATTCATTCTGCTCAACCTCTCTTCATTGAACTCGTTTTCTCATGCTTCCCAACTCATTATTGTAATAAGTAATGGAATTTGTGGGAGAGTTCTCTCTGTGTTTTACTGCAATAGCCAGAGTACCATCTAGTTGAGTAGTTTGCTGGGAAGGAGGACATTATGTTTTGAACCAACTTGTCCCTTCTATGTTTGATGTTTTCCAGTTCCATCACCACTTGATCTCATGTCTTCTGGCTAGGTGGAAGACTTCACTTCTCTCTCCCCTATCTCCTCATTTAGGGAAAATCCCATATGCTTATTGAGTATTAATTTTGATTGAGATTTTGCAAGTTTTAGTCAGATATTCTATTCACTCTTCTAAGAAGGGTTTTCAAAGACTTTCCATCCCATTGCAGACAAAAATAGGTGCTTTACTTTCATTTTAAAAGGTTTTGAAACTTACCTTGTATTATCACTAGTATTCATGATATTTTTGGGCTTTGAATGGGAACACACAGTGCTACCAACCAAAAATAGAGATGGTATCATAGCATCCTTGATACGATTAATGCTTGCAATAATAGCATCCTTGTCTTTTTACTATGAGGAGAGGCTCCTCGTCCTTTCTACTTTTGTTCCCTACACTTGGGTGGTCTGCCTCGGATCCTCCTAGTTTTCCTCATGTTTGGGGCTTTGTGAACCAGGCTACCAGCTTTGGTAATGTTGTAATCCATGGTGTTTAACATAATAGACCAGATTGGTGATACTCGGCACTACCAACACTCCAGGGGAATGCAAACCACCAACTCTTTTGAATGAAGACTCATTCTGCTCAGTCTCTCTTCATTGAACTCGTTTTCTCATGCTTCCCAACTCATTATTGTCATAAGTAATGGCATTTGTGAGAGATTTCTCTCTGTGATTTACTGCAATAGCCAGAGTACCATCCAGTTGAGTAGTTCGCTGGGAAAGAGGACATTTATTATGTTATAAACCAACTTGCCTCTTCTCTATTTGATGTTTTCTAGTTATTTTGGCAATGATACAATTAATGCTTATAATAATAGCATCCTTGTCTTTTTCCTATGAGGAGAGGGTCATCCTCCTTTCTACTTTTATTCCCTACACTTGGGTGGTCTGCCTCACATCCTCCTAGTTTTCCTCATGTTTGGGGCTTTGCAAATGAGGCTACCAGCATTGGTAATGCTGTAATCCATGGTGTTTAACATAATAGACCAAATTGGTGATACTCGGCACTACCAACACTCTAGGGGAATGCAAACCACCAACAATTTTGAATGAAGATTCATTCTGCTTAGCCTCTCTTCATTGAACTTGTTTTCTCATGCTTCCCAACTAATTATTGTAATAAGTAATGGAATTTGTGGGAGAGTTCTCTCTGTGATTTACTGCAATAGCCAGAGTACCATTAAGTTGAGTAGTTCGCTGGGAAGGAGGACATTTATATGTTTTGAACCAACTTTCCCCTTCTCTGTTTGATGTTTTCCAGTTAATTGGCAATGATACGATTAATTCTTGTAATAATAGCATCCTTGTCTTTTTCCTATGAGGAGAGGGTCCTCCTCCTTTCTGATTTTGTTCCCTACACTTGGGTGGTCTGCATCGCATCCTCCTGGTTTTCCTCATGTTTGGGGCCTTGTGAACAAGGCTACCAACTTTGGTAATGCTGTAATCCATGGTGTTTAACATAATAGACTAGATTGGTGATACTCGGCACTACCAACACTCCAGGGGAATGAAAACCACCAACCCTTTTGAATGAGGATTCAGTTTGCTCAGCCTCTATTCATTGAACTCGTTTTCTCATGCTTCCCAACTCATTATTGTAATAAGTAATGGAATTTGTGGGAGAGTTCTCTCTGTGATTTACTGCAATAGCCAAAGTACCATCCAGTTGAGTAGTTCACTGGGAAGGAGGACATTTATTATGTTTTGAACCAACTTGCATCTTCTCTGTTTGTTGTTTTCCAGTTCCATCACCACATGTTCTCACGTCTTCGGGCTAGGTGGAATACTTCACCTCTCTCTCCCCTATCTCCTCATTCAGGGAAAATCCCATATGCTTGTTGAGTATTAATGTTGATTGAGATTCTGCAAGTTTTATTCAGAGATTCTGTTCACTCTTCTAAGAAGAGTTTTCAAAGACTTTCCATCCCACTGTAGAGAAAAATAGGTGCTTTACTTTCATTTTAAAAGGGTTTGAAACTTACCTTGTATTTTCACTAGTATTCATGACATTTTTGGGCTTTGAATGGGAGCAAACAGTGCTACCAACCAAAAATAGAGATGGTATCATATCATCCTTGGTACGATTAATGCTTGTAATAATAGCATCCTTGTCTTTTTACTATGAGCATAGGGTCCTCCTCCTTTCTGATTTCATTCCCTACACTTCGGTGGTTTGACTCGCATCCTCCTAGTTTTCCTCATGTTTGGGGCTTTGTGAACCAGGTTACCAGCTTTGGTAATGCTGTAATCCATGGTGTTTAACATAATAGACTAGATTGATGATACTCGGCGCTACCAACACTCCAGGGGAATGAAAACCACCAACCCTTTTGAATTAAGATTCATTCTGCTTAGCCTCTCTTCATTGAACTCATTTTCTCATGCTTCCCAACTCATTATTGTAATAAGTAATGGCATTTGTGGGAGAGTTCTCTCCGTGATTTAATGTAATAGCCAGAGTACCATCCAGTTGAGTAGTTCGCTAGGAAGCAGGACATTTATTATGTTTTGAACCAACTTTCCTCTTCTCTGTTTGATGTTTTCCAGTTCCATCACCACTTGATCTCATGTCTTCTGGCTAGGTGGAAGACTTCACTTCTCTCTCCCCTATCTCCTCATTTAGGGAAAATCCCATATGCTTGTTGAGTATTAATGTTGATTGAGATTCTGCAAGTTTTAGTTAGAGATTCTGTTCACTCTTCTAGGAAGAGTTTTCAAATACTTTCCATCCCACTACAGAGAAAAATAGGTGCTTTACTTTAATTTTAAAAGGGTTTGAAACTTACCTTGTATTTTCACTAGTATTCATGATATTTTTGGGCTGGGAACAAACAGTGATACCAACCAAAAATAGAGATGGTATCATCATTGAAATTTATGTTTATATTAAAGAGTATATTGATTTTCTTTTTGAGCCATTCTTATATTGAGAGTTTAATAAGTTTGCAGAATTTTAATTTTATTTCAATTATTAATTATTATAAAGATGGTAGGGGTTTTATTATTAAAAAAGTAAAATGACTCTACTATTGCATTTGCAGGTGCTCCAGGGAATCAGGCAAGGTAAGGCAAGTGATAATGAAGAAATACTAAGAGTGCACACATTTCTATTTCAGGTATGCACTACATTTATTTTATTTTATTTCAGTAAGTAGCTCTCTTGGAAATGGTTGAGCAATGGTATAAAACTTTCCTTACATGAATTTATTATTTTATTCTTAACAGGAAGAAGGATGGGTGGTTTGGTGTGCCTCCAAGAAACGATTAACTACCCAGAAAAAAGCTAGTGATAGAGACTTCTTTGCAACTTCAGCTTGCTATGAAGTTGATCATAATAGTTCATTACTTGAATTAGATTCATTGGATATGAAGCTTCCTCAGGAACTAGATCACCACCAATTTCGATACCAATTGCAACAATTCTCGGGCTGCAAACAAGAGATGGAGCCAACTCGAATTGTGAAAGCCAGTAGTGGAGAAGATAATTATGTAGGTCACCAATAGATTGAGAATTGGCCTATATCATGTTGCCAGGACCTGTGTCAATTTTCCATCTTTTGTAAAACCTTCATGAAGACAGAATTTCCAATCAATTGTAGATTCAAATGCATATACATTATTACAATTCTTTGTTATCAAGGAATCCAATTCCAATTATACATTGGTCTTGAAATTGTGGTTTAACAACTAGATATGAATTTAATTTCCAACATTTAATGTGATTGAAGCTTTGAATTTCTATGTTAGAGAGTAAACCCTCTTGTAGGACGGAGAAATCTAGAACAATTTTTTTTGCCTCATAATATGTCTTAAAATGAAGTTCCAACTGAGGATCCTACATGTTCAAATGACATGAATGCATTTTCAGAAAATATAAGTGTGTTGCCTTATTATTTTCAATGTTGCTTTCGAGAATTGTTTTTTCATTTAGATTTAAAATTACTTTGTTGTTAGCTTTAAAAATAATGGATTTATTTATTTTTTATTCTGTTGGTATCCATAAACAACAGAGATTTAAGGTAATTAAAACCACTATTTAGGAAGTTTGAATGTTGAAACTACCTTGAAAGAACATTTAAAATGATTTTATTTATTCCTTTTAAAATATTTTTTGCATTGTCTCTAGAGAGACAATAGTTTGAATTATGGACATATAGTCTCTATAGAGACAATATGTTTTTAATCTCAACTATTGTCTCTAAAAAGACAAAAATGTAATTGTCTCTAAAGAGACAAAAATGAAAGTGTCTCTACAAAGACAAATGAAATTGTCTCTAGAGAGACAAATGAAATTGTCTCTTAATAGACAATAATTCTTTTCTTTATAGAGACAATAATAATATGTGTTCTATATTGTCTTTATAGAGACAAATTTTTGAGACATTATATTTTGAGACATTAAATTTTGAGACACCCGCTTAAAGATAATATTTAAGACAATACACAAGTTTCTTTTTGTCTTAAGTTAAGAAAATTGACTCAAATATTGTCTTAAATATTGTCTTAAAACCCCCCTACATGTAGTAGTGATATAAGCACATGTGTTCCTCAACAAAGAGTACATATATTTACCTAATGATAGAAAATGCACAACTCCAAACACATCATTGTGTAGCAACTTTGAAATTTCCTTTTCTCTGGTAGCACTAGATAAGAGCCTTACTCGATTATGTATACCATAAATTCATTGTTCATAGAAATTCACTGTGAAATGAATACCTTTATGATGTAACGCTAAAATTCCCTCCTCTCTAATATATCCTAGTATTTAATTCCATACCATTATCTTTTCTCTAGATATTAGGGGTTTTGTATTCGTAAATGCCATCCCTAATAATAATAAGAATATTAAACTTGTGCTTCCTAATTTTTATGCAAAGTTCCATTCTAAACACCCCTCGTCAACACCATTATATGTAAAACCATTTTGTGGGTTTCACTTTCAACCATAGTATGTATACCTACACCAGTCATCGTAACTTCAGATATCACATTTCTAGCCATCTTTGGAATGAAAAAAACACCAAGGAGTGTTCTAATCCTTCCATCCTTGAGTAACAAATTTATTTTTTCTCGTCTTATGATTCTAACTATCAAGTAATATCGTTGGAAAAGACAATCCTCATTATAATTTTGATATTCACAAAAAAGCTCCCTATGAGGTGTCTTATGAAATTAATCACTTATGTTGATCAATAATAAATTGTGACTTAAATGTGTACTTGATTAATCCAATTACACATCCATTCGCTCCTCTGAGGTATTCCGTTTTGCCAAAGTAGCATCAACATATCCCATCCTATTGTAAACACTTATAGTTCTACATCTTTTCCTATTAATCCCATATTTACAATATTTTTGGCATTCCTTTAAGGATTTTCTACAGATCTAGTTATACCTCTAAATTTAATCTCCCTCCTATAATTTAATTTTCTCTAACTCTTGGGATTGACCTCTTACAAACAAGGCATCCATGCTCCTACAATCCATGGTTTTCCACCTCATTTATTCTAAAAGTAAGGATGAAGCCACATAAAAAAACATTGAAGTGGTTCTATTACGACTAAAACCACACTATTATATCAACCACACAAAGAAATATATTAAAAAATGCACTTATAATCATAAAACAACTGGCTTACCATGGTGCTAAATGCATATAAATTATCTACTATAGAGTCTACATCATGCATACTTTGGAGGTATATTGTTTTTCAAAGAAAATTTTTGTTTACCATAGACATAGATTGACATAATGTCTCTGTATTGACATAACTAGGTTGTAGCCCTTTCCATCATAGGCAAACTAGTCAAGTTATCCATCAAGATACTAGAAGGTTTAGTACAAGTGTTCATAGTGACCCAATATTCTCTTCCTACAATAATTCCCTTCATATTAAGTTTACATAATTCAAATATTTTCCCATTAAATTTCTCAATATAAATTTTAAAACTACTTGCCAATATTTTCAACACAGAAATCACCACCATAAGGCTCCCACTAAATCCAACTTTATCATAGACCCCATAGAAACTTGTTCTATCAAAATGAGTTCAATCCTTAGCAACAAAAAGATCCACCGAAATCCAATAAAATAACTTTGATATCAAATGTATCTTTCAAAAAATTATAGTGAACATATAGATAGAGAGAAAAATAGCAAAACAATTACATACATCATGGTCAAGATAAGCATAATGATTTACCTGGTTAACTAAGAAAACTAAAATTACCCAATAGTAGTGTCATGGATCTAAATTTTCATTGTATTAACATCAGCATTTACAATACAATGTATAGGGTTCCATATCATCCAAAACCCTATTATATTAGAATATAATACATTTAACCTTAATTCCTTAATTATAAGTAGATTACAGTGAGTTAAAAATACCAAATAAAATAAAAAAATAAATCAAAACTAATTTAAAAAATAATCATACAAAAAATATAACACATTCTCAATACCAACCATGAATAGGAAAAATTGACCTGTAAATACTTTATCCATTAATATTCTTACTAAGAAATCATGTTCATTGACTTTATTGTAAGACCCTCCTCCCATATCTACCTAAGTAACTCGCAAACGAGGCTAAACATATGATGAGAGGTTACTATGATGGGATTCAACCTCCTTGGTGACCATAAGGAAATGGAATCAACAGAAACACATCAACCATACCTTCCACATCAACAACAACACTCCCAGGAGGCGACCCAACCACTTGGGCATCCTGCCCCTGGTTCCCACTGTGTTTTTAGACCTCTTGACCTATGTACACTCTCATGCTATGTGAATTCTAGTGTCCAATGACCTTTGGATGCTACCACAAGCCTGCATGCCTATGTCTAGGGACTTTTAGCAAGAGACCTGTGCCAACGTCCACAAAATTTAATGCACTTTTCTAGCCCAGATTTCCGACCACTGCCCAAAACTTGTTGTAACTTCTAGAACACATTAAACACATGATGACAATACTAATAAACCAAAAATAAACTCCATGACTAGGCTTGACCATCCCTAACTGGGACTGACATTCTGTAAAACACGTGGCATCAATGCAATCTACAGGTCTAGGATATAAGAAAGAACATGAATGACTGAAAAATATTATGAAACATGGCAAGAAGGATCACCACCTTCACCTTTAAACTATTATGAAATCAATTAGCTCTTGCATCCATCATTTTAACATTTACAAGTAAATACATGAAATAACTATGACATGAACCATTCACTAAACCGTGCTTATTACCAACATAAAAGGATTAAGATAATAGTGAGATAAAAACCATTAAATCCACACATAAATAAGTACAAAATAAAGATAAATTATATTTTATTAAACATAGGAAAATTCGAATAGGTTCGGGACATTCGCGTACCACCCAATTGTAGACATGGCTGAACCAAATATTTCTTTCAGCTAGTCACCCCCATGCCATATTCCAAGCATGAATGTGAGATCTCATGGATTAACTAGTCCAAAAAAAACTAAGGGAATCTAGAGGTTAAACCACCCCCACCTTCACCAAACCATGATCACACCAAAACTGGTACTCTAATCACAAAAATGAAGAGAACTTGGAATGCCATCCGAAATCCATCACTATACTTGAGGAATTTTTCGTCTCCTTGTCTCTCAAGATTTACCGCAATCGAATCCCAAATTAATGGCCCTAAACTGAGACACCAGCCTCTTAGGATTTACCACAATCCACAACAGATCACTAGGCCCTAAACTGAGACTCCTCCCTTAGGCTTTACCATGTATCCAGCCAAAAATAGTTAAGGGATTCCCAGGCCTTTGGGAATGAACCTTGAGACCACCTTCGCCCCAGATTCTGAAATCCATCCAACAATTCCAAAGCTTAAAACCCAGATAAACATCCCAACACACCATGACATTCATAAAAGGAAAGGCTAGGCTGAAAACCACTATCATAACCTAGCGAAACCATGCCACTGACAACAAGAGAACCATACACCAACATGCAAAGCCATGCATGTCAAAACCAACTAGGAAAATGCACATGCAATATGTTACCTACAAGTATTCATGTTGATTTTCCTTGATATTTCTCTTCCTTCCTTTATCCTTGCTTTCCTTCCTTCCCCTTGCTTGCTTTTCCTTCATTGCTCCAAAGCTAGAGTGCTCCAAGAAAACTCCAAGTGTCTAAGAGTGTGTGTGTGTGTGAGAGAGAGAGAGAGAGAGGATAATGAGAGAGCTCCAAAACTAAACGGACCAAACTTACAATGACCAAGCCTGAGAAAAATATTGCGAAATGTTCATCATAAGCCTTTTTATCAATGAGGCCTTTATTTTCTTCATTTTCCATTATTTTCCTTCATTTTCGCCCTCACATGCAACCTGTGACCTTTCACCTCCCTTTTCTCCTATTTTGCTTTATTTTCATAAATAAATGTGCCAAAAATTCCACTTTGTCTTTCCAAAGCCTTTTCCAATTTCCTTTTGCCATAAATACATCCAGTGATGCAACCTATGATATATTTGCCCAAAATTCAACTTGGAATATGTGTCCCTTAATCATGGTCTTATTTTTCCTTTATTAACTTTTATTACATAAAATTTTCACTAGGGCTGTTACATTTATATGGTGTAATTTTTTTTCCCATTAAATACATGTTTATGAATTAACCATATTGATTATATTCCTACATGATTGAGAACATAGTGAGAATAATTCAAGTATTAATAAGTTAATTACTAAGGTAGTGGATAGACTAATGATGTGAGATCTCGTGCGTCTATTTTTTAACCAATGTATACCTTTGGAACATTTCCAATGGTGGCTAGACGATACAACCGGATGGGACTCCTACACCAAATGGTGTGAGGTCTACATGTGACTTCACATTGGGGAGATCCCCTTATATGTTGGCGGCATCCAACACTGTCAACATAATGATTGGTATATTGTAGCTTGCAATGACACTGTAGGTACTATAGTGGTCGGTTATCTATTTGGATTAGTGTATCCCTTCCCATTAGATAGCGTTTCCATTTATTCACATCTTTCACTAGCGTATAGAGCTCCTTTTCATAGGTTGGGTAGTTGAGAACTTCCCTATGAAGTAATTTAGAATGGTAGCATGCAAGGATTCCTCCATGAATCAATACTGCTTCCATGAAATACTCACTTGAATTATGTCTCCAATTTGAAAGGGTGATGCAAGTTTAGAGATGTGAAAAATGTTGCTTTTTTTATCTTGTTCTTTAATTCCTAGAATTCCCACTATTTTTCCTTTCCCCATGGGAAACTCGTGCAACTTTCTATTATGGTGTAGAGTGGTGTTGTTACTATTGAAAATGATGTTAAGAATTTCCATACATACAGTCTTTGCCCGAATGAAACTTGTGACCACAAAAATAGTAATAGGAACTAACCACTTTGTTATTACCTCCATATTGGAAGAATTTATCCTCAACTCTCCCCCACCTATCATGTATCCCATATACACCAACGAATAATGTGCAAACTCACACTTCTTGATATTTTCTAGCACCTTCTACTTTTTTAATGTCTCCAACACCTACATTAAATGTGAGATGTGCTCCTCCTAGGTAGGATTGTATTAGGGAAAATTTTAGGGAAGAATTTTGCAAATGCGCTAATTTTTGGACATTCTCTTATAAAAATATTTGACAATTTGGTTAAAAAATTACCTGCCTTTTACATATATATGATTAAATAGATGGTATTAGCCAAAAAATTACTAATTTTTTTAGTAAATTACATGTATTATATTTAATATTCGTCTACATTTTATATGTATGAAATTTCAAACTAGAATAATTACCTACAATACTATATAGGAAAATTATTAAATCCTTAAAAATTTTGCTGGTTTGTACACCAGTATATCATCCAAATAAACAAAAAATTAATCTATAAAATTTTGTGATATATCATTCTTTAAAATCATAAATAGAGATAGTGCACTGATTATGCCAAACGACATCACTAACCACCACACAAACCTTCCCTAGTGTCAAAGATCATATTCCCAGTATCTTCTTTCCTAACTAGAAACCGTGATATCCTAACCTTAATTCCTTATTGGTGAAGGATTTGGCTTGATGTAACTAATATAAGATATCATCTAGCATGGGAAATGAGGTACTTATTCTTGAGCATAATTTTGTTTTATGCCTTGTAATCAATACATATCCACCAAGTCCCATGTTTCTTTAGCAAAATGTTGATGTGTGACTACATGGGGAGGTACTTACTTGAATGAAGCCTTAATTTTGTAGTTATTACAAATTCTTATTCACCTTCTTTACCTCAATAATAGACTAGCTATATAGCTCAATGCTTAGTATTGAAGGGTCCAACAATAACTGGATCTCTTTCTGCACTTCCCTCTTAGGTGTTAGCCATTTAGTCTCTTGGAACACACTCCTATATTATTGTATTATCCCTTCCATTTATTTTTCCTGTTACTTAATGCACCCCATCCAAGGATGACTTATTTCCTATGGAATCTTCTACTAGCTATTTTTTCCTTAAGTAAAAAAACATATTTCTTGCTAAAACTAATCAATGTTTTGGCTTGGTTGGTAGTTACTTGAAAGTTGTTCATCTTTCCCTTGTACAAATAGATGATGAAGGATTTTCATCCTTGAAGAGGTAGTACTGGTTGGATATTTGCATGAAGATCAAATCTTGCATATGCATATAGAGACTTCCAAACTCAACACCACATACATCTAATTCTACTTCATTAATAAAGTCATCATAGATAGAAAAATTTGTTCCTCATTGTTTGGCTACATTTATTTATTTCTTCTTCTTGACCAATCCCAATGGATATGGTCTAATATGGTCATGAGTCTCCAGTCCCAATTTCTTGAGTAGATTTTCTACTATGAGATACACTTGTGATCATGAGCCAAAGAGAGCATCATTTTTCATTTTCCAAACTTTCATCTTTATATGGAAGAGTCTAATATTTTTGTTCTCTTCTTATTATTGAAGGATACTTAGATTCTCCCCATTTTGCACTAATGTACAGACAATCTTCTCATCCACATTCGAGGTTCTTTCCACTAGATTACTCAAATATGTGGCCATTATATTTTTCTTCCTAGAATATTTCTTTTAGTTCTTTGCATTGAACTTTGGATTTAACTTCTAATAATTTTCCTCTATATGTACATTAAAATTATAGTGGTTGCAGTGGTTTCCTAGATATTTTCACTAGTGTGTTGTGGTTATTATATTTTTTATTTTCTCCTTTATGATTCTTCTTCCCCCTCCTTGGAATCTTCTTGGTTCTACTTCTACTTTCACCCACTAGATTACCTTTACTTTGGCCTATGTTCTCTAGGAATTATTCCTATATGCAAGCGAATACATTGATATAGGTTTGAATAAAATCACTTGCTTCAACATATGTTTATGTAGACCCCCTTTATACTTGATGTGTACATATGGTTTCTTAGGGGAGATACCTTGCATTATTATAGTCTTTCTATATTCAGTGTTGTGCTCCTGTACACCCTATCCTTATTTCTAACTAAACTTATGCCACCAGATGCACTAGTGCTCTACATATTCAATAGGGTAAATTTGTGTTTTTATAATAATTTTGAAATACTTCCATGCAGTCACTTGAGTATCTCCCTCCAACCTTAGGGTTTCCACGTGGCTTTCCTACTAGGTCAAGGCATGACCCTCTAGTTTCAAATAAGAAATTGAATTTTTTTGATCTTACATTATATGGCAAACAATGAAATAAACTTGTAACCTCTACATCACATTATTTTACTTCAAATAGTTAATTTCATCCTTGATATAACTTGATGCCAATTTTTACTTCCATCTTGAATAGGTACTATGAATGGTTCATGGGACTCAAAATAGGTTGTTCCTTTTTGGGGTCATTATTAGAATCACTCTCACGTTCTTTCCAATCCTCTGATTTCCCCTCTTGAATGACCTCTATGTTAGAACCTCCATATTCTCCTAATAGTTTGAGCTTATTTATTAGGGTTTCCATTAGAAGGCTCACATTATGGTTCATATCTATGATTTTTTCTTCCAAACATGAAAAACCTCTCCTCCATGGGATCTTGAGGGTTATCAATAGATTCATATTACATGGTTGGGTTCGATGATTATCGTATTAAACATTCTAAATCTCCTATAAATGCCCATAGCTTACTCAACCTTCTTTGATACAAATATGATGTATAGACCATCATGGATATTCCATTGGGTAGTTTTTCACAACATATCTTCTCAAATATATTAGAAAATGTGAAATCTACACTATGAGGGTTGATTTATCTTTTTATTTTTTCATTTGTTAATTATTGTTTATTTTGTATACATGAAAACTATAACTGCATTTAAAACTGAGAAAAAATAGAATAACCACACAAAAACCGCAATAACAAAAAATATCTGACCTAGGAAACCATTTTGAGATAAAACCCAATTGGAAGGTGAGGTTTCTCTACTCTCTCTTTCTCTTAATGGAAACATATGCATGTATACAGAAGTGAGATGTGTGGCCCATAGGTTGCTATAGTATACAATCCCTTGATGTTCTCTATATTTTTCTATCCACACCCCAATACTCTACTCATTTATGGAACAAAATGCACTAGAGTAGGCTAGAACCCATTTTCCTCTTCATGGCCTAATTATAACATAGCCCAATAGTCTATGAGTGGTTAAGTTTGACTCCTTCAACTCTAAACTAGAGTTATAATATGGAATCTACCGAATTCTTATTCATCACGATCACATGACTATCCCCTTATCGATGAATAATGGAGGTTAACGTGCCATCATTTCAAATCATGGTGGAAAAAATAGGAAGGTCAACTTCTTGGTGGCATAACTTTTCTATACGAACTTCAATTGAGGTGATTATTGCACCATTGGAATGGTCTATGTGTGTAGAATATAATTAAGGGGTGTGATGTCTAAGGATAAAATTTTTACTGAATTACTTTTAATTTCCATGCCCAAAATAAAATTTTATCACAATATGTTGTTTATGTCAAATTCACATGAAAATTGAGTTTTGATATCCTTAACTATTTTATTTTTGTTTCCAGTCAACAACATATCATGAACATAGAAACCCACAGAAATAATTAAAGGATTACCAACAAGCCTAGGATATGTGTAGCATTTGAATTTTCTTGTTAAGAAATCAAGTCCTTGTATATAAGTATAAAAAAATTTGACACCAAATCCTTGGAGATAGTTTTAACCCATACAACATTTTTTATAGCTTGTAAATCAGTGCTTTCTTTCCCGTTGATATAAAACCTTCTAGATGTTTCATATAAACTTCTTCTTCAATATCCCCATGTAGGATTTTTTTCTTCATATCCATAAGTTCTACTTCAAGAGAAAAAGTAATAGAAATAAATAAAATAAATATAAAAGAATTTAATTTAATAATAGTGAATAAAAATTTACCAAAATCAGTTCTCTATAAATGATTCCCTATACCTAAGAAGATCCCTTTGCTACTAATATTGATTTATATTTCTCTACAGTACCTTTTATATCCATTTCCTATTTAATCATCATTTTTATACCAATGGGGTTTCTTCCAAATTGCAACTCGTATAGATCGTAGGTATCATTCATATCCAAGGTAGTTGTTTCTTCAACCATGGCCTTATTTAATATCCTAAAAATATAATACATCCTTAATAATTCTAAGATCATCAATAGTAATAAATAAAGTAACAATAGAAAAAAATGAAATGGAGTATACCTTTCTAGTTGCCTTCATTCCCAAGCCCATCTCCTCAGTACTCGATTATGATGTTTTATTTCCTAATGCATGTTCTTTTGTTGAGCCAGATTATTCAAAATTCAAATCAAACTCTATTGTCCTTCATTCTTTCTCACTTGGTTGGGCTTCCTATTTGCAATCATCTTTAACCCCTCTAGAAGCAACATTTTGACTACAAATAGTATTCTCATTTCATAGGTTTCAATGTTTATAAGATTTTATACAATATTACATCCAATTACAATTTATATCCTTATTATCCATAATAATCATATTTTATTTTGGAACACTTGCATAAGCATCTCAACCAAAAATGGTCACAGGTTTAAGAGAGGTTTTCTTAATAGTCCATGCCTCATTCATAATTTCTCAAGAAACAACAATGAGGGTGATCAATTTACAAATAAATATGTAGTATCAAGTGTATATGCACATAATTCATGTCCTAACCATCACCACTACAGATGCTCATTACCTTTTTCGTCAATTCCCTCTTCATATTTTCTACAAATCCATTTTGTTGAGTTGTACATAGACTAATATTTAACCTTTTTGTTTATCACTTCATATATAATTCCTTAGATTCAGTCACATAAAACTCTCCACCATTATATATCCTTAACACCTTTATTTTATTCTCTATCTAATTCTCCATAAGAGCCTTATGTTTTTTAAATTTACCAAATACCACAAATTTATTTGGGAGGAAATAGGCGTCTCTATTCCTTGAGAAATCGTCCATGAATGAAACATAGTTTATATATTTACATAATGAAAGAATAGGCACAACCTTAAACACATCACTATTTACCAACTTTAATATTCCATTTTCTTCTCTAGCACCAGATGAGAATTTTACTCAGTTATGTTTACCATATATGCAATGATCATGGATGTCAAAATATTCTATGAAAATAGACATACTTTTGACCATACCTCTACAATGTAATGCTCAAAATCCCTACTCTCCAATATTCCCTAGTATTCAGTTCCATAGCACTAACTTTTCTCTAGATACATTAGGGGTTCTATCTTCTTCGCTCGCACACTTAAGGACAACAAAACAATTTCACCTATCAATGATGGTTCTTTCCATTAGCTTTCATAGATTTACATTCTAATCTCCCCTCGTTAATGCTATCATTTATCAAACCATTTTCTAGGTTTCCCTTTGAAACATAGTAATAAACCTATATCACTCATCTTACTTGTGGATATCAAGTTTTTTCCTAGATATGGAACGTGAAAAAATACAAGGAGTGTTATAATCCTTTCATGCTTCTATAGAAATTTGATTATTCTTTGTCCTAAAATTCTAGTTGTTAAGTAATCTCCTAGGTATAATACTATTGTTGCAATTCCTTTTGAAAACTTTATTGTTTTATGTATACTTGTACATATTCACATTGGAGACATTGAATGTTGGGATAAGAGTAGATTTGATTGATATGTGTAAATAATAATAATAATAATAATAAAGAAATTCTTTTCTCTTTGAAATAAAATTGGAAACAATGTGTGATTATTTTGGGATTCTTTTATTTTAGAAAAAAAATTAAAGTGGTTGAGTTCCAAGTAATGGACAGAAAAGGAAGAAAGTGATAGTTGTCGCAGTTGCAACCTTCCAAAAGTTTCTACGATTCCGGGGAGAATAACTACCACCAAGAAGCAAAATACCTAGATAAATATGCTATGTTGTGTGGAGAGATAGGGATAAGCATAGCTAGAGACAAATGCATTATAAGAAAATAAAAAGGAAATATTTTTCCTATAATAAAAAATTCCTAGGTACAAAAAAGGAGGCAGACCTTAAAAGCATGGAGCTACTAAAAATATGTCGAGGAAAGAAAGAAATATATATCACCGAGTAAAAATATTTGGGGGATATAAAAGAAGCCTGAGGCTTGAGTGGAGTAGTTATGATTGCATTTCGTTGGTTGGGAGGAATGTGCCAATTCCTACATTATTTTCAAGAGTACATATAAGTAATATTTTTTCTAGATTTTTCAGAATATTTGGTTGGAATAAGACTTTACTAAGGGATTTCTATTATTTAGGTGGTTGAATTAAAGAACAAATATTAGTAGTGCATTTTTTGGAAAATAAAAGAAAATTCAAGGAATACTATGCAACAATAAGAGCTTATAAATCATTAGGAATGCATTTCTATTATGTAGTAGCAAGATGTATTATTGTTCATTAATGCATGCAATTATAATTATGTCATATATGTATGTTACACATTAAATAGAGTAAAGGAAAGTTTTCCATTGATAGTACCTATTGGTTTAGACAAACATTTGCAAGATTTAGATAATGGAATGTTTTGTAGAGATACACTACACCTATTTAGCCACAATAAATTTATGTTAAAGAATTCTAAGCTTAACTATGGTTGGGTGTCTAATGATGGAATAACCATGACGTACATAGGATAACCATGAAAATAAAAATTAAGTTCTAGACAAAGTAGAAGGATAGACATCCATACCTTTTTTTGAGTAGCTACAAACCATAGAAGAAAGAAAAACACGAAGATCAAATATACTAATACAGAACAAGGTGTTCAATTAATTGTTCTAATCTAATATGTCAATAATGTATAAAAAATCTAATATGTCAATAATGTATAAAAGACGGTTCAAGGCTATAGATACATTTACATTTACAAAGTAATTTATAAACGTAGTAAACTGTAATATGAGTCTCTCTGGATAGGCTCAAGAGTCAATTATTACCAATCATTTAATTTAAAATAGAACTAGTGTGGAAATTGCTATGAAACAAGGAAAATTACAAATATAACTTGTATGTGCACAACATACTCAATACTTGCTTAAGCAATTTATATTACTTGTGTATCAAATTTAGTTATCAAATAAAAATTATATAATTACCTACAAAATGAGTAGCTAAGGTATAATTCGAACTAAGGATGAATAGATTGTTCAATCGATAAAAAATAATCTTAATAGGATTGGAATATTATATAACACAACTTGTGAATGAGTGTAAATTACACCTAAGAAATAAAGCAAATGGGAGGTTTCCACGTAATTTAGAATCAACACCATCCTTAATATCATTTGACTACCTGTACAGAAAACACAATGCTATAAGAGACTCTGACCTAGAGGGTATGACCTACTTGGCTGAGGGAAATATTAAGATCAGGTTTAAATTTCAACCTATTACAAAGAAAGTAAGGAAACCATTGATAATAAATTATCTAAATGATTGAGACATAAGATATTTTGGAATTGAACAGAGAAACATACATTTATGAAATTAAATTTACCTAAGGAATTTCCTAGGCAGTAGTGGTTGAGATTATATGTTGAAACATAGAAGAAATTAGAGAATAGAACATGCGATTCGGATATAGCCGCTGAACAAAAACAAAGAAATAAACTTAGTAATTAAAACCTTTATGATAATAAGATAATAACAACCCAAAATAACATTAAGTATAAAAAAGACACAGTGTGATAAAATGGATTGAACTATTACAATACCTAATAACTTTTAAGTCACCTCGACAATGATTCTCATTTTGAGACGCATAATTTGTGGGTAAACCTACAAAAAATTTACATGTGAAACCCTCTATTTTATAGAAAATTAACAAAAAAACAAAAGAAATAAGAAAAAATGTTTTAAATTTAAATACTAGGGTGATAGGTTACTTAATAGTACCCATCTCTCTCCAAGTTAAGTTGATGCCAAGTAATCATGGGTTTGAATTTAATAGGCCCGTAATTGTCATGAAAATGATGTAATAATTCATAAAGAAAAAATAAAAAGATAGTTTGAGGATAATTATTTGTATGATAATAGTGTTTGAATATTAGGGTTGTATAACCCTTAAACCTATATAGAAAAAATATACATTTCCGAAGAGAAATTAACAAAGAAAAATGAAAGAGTAATAAGGAAAAAAAAATATGGCTTATGTCTAGTTAGAATATATTTGTTCACAGTGTATCCTGAATGGAGCTGAAAATGTTAATCCCCTAACAAAGTCATCGATCATTAGGACCCGAGAAGAAAAATTATAATATCCAACTTTCACAATATATTTTGACAAGCAACAATGGAGAAAGAAACAAAATGAAAATTCAAACCCTAATAACCACATAGAAAGGTGTATGAACAAATAGAACTAGGGCTATTACTTGGCCATTCATCTTTGAAACTGTGGAAAATTGATTAATGCCATGTCTTCTAAACCTAGTTAACTAATATATCTCATGCCAAAAATGATGAAAAGAAATACAATGAGAAAAACCCTCAATTCAAACCCTGAAGAAGTTGAACAAACAAGGATGATTATTAACAAATTAAAATGCACAAGTAAATGACCAATCAATAAAGGTTAAAGGTAATATGACATGGAAAAATGTGAGTTAAATGTGGAAAATAAAAATCTCCTTGGTCAACCTCCAAGATCATTGACAAAAAAATAATGAGTGAAATAGAAAAACCCTTGATACGTATTTTGACAGAGAAAAATGCAATAAAATGATCAAAATTCATATTGATATTAGCCACTAGAAGGAATGGAGATAATTCAGTGTAAAAAAACATATCCACCTTCCAACAAAAGAAAACCATGTTCTGGTGCAAAAAAATCTCGACAACTGCGAAATAACAATGAGAAATGAAGGTCGAATGTGTTTTCAATCCAATTGTTTGATCCGACAAGAAATAAAGACCATCCAATTTATTCAAGAACATCCATACCATCCACCTCTGACTCCATTACATGGGCGGTCAAAGCCATAGAATGCATGTTGGACATGAGGCAGTGGATCCCATCGAGATAAACCACATATGTAATGTGACAAGGGAAATGATGAGAAATGGGTTCATGTAACCTTATAAAATCAAAATTGATTGACCACGAAACAAATGAGGGTCCATATAAACCCTTATAGACTCCATGATCATCTAGAGTTCTAGTGGAGCATAGGACCTAGAATCAAATCGTCATAATTTGAGGTTAAATTGGTGTTTGTCATTAATTCAAAACTTTTCTAATTATAAATTGAATTACATCAGAGGGAAAAGTCATAGTGGATAGGTGAGGTTTAATAAATGTTGTAGAAACTAGAGTTGATGGATCAAATCTCATCCTTTCATATTTATAACATAATGTCTTTTGGAAACAAACACAAAAAATAAAATTGTATGGTATTTGTATGGCATTGGAAGAGCATTACACTAAGAAAACATCCCACCAAGTATGATTTCTATATTAAAAAACACTCTCTATGGGGCGTCATATGAATCATCAACACATCATGATATGAACACTTTATTGTGAAGGGAAGAGAACATCCCCTCCTTTCTTTGAGGAGCTATTCCCTTTAGTGGAAATAACTTTCCATTCCATTTATCAACACTTTTAGATTTACATACCTTCTTATAATTCCATTCCCAGCTACACTTATAGAATTTCCTTAAGGATTTTCATGAAAATTTTGACCTACCTTTAGATTATGATGTCCCTCTTACTGACTTATTTTTATTTCATTCTTGGGAATGATCACTTACAAATAATACATCCATTCTCTCACTATCCAAAGTTTTCCACCTCATTTCTTTCAATGATTAGGATGAAATGACATTAGGAATATGTAATTTGTTGAATTATTAATAATATTTTTTTTTAACAAGATCAGATAGTGGATATATTACCAAAAGTTGTGGTGTAGCAAGCTCCTATTACAATCACCTATAGCATAGAAGGAAACTAAGCATTGAGATGGGAGTGCAGGCCCTTCTCCTATGCATGTATTCAAAATTTCATAGAATTTTATGGCTATTCTTGACTACTGCATAACATATTGACCTACTAATAATGAAAATTTACATAACATTGATTCTCTCATAATTTTTCATGGCTTGTAAACTAACTTCTCCTGAGAAGTCTCTTTCTTCTTGTCATAGTTAATAGAGTTCTCGCCTTCTTGGCTCATGGTATTGTTTTTGAATTATGTCATTGCTTCCTCTAAGTGCTTGCATTTAGTTTTAAGAGCCATGATCTCTTCTTTCTGCATTTCCATGTTCCTTTTCTGATAGCTATACTCCATTCTCATTTCAGACCTGATATCTTTCAGTGACTCTTGTAGTCGATTAATCATGAATTTGTTCACTTTGCATGTTGGGCATGCATCATTCCTTGTTGCCTTTTCAATGGGGTTGAATTCCATTTGATTTGCTTTCTTCTTATTCCTCTTGAGGTGCTTGTTGTTCATTGTGTTGTTGTGCTTCTTGTGCCTTGTGTTACCTAAAATATTCCTTCTTCTGCTATTGTTGCCTACCTTCCTTTTGTTATGATCTTTATTGCTTGCTGGGGGATATAACTTGGAGTTCCTGAGTGTGACAAATAGGGAGGAGAGGCACTGAGGGGGAGGGAGTAAAAAGGCGAAGGTGATCACTGGTGGAGGAGTGAGTGGGGTGAAGATGGTGACTGAAGGTTTGCACAACGACTGGCCTATAGATGGTTGGGTGCCTGAAGGAGAAGACGATATGTAGAGCTGGTGGGCAGTGAAGAGAGAACGAGATGGGATTTAGTGAAGGCGAGGATGCTTGGAGCAGGGCAAGGGATGTGAGGGGCGAGTGAAGCAAACAAATTTTCCTAGGATTGGAACTATGGGGGATGTTACATTTCCAGATGTATTTGAAGAGGCTAAGAGTCGTCCGAGGTCTTTCGCTGATGGGATGGATTGCTGCGTGATTCCTGTGAACATCATCACAATCTTCTTTGCTGCCAAAACACTTACGATTTTTTTATCTTCTACGATTTTTGCTCTGGATTCTCGTGACCTTCTACGTGTTTTTGCAGTGATATTCTTTTTGTTGAAATCTTGTTGCCTTTTTTTTATTTCTTTTAGGAATACTCGTTGTTTCTTCTTTTTGAGAGGATTCATGCTTGTTATCCTTTGGATGAACTTATGGGACAAAGGTGTGATATTCCTCTTTGTTTTCCCGAATTCTCCCTTCAGGTCTTTTTACTACTTGATTAGCAAAATAGTCTGCCTGTTGGTTATGAGTTCGCAAAACATGTTTGAAGATCACATCTCTTGAGCCTTCTAAATTCTTCCTGATTCTCCTGTATACTATGTTCACGAATTCATTGTTGGGATTTTTGTGACCAGCCATTTCCTCTATTGTTATGGCTAAGTATCCTATTATAATGGGGTTTTGTATCATTATTTTTTTTATTATCATTGTTCCCATTAACAGGCTATAGGCTTTAGCCTTATTATTGAGACTTCTCCAAGTCCCCATTCATATGTAACATTTTCTTTCCCATACAGATCAAGAATAATTCCCCCTACCCCTGCCTTCCCAGGATTATGTTTTGAAGCCCCATCAAAGTAGAGACAATGTCTTCTCTGATTTTTTTTCCAAGTTGCGAATTCTTCTTCACTTAGTCTCATTTTCCAACGATGTTTTGAAGTTTTCCTCCTTTGTCCTTTTTGACCACTGTTATTTATTATGGCTTTGTTGAGATAATATTTCTCTTCTTGTTGAAGAGTGTTGTAGTCTATTGATGCTATTCTTTTAATGTTTAGGATTTTAGAAGTTAAACCCCATGTTTTTGAGAGGGTTTTCCCTATTCTTGGGGTCTGGATTTTGAAAATGCATTTGTTTCTAGTCAACCAAATTTGTCAACAAAGAACTACTGGGATGCATTTCCAGATCCTTTGTATCGTCACATTCCTCTTTGTTGTATATGGATAGGCCTTCTCCAAGGTTTGGAGAAAGCCCGACAAAGGCTTTTCAAAACTTATATCGATTTCAAGAGGACTTATGAGCTGTTGCCAACAATCTTTAGCGAAGATGCAGTCCTGAAATAAGTGTTGTATGGTTTCTTCTACCTACAAGCACATTCGACATCTTAAGGGGCCTTGGAAGCCTTTTTTTAAGTTTCACTTGTTAAGATCTTCCCTTTTAAGAGTGTCCAAGTGAAAATTTTGATCTTAGGCAGGCTTTCAGATTTCCAAACTGTCTTCCATAAACCCCAATCTTGTTTATTTGGTTGCTCTTGTAAGATATTGTATCCAATCTTGACTGTGTATTTTCCACAACTTGGATCCCAAATGAAGTCATCTTCTTCGGCATAGTTCATGGGTGCTGCCCCTTTAAGATGTTGCCTTAATTTGCTCCATTGCACTTCTAGATTTGCAGGGATTGTTAAGGTTTTCCATTCTTTCCATTCTCTCTGATTCCAAAGAGAGATTGAGCGTAGTGTATTTAGACCTTTTCCTCTCATCCATTTTTGAATACCCTCAATTTCTAAATGAGTTTTTAGAGGTTCTTTTCCCATAATTCTATCCTCCCAAATCAAGATTGTTTTTCCATTGCCTGGGATTTTAGAAATATGATTTCTCATTAAAGGGATTGTCTTTTTTACTAACTTCCAGACTTGAGTACATTGTCTTGATGGGATATTTCCATTCAATAGACTTCTCCTAGAGATGTCCATGTATTTTGAGGCGAGTGTTTTTTTCCACCAACTCTCTTTCCCTGTGATCAGTATCCATATTATTTTCATTCCCAAGGCAGCATTCATGAGGCCAAGTAACCAGATTGATAGGCCTCCTTGTTCATATGGTAATACTACTTGCTCCCACCTGACCAAACTAAATTTTTTGTTTTCTTTCTTCCGTCCCTGCCATAAAAAGCTTCTTAGGATTAACTCCATTTGTTTATTGGCACTTGCTGGAGCCAAGATTATTACATACTGGTAGATTGGGAGTGCTGCTAGGAGTGCTTTGATTAATATCACCCTTCCTGCCATGTTTAGCCACATCATTCCCTAGCTTTAGATTTTGTTTTTGATTTTTTTAATATGTTTGGTCCATATTTCAACCTTCATGTTTTCTTTTGAGATGGGAAGTCCCAAATAAAAGAAATGAGTCCATTTTTCCTGTATGGGGATATCTAGGATTTGTGAAATCCTTTGCATGATTCTAGGAGGGCTATTCCAACCATATATTCTACATTTTGTATTGTTTAAGAGCCCACCTAAAACCTGTAGGAAATCATCCAATATTATTTTGAGTCATTTTGAAATTATTGTAGATGCCCCTCCCAGTAATAGAGTGTCATCAACAAACAGAGAGTGGTTTATGGTCTTTACTCTTGTTATTCGAAGCCCAGTGATATTTCTTTCTTTTGTTTATTTTTCCAAGGCTCTGCTTAGAGTTTCCACCATTATAATATATAGAAAGGGAGAGAGATGGCATCCTTCTCTGAGGCTGCTTGTGCTTTGAAAGAATTCGTTGGGGCTTCCATTTCTAAGAGGAGCAATCCAAGGAGTAGTGATGCAAGCTTGAATGTCCTCTATTATTTCTTTTGACAATTCAAGTTTTTTGAGGACTGCCATTAGATATGGGAGGCTGACCCTGTCAAATGCATTTTCCATATCTAGTTTGATGATGATTCCCTTTTCTTTTATTTGCATTTTGGAATGTACAACTTCCTGTACAATAATTACATTATCTATGATTTCCCTGTTGGGCACGAATCCTCCTTGATTTTCAAATATTATTGTTGGAAGAACATCCTTGATTCTATTTACAATTATTTTTGTGATGATATTATAGGAGGAATTGCAAAGGGAGATGGGGCAAAATCTATTGAAGGTGGAGGGGTTGGATTCTTTTGGGACTAATGCAAGATAGGAGGATTTTGTATTGCTTCCTATTTTTTTTTTAAGACATTCTTTACCATTCTTAAGAAGTCCCTTCTTATTATATTCCAATGGAATATGTAGAAATCTATTGTAAAGCCATCTGGCCCTGGGGCTTTGTCTGGATGTAGGCTCCATATGGCTGTCACTACCTCTTCTTATGTTATCTCTTTGCATATTTCTGAGTTTTGTTCCTTTTTAATTTTTATATTTGTATGTTGTAGGAAGCTTTCATACTCAGCCGTTTCTTCTCCAGCTGAAAGTAAATTTTTAAAATGCTCGTGGGCTGCTCTTTTTAGATCCTTTGCACCTTTGACCTCTTGACCATCAACTTTTATTTTTTCTATCTGATTTCTTGCTCTTCTTATCTTAATAGTATTGTGAAAGAAGGAGGTGTTTTTATCCCCTACCTTGAGCCATAGGCTTCTAGATTTCAATCTGGCCTCTTCTTCCTCTTTCTTTTTTTCCCTATATATTTCCCAAAATATCTCCTTCTCTCTTAAATAATCCTTCTTTTCTTCTTCTTTGCTTTATTTTCAGTTTGTGTGTTGTCCATTTTCTTTTGCAGCTCTATTTTCCTATCTTTCTTTTATTTCATTTTCTCTTTCCCATTCCTTTAGCTTGGCTCTTAAATTTTTTAATTTTGTTTCCCAAATATATTGGGGTGATCCCAATATTCTTGGTGCCCATGCTTCCTTGATTAATTCGCTGAATTTTGTGTTGTTGTCCCATATTGTGCTGTATCTAAATGGAAGCGGTCCTTGATTTTCCATTTTGCTCATCATTATTGCCACCGGCTTATGATCAGATTCCGTGGTGTGGACAATTTTAGATTTAATAGAGCTATAAACTGCTACTATGTTTTCTTGAATCAGAATTCTATCAAGCCTTTATTTAATGTTATTTTTGCCCACTCTTTTGTTGCTCCAAGTATATTTTCCATTGTTTGGGGGAATTTCTATTATGTTGTGTTGTTCCATTATTTCTTCCAGAGCATTGCTAAATGTGTTTGTGTGATATGTCCCTCCAAACATTTCTTCTATACTTCTTACCAAATTTAAATCCCCTCCAAGAATTATTTTCCCAGTTTGTATTTCTTTTAGTGCTTCCTTTATGGTGTCCCAACATTGCTCTTTTTCCTTGTAGTGATTGGGGGCATATATGTTTATGAAATTGTACTTCTCTTTTGTGCTTGTTTGCCTTAGATCTATTTGTATCTAGTGCTGATCTTTTTTTTGTTGTATCGTTTCCCAGTGTCCTTTTTTCCATATTGTGTAGATTCTCCCTGAAGCTCTTGTTGTCTGTATTGCTTCCCCTTCATAATTTTTGAATTTTTTTTTATTATTTTTTCCGTTTCATGGCAATTTGTTTTGGTCTCCTGAATCATAAGAATTTTTGGATTTTCTTTTTCCAGAATTTCTCTTGTGGCATTTTCTTTAAAGGGTGATCCCATTCTTTGGCAATTCTAGGAGACCACTATCATTATTTGCTTGTTGGGTGGTGCAAGGGGCCTTTCCGTCTTTGTTGGCTTTTATCGTTGTTTCTTGAGCTTCTCCCAGAAAGGATTCCACTGGTTGTTGCATTCCTAAAGCCATTTCCTTTGCTGCCGCTTCATCCCTTAGTTCTTTGTTTGACTTTCTTCCTTCTTTTTTTTGATGTTCTGCATTTTGAAGAGTTTCCTTTGACTAGTTTCTTGTTAGAATTCTGTCTACTGAAGGAAGGGGTAAAGATTGAGTATTTGAGATTGGAGGGGATGCTGGGGGGTTAAGAGTATTGGTGGGGCCGTCGGGGGGGGATCTGGATCTGGATCTGGGGGATGGGTGGCCTGTGGAGTCCAATGGCCCAAAAGGATTTAGGCTAATGAGAGGGTTGTTGTCTTCTTTTGGTGATAGGGTGGAGCAAGTCAGAGGATGCAAGAGGCTGTGATGAAGAGTGAAGGGGTTTTTTGTTGGTTGTCTTCTTCCTTTTAGCCTGCTCCCATTTGTTTTCTGAGTCTTCAGCGTTTTCATTTTCATTTTCTTTCTTTTTGTACATCTATTAGCAAAATGACCATATTTGTGACATACCTTGCATTTGAAGGGGATTTGCTCATAGTCCAGTTGTTGAATGTGTGTCCACTAATCCACTTTGATTTTGATAGCCTCCAGAAGCCTTTCCTTAGATCCACTTCTATGCAGATTCTAGCACATGCGTGCATAATTTCTTTTGGTTCGCACCTATCTATGTATTTCCCGACTGAATTTCCTATAGCTTTAACTAAATCATCTCTCCAACAGTGAAGGGCAAGGTGTGGTAACCTGAACCAGACTGGAACAATGCTGGGCATGTCCATTTTTGGATCAAAATATGGTGTTCATATATTTAGGTACAATCCCCTTGTATCCATGAAGTATGGGACATTTCTAAATATGAGATCGCGACCCTCCTTGGTTTTGAAGTGGAAGGTGTAGTACCCTCTTCCACAGAACCTGATTGAAATTTCCCTTTTATTAATGCAGTCAAGTTCCTTTCTACCCATTTCTGGATAGTCTTCGGTGAGGGCCATAACCCAGTGAACTGCCCAACTAATCCCCTCTCTGCCAGGGATAGAGCTGCTCTATGGGGTAGAGTAGAGGGGACATATATATTACGGATGTCTTCCAATCTTTTAACAAACTTGGTTATTGATGGTTGATTCTTGGCCGGACCATTGCAGATATGAGAGAGGCGAATGCTTTTGTTGTTCCTTCATTTTCTTGTTGGCGATCAGGGATAGGATCTCCATCCTCTGGAGGATCCATCAAGCTAAGCCTCAGCAGTAGGAGGCCGCTGAGGGGTAGCTGGGTGATGAATTCTCTGGCTAAGGCTGCGCAGTTCCTAGCAGCAGCAGCAACGCGCATTCTAAAACTGACAAGGTATGGGTAGTTGGGTGAAGAAAGGAATGAATTATTAATAATAGTTACAACTAGAATATCCCATGAATATCACAAGAAACAAATGAGTTTATTTTTACAAAAATAAAAAATAAGTAAAAAATTAATATTGATGGATAACAACGAACTTGTCATATTATTAAACGGATTGAAATCTTGTATGATGGATTCTCCATTATCCATCCTTAGGAAATAATATCTTCGAAAGGAATATTTTGTTTACCAAGGATGTATACTAACAAAAAGTCCCTAACCTATCTCGTAATACCTTTGTTATATCCTCTCTTAACAAATTTGATAAAATTGGTTATAATAGACATATCTATATTGTACTCTTTGCCTTCCTATCTAACTTCATCAATACTTCTATCAACATAACCATAGATGCAGTACAAAATTCCATAATTTCCCATTATTCTTTCTTTACATTAATTTCCTCCAAGTTGAGTTTCCATACCTCAAATCACGGCCCATTAAATTCCCCAATATTGATTTTAGAACTTCTTGCAAATATTTTTCAAAAGAATCACAACCATAGGGCTCCCACTAAATATAGGTTTATCATCGATCTAAAAGTAAATTTTTTCTATAAAAAGCAAGTTAAATCCTTAGCAACAAAGTTGACCCCCTCAAGGCAATAAACTATGTTTCACACCAATTTTAATTTTTAAGTTTTAAGCCTTTATAGTTAACAAATCTAGAGAGAGGAAAATAACACAACAAACACATGCATAATGCACAAGAAAAGCACCATGATTTAGCTTATATTTTTCCTTTAGCAACACCTAACCAAGAAAACTAGAAAATTATTGAGTCACATATATAAATTTCTCACTGTAGTAAATTCACCATTTAGAACACAACATATATCATTCCATGGAATTCGTAATCCTAGATTTGATTACAATTCTATTTCCTTAACTAGAACCTAATTATAATAGGATAAAAACACCAAACAGACTAAAACAATAGGATTAATCACATTAGTGGTATTTGGTCGATGTTTTGAACCATCCAATGTGGTTCATCCTCAGGACAAAGGTGAAAAAATCAATCTACCCATAAGTTTAAATAGTAGAGATGCATCCAGGTCTAGAGTTAGACATTGGGAATTATCTATTAAGAATTAGTTATTAGAAGAATAAAATTAATATTATTTAGGAATTAAATTGAAAAAATAAAATTAATATTTAATTAAAAATTAAAAATATAAAATTAATATTTAATTAAAAATTAAAAATTAGTCATTATGAAATAACTGTAAGGAGTTAGTCGTTAGAAATTAGATGTTAGAACAATTGAAATAATAACTTACTAACTAATTAATTAATTATTATTATTATTTCTTAAATTAAATTAGATTAGATTAAATTGAATTGAATAAAATTAATAAAATTAAATTATCTTCATTCTAAATTCTTGGCTCAGAAACGCAAGCCTCTTGTTGGTCGCACTGCTTGCTTTGTTAAAGACTTTGCTTCCTTTGTTAAAGAGTTGAAAGATATGAGGCGTGACGAAGGGGATTTGTTAGTAAGATTTAACGTAGTTTCTCTTTATACTGATGTTGAGGGTGCTTGGCCTACCAACATTCAGGGGGTATCCCTAATAAGAAATCCCAAATAGGCCTTGAACCGTTCATAGTAGGAGTCATATCATTGGGTGGTAATGTAATGCCTTGACAGTGGTAGCTCACAGAGATAAGTATGATAACTTCCGAGTGAAGCAAGTGTGTGACCTTGCAGCGAATCAAGTGTGATGTATGGGGCTCTAACGCGTGGAGGAGAAAAGGAAGTGTGCCCCTTAGAAGCCTGTAATAGTACACAAATTGAAAGGAACACACAAGTAGAATCACATCACAATCTAAAATGTGGAATAGTCCACAAATTAAAGTGATAGGTTAATCCAACAACATGTATTCAGCAAGATTCATACAATTGCATACAAATTAGTTCATAAGGAAAGTATTTCGTGAGTTAAACAACATACATTACTAAAGAAACTAGAATAGTCCAACTACAATAACAACATATGCATGAAAGAGTGATGGATATGATATCATTATTATAAGTGAAAGTTCCTGATGAGCCTCATCATTGGGTAATTATATGGGCCTTAATTCACCTCCAAGCTTAGTCAAACCAACGTTTCTCACAACTTATTACATGTTTTGGATTATATTTTGTTTATGAGATGAGTTAGAGTTGGATATGATGCCTAGTGGACTAATATGCATTGAATGCAGGATTGAAGGAGAAAATCAAGGAATTTTGGAAAATACTAAGGTTAAAACTTGAATAGAGCAAGGGAGAGGGATTGTAGGAGGTAAATACTCCTCATTTACTTCTCCACCATTCGAATATTCCTCCATCGCACCAGATCAGAGTGCAAGCAGCCAAGCCATGAGGATTAGAAGGAAGCCGAACAAGTGAGAGACAAAGATCTAGTTTATCTCGAGTTTGGGAGATGAGCCTCCCTAATTTCAAGGAAGTCATTGGGGACTTCAGTTATATCAGTAGAGAGGCCTAGAGCCTCATTAGGATTCGATTTTTGGTTGTAAAACTCTAAGCTATTTTCGAGTTCCATACTTTTGAATGTTTTATTGATGTAATTTCCTGTTTTGGTAATAAGAATGAGTTTTGTTTTGAGCCAACACTAAGTTAACTCAGAGGGATGAAGATCTTGGGTTAGGGCCCAACCCTAACAGCCAAGGCTCTTCTTTCTTGTATCTGTATGTTTATATTAGTCTCATAGCTTCATTGTTAATTTGCTTTTAGATGTGTTTTCATTACAAGTAGTGTAGATTGGATTGGTTGTTTATTTGTTTGCTTCCATTTGTGCCTTACTTTAGTAGCAGGTTATCAGGGATAAAAGGAGTATCACAAGGTTTTTAGTGGGTGTCTTGGCCTCATTTCCTCCCTTTGGGATCATGATTTGAGGAAGGGACCCTTGTGTAGCCCCAAAAACACAGATTTATATTTCTTGCATAAGCTTTAGAGTTTATTGTCTTTAAGTTAGCATTTGATTCGTTTTTCAAAGTAGGATTTCATTGCCATATCCTTTATCTTCACTCTTGTAGTATATCTCATCCATGCTTTCATTCCCTTCAGCAACTTTCCTCATGCATCATGTAGGCAGTTAGTTCATTAATTCTATTTTTCTAGCTTATGAGAATCCTTCTTGTTTACATAGCTTTTTGGGAATTATACATGTTTTATCCAGAGCTGGTGCTTCAGGATGAGACATAGAATTCATAGCTAGCAACCACCTTCCACTCCATCCACCATAGTAATTCCTTGTTTTCACCATTTCCTTCACTAGTTTTCATCATTTTTCATATAAATTCTTCCAAGCACATTGAGCGAATCCAACCAACCTCTATATTTTTTGTTGACTTCTGAGTGATCCTAGATCTTTCCTCACTTCATTCCACCCATATACCACCTTCCATAAGCCTTCCATAACCTCCAACACCACCTATTTTTCTCTCTGTTGTATCCTGTAGGTTTACAGGGAATCCTGTAGGTTTCTAGTACATCCTATAGGTTTTCATGAAATAGCCTGTTTTGAGGCCGAATTGAGGGGAAAACCTCTAAGAAGTCATCAAAAGCCTCCCAAGGGTCTCCCACACCATCCAACCATCTCCTAACCCTTCCAGCCATCCTCCAACATCCTTAATTCACATGCCACATCACCAAAAGACATTAGTTTGCATACTTGAATTTGCATCAAAAGACAGAAACATATTTATTTCAGTCCCTTTACTTGCACATTAGTGTTGTTTGATGCTTCTTACTTCCATGCTTAGATAGTAGCATTTGGTTCATGTTAATTTATCATTATTGCAAACATAGTTTCCTGGAAGTTAATTAGGAAATGGTGTGATTTAGAATTGAATTTCAGTCTTTTCCATTATTGCATTAGAGTAGCTCTCCCTTACAGCAGATTTCCATTTCTTCCATCAAGAAAGCAAGCTTCTTCTAACTACATACAATTCTGGCTTAGAAACCCCAGTGGTCTCTCGCTAGCTGAATCATGGCAAAAGGCAGAACCATCACTTTTACTTGTGTATACAACAGTGTCACGTCCAAGTTTGTACAAACATCGGGTTCACAAAGTAAAGCTGGTAGCCCAGGAGTTGCATCATTCATGCTGCAATACTGGTACTCATCACTTTTTAGCGCTGTTTCCAGGGAAGTGTCTGAGTAATATGTGAATATTGCTTCTTTCTTCTATTTCTTGTCTCTAATATTATGCCATTAGTTTGTTTCCACAAAAGTAAGTTAGTTGCTTCCTTTTTCATTCTACATTTGCTTTCCTTTCCATTCTGCAAGCAAGATTTAAATTCAGCAAGTAGGTTTTCATTCAGTCAATAGTTTTCATTTAATTAGAAATTTCAATTCTGTAAATTACTTTCCAAGTTTGAAAAAAACACAAAACCAACCCAAAAGAATTTCCTTTCATGCCTCATAGGAATAGGGATAGCTTAGGGAAATTTTTGCCAAATACCCCCACTTCATCAAACAACCAACCTTTCCTCTTCTTCGGTGGCTTTGGACTGGAGGAACCCTTAGGTGAGCAACTTGACATATTTGAAGAACCTACAGGGGAAGAAGAAGAAGAAGAACCCATTCCTACTGAACCAATGGTTGAAAACAGAAATGACAGAGGGAATAGAGAGAGAGAGAGTTGAGGGTGCCTTCCCCATTAGGGAAGCCAATAGGGAAACTAAGATGAAAAATATAAGCCCCTCTGCCCTACCTCATTTCCATGGCTTAACCATAGAAGACCCCGACACTTTCCTATTTGAGTTTGTTGTTATATGTCGAACCTATGACTATATAGATGATGAGCAGAAGTTAAAACTATTTCCATCTATCCTCGAGGATGCAACATTGTTCTGGTTCATGGGTTTACCTGGGGATAACATCACAACTTGGGCTCAGATGCAGCAAGCCTTTAACAAAAGTATTGAGACTACTATCGGTCAAAGGATATTAAAGAGGAAATCTTTAGGATGACCATAGGCAATGATGAACCCCTAGAGGAATACGAAGAAAGATTCTAGCTTAGTTACAAAAGGGCCTAGTGCACACTTGACCCTATGTCACTAAAGCTAGTCCTACTTAGGGGAGTAAGGGAAGATCTTCTGGATACCCTACGCATGTTAGCAGGAGGATATATCTACCAGTTCCCCTATGAGGATATCAAGAGTGTCTTTAGAAACCATTCTAGGGCAGCTAGGAAAAATGGTAGGGGTAGTCAACCTATGGTCAATACATTCTCTTCCAACTCATCCTTCAAGGGTAAAATTGGAAAATGATGGAAGATTCAAAAAGTGAGATTCTTTCAAACCTTGCCTTGCAAATGGACACTATGCACATTAAGAGAAAGCAAGAGGAAGTAGAGAGATTGTCCTAGATGCACCAGGAGGCACCATAGGAATGAATGTCCATTGAATTCTATTGAATTTTTCTCACTCTGTGAAGAAAACCACTCCACAGACAAGTGCCCTTCTTTGCCTGGACTCAAAGCTGTATATCAAGGAGCTGAAGGGGTCACTAAGCAGCTCTGCTACATAAACCAAAGGAAACCTCATGGGCCTAGACCATACCAGCAGGGCATGCGAGGGTCATTCCATGCATATTAAAACCCCAACCAAACCACAACCATACCTTCTTGGAGACCCCCTAGTCATCCTTCTTGCTCTACACCCCCTCCTTGGTCCTTTGCATTTAAGTATCACTCCCAAACAGCTAGCTGGTCATTTCAATCATATGCTCTGCTACAACCTCAGTGGAATGCACCACCCAAGGGGTGGAGGCCCCAATACAACAATGCTTCAGCTTTATTTCCTCCACCACCTTCCTAACCAAAACTATTACAAGCAACCCAAGATGCCCACCCAGCCAAATCTGAACCTAAACAACATACAGGCTCAACAAGTATACAATGGAGAGACATGATATTCATCTTATGCTATGGAAATCCAGGAGATTAACTTGAGATCTGGGAGAATTGAGGAAGAAAGAGAGGAAAGAATTCTTAAAGTGAATCCACCCTTTCTTGAGAGATTAACCCAACCACTCCATCCTACCCCAGAAGAGACTGAACTTCTGGGAAAATTAAAATATCTGTGTAAATATTCCACTTCTCCAAGCAATAAAAGATGTTCCTATTTACAATAAGTTGATTAAGGAGAAGTGCTTCAAGAATCAATGGAGGCGAAGAAAGGATGTCCCTACCATTAATGTCATTGGACAATTGTCTGACTTAATGCTCGGGCAGGTAATCTATTCGTATTTGGACCCTTGAAGCCCTGTAGTATATGTGCACATCAATGGAACCACTGTCACACACACTTTGATCGATCTTGGGGCTGCCATTAATGTGATGACCAAGGATACCATGCTCAAGCTCAACCTCCAAGATTCATTGAGGAAGACCACAACAGTTCTGCAACTTGCAGACCATTCCACAGTGACCCCTGAGGGGATTGTGGAGGATGTGATGGTCTCCATTGACTCTTGGGAGTATCCTGCAGATTTTCTAGTTCTCCAGCCTAAGGCTAAGCTTATTGGTTACCCTCTCATCCTTGGGAGACCCTGGTTGGCCACTGCCGATGCTTACATTAGCTGCAAAGATGGGAATATGACCATCAAGAATGGGCATATGTCCATCAGTTAGTCCTATACTCTCTTGCTCAGCCATCTCTATAGCATGATTTACTTTTATGGTTGGAGGAGGAGGAAGAAGATGAAGTTTATTCCGCCCAAATTTATACTTTAGAAACAACCATGGGAGGAGGACAACAGGATGAAGATGATTTGATTGAACACCTACTCCAAAGTCCAACTCCTAGTACATTTCCCTTAGAAGATGTAGTAAAGGAAACCTAGAAAAATCATCCAATTGACCTATGCTTGGTCGATTCTAACCCCCTCCATGTCAAAACCATAGAATTTGGCCTTGAGAGAACCTTGAAAATCAATCCATCTCTTTTTGCTCTCCAAGAAGAGAAGTTATGCAACATGCTAAAGGAACACCTAGATGCCTTTGCTTGGAGTTGCAAAGAAATGAAGGGATTACACCCCTCAGTGTGTACTCACCAGATATACATCAAAGGAGGTTGCAAGCCAGTCTGGCAGCCCCAAAGGAGGAGGAATATAGCTCTTAAAGATATAGTCAAAGAAGAACTGCAAAAATTGCTAGATGTAGGATTCATTTACCCTCTTTCCGACAGTGAGTGGGTCTCTCCTTTGGTGTTAGTTCCAAATACAAATGGTAAGTGAAGGATTTGTGTCGATTATAGGGAGTTGAAAAAAGCCACAAAGAAGGACCATTTCCCTCTAACCTTCATTGACCAAGTGCTAGATCAGCCTGGAAGACCAGGATAAAACCACCTTCACTTGTCCTTAAGGTACTTTTGCCTATAAGGTCCTTCCTTTTGGCCTATACAATGCTCCTGCCACTTTGTAGAGAGCAGGACTTCCTAAGTATTTTCACCGAGTTAGTCTATGATGTGGTGGAAATTTATATGGATGATTTTACACCTTATGGTTATGATTTTCAAGAGTCTCTGTCCAACCTAGGCAAAGTACTGCAAAAATGCATTGAAGTGAACTTGTCTCTTAGTCCTAACAAATGTGAATTATTGATGACTGCAGGGACCATGCTAGGTCATTCAATATATCAACAACGACTGCAGGTGGACCCAAACAAAATAGCTATCATCCAAAGGGTCCCACCTCGTCAAAAGAAGAGAGATGTCAGAAGTTCCCTAGCTTAAGCTAGATACTTCATAAGGTTCATAGAGGACTTCAGCAAGTTGGCCTCTCCTTTATTTGGTTTGTTGGCCAAGGAATCTGAGTTTATATGGTCAAAAAGTTGTCAAGAGGCCTTAGACACCCTAAAGAACAAGTTAACCACTGCACCGATTCTTCGAGGCCCAAATTGGGCCCTTCCTTTTCATATTCATGTTGATGCCTTACACAAAGCCATAGGAGCAACCCTAGGTCAGATATATTAAAAATTGCCTTATGTTATCTACTTTATCAATAAGAATCTCTCAAAGGCTTAACTAAATTTCACAGTGACCGAAAAGGAACTCCTCGTTGTTATGTATTCATTGAACAAATTTAGGCATTATATTATAGGATATCAAACATTTGTGCATATTGACCATGATGTAATCAAATATTTAATGAATAAACCAAATGTGAATGATCGGATTATAAGATTGTTACTTTTATTATAGCAGTTTGATCTAACTATTATTGATAAGCCGAGTAAGGAAAATGTTGTTGCATACTTTTTGTCCAGATTAATTTTTCCTACAAGCGAAGAAGGAATGGTTTATGACCAGTTACCGAATGATCACTTATTTTCTATTTCAGTTCTCCTCGATGGTTTGTTGATATAGAAAACTATTTGGTATCTGCATAGTTCCCACCGAACTTTTCCTCCAAAGAGAAAAGAAAGATAGTAAGGAAGAGTTCCCCTTTCACTTGGATTGGGGGAAATCTCTTAAAAGTTGGCCCAGATCAAATCTTGAGAAGGTGTGTCAGGGAAGAGGAAGTTTTTGACATTCTTCTGACCTGTAATGATGGGCCTTGTGGAGGTCACTTTGTAGCAAAGAGGACATCATTCAAAGTGTTACAAGGAGGCTATTATTGGCCCACTCTTCATTAGGATGTGAAAAGATATATTAGTCATTGCGAGCAGTGCCAAAGCATGGGAAGGCCTACTCCAAGAGATGAAATGCCTCTACAGGCTTAGGTAACTTTCGAGCCATTTGACAAGTGGGGCATGGACTTCATTGGACCTATTGACCCTCCTTCCAAACAAAAGTGGTACATCATTGTGTTCACTGACTATCTTACTAAGTGGGATGAAACCAAGTCAATTAAGGTAGCAATAGAAGAGGAGGTAGTTGAGTTCCTCAGGGAGAATGCATTTTACAAATTTGGGTACCCTAGATAGCTAGTCATAGACTAAGGAAACCAATTTACCTCCAACATGACTGAAGACTTGCTCAGGCAGCACAAGATCAAGCATAGAACCTCCAATCCCTATCATCCACAAGATAATGGACAAGTAGAGGTCACTAATAGAGCGTTGGAGGGCATCTTAACGAAAGTGGTAAGCAACAACAGGAAGGATTGGGAAGATAGACTAGTTGAGGCCACCTGGGCCTATAATACCACTTCAAAGACCACCACTAGATTCACACCCTATGAGCTGGTCTATGGGAAAAAGGCCTTGCTATCCATTGAATTTGAGTATAACACATTAAGGATCACAGCCCAACTAGATGTAGATCTCAACAGTGCACAAAAAGAGAGATTTCTCTAGTTGAATGGTTTGGATGAGTTCAAAATGCAGGTCCTCCTACATAAAGAGGTAATTCAACTTCAGAGGAAGAGATGACATGATAAGAACATCAAGGAAAAGCAATTTCAAGAACGTGATTGGGCTTTGTTATATTATTCTAGGTATAAAGACTTCAAGGGGAAGTTAAGGACAAGATGGCTAGGACCTTATGTTGTAGAAAGATGTCATGATAATGGCTCAGTATAGATCAGAACCATAGATGAAGAGGCCATTCCTTTACTTTTTAATGGACACTGACTAAAGATTTACAAGAGATCGTTGTTAAAACAAAAATTCATTGATAATATCAATAAAACAGTGATGGTAGTGGAGCAAGTTTCAGCTCCCACCTCATCAAATCACTCAGAGAAAAAAATACAAAAAGAGAATCGGGACTCAGGTGGAAACCTCCATGAGGCGCCTGAGTCCCACTATCGCGTTGAAAACCTCTTGGGGCGGCCCAATGGTTTCAATATATATATATATATATATATATATATATATATATATATATATATATATATATATATATATATATATATATATATATATATATATATATATATATATAATGAGAATAAAAAGATCCCTAGGTGAAAACCTCTCTTGAGGTGCCCAGGGAAAATAACTAGGGTGAAAAACTCTCGAAGGAAACCTAGTTGTTTTAAAAAAAAAAGAAAAAAAAAGAGAAATATCATGAAAATTTCTATTGTGCAAGTCAGCAAGAAGGACGATCAGAGAGAAAAGGAGGATCACCAAGAGACCTATTTCTCTCACATTCTATTTTTCCACTCATTTTCATTCATCACTCTACCATTTCTCTCATTGTTTCCACTCCTTTCCTTCAGTTTACAAGGGGACTGTGTTTTCTACAAGATCCCCTGTAAACCTACAGGATCCCTTGAAAAGCTACAGGATGATCCTGTAGGAACCACAGTGACCCAGAAATCCTATAGGAAGTGACCCTAAAATAAGAAATGACCTTCTATGTCAATAAAATAGCACCCATACATCATCATTCCATGACCATACCTATGTCCACCTTTAGCACCCCTGCATTCACCCTTACAAAAATATATCAGTTTCAAAAAAAAAAAAAACAATCTTCAAAAAAGAAGGAAACATAGAGTAAAAGGGAGCATCACCTGAGTATTTCTCCACACTCCTAGTATCCCTCTCCATCCATGTCACCATACTCAAACTCCCAGCAGAGGGTATGATTAAGAGTTCTAAGGGAGAAGCAGCTATAGGACATCCTGTAGGAAATCCTGTATCAGCATATCCCACAGAATAAAAATCATAAGAACATCAAGCTTCCAGCATGATGATCCAAGAGCAGAAGGGACTCCAAAGTAGCAGCAGCACCATCATCTTCAACACCAGCTACTTGCAACACAAAAAAAATCATCAAAGAACAACAGAAAAGGAAATAATAATAGCATGCAGCCAATAAACACAGCAAGCACCTCTGGTCTTCAACCACTGCAGCAAGGTATTAAGCACCACATGTAAGTATCTCGTTCACTCTCTCATGTGCATAATGTACTCAAAATATGTAAAGGTTACAAGTAAGTTGGTTTATAAGCGAAAGGTGGCCAGTTAACTTGGCCACCTTCAATCAGTCAACAAAGACAAAACAATTTGTCCTCTCACACGTGGCAGCAATCAACTCAAAAATAGAAAGGAGAAGGACAAAAGCAGTTAAGTTTATGAAAGCATGAAGTGGGAGTTGATTACGAGGAAGTGGGGAATGATGAGGTGGTAGTGGGGACCAATGGTCAAAAAATGGAAACCGTACCTTGGCTGCTAGCACACCACCTCAACCCAAATGACCATAAGAGGAAATAATCGTCGTCCCCATGCATTCATGCATTCACTTCCTCGAGGCTCGCTCTCACAAGTCACTCTCATACCCAGGAAACATACAGCAAGGAAGACACCATTGTTTTTCTGCACAAGAATTCCTACAGGATTGCACAGGAAATCCTACAGGATTGCACACAGGATTCCTACAGGATACACGGAGACAGTCTATAGGATAGGCCGAGAGGAGTTTCAGAGGGGAAAAATATATGGTTGACCACAGAAAAATTTATGAAGAGGTAGGCTCTGTAATTACATTCCTCTTTCCAAGTAAATTGAACAAAAAATCCTCTAGTTTGAGTGAATTTGGCAGTTGTACAAGAGAACTGTCCACACAGTCATCTCAGTTTTTTACTTCTGCATTTGAAAATTTTATCAACCATCTCATCTCCTCAAAACCTCACCAACCAAGATGAGAGGAGTGTTTAATAAGAGGGAGCCCACTAACACTGTGAGAACCAACAACACCCTCAAGTACTAGAAATCTTCACAAGGCATAATTGGATGGGGTGTTTCGAAAAATTAAGCGGGTATGATGATGAGGTGGCCCAAGATTTTACTCTCTCCCTCATTCCACTCACTAGATTCCATGCCACTGTTGTGGTAAGAGGCCTCTCCAAAGAAATCACCCCTGAACTCATCAGCACAGTTACCACACTTCCCCTAGGAGTACCATGGAGGAAGGAAAACAAAGGAGATAGCCAGGTTTCCAAAAGGAAGTTCTTTTAGAAGGTGAGGAACCCACTGAGGAAAAAAAGTAGTAAGGAGAGCAAGTCTGCCATATCTCTGAAATGAGGTAAACTACCAACTTATCAAATACATTTCATGTGAGGGTAATTATAGTGTGGTCTATGGCTACCATTTTAGGCTTCTTGAAGAATTGAGATTTGGAGCAGAAACACCTCCTCACCACAGGCTCAGCATACTATACTTCTTGCTGCAATCACTGATATACTCAAGCATCAAAGTGCAAGAGGGAAATTCCCAACAGTTAGCTCACCATGGAATAATTAGAATCCTTATAGAAGATGCCCACTAAAACCTCAAAATTCCTATACAATGGTCAATTTTCATAGACATGCAAGCAGAGGAAGACATCAAGGGTCTCAAATATGATGTTAGTCCTACTGTCAGTGAAGAGGAAGATAAAGAGATTGAATCAGAGGAAGAAGAAGCAGAGAAGGAATAAGAAGAAATAGAAGGAGATGAAGATGAGATGGAGGAAGAAGAAGATGAAATTGAAGAAAATGAGGAAGATGAAGAAGAAGAGGAGAAAGATAAGGAGGATGATGAAGAAACAAAGGAGGATGTTAAGGAGAGAACTGATAAAGATGATGACGATCTACAACAGGAAGAAGAAAGCAAAGACATAGGTGAAGAAAACAATGGGAAGGAGGGGGAAGAAGACAAGGAGGAGTCACCTAGTGTGTCTCCAGAACCCACTGAGAGAGAGGTGTCAACTTCCCTCACTGCTCTTAGCACCCCTATGAAGCAAAAGGGCAAAAGATAGAGGCAAACCCCCTTATATTTCAAGACAAGGAAAAGCACAAGAATAAGGCAGGGGAAACCCCAAACACCAACCAAAATTCCCATTTTGATTGAAGACTCACCTAAAGAAAGGAGAAAATTCCTGCCCCTAAGTCTCCTATTACCTATGTGAGAAGGCCTATGACTAGATCAACCTCCTCATAGGGAAAAACAATCCTATAGGATACACACAAGAATCTACAGGAAGCGGAAGCAGTCCTACAGGATACTCTGCTAAACCTACAGGAGACACAAAAATTGGAAAAGGAGGTAGGCCAATAGCAAGGAACTAAAGAAGAGGACCCAAAGTCAAAAGAACCTAGCCCCCAACCTAACCTTGACTCCTACTATGGGTTTATTGAAGGAGGTAGGGTCATACCTCAAAAATTTTATATTCCACTGTTCTTCGAGCTTGAGAAGGAGAGATCTAGAACTCACTGATGGATGCAGATCGCCAAATCCAAGGGGGTGGAATACATTGGGCACATGGAGGAGAAGCTCAAGGAGATGGGCAGAGAGCTAGGTAGCTTGAGAGACAGAGAGGCCATAATGGAAAATCAACTAGAAACAAAAAATGCATGGTTGAGAGGCCAACTGCAAGAAAGAGAGAATCAGTTGGCATGTATGGCCAATCTCTCCTTGGAAGCATTCTAGTGTAGGATGCTAGCAAAATATTATGCCCTATACCTTAAGGAACAGTGGCTGCAGTTCCAGATCAAGACCCTAGCATAGAGAGGCACCGTGCCATTTCAGGACTACAGGTAGTTCATTGATATTTTTGATTAGAGCACACTAGAAGATAGGGCCAAGATGTCTGAGTTTTATTTGCACAACATTTCCTTAACAGACATGAACGTATGGGACCCTAATGCCAAGATGAGAGATTTACAGTTGATGGCTTTGGCATCATGGATGAACCATGAGGAATCCAGGGCTACAAATATGAAGAAGATATTGGCAAGAGAGAAAATTGAACCTCTTATGACCAGAGCTGAAAAGTCAGATCCCATAGCCCTCATAAGTACCCATAATTTAATTGCCAATGATCCTCAAATTGCACCTAGATATCTTGCTGCCCAAGAGCAAGAAATTTCACATTTTGAGGACATGTTCAGGCTGTTAGGGGATGATAGCATACAAACTTTCCTGGGGAGATTGAACAGATTGTCATACAACTTAAAGATAAGAGAGTACCACTCTCCTCAAAGATGGAGAGAAGCACTAAACAGGACACCTGTGTATAAGCAATCTATGCAAAGGCTGAAAGTCAATTGGATTGGCTTGAAACTCAGTCCACCATTACTCTTGGGAATGCTAGAAGGAAGGAAGGAGAAGAAGAAAAGAGGCAGTGGGAGGAGGTAGAAAGGAAAGTAGACTTCTATGAATAAGAAGAGGAAACCACAACAAAGACATGGGATGTTAGGGAGGCCACTAGAGCTATGAAGGATATGGATATTGATTGAGTTGCTCAGAGGATGAGCAACACTTTTAGTATGGGGGTGATGATGAGCCTCATCATTGGGTAATTAAATGGGCCTTAATTAACCTCCTAGCTTATTCAAACCAACATTTCTCGCAACTTATTACGTGTTTTTGATTATATTTTGTTTATGAGATTAGTTAGAGTTCGATATGATGCCTAGTAGACTAATATTCATTGAATGCAGGATTGAAGGAGAAAATTAGGGAATTTTGGCAAATACTAAGGTTAAGAATTGAATGGGACAAGGGAGAGGGATTGTAGGAGGTAAATCCTCCTCATTTACTTCTCCCCCATTCAAATATTCCTCCATCCATCACACCAGCCCGGAGTGCAAGCAACCAAGCCATGAGGATTAGAAGGTAGCCGAGCAAATGAGAGATAAGGAGCTAGTTTATCTCGAGTTCGGGAGACAAGCCTCACTAATTTTAAGGAAGTCGTTGGGGACTTCAGTTGTATAAGTAGAGAGGCCTAGAGCCTCATTAGGATTCAATTTTTGTTTGTAAAACTCTAAGCTATTTTCGAGCCCCATACTTGTGAAAGTTTTATTGATGTAATTTCCTGTTTTGGTAATAAGAATGAGTTTTTCTGAGCCAGCACTGAGTTAACTCAGAGGGTTGAAGATATTGGGTTAGGTCCCAACCCTAACAGCCAAGGCTCCTCTTTCTTGTATATGTATGTTTAGATTAGTCTCATATCTTCATTGTTAATTTGCTTTTAGATGTGTTTTCATTACAAGTAGTGTACATTGGATTGGTTGTTTATTAGCTTGCTTCCATTTGTGCCTTACTTCAGTAGCAGGTTAGTAGAGATAAAAGGAGTACCAAAAGGTTTTCAGTGGGTGTCTTGGCCTCATTTCCTCCCTTTGGGATCATGATTTGACGAAGGGACCTTTGTGCAACCCCAAAAACAAAGATTCCTATTTCTTGCATAAGCTTTAGAGTTTACTATATTTAAGTTAGCATTTGATCAGTTTTTAAAAGTAGGATTTCATTGGAATCTCTTCTATCTTCACTCTTTCAGTAGATCTCATCCATGCTTTCATTCCCTTCAACAACTTTCCTCATGCATCATGTAGGCAGTTAGTTCATTAATTTTGCTTTTCTAGCTTATGAGAATGCTTCTTGTTTACATATCTTTTTGGGAATTATACATGTTTTATGCAGAGCAGGTGCTTCAAGAGGAGACACAGACTTCATAGCTACCAACCATCTTCCACTCCATCCACCATAGTCAGTCCTTGTTTTCACCATTGCCTTCATTAGTTTTGGTCATTTTTCATAGAAATTCTTCAAAACACATTGAGCAAATCCAACCATCCTATATCTTTGCTATTGACTTCTGAGTGATCCTATACCTTTCCTCACTTAATTCCACCCATCTACCACCTTCCCTAAGCCTTCCATCACCTCCAACACCTTCCATTTTTCTCTCGACTATATCCTGTAGGTTTACAGGGAATCCTGTAGGTTTCTAGTACATCCTGTAGGTTTTCCTGAAATGGCCTGTTTTGAGGCAGAATTGAGGGAAAACCTATAGTAAGCCACCAAAAGCCTCCCAAGGGTATCCCACACCATCCAGACATCTCCTAACCCTTCCAGCCATCCTACAACATCCTTAATTCACCTGCCACATCACCAAAATAAATTAGTTTGCATACTTGATTTTGCATGAAAAGACAAAAACAAATTTATTTCAGTCCCTTTACTTGCACATTAGTGACATTTGATGGTTCTTAATTCCATGCTTAGATAGTAGCATTTGGTTCATGTTAATTTAGCATTATTGCAAACCATAGTTTCTTGGCAGTTAATTAGGAAATGGTGTGATTTAGCATTGAATTTTGGTATTTTCCATTATTGCAGTAGAGTATCTCTCCCTTAGAGAAGATTTCCCTTTCTTCCATCAAGAAACCAAGCTTCTTTTAACTCCATAGAAGTCTGGATTGAAAACCTTAGTGGTCTCTTGCTAGCTGAATCATGACAAAAGGCAGAACCATCGCTTTTACTTGTGTATATAGCATTGTCACCTCCAAGTTTGTATGAAACCCGGGTTGAAAAAGTAAAGTTGGTAGCCCAAGAGTTACAACATTCTTGCTGCAATACTGGTGCTCATCAGTTCCATCCATACATACACCATTTACGGACACTATCCCCAATAGTAGAACATTACAGTCAAGAACATCTTCTCCTCCAAAGAAGTATACTTTCTGTATGTTTTGGGGAAGCCAAGGATCATCGCAATACTCCCATGCATTTTCTAAGTGTAAGCCTAGCCAAAATCTTCGCTCCCCTCCCTCCCTCCATATTTTGTTGTGTTATGTTCATCCATTCCAGATTCCACATGTGATGTTTACGAGGCTCAAGTTTTGGATGGAGTTGTTTTGAACAACCAACCTGTGATATCCTTTTTTATGAGTATGTGTGGGAGTCTAAAAAAGAATCTGTGGTGAAGGATGACCTCCTCTCGCCCGCACCTCGTCCGCTTTATCTTGACATATTCCATAATTATTCCATTTTTGTTCCATCTTGTGAAAATTCATCTCTAAACTTTTCCATTGTCAATCATTCACAGAACACGTGGGATTTCAGTATTTTATTTGATTGCAGAGAAGACAAATATTTATTCCCAAATCCACCCAATCTCTCATATTTCATTTCTGAAAACATAGAAGGTGAAAATTATTTTTTTCATCAACCCTTCTCTATGATTCATCAGATCGTGAGGATGCCCTTATTCATATTGAATTTTCTGATCGTGGTTGTCATGATCCTTTCACTCTTTCATCTGATCATGATTCTGATTCACCTCTTGTTGATCTTTCAAAGCGACCAATCTTTGATCATCCATCTTCTGACGAAGTGGAAACTTCTCAAGCTATCAAGGCACTTCAACCTGAGCTGATGGTTATGTTAGGTTCTCGTGTTATGAAACCAGCTCAAGAAAAGATAGAAAAGATAGATCAACGCTTTAGAATTCAGCCTCTTCGAGGGGGCAACCTCCTTTACATTACATAAATGAACAATTCTTGGATGATACAAATGAAAAGACCTCCTTTCTATATATAGGAGTCTAAGGGGTCATAACATAATCAGAGCCGACATAACAATAATACTGTAAGGGCACAATAATAACAATAGTGGGCTTCTATGGAGCACAATAGTAGAAATATGGGCACTACTTGGGTACATCAATATAATAAGTGGGTTTTGCTAATAACAATAAGGGGTTACACTAGTAGTATAGGGGCCTAACATGCCCCTCTCCTTCAAAAAGCATTGTCCTCAACGCTTGAGTAGTTCTTGATGCTTCTGTATAAAATTCTTGTCCTCCCATGTGGAATCTTCAGCAGGTAAGTTCTTCCCCTTGATGAGATACTCTGAAATTGATCGATTTCGTAGCTGTCGGGTTCTTGTTTCTATGACTGCTCCAGGTTCCAATATGATTTTTCGTTCCTCTTCAATTTCTGGCAATAGTGTTTGAATTGGGATCTTTTGCAACTTTTGAATAAGTGGCCATACTTCTTCGTCCTTCTTCCATTCATCCCTTGCTTTTTTTATCCAATCTGGTTGGATAATAGAAATATCACAAAACAATGCTTCCACATCCTCATCCTTGAAGAGTCTTCCCATTCAGTAAGGTTGCCATTTTTTAAGTGCATGTAGTATTGCCAACATTTCCTTCCCATAAATAGCTTTCTTGAGATGTAGCGGTAAAAATAACCAATCACCTACATCAAAACATTTTTCACTACGATGTTGATCTACCGAAGTGGCGTTATCCTTTAAAAGTTGGAGAACTTGTTGTTGATGCTCGATGTGATGTTCCACTGCCTGAACCTTAGAATTTTCTCTTAAATATGATGTGATGGATGGTGGTTGATACCCATAAAGTGCCATAAATGGGGTCATTTTTGTTGTTGTATGGAAGGAAGTGTTATACCACCATTTAGCCAGAGGAAACCATTTGACCCATTGTGTCTGTTTATCAGATACAAAGCAACGAAGATATCCTTCCAAACATGTGTTTACTATCTTAGTTTGCCCATCAGATTGAGGATGATAAGATGAGCTATGAGCTAACTGAGTACCAAGACAAGAAAATAATTTTGTCCAAAAATTTCCAGTGAAAATGGGATCTCTGTCACTCACAATAATCTTTGGGTTTCCATGTAGCTTTTGAACTGTTTCCATAAATGCAGTAGAAACTGTACTGGATTTAAATGGATGTGATAATGCACAAAAGTGTGCATACTTGGTAAGTCTGTCAACTACCACCATGATGACACTCTTTCCCTCAAACTTGGGTAAACCTGTGATAAAATCCATTGAAACCTCCTCCCAACGTTGGCTTGGAATGGATAAAGGTTGTAATAGACCTGGTGTCTTAATTGTTTCAACTTTATTTTGCTGGCAAACCAAACATTCTGCCACAAACTTTTGAATATTTGATTTAAGGCCATCCCAACAAAATTCCTTCTTAACCCTGTGGTAAGTTTTTAAAAATCCTGAGTGCCCTCCTAAGGGAGAAGTGTGCAATTCCATAAGAATCTTTTCAAGGATAATTTTAGGGGCGAATGTTCGCCCTTTGGCGAAATTAAGGGGTTTTAAATTTTTAGTGGGCGAATATTTTGTATCATAGTACATTTTTACAAATCACCTCAAATAGCCCACTTTATTTTAAGGGAGAGGGTAAAAAATGTAAATTTAGCCCTCGAAATTAGGACTTACAACCTTCCGTTCGCCCATTTTCAAGAATAGGTTTTATTTAAGTGAATCCATTCGCCCATTTTCAAGAATAGGTTTTATTTAAGTGAATCCATTCGCCCATTTTCAAGAATAGGTTTTATTTAAGTGAATCCTATGGGCCAAATACCATATTTAGAAAAGAGGTATGGTAAATTAATAAAAATATAAATAAATGAGAGGTATGGTAAATAAATAAAACATTTTTTATATTTACTCCATAAGTCACCTTATATACATGTAAGGGTGTAAACAAATAAAAATATAAGTAAAATGGAGGTATGGTAAATAAATAAAAATATAAATAAACTAGACGTATCGTAAATAAATAAAACCTCTTTTTATATTTAGTCCATAATCCTCGTTCTATTTATCAAGGCTCAAGAAAGAGGTTTTATTTAAGTGAATCCTAAGGGCCAAATACCATATTTGTAAAAGAGGTATGGTAAATTAATAAAAATATAAATAAACGAGAGGTATGGTAAACAAATAAAATATTTTTTTATATTTACTCCATAAGTCACTTTATTTTTACGAACACTCAAAAAATGGGTTATATTTAGGTGAAACCTATGGCCAAAATACTATGGGACAAATACCATGGACTAGATTGTTATTAATACCATGGAAAAAACCATTATTATCCCTAATATTAGAATTAATAAAAATAAAAATGGCACATGGTATTGACCCATGGTATTCACCAAAATGGCACATGGTATTGACCCATGGTATTCACCTGGAATGTAGCCTATTTAAATGGGGGAATTAAACTAGCATGTAGCATATGCTAAGATTCACTAGGACTTTACAAAGTTTTATTATTTAGTGAAAGACTCGCCAAGATCTTACAAGATTTTATAATAGAGTAAAATGTTCGCCATGCCTGGTGAGAGATTCGCCAAAAAATTATATATACATATTATATTATTGATAAAATCGCCTTCCATTTTTCCTATATACCATGGAGATTCGCCCATTTATTATATTTATAAATTTAGGGGGGGCTCTTAAAATTTTCCCTGAATCTTTTGTTTTAGCTGGGAATTCTTACAGAGGTATAAGTGATCTTTGTACCGTAACGAATCATTTTTCCAGCTAAATGTATCAGAAGCACTGGAATCTTGTTGTAGCTCTGATACCAAATGTTATGAAACCAGCTCAAGAAAAGATAGAAAAGATAGATCAACGCCTTAGAATTCAGCCTCTTCGAGGGGGAAACCTCCTTTACATTACATAAATGAACAATTCTTCTTGATATGTCCTTCTATCTCTAGAGGTTGAGGAGTGGTAATTTCTTCCAATCCTTTACAAGATATGGTCGGATTCATTTCTTGATGCTCGATGTGATCTTTCACTTCTTGAACATTTTTCTTCTTGATATGCCCTTCTATCTTGATAGTTTGAGGAGTGGTAATTTCAAACAATGAATTACAAGATATGGTTGGATTCATTTCTTCTTTCTCGATGTGATCTTTCACTTCTTGCACCTTTTTCTTCTTGATATGTCCTTCTATCTTGAGAGTTTGAGGAGTGGTAATTCTTGCCAATGCTTTACAAGATATGGTCTGATTCGTTTCTTCTTTCTCTCGGGTGGGGTCCTGGCGTATATCTTCTTCTTTTGATGTTTCTTGATCCCTTTCTTCCTCCTCTTCATATTCTATGTAAAATAATTTCTTCTCAGCACACTTATGACCTTTAGTGCATTTTCTATCACAATTGTGACAAAGCCCTTTTTCTCTTTTTTCTTCCAATTTTTGTGGTGTAACCCTTGTAGGTTGTGGAAGGCTAGAAGAAACAACACTTCCATCTTTATAGTTGTGAGGGGTACGCTTCCTGGTTTCCATAATTTTGCTTTCCACTATGTCACAAAGCCCTTTTACTCTTTCCAATTGTTGTGGTGTTGCTCTAAAGAAGGTGTTGCTCTTTGTATCCTCATAATGTGCTATCATTTCCTCCATGAAAATTGACCACATAACAAGTTGTTTACGAGAACAAAGCCCTTTGTACCATAAAAATTACTCTAGTTCTAAATATAAAGATGCAATACCTAACTTTTGTAACAGTTGTACACCATGTAGATCAAAATATTGCTCCATCTGAAGTATCCAATTTACCGAATCCTTGCCATCAAACTTCCTCATCTTGCTTTTTCTTGATTTTAGGAGCTCGACCTTGAAACGACTGTAACTCTGTACTTTTTGATCTTTAAGTTCTGAAATTGCAACTTGTAGCAGCCTTCTGTGTCCTCTATCCAATGCCACTAGTCTGATCCAAATGGGATTCTCCAAGAAAGAGTTATGCACAATCTCCCGCAGTGACATGATTGTAGACTAGTTCAATAGAGTGAACTTGTATGAAGTGCCATGTGTCACTGTTTCAAGCTTTGACTTTGAAAAATATATAAAAGCAAACTACAGTCCGTCCTCTTTCTGTAGCTTCTTGCGAAATTTCAATCTGATGCTCAGAAAGAAAGTTATGACGATTTTCCCCAGGTCACCTGTTTGGAATGTAATTCAGGAGTATGCAAAAGACCAACTTCCTCAGATCATATCTCCGCAAATATCACGCAAAAAGATCTGAAATTCGGACCCAAAGTTCAGCGTGATTTCTTCTCAAATAGGTTTTTTTTGTGACTTCTGAAACGTCACAGAAAAAACGTTATAGCGAAAATGCCACGATGACCTATTTGTAGCAGCGAAACCCTAGAATCTAAAGCTTTGATACCAAATGTTATGAAACCAGCTCAAGGAAAGATAGAAAAGATAGATCAACGCCTTAGAATTCAGCCTCTTCGAGGGGGCAACCTCCTTTACATTACATAAATGAACAATTCTTGGATGATACAAATGAAAAGACCTCCTTTCTATATATAGGAGTCTAAGGGGTCATAACATAATCAGAGCCGACATAACAATAATAATGTAAGGGCACAATAATAACAATCGTGGGCTTCTATGGGGCACAATAGTAGCAATATGGGCACTGCATGGGTACATCAATATAATAAGTGGGTTTTACTAATAACAATAAGGGGTTACACTAGTAGTATAGGGGCCTAACACCTTGAGGTTAGTTCCACTTCCGATCAGAAATATGTTAAATCTTCCTAATCTCATCATTCTGTTGTTCACACTAAAAATCAATCCATTTCATAGTTTTCACATCATCCACTAGAATCACATGATCTGATTACTCATGCATTGGATGAGTCATACGTAGCAAGCACTTTCGCGAAATAGAAATTTTCATCTCTCATCATGATTTCTCATTTTCCATGTTCGAAGGTGTGTACATGCTTTTCTTCCATAGGCAATGTGACAACGCACCATGATACATCCATTGAGTGCCTTTCATGTGCTTTCAACTTTCTCATTTTATGTGGATGCATTCAATCTTTGAACGACTTAGTTTCCATTGTTTTATCTTTCTTATCTGTTGTTTTTCTTGAATATATTACTTGTCAATCATGTTGTTGCCTACATGGGCTAACCAATGCACTGATTTCTGCATTGGAAATATCACTTCACGTGAGTAGGCCCATGATTTGGTTAGATTAGGAGTAGAAGTAGTGTTTGATTTCTTGGTTTGCTTACCTTGTTTTGCTTTGTCTTGCTTCTTTCCTTTTCTTGTTTTCTTGTGCATCCGTAGGTTACTTTCCACATGAAAGGCAGAGTAACGAAGTATTTCATTTAGTTTTATTTCTATAATTAGTTATACATCAATTGCAAATTGCACTTTCAGTTTCAATTCATGATTTGGAAATAATAGTAAAATAAGAATAGAAACTTTGTTTTCATTTCTTTCTTAGCTCTGTTTTCATTTTTAGATTTTGAGCAGTGTTTGAGAAAGCTAGATTTAGTTTTAATAATTTACATTGTAAATCATTAGGAATTAAAAGACAGAAACCCCCAAAAGAACATAAAACATAAAAACAACGAAGTAAGAAGGGTTAGCTAGCACAAACAGTGCACTACACTTCATTAGTTTATGATACCTAGATTGATAATTTATGTAGAGCAATTTAGGAGACTAAATTGACCATACATTTTGGCACCGTTCCCGAGGAAGTGTAACTAGGTCGCCTTATCTCTTACATTAAAAAAAATGACATGCATAGAGAAAGAGACTCTAGGGGTAGATTTATAGCTAGGGGTAGAAGTTCAACTCCTACAACACCACCCACTCCATTAAGAACAAGGAAAGATACACCTCCATCCCAAACTCATACTCCTAGTCATAGAACTCCTGAAATTCCAGGGGCAGAAATGAAATCAAAATAGTCTCCTACTTCATCTACCAAGTTAGTCCTAGAGGAGAAAAATCTTGAATCTCCAACAGAAAGAATAGCCTTTTTCACCTCCACAGGAGAGCACATTTTAGTTGAAGAAATAGGAATACCTGGTGAGGAAGAAGATGTAGAAGCTCTCCCCCATATCCCATTAATAGAAGAACCAGAGGAGGAGAAAGTAACTTGGCAGGTTGAACCCTATACTGACTCTCAAGAAACTATAATGGTAGAAGAAGAACAGGATGGATAACTCTCACTGTTTGGAGGAGGGGGTAGAGGAAGTGGTAGAGGAAATACTGGAGGAGGTAGAGGAAATAATGGAGGAGGCAGAGGAAATAGGGAAATAGATAATTCTTTTGGATTCCCTATAGTGGATGAAGAAACAAATGCCATAATGAAAAATATCTCACCTTTTGTCCTCCCAAACTTCCATGGGTTAAAAAGTGAGGATCCTAAAACATTTTTATTTGAGTTTGAAGTCTTGTGCAGAACCTATGATTATCTAGAAGACTCTCAAAAACTTAAGTTGTTCCCTTAACCACTGAAAGGAGCTGCTTTGAAGTGGTTCATGGGGTTAGTCACTCAGTCCATTAGAACATGGAATGACATGAAGAAAGTATATTTGGATTGATATTTGGATTATTGCTTGCCTACCAATCACAAAGATGAAGTGTTCAAAATTATGCAAATAGAGGATGAAAACTTAGAGGATTTGATTGAGAGATTCAACTATAATTTGAAGAGAGAAAAGATGGACAATTTAGATGAAGATACCTTAAAATCTATTTTACTAAAAACCATTAGGGATGAATGGATAGATATCCTTAACATGATGGGGAAGGGAGATATCTCTCAACTTCCATAAAATGATATAGGAGAATTATGTGTTCATCTCTCAAGAGGGAAATCTAAAACTGGGAAAGGTCCAAGAGATCCTCCTCTTGTTAGAGTAAACAAATCTGCAACTGGATCTGTAAGTAGGGCAGAAATTGGTAATAAGCTTGATGAATTTAAAACTGACATTCTAGGGAGTCTTAGTGAGCAATTAGACACTCTTAAATTACAAAACAAGCAGAAAACCGAGGCTGATGCTTTAGCCATTTTTTGTCCAAAATGCAGAAAAAAACATGCTCTAAGAGAATGTCCTTTGTATGCTAAAGTTGTAGAAACTTGTATGATTTGCTCAGAAATCCATGAAACCAAGGGTTTTCCTTCAATTCTAGGTCTTAAGGTTGTCTTTAAAGAGGAAACAGTCCCAAATTCTATAGAACCTCTTTATTTTGTTGCTAGAAAACCTTGGCAGGGGCCACAAAATCACGGATTTAATAATCAAATGTATCTTCAGCCCCCACCAAATTGGAATTCTTGGTAGAAACCTTGGCCTCAACCTCAATCTCAATCTCAAACTTGGCCTCAATCTCAATCTCAATCTCAATCTCAACTGTGGGCACAAGGAGTACAAAATCCTTATGGGATATTTTCTCAATATTACCAATATCCTCCATCATATCAGAATTATCCTCCCCCACAAATTCCACAACAAAATCAGCAGCCACAACTTCAAAATCAACACCCTAATTTTTCATTACCATTTCCACAAAAAATCCACAACAAAACCAAAGTCCTCAACTCTTATTTCCATTTCAGCAGAAACCAAATCATCGACCTGCCCAACCATTACCAAACCCCAACAATAAAAATCCTTAGAATACTTACATGGTGGAAGGACAACAATTTCCAACTTATATGATCAATCCTGTAGATTTTAATGATGTTCAATTGAGATCTGGTAGGATATTGGGAAAGGAAAGACATTCTGTAGTTATTCAAGAACAAGATAATTCTGATGAAGATTATCTAAAGGTCAATAAAAGTTTTGAGGGAACATCTCTCCAAAACCAAAATACTGAAAATAAAAAACAGAAAGAACCAGTTAACTCAACTCCTATCATTGAGCAGCCAGTATCTACTTCTACACGTCCTCTTCCTGAAAGACTACAAGTTGATAGAGGAGTAGAAAAGCAAATCATGTTGCCCAATTATGATTTTCCAAATGAATTGAAGAATGTCTATATCAAAATTCCTTGTTACAAGCCATTATGGAGATTCCAATTCTAGCTAAAACAATAAAGGAGTTGAGCATAAAGAAACCAAGAATAAAAGCAAAAGAAACAAAAATAATTCACCTGGTAGGAAAAATAGCAGACATAATGATGGGAAAAATTGCCATACAAAAATATGTGGATCCAAGAAGTCCAATTGTGAAAACACACATCAATGGAGTTGAAATTCCAAATACATTGATCGATTTAGGGGCAACAATAAACATCATGAGCAAACAAACTATGGAGCAGCTCAAGCTTCCTAATCTTCTTTACACACCTACCTTACTGCAACTAGCAGATAGATCAGTAATCAAACCAGATGGAGTGTTAGAAGATATTTTAGTATCCTTAGACCCTTGGGAATATCCTATTGATTTCATGATCTTAACTCCCAAGAAAAATCTAGGAGGACATCCACTCATATTAGGAAGACCTTGGCTGGCTACAGCTAATGCTTCTATTAGTTGTAGATCTGGTGACATGTATATTTCTGATGGTAATTCAACAAAAAAATTTACTCTATATCCTCCAGCAAAAGAAATCATAGAAACAGATGACAAAGAATGGATTGATGATGAAGATGATATTCAACCTCTCTTTACTATTTCAGATATTAGTGAAGATCGTCAAATTTTAAATACATTGGAAAATTTTTAATCATCTTCAGAATATGACCATGAGAAATTTCAAGAAAAATCTAATGTTGAATATTTTTCATCTAGGCAAATGTCTCTCTATTCTATGGAAGAGTTTGGTAGCTCTACAATTGAAATTTCTCTAGGTAGGACATTGAACATAAACAAAAACTTGGAGAAAATACAACAAGAAGAGTTAATCAAAACATTACAAAAACATTATGCTGCATATGCATGGGAATACACCAACATGAAAGGCATTAATCCTAAGACTTGTATCCATCACATCTACATTGAGGAAAATTGTAGACCTATCAGACAACCTCAGAGAAGGATGAATCCAAATCTTAGAGAGATTTTGAAAGAAGAGCTCCAAAAATTACTAAATGTAAACTTCATTTACCTAATTTGAGATAGCCAATGGGTTTCTCCATTGGTAATTGTGCCTAAAAATAATGGTAAATGGAGGGTGTGCATTGATTATCGAGAACTGAATAAAGCTACCTTTAGAGATCATTTTCCTTTTCCTTTTATAGATCAAGTGTTAGATACATTAACAGGTAATAAGTATTTCTCATTCTTGGATGGTTTTAGTGGTTATAATCAAATTCAGGTAGCACCTGAAGATCAGGCTTGTCCATTGGGAACATATGCCTACCGAGTACTTCCTTTTGAGTTATGTAATGCACCTGCAACATTCCAAAGAGAAGTACTAGGATTTTTTTCTGATCTAATACATGATTGTGTAGAGGTATATATGGATGATTTTACAGTCTATGGGAATACATTTGAAGAAGCTTTGGAAAATTTGGAAAAAGTTCTTAAAAGATGTAAAGAAGCAAACCTTTCACTAAGCCATGAAAAATGTTTTATGATGTTTACAGAAGGTATTGTTTTAGGACATCACATTTCAGGAGATGGGATTAAAGTTGACAAATCTAAAGTTGAAGTCATCTCTAAATTATCAATTCCAAATTGCCAAAAGGATGTTAGAAGTTTTCTAGGATTTACAAGATACTATAGAAGGTTTATAGAAAATTTCACTAAAATAGCATCCCCACTCTTCAAATTTCTTACCAAAGATTGTGAATTTAATTGGAATTCTGATTGCCAGTTGGCATTTGAAACCTTAAAAACAAAAATTTCTGAAGCACCCATTTTAAGAGGTCCAAATTGGAAACTCCCTTTCCATATTTCAACAGATGCTTCAGATACAGCTCTGGGAGCTGTATTGGGACAAAAAGATTTGATTCCTTATGCCATATACTATACAAGTAATAATTTGACTCCCACCGAGTTAAATTATACTGTGATTGAAAAGGAAATTTAAGTTGTTGTTCATGCAATTAACAAGTTCAGACACTATATAACAGGCTACGAAACCTTTGTTCATATAAATCACTCTGCAATTAGATATTTAATGAATAAGCCTATTACTAATGGCAGAGTTACAAGATGGCTTTTACTTTTGTAAGAATTCAACATTACTGTGCTAGATAGACCTGGAAAACAAAACACAGTTGTTGATTTTTAGTCCAAGATTCAGAATATCAAAGAAGATTCTCCGGTTGAAGATAAGTTTCCTAATGAATATCTTTTCGCAGTAACTACTCAAACTCCTTCGTTTGTAGATATTTCTAACTATTTAGTCACATGAAAGTTACCTTCACATTTGTTTCCTAGAGAGAAAAGAAAAATTATTCAAGTAAGTGCAAGATATTCATGGATCACTAACGAATTGTATAAAGTAGGCCTAGATCTTATGATTAGAAGATGTGTCAGGGAAGATGAAATGCCCGAGATTCTTAAGGCATGTCATGACGAGCCATGTGGTGGACACTTTGCTGACAAGGGGACAAACCTATAAAATCCTTTCTTCAGGATATTATTGGCCATCCATCTTCAAAGATGCTAAAGAATATGTTAGGAGATGTGAAAGCTGCCAAAGGGTAGGGAAACCTGCTCCCTCAAATGAAATGCCATTACAAATTCAAGTATTCATTGAACCTTTTGAAAAGTGGGCCTTAGATTTTGTTGGGCCAATTAATCCTCCATCTAAGCAGAAGAAGTATATATTGGCATGCACTGATTATGTCACTTAATGGGTAGAGGCCAAAGAATTACCTTTTGCTAACGAAAAATCTGTAGTTAATTTTCTTTTTTAAGACATCTTTACTTGTTTTGGTGTTCCAAGAGAAATTGTGACAGATTAGGGATCTCGATTTACATCTAACATGGTGGAAGGGCTTGTGGAAGAATACAAGATCAAACATAGGAAATCTACTCCTTATCATCCTCAAGCAAATGGTCAAGTGGAATATAAAAATAAAGTGATTGAAGTAATCCTCACCAAGACTGTGCATCTACATAGAAGAGATTGGGCGGAAAGGCTTCCTGAAGCCTTATGGCCCTATAGAACTACATGGAGGAACACAACGGGACATACACCCTATGAACTTGTTTATGGGAAACAAGTCCTGTTCCCTATAGAGTTCCAAATCAAAAATTTCAAGATGGTAGTCCAACTGGGACTAGATTTATTAGAGGCACAAAAGCATAGGCTGGAGCAATTAAATGAACTTGATGAAATCAGGTAAGAGGCAGTTCAAAGGACTAGTATAGTCCAACAACAAAGGGTTAAATGGCATGACAAATATATCAAGGACAAGAGGTTTCAAGTGTGAGATTGGGTGCTATAGTTTGATTCAAAATTTAAAGATTTTCAAGGGAAGTTTCAAACTAATTGGCTTGGGTCATATGAGATTGAAAAATTCTTTAGTAATGAAGTAGTGAGGACAAGAACAATAGATGAAAGTAAAACTCCTCTTCTTGTGAACGGTCATAGATTAAAGATATATCATAAGCCAATTTCAAAAGAGGAGTTCATTAAGATTTTCCAAGACAATTCTGAAATGAATCTAGTGAAGAAGAATTCTTCTTCTCCACTAACTTAGTCTTAATTTTTCCTAAAAAAAAATAAAAAAATATTGTATAAGGTTGAAAACCAATCGTTGATTGGCATACTTATGCAAAAAATACAGGGTGAAAATCAGAGGTTTCTAACACCCTATATTTTCCATTTTATTTCTGTAAAAAGTAGTGACAAAAAGCTACAGTCACTCTGTAGTTTAGACTCTGCAAATTCATCATCTCATCTCACTACACTCAGTTTTATTTTTGTAGTTTCACTTCATCTCATTGTCATATTTCATCAATAAATTTTTCAATTTTTCCTTTTATAGCTTTCATTCCATTTTCATTTCATTTATCATCTTGTCTTACATCTCATTTCATTTCACTCACATAGCCACTTCCATTTCATTCATGATCCATAAGCCATATTTTCTTTTTCACGTTCTGCAACTGATTCTGTTCTGCAGCTAATCTGATTCTTCAACTGCAATTTGTTTATCAGTTCAGGCACAAGTGTACAACTCATAATAAAATCATGTATGTAGGGAATTCAAAAAAATCATTTTTTTAAGACCAACCATGCTCAAGGTACTTGTGGATCAACATCAAAAAAATTAGCAAGCGAAAGGTAAAGGTTCCAAAGGTAAATGCAAAGATTTATTTCAAAAAGCAATTTGAAAACATAAGTTTGTATAGTATGTATAATCACATGTCTCCTTAAACAACCATCATTTGATTTGACCGCCACTATATCTCCACCATATCTTCCATCTTTAATGACAAATGGTCTCAATGATTCTTTCATAACAAATCTCTGCTTCAAACTCCAGAACATGTACTAAAACAGTCCTCCACAACTCCACCTATTAACGGTCAAGATGATGATGTGACGTACCTATCTATGACTCTCTAAACTCTTACTGTCTATTTATTAAATGAAAACCCTTAAGTTTATCTCTCCTATAACATTCAATCATTTCATATACACAGTCTTTCCATTTTCTATATACACAGTCATTCCATTTTTCATATACACACAGTCTTTACATTTTCTATATACACAGTCATTCCATTTTTCATATACACATAGTCTTTCCATTTTCATATATAGGCAGTCATTCCATTTCCATACACACACCATTTCTTAAATAGCACGTGTTTTATAGACAGTAAGAGTAATTTTGAAGGTTAACCAAAAATAGGGGATATGGGGCTTATTGTCAGGACAGAGCCAGTAGGGGTAAAGTATATGGAGGGGTATCCACAGCTTAAAGGGATGCTATAGAAGGCCGGATGGTTAAATTTTATTTAGAAATTTGACGGCTACCACAAGGAAATTACCAAATCTTTTGCAAGGTCATTTGATGGCACAGAAGTGGAGATAGGAGATATTAAATTTGCAGTCACAGAATCCTTAATAGCAGAAGCAACAGAGCTACCGAGACAAGGAGAACGATGGTTTAAAAACAAGGAATTTCATGGTGAATCTTGGAAAGTGATCCTTAGAAACCCAGGTATGGATGTTACAGTATTTAGGAAGGGAATTCCTATTTCAACACTCAAGAACAAATGGGGTAATATGATGTTGATATTGTAAAAATTGATTACATGTGAAGGAAGATTTGGGTTTATGTATGTTTACCATATACGCTTATTAATGAATTTCTTAGAAAATGGAACCATCAACCTTCCCTTCTTCCTTCTAAAAAGTCTAGGAAGGATGGCTAAAAATGTCCAAAAGAAAATTGAATCCATAGAAACAACTATGTATCATAATGGATTAGTGAAAATACTAGTTGAATTCCATTTGAAAAGTATAGGGGATAGCTGAGAAGATTTCTTGGTAAGAAGTTTTTTCTAGGATGCTCTAGAGTCACCTAAGGAGAGTCATGTTAAGAAAAGTAGGAGGAGAAAGATCAGCATTAACATTCAAAACAAATCTAGAACCTCCTCACAAAAGAATGATGCAGAGACAGCTTCTAAACCAGAGGTTAGAAATCAAACTAAACAGAAAGGAAAACTGAAAGAAAGAGCTGAAGAAATCAATGAAGACATTCCTGAACCTTCATCACCACAAGAAGATGAACAATTACTCTCCGAAAGACTGACCAATATTAGGGAACAAATCAAGAAAAAGAAGGAGATAAGGAAGAGGAAGAAGGACACAAGAGAAGAAACCATAAGCTTCCAAAACCTGAGAAGGAGCTCTAGACTTCGAGGTAAGGTGAGGAAGGTAACATCAAAAGGAGCCCAGTTCATAAACTTAGAGGAAGAAACCCCAGTTCAATGTCCTGATAGTATTCCACCTGAACACTGTCCACAAAACTCTCCTCCACATAATTTTGAAGGCAGCCCAAGCAGAGCTTCTCCTGGCATAGATCCAATACAGCAGCAAATTTATGATTACATAGAATCACTGGAAAATAAAAGTGCCTCAATGGATCCAGGATCCTCAGCCAATCCAGAACAACCTTTTAATCCATGAGAACCTCTGACCGACTCTCTCAAACAGGAAATCTATGAGTTAGAGATATTGAACAGGCATATCAAGAAAGAAAATGAAACCCTGAAGGAACAAAGAAAACTGGATAAATCCATTCATGACAATACAATATTGTGCCTAGGGCTATGGTACAAGAAGAATAGGAAGTTGAGGAGGAAAAATAGGAATTTGAGCAGAACACTTATCAACCTCAAATACAAACTTCTTATGAAGAAGCCCGGGATGGCAGTCAATGCAAGGAGAAGTAAGAAAAGGAAGTTGGATGTGTTGGCAGAAGTGTCAGAACAGATGCAATAGGAGAAAGAAGTTCACATTTTTGAAAATTGCATGAAGACATGCAATGCTTTTGCAGTGGGGGTATGTTGAGCCTCAAAATTATTCTTTTCCTAGCAACTCTTCTCATTCCTTTTCTTTGTCTTTCCATCAGAAAGATGCATTCTCATCACTAATAATTGGTATATACTGCCTTGAGGAGGACATTTAGTGATTTACATGTTATTCTTTTTATGTTTTGCTGTTTGAATAAATTTTTGTATACTACCGACGAAACGCAGACTATTCTGCAGCTAGCCGGCTGTTCCACAACTACCTTCATTCTCTAATAGGTTCTAGGTGTCATAAGGAGAAACTAGCCACATGGACAGCTTTGAAATCATCATGACATGGATCCTATCCTATTCATTCAGCCCAAGTCGACAAAGAAGATGGCATAAGACTACGGTCAATGGATAAGTCAAACACAAAGAGACCGAGGGTAACAAGACTCTGTTTCATGGTTAATTAATGTGTTTCACAGTGATGGGAAGCATTATCCGGAGCAACTACCTATACCTACAGACTCCAACAACCACCATGTCTTGGATTCATTTCTCCAGCAGCCGAGGAAGAAATTCCGCATATCTGTCTTCTACGTGTTTGGTTGTAGTATGTTTTTCTCCACCTATAATTATATGATTTTTCTTATAAATACCCATGTAAAGGACCGAAGAAGTTAGTAATAATTTTAATGTGAAATCAAAGTTCTAGACTCTGTAATTTTTGGGCATTTTGAGTCCCTGTTTTAATATGAGAAGACCGCATGTTTTTATGAATATCTGAAGGAGTTTTCTTGGAGTTGGTTGAGCAAGCGTAGCCTAATCAGTTGTAGAGGGCCCCTGCACTGAAAGGGTTTCATTTTATTTATTTTTCTTCTTCTGTTAACTATAAATTCATCATTTTCTTTCTAAAACAGTGTTTATAATCATTTTTTTACTAACAGTGTTTATAATTTAGAGCAGTTTCCATTAGCTTGTTTTCTTTTTAGTTCTTATCATTAGTTTATAAGATAGAACTCAATAGTGTAATTTTTTTTTTTAAATTAAAAACTAATATTGTTTTAGAATGAGAGTAGGATTGAAGAATGATAAGGATACATTGTTGGATAGTTTACTTCATTTACTGTTTTGCTAGTTTAAATTCTCAATTAAATTGATCAATGTCATTTACTGTCTTTGCCATTTCATTTTTAGTTTAAAATACTAACTCATGGTGCTAATTAATGTTTATGGAAAACCCTTCAAGTCGATGATTCATCCTTAACTAAGTGGTTGAACATTTCATCTATGCAATGAGTTATTTCTGCACGTTTGTATTTTCTTTCTCTTAGATTAATGAAGTACAGAATTACTTAAATGTCATCCCAAGGAGACTTTCTCCGAAAATTGAGAGGCAGAGTAACCAAGTATTTCATTTAGTTTTATTTCTGTAATTATTTAGACATCAACTGCAAATTGCACTTTCAGTTTTAACTCATGATTTGGAAATAATGGTAAAATAAGAATAGAAACTTTGTTTTCATTTCTTTCTTAGCTTTGTTTCCATATCTTTCTTAGCTCTATTTTCATTTCTTTCTTAGCTTTGTTTTCATTTTTAGATTTTGAGCAGCCTTTAAGAAAGTTAGATTTAGTTTTGATAGTTTAAATTATAAATCATTAGGAATTAAAAGACCAGAAACCCCGAAAACAACATAAAACATAAAAACAACGAAGTAAGAAGGGTTAGCTAGCATAAACAATGCACTACACTTCATCAGTTTACGATACCCGGATTGATAATTTATGTAGAGCAATTTAGGACAATAAATTGACCAAACACTCTGCCCCCTTCTAACCCCCAATTAACTACGTGGGCTAGTCGTAGAAAGAATATAACACAACCCAACAACTACGTTACTCATGTTGAATGTAATGAACGTAATCTTTAGTCAGGGAAAGTAGTAAATCCAAAAACCTCCCCCATTATTACTGAAGAGGGATGTGAATCACCTAGAGAATATACTATGGACCTTGTAGAGGATGTTACACCTGTAAAAAGCAATTTGAATAATGATGATACACCTATAATAGCCAATCCAGCTGTTGTGGTAACTATGGATCCCCCGTATCCACAAAGCGTAGTAGAAACCAGGATGATTCCGCAACGTGAATCTCATTTCCTCAAGGATTTAAAAAACTTTCACATATGGATTCCTTTACTGCAAACCATTAAAGATGCCCTATCTATGCAAAGATAGTAAGAGACCTGTGCGTTAAGAAACCTGGAAGGAAGACAAAAGACCCTGTTACCATCCATGTGATGGGGATATTGTCAGAACTAATGACTTGTCAGCCTCTTTTGACTAAATATAATGATCCAGGGTATCCTACAGTTACTGTTTACATTGATGAGAAGACCATTTCCAATACACTAATTGATTTAGGGGGAACAATCAATGTAATGATCAAGGAAGTCTTCACTACTTTAGGATTACACAGACTAAGACAAACACCTACAGTGCTAGAATTGGAAAACAGGTGACGTGTTAAACCTGAAGGAATGTTAGAAGACATAGTGTTCACGGGGGCTTCCTGGAGATATCGAGCAGACTTTCTTATTTTACAAACTGAATAAAACCAGGGTGGGCATCCCTTGATTCCAGGAAGACCTTGGTTGGCTACTGGAGATGCATTTATAGGATGTAGGTCTGATTATATGACAACTTAAGATGGATAGGCCACGAAGAAGCTCAGCCTTTACCCCCCAACAAAACCATGTAAGGGTTTGGAAAACTCCTTATGGGATGAATTTGAACCCGAATCGGATTATTTTCAGCCACTCCTCACTCTTGGCAAAGCCCAATATTTTAAGAATGAAATAGAGGGCGATATTATTAATGGCTTTATCAATAATTATATTGTTGTTACTTCTATTAAATATTTAGGGGTAGAAGATACCATGGAAGATTTGAATTTAGAGCATATGAAAACCACCCCTAATATCAAGAGAAGCCCTGTTGAAATAGAGCCAAGAAAAAGCTTAATTATTAATCCTAACCTGACTCTCGAACATAACAAGATGTTGTTACACCTGTTACAGAAACACAAAAAGGAATTTGCCTGGGATTACACATCCATGAAGGGAATTCACCCTAATCTATGCACCCACCACATCTACGTGAAATAATATTTCACTCGAGTTAGGAAACCACAGTGGCGTATGAACCTAACACTCAAGGAAGTAGTGAAATAAGAACAACAAAAAATTCTAAATGCCAACTTCATTTATCCCATCTCTGACAGCCATTGGGTATCTCCACTTGTTATTTTTACTGAAAAGAGCGACAAGTGGAGGATTTGTGTGGATTACACAGAGCTTAACAAATACTCTCAAAATGACAATTTCCCTTTACGATTCATAGACCAAGTTCTTGATAAGCTATATGGGAATCAATTGTTTTCATTCCTAGATAGGTTTAGTGCCTATAATCGGATTCAGATTTCTCCAAAGGATCAGGATAAAACCACCTTTACTTGCCCACGGGGAACTTTTGCATACAAAGTTCTTCCTTTTGGACTATGCAATGCAAAAACAATCTTCTAGAGGGTTGTATTGGGAATATTTGCAGATTTGCTAAATGTATGTTTGGAAGTGTTCATGGATAACTTTACACCTTATGCTGATGATTTCAAACCATCATTAGCCAATCTTGAAAAAGTATTAGAACAGTGTGATAAAACTAATCTTTCGCTAAGCACTGAGAAATGTGACATGAAGATGAATGAAGGAATTGCGCTCGGGTATTATATCTTTGCCAGGGGGATAAAGGTAGACCCTACTAAGATAGAAATAATTATGAAAATTCCAGCTCCCAAAACTAAAAAAGAGGTACATAGAATTTTGAGACATGAATGGTATTACAGAATATTTATAGATATTTTTTCAAATATTGCATCACCGTTATTTTCATTGCTTACTTAAGATGTGGAACCTATCTAGATATGGAAATGTGAAGAAGCCGTTACAGAACTCAAGCACTATCTATCAACAGCTTCTATTTTACAAGGACCAAATTGGGGCCTGCCATTTCATATAGCAACTAATTCATCTAATACTGATGTTGGATCTGTGTTAGGTTAACTTAAGGACAAAAATCCATATGCCATTTACTACATCAGCAAGAACCTCACTCTAGAAGAATTAAATTACACAATTACAAAATAAGAGTTTCTTGTAGTAGTACATGCCATAAATAAATTTAGGAACTACATAATAGGTTATCAAATATTTGTGCACACTAACCACACTGCCATTCATTTTTTAATGAATAAACATGTTACTAATGGTAGGGTTACACGGTTGTTGTTGCTATTAAATGAGTTTAATGTAACAATTTTAGATAAACATGGGAAGGATAATGTAGTGGTTGATTTTCTTTCTAGGTTGACTATTGATGATGATTTCATATCCATTGAGGATTCTTTTCTAGATGAGTATCTTTTTTCTATTTCAACTTACTCAACGTGGTATGTAGACATAACTAATTATCTTGTTGCAGGGATATTTCCACAATATCTATCCTCAAGAGAAAGGAAGAGGATTGTTCAAGAGAGTGCAAGGTATTACTGGGTAGGATACCTTTACTACACATGGACAGATCAACGTATCAGGCGATGTGTGAGAATAGATGATATCTTTGATATCCTCAAGGCCTGCCATGTAGAACCATGTGGAGGAAACTTTGTTGACAAAAGGACAGGGTATAAAGTGCTTTCACCTGGATATTATTGGCCTACTATATTTCAGGATGCGAAGAAATTTATAAAAGGATGTGACTCTTGTCAGAGAATGGGTCAACCACTCCAATATGATGAAATGCCATTACAACCTCAAGTAGTTTTGGAATCATTTGAGAAGTGGGACTTAGATTTTGTAGGTTGATTAATCCTTCATCTCAGAAAAAGTTCTACATTCTAGTATGCACAAATTATGTCACAAAATGGGTTGAAGCAAAGGCATTAACCAGGGCAACCGAGCAGGCTATTTTAGACTTTTTGTTTGAAGATATTTTTGTTCGCTTTGGGGTGCCTCGGGAAATAATGACAAATGGTGGAGAAAAATTCACATCCCACTTGATCCAGAACTTAGTTTAGAAATATAATATCTGTCACAAGATTAATTCACCATATCATCCACAGAAAAATTGTAAAGTGGAAAGAACAAATAATGTTATTGAAGTAATTCTCACCAAAATTGTCAACAGCCACCGAAGAAACTAGGATAAAAAACTTCCAGAAGCACTATGGGCATATAGGACTACATGGAGAAATACTACTATATTTTTACAATATGAATTGGTATATGGTAAAAACCCATTATTTCCCATTAGTTTGAAGTAAAAACACTAAGTAAAACATTGCAAGTGAACCTAGATTTAACCACAGCTCAGAAACATAGGTTAAATAAGCTAAATGAACTTAATAAGAAGAGGGTAACTTCCATTCAAAAAACATATATCATCCAACAATAGAGGGCTAAGTGGCATGACAAATTCATCAAAAAGAGGGTGTTTCAAAAAGGCGATTGAACTTTATTGTACGATTCACTATTCAAAGATTTCAAAGGGAAGTTCTGCACCAGGTGGCTAGTTCTATACGAGGTAGATACAATATTTGACAATGGGAATGTAAAATTAGTTACCATAGACAATGCCAAGGTGCCATTGTTTTCCAATGGGAATCGTCTTCGGTTGTATCATAAAAGTACCTCGAAGGATTCATTTGTTAACATTGTCACAGGATCTGATCTCCAAGTTTTGGAAGCAGGGGAAAATTCTCCTATGCTATAAAATTTAAAAAAAATCAATTAGTGTAGCAACTAAAAACCAACATCTGTTGGTAGCTGATACGCCCTGCAATAAAATAAAAATAAATAATAATAATAATAATAATAATAACAACAACAACAACAACAAAAACAATAATAATATTCTTGTGAAAACCTCCAGTAAGGCACATGTTGATGATTGTAGCAATTGAAAACCACTTTGTGGCAGCTGGCAAATATTTTTCTTTTTAAATAAGTCTTGTAGCACCATGTTGCTACACACATATATTATGTTGTTACAACACCAGTTCCATTTATTTTATTGTATTATTTTTAGCAATCCCTTCGAGAGCATAGTATTCTCCAAGGCATATTTTATTGTAATAAAAAGTTATGTTGTGGATATTTAGCTATTACAAGAAGATCTATTTGTTGTTACATATGTAACAACCAATCGAGTCAGAGATAATTGCAATAGGAACTGGTTACAGCTTGTCATCTAAACATCCTCATCATCAATGGTCGATGTCAGTCTGATTACATCACCCATTGTTAAGTCGTTAAAAAAATTAATGTTTCTTTTTATTTACTTAGCAATTGTGGTGATTAATATGTCATTATATTTTGATGTCCCGGGATGGAATTTTCATTTATTTCTGGAGGGGGGGATAATTTGATGATCTGTAATTTAATGCAAATCATTTGGTGATTAGTAATCTAATCTGATTTGAAGTGACAAACCTTGCAATGATTATTACCATTTTTATGAGAAATCACTTCATCAAGTGTAAATCGTACCTGAGCTAGATCCCCATACCTTTGGGTTAAATAAAGGATCTATAAATCAAATTGCATGATATCATAATTTGACACTCTTGTTTGTGATACCCTGTCTATTACCCTGATATCAATCCACCACAACGAGGCTCTACAACTGCATTGCATGAATTTCTCAAGGATTGTGACAATGAGTAGACAAGACATGCGAAAAGGATTAGTTGTAATAATGCATGATGGGTGGAGAAATGGTTAGGAATGAGTCAAAATCCACAGAGACTTCAGATTATTTTCCTATGGCTCGTCAAATTTTTAGAGAAGCTAGGTGGCTTGAATTTTTCGAGTGACTAAAAGGGTTAGAGGAAAGCGTTGCATTGGAATTTTCTCAGAATCTGGAAAGAAATCAAATAGACGTTAAAGGTTTGAATCTGGAAGTTACAAAGGAAGTAGTCGCTCGAGTGACAACACTTCAAACTAAAGGCAAGTGATGGTTCAACCAGAAAGTCAATGACCAATCCCTCAAGACTAAATTTTGTAGGGAGAGGAGGAATTGGTTAAAAATGGAAGGGGAACTTATCACCTTTCCCTTCCATAGCCATGGGATGATGTCTCTTTGTTCATCATAAAGTAAATTACATGTGAAGTTCATGCAACGATAGTTTTCAATTATCATTTCCTACTGCTGAATCATCTTTAGCACAGGCAATTGATCAACCTTCCTTATTTCTTACTAGAGAAATTGAAGCATATGGCAGTTGTGGTGAGGGTCGCCTCACACCCAAAAAGTTTTATCACTAATCATGGGATGATAGAGTTGATCATATTGGATGCCCTATCATAGCAAGGGAAAAACTGGGAGGATTTCATTAGAAAAATGCCAAGAAATTCACAAAGAAAACAAATTGCAACCTCCAGAGAAGCTCCAGGAAAAACTGACACAAGAAGTGGGAGTAGTCCTTCGGAGTTAGAATTGGGAAGGAATCATTGGGAAGACCTCTTGGTGGTAGAACACCAAAGAAAAGGGTTAACATTAGCATTGAACCAGAACCATCATAATCATCTACAAATAAGCCCAATAAGCTTAAAGGCGCAGAGGAATAGAAGAAAGAAGAGCAGGCCAAGCCACAGGATACTCCCTCGCCAAGTAAGAACGAAACCCATGCCTTGTTGCTCAAAATTAAAGAGTTGGAAGCATAAAACAAACAATTGAAGTAGAAATTAGAGGATAGGGAAAGTGAAACAAGGGTTCTGGGTCTTGACACATTTGTGGAGGTTGTTGGTAAAATGGGAGTCGAAACTACACATGGGCATGTCTGTGGAGCATGTGCTAAGGAGCTGTCAACAACAGGGTATAAAAGTTGTGATGCAGACACCATCTCGAAAGAAACTAAAAATGAACCATGGGGGGCTGCTGCGTAAGAACCCATTGAGGATGTTGCTGTTACACAAGAACAAGCAACCAAAACGATTAAACCTGTGGAATTCAACCTGGAAATTGAAACCCAAGAACCTACCGATGACATTGATGTTACAAAAGAACCAACAGTTGAGGCAAAAGTTTTTTAGGAAGAAAAAGGGGGTGTCAATACACAAGAACTTGCCGATGACACTGTTGTTACACAAGAACCAACAGTTGTGGCAGAAGTCTTTCAGGAAGAAAAAGGGAGCGTTGACCCACAAGAACTTGCCGACGACACTGCTGTTACACAAGAACCACCAGCCAAGGAAGAGAAACTAAAATTTTGAGATTTTGTTACATTCCCCATTGCACTAGACCCTGAGGTAGATTGGAGTGTATAGAAACTTTTGTTGGTTTCTGAATTACAGAATTGGAAACAGTTGGCACTCTCCCTGAAGAAGGGAGTAATTTCTTTAGAACATGAGAAGATTATCCACACTCTTAAGGATCAGTGGACTGGGGAATTGTTGACAGATGAACTCATACGATGGGAGGCAAAGGAAGCTGAGAATAAAATGGAAGAACAAAGTGAGCGATTGCAACAAGAAATTAAGGACCTGACTGAAGATAAAAGAGAGACGTACAATTTGTCCATGAATCTCTTGGATTGTAGAACGCCATCCCCATCGTACCCAATTTTTTTGTGGGAAAATTTTTGTCTTTTCCAATTAAAGGCCATTTGCGAGAATAGACCCTATAAGGGTGTTTCTACTAGAACTCTTTTAGATGTATTCTGTTCCTATGATTTTGATGAACAAATTTTTTTGTGCGAGGCCTTTTTGCGTAATATATTTGCTAAACATGTCAGTTTACAAATATTTTTTCACTTTTTCTCTTATGTTAGAGACTTAAAATTGTGAGCTTTCATATCCTTTATGAGGAACCAAATTGATTGGCATATTGCCAATATGTCATTCAACACGAACAAAGAAACAACAATGTTGAAAATAAGGTCAAATCCTGGTATGACTCTGATCCTGATGCAAGAATTCAAAATATTCCTTGGTGCTCCTAACATGGTAGAGAAATCAGCCCAGTACAGGAGAAGGATCATTGGGTTTTGTCTTAATATTTTTTCATAATTGAAGAGCAGAGCATTAGTGGGGAGCTTGAAACAATCAGAGGCCAACAATGAAAACTTACATATGAGGGATCCCTTCAAATTTCACAACTTTGTGGTAGTTGTTTCTTGAGTTCTCGAGTATGCACGAATTGTTAAATTAATGGGGGCTTTTTGGATAGGGCTTAAGTTCAAATTTCCTTTGATTTGGCTTCTGCTTGATAGCTACCAACCTTAATATTAGCTCAATAGGTATGAGGACGGATCTTGTGCCACTCAGCTTATGGCTACAAAAGGGTACAGGCGAGAGAATGAAGACACTACTAACATTTATGATCTCACAAAGTTGCAGTAGCAGTATGCTAGTGTGGAAGTAAAGGACAATTTTGAACATTTAGAGTACTCTACATGAGGGCATGTTCTGGCTTTAGTTGAGGGGAGATGTTGGGTGAAGTATTTAGGGGTATTTCAGGAACCTTTTTCTCTACTTTTTAGGATTTCCCTCCACCTAATCCATCAATCCCTTGACACAATGACACTCTCCTTGGTCGAAAAGCAATCTTTTTCTATGACATATTATTATAACAATTTTGTTGAGTATTGAAAGAAACAATGTCTTTTTGAAATGAATAACCAAGGCAATTGTAGAAGATTTCTTATGGATGTTTTTCTTTCATGTGATGTTGTAATTATCAAGAATTTTGGTCAGATAGTTGATGTTGTTACATGCTGTTACACCTCAAAGATTGCTGCTACATAGTGATGCTGCTGCAAATTGTCAAATCAAGGTAGTTATTCTATAGATATTTGTGAATACCGTGAGCTGTAAATTGATGCGCAACGTTGAAAAGATCTGAGTAGTTATAACTATGAAAAGTGGTGTAACTATAATGGATCCTGAATTGGAAACTCATTGTAACAATTTCTATTTTATTTTGTTTCTCTTAAAACGATCAGCATGAGAATTGTGAGATTCTCATGACTAATTCATTCCCTGATTTTGGGGCTCTGTAAGACTTTATAAGGAGACCCAGCCTTTTGAGAAGGGGCTGAATTTTTTTGAAACAACATCGATATTTTGATCTTGTAACTTTCAACCATTTTAATACAACAAGTACTTGGTGATGATTTTACTATTATTGTGTTGAATTCTTAAGTAGCTTCATTCCATTCCTGAACCCTGCTAGGGAGGAAGGGCCCTCCTCTTTAGCAGGGATCAACTTATTAGTAGTGTATATAATTCCTTAGATTTGTATGTGAATTTTATACTATCGTTGCATATATTGTGGGACAAACGCAATTCTGTGTACGGATTTATGGTATGTTGTTTATATTATTGTTGTGAGTCAATCAATAAATATATGGCATGCCTATTTCTTTTCTGGAACTGATGAAGTGTGAATTTATTCCTTGCTGAATGAATTTCAATTACGCAGTGTTTTTTTTCGATTTCTACAAGTGTGAATTTCATTTTTGAAAGAGTGTTTTCATATTTTTGCACATGCTTTCAACAACATATTTTTGCTACTTGGTTGAACATGTATCGGCATAGACAGTGATGACTCCTTTGAAATAAAAGACCTACTCTGGTTGTCAATTAATTTTTTGATTCCGTTGTTTTTTAGTATGATAAAATAGACCAAATGCATGGATTTCCTTAGTTTCTATGCTAGCAAACTCAAAAATCTAATTTTTGGAAATTTTTTCCTGAATTAAAAACTCAGGAGAAGAAGGGAATGCAAGGAAACTAGAATGATCATTTTAATTTCTCAAAATATGAGAAAGTTTTTGCAAACTATCATTTGTAAGCTTTGTTTCTTCATTACAGTTGGGCTACTTGTTCTCTTTTTCTTATGAAATGTATAATGGCTGTGAAATTTCATCAACAAGTTTAGGAGAAAGTAAGTAATTGAAATGTAGATTTGTTTCATTTTCAACCATGGGAGAAATAACTACTTGCTGAAAATTTTCTTGAGTGTCATAGAAGCTGACTTCTTCTTCTTCTTCATGGTTGAAATCTCTCTCATGAAAGGCCTCTATAATCTCATCATCCATAAACTGATCATCCTCATAATATATTTTCCAAATCCTCAATAAAATTATGAAAATGTGTGCAACAATCTTTGACCAGCGACAAGGATAATATTCTTTATATCTCTCATAAATATTGTATGAAAATATCTAGGACAATATAAAAGATTATTTGGTAAGCTTTCATACCATGATTTTGCATTTCCCTACAAGGACACCATAAATATCTTCATAAGACAATATTCATGAAATTTAACTTTAAAATTATGAATATGCATATGAAATTTAATCATATTCAAAGCAGCATCATGTACTTTTTTATCTTTGAAGGTAGGTAAATAAGTCTGCCAACTTACACTAGGCATGGGATTTGGAAAGCCTAGAATATGAATGCAATGCATAGGCACATACCTTCTAGGTTGGGAAGTCATTCAATGGAGTCATCGAGTAAATGTTTCAGCCTTCTTATGTCTAATCATTGTCCACCATCAGCAGTTAGATCTGAAACTTGATAGAATTTCCTGAGGAAGATTAAACCTTTCATCCCCAGTGTTATCACTCAGGTTGTCCCTTGTCTCCTTAAGGGATACAGCCGAGGTAACCACAAACCAATCTTTGGGCTGCAGGTCCTAGCCTACCTACAGTCAGAGAGGGCTCTCTCTTTAAAATTTAGCTTTGTTTTGGGTTGATTTCAGGCTAGTTATGGTGTGCATGGGTTTTGTTTTGATTTTGGTGGGAAGGATGATGTTTTCAAGCAGAGTTGGGATGCATAGTGTGAGAAGTTTAAACCATTGGGCATGGAGTCATGGATTAGGGCTTGTTGTTGCATTTTCTTGGTCACAAGAGGAATACAGAGCACGATAGCTACACATAGAACAATATCAAGCTGGAATAAGGATGGAATGAAGGTCAGAGATGAAAGGCAACTAAGAATCTTTCATTAGCTAATAGAGAGGGAAGGTGGATGAAAGTTTGTCTAGGAGCAGTCAAGAATTCCTAAATAACAGTCATATGTGAAAGAAACAGGGTAAACATGATCATTTAAGTATGCATATTCATAACCATTTCTGAAGAAAACATATAGAAATAACAGGAACTGAGCATAGGGTGCAGTCAAGCAAAACCTAAGCTATTCTTCTTTCTTGCTATTTAGATGGTAAAACAAATGTGGCATAAACATATGTAAACTGTAAATAGAGGTAGGAAAACACTTATTAAGCTGTGTAGTAGCACAGGAATTCCACAGTCACTCTTTGGCCATTTAAATAACACAACAGTCAGTTCTTCATCCAAAGCATTCTAGCAGTCTTTGATTATAGAGCTCTCAAAATATACAGTGCAAGTCTCCAATGAGGATTATCAACCAACCAACCCTTTAAACAATGAATTAGGGTGGTTTATATAGAGAAAATATCCAAAAATATCTATTACAACAGACCTTAAACAGGTCCGAGGGAAATGAGTTCTTTAACCCAATCTTGTACCGTAATTAATGCAAGAAAATATCTTTTTGAGCTGCGCTGGAGGCAGCTGTATCAAAATGAGTTAATATGGTGTCATTGGTGGCTCGATGCAGTCTTTCTGCAATAACTGTGCCTTGTCTTTTATCTGCACCTCTAAGGCGGTTATGCTGCTTTTAGGTGGCTTTAATGTGCACTAATCCCGATCTGATGAGCTTTGAATGGCCTTTACTGCCTCTTTGACTTGGATGGAGGCATTTAATGTTCACCTGCTTTGATATTTCCGATCTGATACTCTTTGCCGCTTCACTGATACTCTTTGATTGAATCTGGGCTTTATCTTTCCTATGATATGCTTGAAACTGTCAAATCGCCCCTTTTCTGCCCTTTCAAGGAAAAAATAACTACTGCAAATGTTTTTCGTGGCCTCTAGAATGCTATCGGCTCTGGCCGATTGAATATGAACATACTAGCATACCTTTAGTTCTCTAGTTCTATTTGTGCTATCTTTTCTTTAGTTTCTCTGTTTCCAGCATTGCCTCCCACGAATTTTTGGGTTTTGCAGGTTGCCGGGCAAGGAAGCTCTCCATTTTGAGCCATTTTTCTCAGTGATGCACGATTAGTGCTAATCGCGCATCGAAAACTGCCGCTTTTTTTTGTTTCAGGCCTTCTTTGACGTGATTTCGCCCTTTGCGCCTTATTTGGTGATGACGTCAGCATGACATCAGCGGTGGGTCCCAGTATGGTAAGGTGACATGGCAGGGTGATGTGGCAGCTGACTGGTTTGACGACGTGGCACAGGACATGGTAGCGGGGTAGGGACGGAGACAGATGCTGTGGCAGTGACACGTAGCAGTGGGGGGTTGACGCAGAGGTGACGTGGCAGTGACGTCAGTGGGCAGAGAGACAGAAGGCAGTTTGTGGTTTCATCGGACCGCCTTCTGTACGAGGGCGGTATGTGTTAGAGGGGCTCCGATACAATCGCATGGAAACACGCATCTTTTGTACGGTGGGGAAACCGCTAGCCTATCGGAGGCTAACCGTCAGATGTCGGGGCGGCTCCGAAATCGCCGAGGGCCGTTGGATCTGGGAGGGCGGATCGAAGGGCTGACGGAGCACGGAGCTGGCGGCAGGTTTATGTACAGGGGCCGCTGAATATTTTATCATCTATTTATGTGGCGGGGGGTTCAAACCTTTGGGTTTGTGGGTTATGCGCTGGTGGTGTTTAATGTTTATTCAAACATTTTAACACTAAACTTTAAACGATGAGCATGAGAGGGTAAAAATGATGAAATGTTATGGGTAAAGGGGTGAGGAAAGAGGTTATTAACTTAACCAAATGTTAAGTTAATCCCAGGGTTAGGACGCGGAAGGCTAATGCTAAGCCTCAAATGAACTCAGCATTTCCCCAAACTGATGTTATAGGGCTATAGTGCCAGGGGATGGGAATATGTACATAGGGGAGCTATTCAGTGCTTTTTAGTAAGGGGAAGGGGAAATAGATAGGTATTTACATAATAATGTTAGAAGTTAATATGAAAATGACAAGAAAGCACTAAGTTTAGAGATCTTAGGCCACTTAAAATGGAAAAATGACTTGTAGAGTGAATAAGAGTACTCCTAAGCAAAGCAAACCTTTACTTAGGCCAATGATATGAAAAATGATGAAACTTAAGAGATATCAAGCAGATCTTGACCTCTTTGGGGAGGTTAGTGAATGATTTTGGGAATAAGAAGAAGGGGGAGTTAGACATGCCTCGCTTGAGCTCCTCCAAATGAAAAATTGCCTCATAACTGTGATCTGAATAGATATAACACTTGAAAACATGAAATGGACCACATAGCTTGATTTTGCACCCACAAAACTACTTACCTAGCCTACTTACCTAGCATTTTTTCTTGTTTTTGCATGGGTGCACTTAGACTTGCAGACCCTGATTATCCTTTTTTCTTTTGACTGTCCTCCTATCTAAATGTACCCTTATTTCTTCCAAGGGCCCAGATTAAGCAGTTGGGCTCCTTCATTTCTCTACCTAGCTACTCATCTGCCAAGCTTAGGCTGTTTGGACAGATTTTCATTCTCTATCTTCTAAAACAAGAAATTTAAACCTAGGGGAGCCAAGATTAAGTTGTTTGGCTTTTCCCTTAACTGTAAAACTCTTCAAAAATGGTATAATTCTTCAAAATGGAACTTCTTGGAAATATGGAACCTTGCAGCATGAAAAGATTACATATTTGGCATGTAAAACAGTCAATCATGAAATATGAAACCTATTGCAATAGGAGGCTAACAGTGGCTCCACTTTGGGATGGTTTTTCAAGATGAAAAGCCAAGAACAGCAGGTCAGAATGCCTTGATCTTCACTTGTTGCTGTAAACTAAAATTCTCCTTCTTGTCGATGCCTTTGACTGAATTCTTATAAGCTGATATGCAGTATCCGTTTGAGCTAAATTGCAGAGGCATTACAACTCTGCTTCTTGCCTTTTGGGTGCTTGTAATCATATTGAAATCTGCTTGAGCACTTCTTTGTAATTATTTCAAAAACAGAGATTTGAAATAGAACTTTCTTTGATCTTTCCTTCAAAATTTGCTGCGTTGTTCCCTCTTATTGGCCTGCTATAAGAAAAGTGCTGAAAATACAAATATGAATGTACAGGTAGTATACAGAGCTGTGTTGCGTTCAACAAAAGGGATCATGATAGTGCTTTAGCATTCGGCCATTGACAGGGCCTTCTTCAGCTGTGCTGCCATCCAAACTCTTCAGAAAATATGTGTTGTTGCCTTGAATAGCAGAAATAATAAAGGGGCCTTTCCACAGGAAATCAAACTTGCCATGCTTTCCTTTGTCCTCTCTTCTTGAATCCCATCTTAAGACTTTGTTGCCTAAGTAGAAATCTTCAGCCTTGGTTCTTTTGTCAAACATTTTCTTGAGCTTCTCTTGTAAAATCTGAGCTCTGTCGTACACTTTCTCTCTTGTTTGCTGCAAAAGGATGGTTTGGTTTATTCTTCTTTGGATATCATTTGGCTCTGCCTGAATCTCTTGCAGCAATTTAATAACAGGGATTCCCAAAGAAGACGGGAACTTGGCCTCCATGCCATAGACTAACTCATACGGCCTCATCCCAATGGATCTCTTGGTTGACAATCTGTCTGCCCATAGGGCATTTACAAGCTTTTTGTGCCAGTTCTTTTTTTTCTCCTCCAAGACTTTCTTAATGATGTTAATCAGACTCTTGTTGGATGATTTGGCCAAGTCATTACCTTGAGGGTAATAGGCTGTGGAGTGACCTAAGGTAAAGTGGAATTTGTGGCAAAAACTGATCATTTTCTTGGATTTGAAGGCAGCAGCGTTATCTGTAATGATCTTCTCAGGACAACCAAATCTGGACAAAATTTTGGTTTCAAGGAATTGGATGATGGTGGAGTCATTGGCTTGCCTACATGGGATGGCTTCAATCCACTTGGTAAAGTAATCTGTGGCTGTTAGAATCCACTTATGTTGTCCTGAAGAGGATGGATGGATTTCTCCAATGAAGTCAAGACCCCATTGTTGAAAAGGCTTCTCGGTTGAAATGGGCTTAAGGGGAAAGGGCAGAAGCTTTCTTTTGCCTCCAAAGATTTGGCATTTGTCGCATGAAACAGCAAACTTTCTCACATCAGCAAACAAAGAGGGCCAATAGAAACTAGCCCTTAGTATCTTATCAGCAGTGGACTTCCAATATAAGTGCCCTCCACAGTCCCCTGCATGAAATTCGTTCATGACACTATCAGTTTCATTCATAGTTAGACAATTCAGCAATATTCCTTCATGATTTTTCCAAAACAGGGCACTATCTAAGACACAAAACTTTGATGCTTTCATCTTTAAAATCTCTTTTTGGTTATGGACAACCCTGGAGGAGCACACAAGTTTAACAAAATAAAACATATATCAGCATACCATGGGGATTGCAAAAAATCTTCACTGATCTGTGGAGTCGCCAGCTCCTGTTCATTGTCCAGTTGATTAATGTCTAAGGCTTGAAAATTGGTTTCGGACATCAGTTTGGCTAAACCTTGTCCCTTTATCAGCTTGGTGGGTTTTATCTCAATGTCATACTCAAGGATATAGGCAATCCATTTGCCTCTTTTGCCTTCTATGCCCTCTTGAGTTAATATGTCTTTTACAACAACATTTGGCACATAAGCAATGACATGTGAATATAAAATGTAAATTCTCAAATCTTTGATTGCTTTAGCAAGGGCATATGCTTGCTTATCCATGATTTGGTACTTCAACAGTGCATCTCTAAGGGCTCGGCTGAAAAATGCAATTGGATTTTTATTTCCCTGATCATCTTTCTGCAAAAGGACAGCAGCAATGGTGTGTTCAGATGCAAATGAAAAAATGATGAAATCTTTATCAAATTGAGGACTTGTGAGGACTGGGGCTTGAGTTAAGGCAGATTTTATGCCCTCAAAGGCTTGCTTGGCCTCTAAAGTCCATTTTACCTTGGAATCCTTCTTTAACATTTTATTTAGCATTCTTATCAGCTCGGCCAAGTTTGGGATAAATCTCCTTAGGAAATTGATCTTTCCTAGGAATGCTTGCAGTTCTTTGATGTTTCTCGGATAAGGGATTTGCAAAATGGCTTGGATTCTTTCCGGATATATTCTAATTCCTTCTTTTGAAATGATATGGCCTAGCAATTTGTCTTCTTCTAGGCCGAAGAGAGATTTCTTAGGATTTAAGGAAATGCCATATTTCCTACAGGTTAGGAACACTTGCCTTAGGTGTTTAAGGTGCTCTTGATCAGATTTTGAGAAAGGAGTAAGGTCATAAAGGTAAACCACTAGGAAATCATGGATTTCCTTGGCAAATGCAATGTCCATGGCCCTTTGAAAGGTAGCACCTGCATTCTTTAGTCCAAAAGGCATTTTGACATATTTAAATGTTCCCCATGGTGTTGTAAAGGCTGTCTTGTCTTGGTCATCCGGGTGAACAAGTATTTTCTTAAAACTTGAAAAGCCATCTAGCAAAGAAATTCTTGAAGACCCCACTACTCTTTGTAGAGTGTGGTCCATTTTTGGTAGATGGTAGTGATCTTTAAGGGAGACTTTGTTCAGATTTCTTAATTCCACACATAGTCTAATCTCCCCTGTTTTCTTCCTTGTGGGAACAAGACTGGATACCCATTCTGAAAATCTAATGGGTGCTATAATACCAGCCTCAAACATTCTTTTCACTTCTTTCCCAATCCAAGGGATAAGCACAGGATTGATTCTCCTTAGTTTCTATTTGAAGGGCTTTTGATTTGGCTTTAAGGGAATGGTATGTTGAATAACAGACGTGTCATAGGACTTAAGGTCCTCATAACTCCAGGCAAATACATCTTGAAACTCTTTAAATAAATCAACATATTTTGGTTTTTTATCGGGAGGCAAAGACTTGGATAGTTTAATCATTTTGGGCTTCTCTGCTGTCCCAATATTATAGTCTTCCACAGCAGCGTTTAAGGGCTGCATCTTTGGCTTTTTGGGGACATCGTTTGAATCAAATATGTCTTCTAATGGAGTGAGGCCAGCAGGTAGAAAGTTGTCCTTTAAATCAATGACTTCAGCCTCTGCTTCAGCTATTTCATCTAAATGCATTTTCTTCAACTCTTACATGTTTTTCTCATCAAAAATGGTTGGGTGCAACATTTGATTTGCTGCTTCAGCTGTTATAGTTTGCTCATTTTGGCTCATTTGCTGTTGTGGGTCATCCATGGCATCTTCATCAATGTTTAAGCTTGAGAATTCTTGCTGTAAGGTAAGAAAATTGTTGATTTGAGCATCATCCTCAAACACTTGCCAATCTTTGATATTGTTAGGCATAGTAGGCTTGTGCTTTATCTCAGTAGTAAAGTGGTAATTGGGCTCAAAGGGCAGTCTGCAAGTGCTAGCAAAAGTAGCTAGATTATGAGCATGCATGTTATGGCTTATAGAAATCTTAGAAAGCTTGGATTCGGTGAAGGAATTGAGTATTTCTGTGGTAGCAGACCTATAAGCTCTTAGCCTATTGTCATTAGTAACAAAGTTACCTTTCATCCGTTGAATGATTAAATTGGAGTCACCTAGAATGGACACTTTTGCAGCTCCTAGAGCTTTGAGCAGTTTAAGGCCGAAAAGGAGAGCCTCATACTCTGCCATGTTGTTTGTGCATTTGAAGTTTTGTCTGTAAGCATGACCCTCTGCATGGCAGTTATGTGTATTGTGAATCCATATTCCTGCCCCTACTCCTAGCTTATTAACAGAACCATCAAACTCTAAATACCATGTGATTTCTTGCTTGTGGTTAGTATTAAGAGTTTCATTCATTTTAGGATTGAGCAGACCTAGATTTTGTGCTTCATGTGGTTCTTCTTGTATGCTGGTTGCATTAATTATTTTAATAGTTTCACGGGTATGGGCAACCAACTCTTGATTGATGCATGTTTCTTGTTCTAAAGGCAAAGGCTTCTCATCAGTGGGAGGGCAGCTATCATCATTGAACAATATAAAGGAATCCATATCAGAATGGATTGAGTAAATGGGAAAGTTTTGGGGTTTTTCCTCACTACTTACCACATACTTCATCATTGTTTCTCTATACAGTCTCTTTGGTTGCCCAAAGACTGAAATAATGGCATAGGAGAGGTCTAGTTGGAGAGATCCTTGGAGTTTTTCTCCCCAAGATCTTGATAAGAGCATGCCATACTTTGGTGGAATGTCAGAAACCACCACATCCATTAGGATCGTTTTGTTGGGAAATTGGACTAAAGACACACAAAGGTGTTTGATTAAGCCTAAACACTTGACCTGACTAGAATCAAATGAGAATAAGTCTTTGTAGGGTCTAGTGACATCAAGGTTTAGCTTCTCCATTATAGTTTTGGGCATTAGATCGTGTGAAGCACCTGAATCAAACATAGCATTGTGCAACACTTTATCATGAATGTGCAAACTGACATAAAAGGGTAGAACAGCTCCATGTCCTGATTTACCATTGACTTTAGGACCGAAAAGTAATTCAGGTTGATTATCTAAGACATTAACATCATCCCTGTTCTCTGGCATTTGCAGTGATCTTTTGATTTGCTGTCTGTACACATCATGTCTGGCAAGATCAGAGAGAGGAATAGATATCTTCAATTTACCAATTTCTGCTTCTAAGTCAAAAGGTTTTTCTGACTCTGTTTTAGTATTGTGGCTGGCAGATTTTCCCTTTTCAATTGTATCTTCAGTGATCTTCTCTTGGTTATAAGTGATTTCTTGAGATTTTTCTGTTTTGGGAAGGATTTGAGGAGTGCTATTTACATTGTCTTTTGAGGGAAAGGATACAAAAGGCTGGTTATTAGAGGGCTGCATGTCAGATACATCCTCTATGGTCACTTCTTTTAATTTTGGGTCTATTTTATCAGCAGGTTCTGTGATAGTGGCCTTGTCTTTTACTTTCCTAGGCTGCTTGGCATCCTTTGGCTTGATGGGATCAGACACATTAATGGTTCTTGTTCTCAATTTGTATTGTTTATGGACTTCGTAGACAGCTGAATCATAGCCTTGTTTGAAGTCAAATGACTCTCCAGACTTGGTCTGAAATTGATTTATATCATGGTCATCTTGGTCTTCTTGGGTTAGGAATACTTGTTGTTCACTCTTCAAACCCATCAAGTTTATGTGAGTGTCCTCTATCTGCTCACTAGATGTGGATGCTTCAGCATAGTTTTCATGAAAAGGAGGTCTTATATCATGGTCAGGACTTGCCCTTTCAACGTTTGGGTTCTGATTTTTTCTAATGTTTGGATTTCTGATAGGATTTTTTTACTGTCCTTCCCATGAGGCTTTTCTTTCAATAGTTCCCATTCTATTTTCAAAGTTGTCCATACCTTTGATGATTGTGTCCAATTTTTTCTCAAAGGCTGAAGGTTTATCTTTGAAAGTGGTTCTTCTCTCAGCTCTTGCTCTATTTCGCTTGGCAATCAGATTTGTCTCCACACTAACAGCTACATTCTGCATGTCTGCTAAGGTTTGAGGTGCTCTTTCCCTTAACTGATAAGCCATGTATGAATCAAATCCATCCGGGAATTTGTATAAAGCAAGATAAGGTGGAGGTCTAAGGTTTTGTGGAATAGCGTTGTAAACATTGTTAAACCTGGCACAATAGTCTAAGAAAGCTTCTTGAGGGCCTCTTTTGATAGTGTCATACTTGGATAATATGTGCAGAGGGTCCTTCTTTTTCTCCCATCTGTTAAGAAATGTTTGGTAAAGGGCCTCTGGTTCAGCTATGGAATTTGCAGCAAGTGCTCTAAACCAAGGCCTTACATCTCCTGTTAAACTTTGGACAAAGATCTTCATTCTTACACTATCATCATCTATTTCGTAACTCTCAAAATAGTCCGGCATTTTCTTGGTATGTTGCAGGGCTGTGCTAGAAACAGTACCATCAAAATATGTGATTTTGGTTTGATAATCCTGAGGAATAGCCCCTGGATTTGCAGGTAATAGTAAAGGTGCATATCTGTTAGCCATATTTACAGGGATAAGTGGAACGACTGGAACAGTTGGAACAGCTGTAATAACAGTGGTGGTAGTGGTAGTATGCGCAGTGAATGGAGGTGTGGAAAAGGTGCTTGGAGAGGTGGATGATGAACAAGGGGAAGTAGGGGTTGAACGAAACAAAACTTTAACAGGGGTTGGAAAACAGCTTAGCTGAACTGTTTCAGGACTAGAATTAGCAAACTCTTCTTGTTTTTGTTTGCTAAGGTTTCTAGAGATTAAATTGGGATTTTCAAAAATAGCTGGTGGATTTGGGTGTGGATTTGACCTAGTATTATGTGTTTTCTTCTTGGGAGCTAGCTTCTAACTTGTTTTTTGGAAGTTTCTGACTAAGTTCCCCAGTGGAGTCGCCAATGATGTTATCACTCAGGTTGTCCCTTGGCTCCTTAAGGGATATGGCAGAGGTAACCACAAACCAATCTTTGTGCTGCAGGTCCTAGCCTACCTACAGTCAGAGAGGGCTCTCTCTTTAAAATTTAGCTTTGTTTTGGGTTGATTTTAGGCTAGTTATGGTGTGCATGGGTTTTGTTTTGATTTTGGTGGGAAGGATGATGTTTTCAAGCAGAGTTGGGATGCATAGTGTGAGAAGTTCAAACCATTGGGCATGGAGTCATGGATTAGGGCTTGCTGTTGCGTTTTCTTGGTCACAAGAGGAATATAGAGCAGGATAGCTACACATAGAACAATATCAAGCTGGAATAAGGATGGAATGAAGGTGAGAGATGAAAGGCAACTAAGAATCTTTCATTAGCTAACAGAGAGGGAAGGTGGATGAAAGTTTGTCTAGGAGCAGTCAAGAATTCCTAAATAACAGTCATATGTGAAAGAAACAGGGTAAACATGATCATTTAAGTATGTATATTCATAACCATTTCTGAAGAAAACATATAGAAATAACAGGAACTGAGCATAGGGTGCAGTCAAGCAAAACCTAAGCTATTATTCTTTCTTGCTATTTAGATGGTAACACAAATGTGCCATAAACATATGTAAACTGTAAACAGAGGTAGGAAAACACTTATTGAGCCATGTAGTAGCACAGGAATTCCACAGTCACTCTTTGGCCATTTAAATAACACAACAGTCAGTTCTTCATCCAAAGCATTCCAGCAGTATTTGATTATAGAGCTCTCAAAATATATAACGCAAGTCTCCAATGAGGATTATCAACCAACCAACCCTTTAAACAATGAATTAGGGTGGTTTATGTAGAGAAAATATCCAAAAATATCTACTACAACAGACCTTAAATAGGTCCGAGGGAAATGTGTTCTTTAACCTAATCTTGTCCTGTAATTAATGCAAGAAAATATCTTTTTGAGCTACACTGGAGGCAGCTGTATCAAAATGAGTTAATATGGTGTCGTTGGTGACTCGGTGCAGTGTTTCTATAATAACTGTGCCTTGTCTTTTATCTACACCTCTAAGGCGGTTATGCTGCTTTTAGGTGGCTTTAATGTGCACTAATCCCGATCTGATGAGCTTTGAATGGCCTTTACTGCTTCTTTGACTTGGATGGAGGCCTTTAATGTTCACCTGCTTTGATATTGCCGATCTGATACTCTTTGCCGCTTCACTGATACTCTTTGATTGAATCTGGGCTTTATCTTTCCTCTGATATGCTTGAAACTGTCAAATCGCCCCTTTTCTGCCCTTTCAAGGCAAAAATAACTGCTGCAAATTTTTTCGTGGCCTCTAGAATGCTATCGGCACTGGCCGATTGAATATGAACATACCAGCATACCTTTAGTTCTCTAGTTCTGTATGTGTTGTCTTTTATTTAGTTTCTCTGTTTCCAGCATTGCCTCCCGCGAATTTTTGGGTTTTGCAGGTTGTCGGGCAAGGAAGCTCTCCATTTTGAGCCATTTTTCTTAGCAATTAGCGCTAATCGTGCATCGAAAATTGCCTCTTTTTTTTTGTTTCAGGCCTTCTTTGACGCGATTTCGCCCTTTGCGCCTTTTTTGGTGATGACGTTAGCATGACATCAGCATGATGTCAGTGGTGGGTCCTGGTACGGCAGGGTGACGTGGCAGCTGACTGGTTTGACAACGTGGCATAGGACACGGTAGCGGGGTATGGACGAAGACAAATGTTGTGGCAGTGACACGTAGCAGTGGGGGGTTGACGCAGAGGTGACGTGGCGCTGACGTCAGGGGGCGGAGAGACAGAAGGCGGTTTGTGGTTTCATCAGACCGCCTTCTGTACGAGGGCGGTATGTGTCAGAGGGGCTATGATACAATCGCATGGAGAACCGCGTCTTTTGTACGGTGGGGAAACCGCTAGCCTATCGGAGGCTAACCGTCGGACATCGGGGCAGCTCCGAAATCGCCAAGGGCCATTGGATCTGGGAGGGCAGATCGGAGGGCTGACAGAGCGTGGAGCTGGCGGCAGGTTTATGTGCAGGGGCTGCTGAATATTTTATCATTTATTTATGTGGTGAGGAGTTCAAATCTTTGGGTTTGTGGGTTATGCGCTGGTGGTGTTTAATGTTTATTCAACAATTTTAACACTAAACTTTAAACGATGAGCGCGAGAGGGTAAAAATGATGAAATTTTATGGGTAAAGGGGTGAGGAAAGAGGTTATTAACTTAACCAAATGTTAACTTAATCCTAGGGTTAGGACGCGGAAGGCTAATGCTAAGCCCCAAATGAAATCAACATTTCCCCAAACTAATGTTATAGGGCTATAGTGCCAGGGGATGGGAATATGTACATAGGGGAGCTATTTAGTGCTTTTTAGTAAGGGGAAGGGGAAATAGATAGGGATTTACATAATAATGTTAGAAGTTAATATGAAAATGACAAGAAAGTGCTAAGTTTAGAGATCTTGGGCCACTTAAAAGGGAAAAATGGCTTGTAGAGTGAATAAGAGTACTCCTAAGCAAAGCAAACCTTTACTTAGGCCAATGATACGACAAATGATGAAACTTAAGAGATATCAAGTAGATGTTGACCTCTTTGGGGAGGTTAATGAATGATTTGTGGAATAAGAAGAAGGGGGAGTTAGACATGCCTCGCTTGAGCTCCTCCAAATGAAAAACTGCCTCATAACTGTGATCTGAATAGATATAACACTGGAAAACATGAAATGGACCACATAGCGTGATTCTGCACCCACAAAATTACTTACCCAGCCTACTTACCTAACATTTTTTCTTCTTTTTGCATGGGTACACTTAGACATGTAGACTTGTTGTGTCCTACAACAACCCCCCCATTTCATATCATCTGTATTTACGAATAATCAACGTATGAAATGGGTCCCTTTTAGAAATTAATTGGTATTAATGAATTTGTTCGAAAAAGCCATGATAATCAAATAAGTATGTAAAATGAAGCCTTTTTCGAATAACAATGTTACCAAAATAAAACAATCTTTTGTTATTGCGATAAAGCGATCGCAAGATCGCATATCGCAATGACAAGAGAGACGCACTTAAACGGCACTTTGGCCTTTGCCGATGCGATATCGTTATCGGCAATCGGCGGTATTCATGGCATACACAAAAAGAGCACATATCTCACACCCCGATGCGACGCTATATCGGCGATCGGCTATCGGCACTGCCCCTTATGAGAAAACGCGTTAAATTATAAACCCCGACCCGATGCGATATCGCTATCGGCCGTCGGCGGTATCCCATGCATTTTTATAAGGCGCCCACCTCTTTCCCCGATGCGATGCGAATTCGCTATCGGAATTCGGCAAATCACTTAAATTGCATCTGGTAATGGGTTCATATGCTAGTCCAATGCGATATCGCAATCGGCGTTCGCCAGGGCTACTTTCAAACGATAATGTAACACTCTCCCCCCATGCGATGCGACATTGTTCATCGGTAATCGGCATTTTCAAAAAGTGATTGTTTAAATCCGGTTGATAAGGCCCAAATTTCAAAATGCCGTTAAATGCAGGGATAAGGTAATGCATGCGTATTTAATAACCTTGCCCCTTCGATTAACGAATACTTGCGTCTAAGGCATATCATATCTGTTGCACGCGTTGGGTGGTCATTCAACTGAATAACAGCGTAAATGGTCATTTAATGGATAGCAAGCCTTAAAATTACCATTAATGCATATGCAATCTCTTACCAGTGATTGGATCCGCAGCCACTTTTTGAAGATTAATAGCGCCACGCTTCAAGTGATATATACTACTCCAATTATGCTTTGTCTTCATTATTCCTCGTGTTACGATTTCTCTCGCACTTGTGTAGAGTTCGTTTGTTGAAGAAAGCCTGAACATGATGGGGAAGAAAAATAAGAGGAGTTCTGGTTCTACTACAACATCTGTTGCAGGTCAAGCTGCTCCAATTTCAAAGAAAGGCTTAATCTCGGACACTACGTGCGCTGGTCTTCATAGAACCACATGGCAAGGCACATATAATCTGTTGGAGGCCGAGCAACCAAAAGTGACAGTGAGAACGGCTAGTGTAGATGTATTAAGGAAGTCTGATGCAACGCTCAAAGACTTGGCTGACTCCTTTTTACACAGAATAGCGGCCATAGAGCAGGTTCTCCCTTACACAGACGTGGTGCGCTGGGCAATCGAAGAAATCCCCATCACTGATAGAACTTTCCATACAAGGGACGGAAGGATTTTTGGGTCATTCAAGCCTGATGACCTGAGGCGAATGTATCATCTGCCTGAACCGGAGCTAGTCTACAACAGAACCTTCGTGGAGAAATTCGCAAAAGAAAATGAATCACCATCCGAACCCCTCCGAGATTGGAGGCAGAACCTAGCCAAGCACAAGCATGAAAGTTCGGGTAAGTACTCCAATGTTTCTTTGGCTTCTCCCTATTGCTATGAGGGGATTATGATGTGTAGATTGTGGGGATTACACGACTCTGTTAATATCAATATTGACATGGTTCCCCTAATGGAAGCGGCTATCAATTCTATAATCATGGACTGGGCCACTATTCTTTCCGATAAATTGGTCGTAGCTGTTCGTGAATTCAGAAACAAAACTATAGTCTCCGAAAGGAAAATCCCTCCATTCTATTATTCTGCTTACATTATGGATACCCGGTGTCTTAATTCTGAGTTTCCTGTCCTTGGTTGGAGATGGACCACCTAGGATCCAACACCCATTCATTTATACCATCAGAAATTGTGGAAGTCCTCTTACAAGGACCACTTGTACCAAATTTGTAATGGTTTCATGGCGCCCATTTACTATTCTATTTTTGACAGACCCATTTCCAGAATTTCTTATGAAGCCTCCTTTGACTTACCTGCCGTAGCGAGTTGGTTTGGGGAAGAGTATTTCTCCTATATCAGAGTTTTCGGGAGTAAGGCTAGGCCACATGTCCTCCCTTTGTATATCCCAGACAAGCTGTTAGCCCGGGAAATCTGCTACCAGATTATGGCCGACAGTGTCACACAAACTCTCAAAGAAGAGAAGAAGAAAGGTTGGCCCTCTTTTCCTTTAAGAATTGGGGTTTTTACTCTGCTTAATTACAAGCACGCAGAAAAAGAAGCAGCAAAAATCCAAGCTTTATCCTTGGCCACTCTCCCAAGCAGACTCTATGATCCAAAGAAAACTGCCTACATTGCCCTAGAACAAGCAAAATTAACAAAAGTTGATCATCAAGAGGATACATTTGATGAATTGTTCGTAGGTGCCGAGACAATAAGCCAAGTCAAACAGCTTGCCATAATGAAATACAACGATGAGGCGTTGACTGAGTTTAATAAACTTAGGGAGCAGAGGTTGCAAACTCTGCCCCTAGAGTTATTATCTACAACCCCAGCGTCTTCCTCAAGCGAGCCTGGTCGGCAACAGATACATTCACCTCCTGTTAAAACTAAAGAACAGGATAAACAACAAGAGGAAAGACAGAAAAAGCTGCAGGCTGAGAAGCAGAAAAAAGAGCAAGCAGAGAGGCAGAAAAAGGAGCAGATAGAAAGGCAGCAAAAGACACAGAGGGAAGAAGAGCAGAGGAAGAAGAAGGAAGAAGAAAGATTAAAGAAAAAACTAGCAGATAGGCAGAAAAAGGAATTGGAGGAGCAGCAGCGGAAAACGCAAGAGGAGCAGCAGCGGAAAACGCAAGAGGAGCAGCAGCGAAAATCACTTGAAGAACATCAGAAGTTAGAACAAGAGAAAGAACGGAGCAAAGCCCATAAGCAATCTTCCATTGATCCTGAATTGATTAAACAATGGAATCAATTCGATTCCATTATCAGTGGTAAGGAAGGCTCCAAAGACACAGGCTCCTCTAAAACAAGCGATGCGCCCGATATCACTTCTTCTCAGGTTCTAGGAGGAACCAGCGGCCCACCCATTTCACAGGATGTCGAGGTAATCAATAAGGACCCTTCCGATCAAATTGTTCTCCAGGTGGAAGAAATTCCTCCCCTGGATATTTTCTATAGCCCAAAGCATAGAGTCGTTATCAAGCGCTCTAAGAAAAGACGAAGGCTTGATCAACCTTCTATCTTTCCTGAGCAAACAGTCACGGGCAATATGGTCTGGAAGGAGGATTTGGATCCCTCCGATGATCTAACAAAGCTATCGTAATTCGCGGGAGCTTATTCTGCAGCAACCATCGACAAAGCATCAGAGGTAAGTCTTCTGTTGAAGACTAAGGACCATGAAATATATGCATTACAGGCGGAGGTAATTGAGGCGAAAAACAAAGCAGCACAGGTGGAAGAGCAGTTGCTGGCTCAACAGCAAGAGAACAATTTGTTAACCCAGCAACTGCAAATTGAAAGACAAAGGATAGACCAAAGTGAAACTCAGAAGGCAAAAGAATTGTCGGAGGCATTGTCACAGTTGGAAGCATCAAATGAGCTGATGATGAAATCAAAAGATGAGCGAATAGCTCAACTATCAACACAGCTCGAAGGTATCAAGAGCACACAGAATGTGAAAGTCTTCAGAGCAGAGGCAACTCAAATAAATGGCGCATTACTGTCTCAGATCAGACTTTTATGTCAAAAACTTGCTAAGGCTGAGCAATTATGCGAAATATCTACAACAGTGTGTGAGCAAATAGAGAAGGCCAGGAATGAGCTAGATCAGGCCGAAGAAGCCATATCCGAATACGTTGAGTGGCAAGACACTCCAGAAGGGAAAGCGGCGAATTTGTCCCGAATCCATGAAACGTATAAGGACATACTCTTCACTGAATGGAATACTCAGGTAATGAAGGCAGAAAGGGCGGCTTCCAGGTGTAAAATAATTGCCAGCAATATGATCGACCTAGTCAATGATACACTTTATTTGGCGAACATGATCTCCAAGTGCACACCTGGAAGCATAACAACAGCAGGTATGCTTGAAGAATCAAGTTATCCTGACTTGGAGGAACAGAGGAAATTAATTACCGGAGTAAATAATTTAACCTCTGATGCATATTGGCTCTTTCTAATCAAGCCACATACTCAAAGGTCTGCTCTCAAGTGTTTAACAGATGCCCTCGGATACCTGATCCTCGACATTCAAGATGCTACATATGATGCTCAGCTAACTTCGCGTCTCAACACTCCACCAGAAGTAGAGCCAATGCTGGCGATATGTCAGCTAAGGAGTAAAGGCAAAGAACCCATCGAATGAAGCATTGCCGCCAACTGCCAGATTGCCAAAAAAGATGGAACAAACATTTATTGATGCCAATTTAATAGCTTTTCAGTTGTTTAGATATTTAGATTAGTATAGTATTTATAGACCCTTTCATTGTTTTGGAAAGGGTCGTAAAATTTTGTAATAAGACTTAAAGGCTGAAGTTTGCACTATTGTGCTTCAGTCTATATTCTTTTTGTGAAACTCGACCAATGGTTCTGAATTTTGATCAGAAGGCTGTTTTATACAATTGCGCACGACTGTCTGTTGTTTGGAATGCTTTCCGATTGGAAGGAAGGACTGCGACATAGTGATTGATGTACTGGATTGATCGATCAGCTTACATGGTACTATTATCTGTATCTGTGTTCTTTCTGATTATATGAATTGCTGTGTTATTATCTTTGCTATTGTTGAATGCATGTATGCGATATAACAGCGAATCGTCATTTCACTTCACTATTGAATGTTTGTGTTGATTTGTTATCTCTTTCACTCATGCATGTATCAATGATATGAATGATTAAGCGTAGTAATTCGCTCTAATCGCTCTGCATAACTAATTATGCAGAGCAATGTTTAAATGGTTCAAACGTCTATGCTTAAAGTGTTAGAGTCATTTATATGCCTGCCTTAAAGCACAGATCATCAAACGCTACGCTTTGCCTAGTAATAAGTCCCGAGATCCGATTATAGTTATTACATTTTGTTTATAGTTTAGCTATCCGCTCATTACCATCTTATCTCATAAGTCATTCATCCATCCCATTCACTTATACTTCTTGGGAAACTGGTCCCATTATCCCTAGTCGGAACCACTATTCCAAACGGAAAAGGAGCTGCATTAAGGTCCGGACCGGGTGGTATCCCCTTTGTTGTGGCAGCGATTTTCGAGGCCTCAACAAAATTGGCGCTAGAAGGAGGGCCAACTGTGAATGGCAAGCCGGCCCAAATCGGCAAGTCATTCTAAGAGTAATTCTCCCTCCAAATCTCCTCGTTCTTTTCAATTGCATGCTGGTTCTCCAGCCCATAACCTAGAAGAAGAGGAATCTATCACCACTGCTCAATCCCATCATATCCCAGAACAATTAAGTCTTGAATCTCCTGAAGTTCAATCTCTAATCCATAAACTTCAGAGCTTCTCGATCTCACCACAGAAATCTGAGATATCAGAAAGCAGTGCGACTTCGCAGTTCAACCTCACTCATCCTCTTACCAGACTTCAGAGCGAAAAACTTGGTATTGAACCTACTGAGTTTCCTTTACCCAAAAGGAAAAAGCCAAAGAAAAACACTGAAGGATCTGACAGTGGGGATTTTTCTTCCATATCATCCATTTCATCTCCTCATCTGCAAAGTCAACCACCCACCCCTCCATTACAAGTTGTTGTTCATCAGGGAACAGGAGCCTCAATATCCCAACCTATTCACTCTTCAATACCTCACCAAACATCTGGAACCCCGACAGTAGTGACAACCACTGTCGCTAGCATAATGGCAGATCCATGGACTAGACCGGGTGCTGTCAACATGCCTGGACCATTACATGATCTACCAGATGCTCCCGAAAAATGGCTGCCTAAATTTAATCCGGATAATGGAACCCAAGCCGAAGAACACATCAACAACTTCATGTTAGCAGTTAATCTAAAAGGAGTGACAGAGCAAGATGTCGTAGTAAGACTGTTCCCTTATACTTTACAAGGATCAGCAGGATCCTGGTATTTTTCCTTACCCTCTGGTTCGATTACCAGTTGGGTTACATGCCAAGAGCAGTTTCTCACCAAGTATGGAGACGACCGGTCCCTAGCAACTTTAATAAATGACCTCTCCAATTTGAGAATAGAGCATAGGGAACCAATAAAAGAATTTAATGCCAGATTTAATAAACTACTGAATAAAATCCCTACCGCTTCTAAACCAAGTAAGCAAATCCGAAGCGAATGGTACATCACTGCCCTACCCGCCAACATAGCTATCTTTGTGGACAGGGCTGGCAAACCTACCCTAGCTGAAAATATGAAAGAAGCACTTGCAGTTGAAAAGCGCATCAATGCTCTTGAAAAGAAAGCTGCTCTAGAAGATAGAAAAGCTAAAAAAGTCTCGTTTAAAGAAGATTCCAAGAAGAAAACCCCCAAGGACCCATATGACATGGAAGGTTTACAGAAGGTCCTTAAAACATTGTCTAATGAAATGGTTGAGATTAAAAAGCAAGTGGCCGAAACTTCAAGCAAAAGACCATTCAGGACTTTTAAGAAATCCGAATCAAAGCCACCTAATGTTATATCTAACGCCGATTCAGACCAAGAAGAAGAGGAAGAGGAAACACCTCCACAGACCGATGATGATGAAGAAGTGGCTGAATGTCACGGAATGTGGGATTTTATACTCCCAAACTCTGATACTGAGAATGAAGAAGAAGCCTTCCCGGTTACTACTAGAAGTAAAATTGCTTCTGAACTCCCCCAGGCAGCTTCAAAGAAGAGGAGCGCAGGCGCTACTACAACAAAAGAAAAAGTTCCCCTAAAGAAGTCACCTGTGGTAGTTCCTTCAAATCAGCCTTCAACTTCTAGTTCTCCTTCAACATCCAAGACTCTAGTAGTATCTGATTCCATGGAATATAACATTGTTGATGATATGAAGAAAACCAAGGCAAATATAACCATGTTTGAACTCAGTAAACTGAAGCATCAGCAAAAGCTACTTCTTAAAGAGTTAAATGTTGTTCCCTCTATTCCCCTTCCCAGTGCAAGAGCTGCCAACGATTCAGGCCAGCCTCCTGCAGGCATGGTTGAAATTACCAATTCAGTCTTGATCGGAGATAAATCAAATTCTCACACTCCACCCTTCCTGCTTACTTATGAGATTTATAATAGAAACCTACACAACTGTTTAATAGATTCAGGGGCCTCATCTAATATAATGCCAGCTTCAGTTTGTTCTAAGCTGAACATTGAACCCCAGAAATCTGCAATTCATATTGTACAGTTGGATAGAACTAAAGTGCAGGTGGTGGGAGAAATTAATTCTGTGACCATCAGGTTGTCAGCCGACCCCAGAATTGTCCAGAGAATTGACATTTTAATCGCAGACATACCTGAATTTTATGGTTTGATTTTAAGCAGAGATTGGTCCGAAAAACTACATGGGTATATCTCTACAGATTGGTCACACATGTGGCTTCCCTACAAGGGAAAGCCAAATCAGATAAGGATCGATCGTGAGAAACATATGACCCACACAATTACTGAATTCGAGCAAGAAAACCAGCCTGTCGCATTCAACAATAACATTTTGGGGAATTATTCGGCAGAATCATTCTTTGGCAACTTTGTTGCTCAACCATCTCCTTTTTCAGTTAATCATTTTACATCTCAAATAGAAAATTTTTCACAAACTGATAGGTCCAGATGTTATAATGATGCTGAGGAAAATGTAGATACTTTTGTTAATATTCCTTTATTTTGGTCTCTGTATTTTGATGGCTCTAAGTCCCCTGAAGGTTCAGGAGTTGGATGTATATTGGTTAGTCCGCAAGGAGAAAAGACAATGTTGTCTTGTAGGTTAGAGTTTGAGTGCACTAATAATACAGCCGAATATGAGGCTTTAATCCAAGGATTATATAAAGCAATCGGTCTGGAGGTACGATATCTAAAGGTTTTCGGCGATTCGGAAATCATTGTCAAACAGGTTAGAAATGCAATTCATTGCCTTTCGACTCACCTTAAACATTACCAATCTCTCGTTCAAGAACTTACCTCACACTTTCTTGCATTCAACATTTCTTCTATACCTCGATCTCAAAATGCAGCCGCAGATTTGCTAGCCAATGTAGCTTCAAAGCTTCTACCTTCTGAAGACTACAGCCTTGATAGATTTTCCGTAGAATTACTTTTCAGACCTTCAATTCCCGACAATGTCACTAATTGGAGAGTATTTAATCATGACGATGATATTTTGCAGTTTTTAACTTCTGAGAATTCTTATGATAAGCAAGTTATTGAGGAAGATGATCATGATTCCCAGATGAAAGGATTGCCCAAAGAAAATTTGATCCCCAAACCAGTGGTAAAATTAGAAGATCTTTACGATATCAAAGACAGGTTTAAACCTGTAATCAACACAAAGCTTCAAAGTTCTACCCTTAGGTTTGAATTGATAAATCTAGGAACCAACGAATCTCCTCAAAACATCAATTTAGGAACAGGACTATCTCAGAACGAAAAGGAAGCATTTATTAAATTGTTGAGAAAGAACAAACAGGTTTTTGCTTGGAAATATGATGACTTAAAGACATACGATACATCTATTATCCAGCATACCATTCCTATGCTTCCTGATAAAAAACCAATTCAGCAAAAATTAAGAAAAATACACCCAAATTTGGAGAGCCAGATTAAGTCGGAGCTTAATAAGCTTTTAAAAGCCAAAATTATTTTTCCAGTCCGACATTCAAACTGGGTCTCTAACATGGTGCCAGTCAGGAAGAAAAATGGCGACATTCGAATTTGTATTGATTTCAGGAATTTAAACAAAGCGAGCCTAAAAGACAACTTCCCATTGCCCACTATGGAGCAAATTCTCCAATCGGTGGCAGGTTTTGAATTGATGTCTTTTCTAGATGGTTTTTCAGGGTACAATCAAGTTCTGGTACATCCCGATGACCAGCTCAAAACTACATTCAGGACAAAATGGGGAACCTATGCATATCAGAAAATGCCTTTTGGTCTTATAAACGCCGGAGCGACATTTCAGAGAGCTATGGACATGGCCTTCAGAGGGTTAATTAACCGATCAGTAGTCGTCTACCTAGACGATATTACTGTGTATTCTAAAAAGAGAGATAATCATTTGCACGACTTAAATCAGATCTTTCAGAGATGCAAAAGATATGGTATTTCTCTAAACCCAAAAAAGTCCTTCTTTGCTCTAGATCAAGGAAAACTCTTAGGGTTTATAGTATCCAAAGATGGTATTTATATTGATCCTGATCGGATTAATGAAATTTCTAAAATCCCTTTCCCACATAACAAGAAATCAATGCAGTCATTTTTAGGTCAAATTAATTTTGTCAAACGATTTGTTCCAGATTTTTCACAGATTGTATTACCTCTTCAGACAATGATCAAGAAGAATTCAGTCTTCAAATGGGGATCAGAAGAAAAGCAAGCTTTTGATGTTATCAAACAGTCAATAATCAATGCCCCAGCTTTGAATACCCCGAATTTTTCTAATCATTTTACACTATATACTATCGCATCCAACACTTCATATGCTGCAGTACTCACACAATTGAATGATAACAACCTAGAAGCACCCATATCATTTTTCAGTTCAAATCTTCAAGGTGCCGAGTTGAATTATTCAGATGTGGAAAAACAAGCCTTTGCTGTGTTCAAAGCAGTCAAACATTATAGACCCTTCCTTTTGAAAACCCACACGAAAGTTATAGTTCCTTTCCCAGCGGTAAGACAACTATTAATTCAGAAAGAATTGGGTGAAAAAAGAGCCAATTGGGTTACAGCGCTTCAAGAGTATGACTTAGAAATAAAGCCAGCAAAGATTGTTAGGGGCCAAGGTTTTTGCAGGATATTGGCAGGAGCATCAAACATTCACGAATCAAGCGATGAAGATCAGATTAAATCCATCAATCAGATAAGTGTCACTGATTCTGAATCTCAATATGCTGATTTGATATTTTATTTGAAGAACGGTTACGCTCCTCCAAATTTATCTTACAAAAATAAAAGGGCCATTAGGTTGAAAGCTAAGAATTTCACTCTCATTGATGATGTGTTGTTTAAACAAAATTATGATTCAATCCTGCTAAGATGTCTTGAGAAAACTGAAGCACTAAAGGTTCTGCAGGAGCTACATGATGGACCAGCTGGAGGACATTTTGGAGCCGACACAACAGCTCATAAGATTATTCATGCTGGATATTATTGGCCTACTCTATTTAGAGATTGCCATGAGCACGTAAGAAAATGCCTTAATTGCCAAACATCTGGTGGAAGACAACGAAAACCTGCTTTCCCTCTGCAACCTGTCAACATTGAACAGCCATTCGAACAATGGGGATTAGATATCATCGGGGAAATTACTCCACCATCTTCCAAACAACATAGGTATATCCTTACCGCTACTGATTATTTTACTAAATGGGTAGAGGCTATTCCTTTGAAGGCAGCAAATCTAGAGGCAATCATCGAGTTCATCGACCAATTCATCATTACCAGGTTCGGTGTTCCAAACGCTCTTGTTTTCGATAATGCTTCTTATTTCTCAGGAAACGCTATATATGATTTTGCTATTAAAAGGGGGTTTAAAATGAAATATTCTTCCAATTACTATCCCCAGAGAAACGGTTTAGCCGAATCTACTAATAAAAACCTCATCAAAATCATTAAGCGAACTGTTGAACAGAATCATAGAAACTGGCATAAATCTTTGGTCTTTGCATTATGGGCTGATAGAATAACACAAAAGGCTTCAATAGGGACCTCTCCTTTCAATCTGGTATATGGAAAAGAAGCCGTGTTGCCTACAAATCTTGTTCTTCCATCTTTAGCCCTAGTGCAGTTTATTCAAGAGACTCCGTCTTCTTCTATCCAACTCAGTCATGACCAAATTCTCAAATTAGAAGAAGAAAGGGAAAAGGCCAGAATCACTCATGCCAAGCATCAACAAATCATCAAAGCATCTTTTGACTCAGCATCATCCTCTTTCAAACAACTTCAAGTTGGTGACTTAGTTCTCAAATGGGACAAGGCCCATGAGGATAAAGGCAAGCATACCAAATTTCAGAAAATGTGGCTTGGACCATTTCAGATCTGTGAAAAGATAGGCCATTCAACTTTTATATTGCAAAGCTTATCAGGGTTGAGAGATTCTCTCCCCGTCAATGGCCTGGTCCTGAAGAAATTCTTTAACTGAGAAGGTAACCCCTTCTCCTTTTTAGATTTGCGTAGTTTGTAGGATTAGTAGGAAATAAAACTGTAGAGTACCTACATTGACCTTTTGTTGTGTTTGAGAAAGCTGTCTCACAGAAATAATATAAATACTTGTTTCTAGATAATAGAATCCTCACTCAAAAGAAATAGTTTCTAGGAAATTAGATATCCTTGTGTTCTGAAATTTTAATCTAAATTTTGAAGACTCCTCTCAGGAGGTAAAAGTTCTGAATCATTTTCTGTTTCCAAAATAGTCTCCAAAGGTTATCTGTTAAAAGAAATAGAGGCTAAACCATTTTTCAGTATCATCAACTCTTCACTTGTCATCCATCGGCTCTTAAGGAGAAAATTGTTCACCCCATTCACTAAAGGATGTGATTATTCAGAGTGTAATTCTAAAATATAAAAGATTAAAGATAAGAGGTCTTATCATAAGCCTGCTTACCATGTTCATAGGGAAATAGCTTAACTGACATTACCAATACTGCCCACAAAAACAGGGTAATGGCTTGAAATTTCAAGACAAGGGGTCTCATCACGAGCCGGCTTGATCAGTTAAATTATTACCAGTGAATGGCATTGTCATAAGCTGGCTACCAAACCAGGACAGTGGCTTTTTATCTTATTTATTACAAAGAAAAACAGATGAAGAAGTGAAATATGAAAACATTTTTATAGATTCATTCTGTTAATCACACTCTTATGTGAATGGAAAAGTGGACAATACTATGGTTAAAAGGTATCCCTGTCGAGACTATAAATGTTTGCTGGCAACAGAGGCTCTACCTATGACAAAGGAGTTAATTATAAAAGCTGATATGGGAAAGTTTTCTATTTTCATCATTATGAACCAATAAAGACTTATTTTAGAAACATTTTATGTATTTGGTTTCTTTAAACTTAATGGGACGAAGTTAACAAAATAGAATTCACTTTTGTCAGAACACATGAATATCTAGTTATATTAGAAATTTCTCCTTCTGATTGAGTTTCTATTTATAAAAGACTTGAATGTTTATGTTAATTTCAGAGATAACTGGTTCTACCAACGAATCGCCAATTGTTGTGTCCTACAACAACCCCCCATTTCATATCATCTGTATTTACGAATAATCAACGTATGAAATGGGTCCCTTTTAGAAATTAATTGGTATTAATGAATTTGTTCGAAAAAGCCATGATAATCAAATAAGTATGTAAAATGAAGCCTTTTTCGAATAACAATGTTACCAAAATAAAACAATCTTTTGTTATTGCGATAAAGCGATCGTAAGATCGCATATCGCAATGACAAGAGAGACGCACTTAAACGGCACTTTGGCCTTTGCCGATGCGATATCGTTATCGGCAATCGGCGGTATTCATGGCATACACAAAAAGAGCACATATCTCACACCCCGATGCGACGCTATATCGGCGATCGGCTATCGGCACTGCCCCTTGTGAGAAAACGCGTTAAATTATAAACCCCGACCCGATGCGATATCGCTATCGGCCGTCGGCGGTATCCCATGCATTTTTATAAGGCGCCCACCTCTTTCCCCGATGCGATGTGAATTCGCTATCGGAGTTCGGCAAATCACTTAAATTGCATCTGGTAATGGGTTCATATGCTAGTCCAATGCGATATCGCAATCGGCGTTCGCCAGGGCTACTTTCAAGCGATAATGTAACACTCTCCCCCCATGCGGTGCGACATTGTTCATCGGTAATCGGCATTTTCAAAAAGTGATTGTTTAAATACGGTTGATAAGGCGCAAATTTCAAAATGCCGTTAAATGCAGGGATAAGGTAATGCATGTGTATTTAATAACCTTGCCCCTTCGATTAACGAATACTTGCGTCTAAGGCATATCATATCTGTTGCACGCGTTGGGTGGTCATTCAACTGAATAACAGCGTAAATGGTCATTTAATGGATAGCAAGCCTTAAAATTACCATTAATGCATATGCAATCTCTTACCAGTGATTGGATCCGCAGCCACTTTTTGAAGATTAATAGCGCCACGCTTCAAGTGATATATACTACTCCAATTATGCTTTGTCTTCATTATTCCTCGTGTTACGATTTCTCTCGCACTTGTGTAGAGTTCGTTTGTTGAAGAAAGCCTGAACATGATGGGGAAGAAAAATAAGAGGAGTTCTGGTTCTACTACAACATCTGTTGCAGGTCAAGCTGCTCCAATTTCAAAGAAAGGCTTAATCTCGGACACTACGTGCGCTGGTCTTCATAGAACCACATGGCAAGGCACATATAATCTGTTGGAGGCCGAGCAACCAAAAGTGACAGTGAGAACGGCTAGTGTAGATGTATTAAGGAAGTCTGATGCAACGCTCAAAGACTTGGCTGACTCCTTTTTACACAGAATAGCAGCCAGAGAGCAGGTTCTCCCTTACACAGACGTGGTGCGCTGGGCAATCGAAGAAATCCCCATCACTGATAGAACTTTCCATACAAGGGACGGAAGGATTTTTGGGTCATTCAAGCCTGATGACCTGAGGCGAATGTATCATCTGCCTGAACCGGAGCTAGTCTACAACAGAACCTTCGTGGAGAAATTCGCAAAAGAAAATGAATCACCATCCGAACCCCTCCGAGATTGGAGGCAGAACCCAGCCAAGCATAAGCATGAAAGTTCGGGTAAGTACTCCAATGTTTCTTTGGCTTCTCCCTATTGCTATGTGGGGATTATGATGTGTAGATTGTGGGGATTACACGACTCTGTTAATATGAATATTGACATGGTTCCCCTAATGGAAGCAGCTATCAATTCTATAATCATGGACTGGGCCACTATTCTTTCCGATAAATTGGTCGTAGCTGTTCGTGAATTCAGAAACAAAACTATAGTCTCCGAAAGGAAAATCCCTCCATTCTATTATTCTGCTTACATTATGGATACCCTGTGTCTTAATTCTGAGTTTCCTGTCCTCGGTTGGAGATGGACCACCCAGGATCCAACACCCATTCATTTATACCATCAGAAATTGTGGAAGTCCTCTTACAAGGACCACTTGTACCAAATTTGTAATGGTTTCATGGCGCCCATTTACTATTCTATTTTTGACAGACCCATTTCCAGAATTTCTTATGAAGCCTCCTTTGACTTACCTGCCGTAGCGAGTTGGTTTGGGGAAGAGTATTTCTCCTATATCAGAGTTTTTGGGAGTAAGGCTAGGCCACATGTCCTCCCTTTGTATATCCCAGACAAGCTGTTAGCCCGGGAAATCTGCTACCAGATTATGGCCGACAGTGTCACACAAACTCTCAAAGAAGAGAAGAAGAAAGGTTGGCCCTCTTTTCCTTTAAGAATTGGGGTTTTTACTCTGCTTAATTACAAGCACGCAGAAAAAGAAGCAGCAAAAATCCAAGCTTTATCCCTGGCCACTCTCCCAAGCAGACTCTATGATCCAAAGAAAACTGCCTACATTGCCCTAGAACAAGCAAAATTAACAAAAGTTGATCATCAAGAGGATACATTTGATGACTTGTTCGTAGGTGCCGAGACAATAAGCCAAGTCAAACAGCTTGCCATAATGAAATACAACGATGAGGCGTTGACTGAGTTTAATAAACTTAGGGAGCAGAGGTTGCAAACTCTGCCCCTAGAGTTATTATCTACAACCCCAGCGTCTTCCTCAAGCGAGCTTGGTCGGCAACAGATACATTCACCTCCTGTTACAACTAAAGAACAGGATAAACAACAAGAGGAAAGACAGAAAAAGCTGCAGGCTAAGAAGCAGAAAAAAGAGCAAGCAGAGAGGCAGAAAAAGGAGCAGATAGAAAGGCAGCAAAAGACACAGAGGGAAGAAGAGCAGAGGAAGAAGAAGGAAGAAGAAAGATTAAAGAAAAAACTAGCAGATAGGCAGAAAAAGGAATTGGAGGAGCAGTAGCGGAAAACGCAAGAGGAGCAGCAGCGGAAAACGCAAGAGGAGCAGCAGCGAAAATCACTTGAAGAACAGCAGAAGTTAGAACAAGAGAAAGAACGGAGCAAAGCCCATAAGCAATCTTCCATTGATCCTGAATTGATTAAACAATGGAATCAATTCGATTCCATTATCAGTGGTAAGGAAGGCTCCAAAGACACAGGCTCCTCTAAAACAAGCGATGCGCCCGATATCACTTCTTCTCAGGTTCTAGGAGGAACCAGTGGCCCACCCATTTCACAGGATGTCGAGGTAATCAATAAGGACCCTTCCGATCAAATTGTTCTCCAGGTGGAAGAAATTCCTCCCCTGGATATTTTCTATAGCCCAAAGCATAGAGCCGTTATCAAGCGCTCTAAGAAAAGTCGAAGGCTTGATCAACCTTCTATCTTTCCTGAGCAAACAGTCACGGGCAATATGGTCTGGAAGGAGGATTTGGATCCCTCCAATGATCTAACAAAACTGTCGTAATTCGCGGGAGCTTATTCTGCAGCAACCATCGACAAAGCATCGGAGGTAAGTCTTCTGTTGAAGACTAAGGACCATGAAATATATGCATTACAGGCGGAGGTAATTGAGGCGAAAAACAAAGCAGCACAGGTGGAAGAGCAGTTGCTGGCTCAACAGCAAGAGAACAATTTGTTAACCCAGCAACTGCAAATTGAAAGACAAAGGATAGACCAAAGTGAAACTCAGAAGGCAAAAGAATTGTCGGAGGCATTGTCACAGTTGGAAGCATCAAATGAGCTGATGATGAAATCAAAAGATGAGCGAATAGCTCAACTATCAACACAGCTCGAAGGTATCAAGAGCACACAGAATGTGAAAGTCTTCAGAGCAGAGGCAACTCAAATAAATGGCGCATTACTGTCTCAGATCAGACTTTTATGTCAAAAACTTGCTAAGGCTGAGCAATTATGCGAAATATCTACAACAGTGTGTGAGCAAATAGAGAAGGCCAGGAATGAGCTAGATCAGGCCGAAGAAGCCATATCCGAATACGTTGAGTGGCAAGACACTCCAGAAGGGAAAGCAGCGAATTTGTCCCGAATCCATGAAACGTATAAGGACATACTCTTCACTGAATGGAATACTCAGGTAATGAAGGCAGAAAGGGCGGCTTCCAGGTGTAAAATAATTGCCAGCAATATGATCGACCTAGTCAATGATACACTTTATTTGGCGAACATGATCTCCAAGTGCACACCTGGAAGCATAACAACAGCAGGTATGCTTGAAGAATCAAGTTATCCTGACTTGGAGGAACAGAGGAAATTAATTACCGGAGTAAATACTTTAACCTCTGATGCATATTGGCTCTTTCTAATCAAGCCACATACTCAAAGGTCTGCTCTCAAGTGTTTAACAGATGCCCTCGGATACCTGATCCTCGACATTCAAGATGCTACATATGATGCTCAGCTAACTTCGCGTCTCAACACTCCACCAGAAGTAGAGCCAATGCTGGCGATATGTCAGCTAAGGAGTAAAGGCAAAGAACCCATCGAATGAAGCATTGCCGCCAACTGCCAGATTGCCAAAAAAGATGGAACAAACATTTATTGATGCCAATTTAATAGCTTTTCAGTTGTTTAGATATTTAGATTAGTATAGTATTTATAGACCCTTTCATTGTTTTGGAAAGGGTCGTAAAATTTTGTAATAAGACTTAAAGGCTGAAGTTTGCACTATTGTGCTTCAGTCTATATTCTTTTTGTGAAACTCGACCAATGGTTCTGAATTTTGATCAGAAGGCTGTTTTATACAATTGCGCACGACTGTCTGTTGTTTGGAATGCTTTCCGATTGGAAGGAAGGACTGCGACATAGTGATTGATGTACTGGATTGATCGATCAGCTTACATGGTACTATTATCTGTATCTGTGTTCTTTCTGATTATATGAATTGCTGTGTTATTATCTTTGCTATTGTTGAATGCATGTATGTGATATAACAGCGAATCGTCATTTCACTTCACTATTGAATGTTTGTGTTGATTTGTTATCTCTTTCACTCATGCATGTATCAATGATATGAATGATTAAGCGTAGTAATTCGCTCTAATCGCTCTGCATAACTAATTATGCAGAGAAATGTTTAAATGGTTCAAATGTCTATGCTTAAAGTGTTAGAGTCATTTATATGCCTGCCTTAAAGCACAGATCATCAAACGCTACGCTTTGCCTAGTAATAAGTCCCGAGATCCGATTATAGTTATTACATTTTGTTTATAGTTTAGCTGTCCGCTCATTACCATCTTATCTCATAAGTCATTCATCCATCCCATTCACTTATACTTCTTGGGAAACTGGTCCCATTATCCCCAGTCGGAACCACTATTCCAAACGGAAAAGGAGCTGCATTAAGGTCCGGACCGGGTGGTATCCCCTTTGTTGTGGCAGCGATTTTCGAGGCCTCAACAAGACCCTGATTATCCTTTTTTCTTTTGACTGTCCTCCTATCTAAATGTACCCTTATTTCTTCCAAGGGCCCAGATTAAGCAGTTGGGCTCCTTCATTTCTCTACCTAGCTACTCATCTGCCAAGCTTAGGCTGTTTGGACAGATTTTCATTCTCTATCTTCTAAAACAAGAAATTTAAACCTAGGGGAGCCAAGATTAAGCTGTTTGGATTTTCCCTTAACTGTAAAACTCTTCAAAAATGGTATAATTCTTCAAAATGGAACTTCTTGGAAATATGGAACCTTGCAGCATGAAAAGATGACATATTTTGCATGTAAAACAGTCAATCATGAAATATGAAACCTATTGCAATAGGATGCTAACACCAAGTATGGTCACCACAATGTTATCACTCCATAATTTCCCTAGGTTGTGGAGAGAAACCTAGGGGTAACCACAAAACCACTTTTAAAGCTAGGATCTAGCCCTTCCAGCTTCAGAGAGGGATCTCTCTATCTAATTTAGATTTATGCTTTAATATATTAGACTAGTTACTGTGTTCTGAGGTTGGTTTTTCAAAGGTTTGGTTGAAAGATGTTGGGAAAGTCCATTAGGCATGTAGTCATGAAACTTGAGGAAATCAATCACAAAATAACAGAGCGATTGTAACGGGGCAGGATAGGCAAGCTTTTGGATCTTATAGAGTGTTTGTGGAGTGATAAAGATGAATATGAATAAGGCTCAGTTAAATATAAAGCATGCTAGGATGAATTATATACTCAACATGAGAATGAAAACATTGATATTGTTTACAATCCATAGCAGAGTACACTTAAGAAAATTCTACCCTTTATCTTCTTGAAACAATAAAGACAAAAAACAATCGAAAAATGAGAAAATGACAATTTCACATGAGAAAGCACATCACCAATTACTTGACACAGGAATCCTAGAACACAACTCTCTGTGTTATTGTAAATTAATCTCTTTAGTACAATGCACAACTTACATCAAAATATGGCTCCTTTCTTCATACAAGTTCCAATCCAACAAATTCCAAAATGTATTACATCATATGCTTAGCCTTTTATACTACTTCGGGCAAGGGCCAGATACAATGCATTTTTCCCAACTAAGTGGGTCAAAAGGCACGTTTGATCATTTCTCACATAAACAACAAGATTCAAGTTAATTATAGGACATCTTTAACTCAAAAAAAAACCTTCATCCTCATCTTCCCATAATCCTCTAGAAAATCCTGAACTGCCTTCTGTGATGCCAAAATTCCTGCTAAAAATCCTCCTGATGCCTTATCAGGTCCTACCGAATCATTCAAAACCATACAACATGGTGAGGTATGAAATCATGACTATGGAAAGGGTGTTAAGTCATAAAAGCAGATATCAGTACAATAATCTTGTTCTTCTAGGGCTAATCCCATTATCCTGGAACAGGGTGTTGGCTCTTTGTAACATTTCCGCATTATAACGGTTCCCATGTGTAATACATGGGACCAAAACATATATGTCCATGGGCCATTTTTAATATCAGAACATCCGCTATCAGCATCTTCAGAATGCTACCTTTGGTTACACCTTTTAAAACTTGTGTTCTCTGTTGTGCCGCGATCCACGTGGAGAGGGAATGAGGGAGGGCTCGTGCGAGGTTTGAACACATAAATCCTTTGTTAACTCTTTTCCGCCCAACATTTTATTTAAATACAAAAACATATATTTATTCTATCACCACTCTGTTGGGCACCAAATCAGGCTATCTTTCTGTTGCATTTCCATCACCCTTTTTGACCTTTTTGCACTTATTTACCCATGTTTACCATGCTAAATCTGTAAGGTAAATACCCCTGTCTTGTCTATTGGAATATTTTATTAATGAAGTAAAGTCACGGGGTTTTGCCTATTCGCAACACTAAAATGTATGTTTGACCGCAACTTCTGGAGAACAGGAACCAATGCTTCAGCATCCCACAACAGATCCGTGATTCACAACAATGACCAGCCATAAGGAGGCCGCGCAGCTGGAATCGTAGATCCCTGAACCATTCTTGGACCTCTTGCTGATTTGGTCTATCTGGTGTTGGTGCCATTCCAACTAATGTACATTTCTGGATATATGGTTACCATGTTTTGGGGAAAGATGTTGTTCTCCTACATTATGTATAAAAGACAGGTTGTTCCTATAAATGGGGATGCCCCTTTGATATTGTAATAACCCTTTTCAGATTAATAAAGCATCATCTATTTTGTTGTTCTAATCTTCGATGTGACTAATGCAACCCTGATCAGAGAGTTGGGCCCGCTCTTCTGATCAGGTGTTGCGTCCTTCTGTGTGTGTTATTTATTAGTTTATGCTTGCTGTTACAGTTCTTTAATTCTTGTAATCGCTTTTTTGGAGTTTTGTATTTAGTTTAATCTTACAACAATGTTTTGAATCTTAATTGCGAACCCTTGGTCGGAACGGATTGTACTTTTTCCCCTGCATATACCTTGCACGTTGCCTTGAAAGGATATGCACCCGGATTGATAAATGAATGTAGCAATAAGGTGAATAAATCGTTCATACCTGGACCCCAACATTTTGGCACCGTTTCTAGGGAGGCTAATAAGGTGCGAACATGATCCGGACCAACCAGAGGGTCAGTCTCTTGTCCTGGGGAGAGAACACATTTTCTCACTCTGCTTTAGGTCCTGAGCATAGATTTATTTCTTTTAAACCCATGTGTGTTTTTTCGAGAAACCCTAGATTTTACCCTAGGGAGGGCAGAGTCTTTTGAGGCCCTGCTTCAGATCTAGAAGTATTAGGTTTTCTCGAGGTGTGTGTTTGTTCTGGTTCTTGTCCTAGAGAGGGAGGAGTCCTTTGATGTCCTGCTCCGGGCCTTGAACCCTAGATTCTTGTCTTTTTGTTGTCTCTCTTTTTATGAGTTCTGTCATCTTAGGGAAGGAATGGTCCTTTGACACCTCACTTCAAGACTAAAGAATTGTAGGTTGATATCAAGATACCAACATTTGTATGAAGAAAGAACCAAATAAGAGGGGCAGAGGGAGATCCCCAAGGAGGGGAGGACTAGATCTGGGAAGAAAGACCTATATCCAGTAAATTATAGTAAAGGCTAAATCAGAAGCATCCTCTCCTGCAGCCATGAGACCAGGGGCACAAAGAGTGAAGTCTGAGGGACAATCAGTAGATCAACCAGTGCTGTCTACAACATTGTTTGGTGATTCAACACAGTAGGTCCCTCCAGCAGTTGAGGAATCATCCAGCAGTATACCTGAAGAGGGAAACCTTATGCTGGTAATATAAGGAGAAGAGGTCGCAAGTAGAACATCGACAGGGTCAGACCACTCCAGTAAGGGAAAGGAGGTTGTAGCCAAGGGATCAAGCCATCAGGACATAGAAAAAGGAAATGAAGGGTTACTTGCATCACCAAGGGATCGAGGAAGTGCTACTAAAGCAACTCGAGTCTGAGTGGTAAGGAATCCTCAGCCATCTTCCATAGAGCCTGTTGAAATTCCCAGCGGTTATTGGAATATATTTATGGCTCCCACAACCTCCACCATTGAGTTTCTGATCGAGGATCTGGGAGCTAGTGCACCCACAAAGCCTATTCCATTAGCAACCTTACCAAGCTTTCATGGGCTCGTTTTATAAGACCCCGACACATTTTTATTCGAGTTTGACATATTTTGTCGGGGGTATGACTACACGATGATGCCTAGATGTTAAAAAATTCCTTGTACATTAAAAGGAATGGCTCTGCGATGGTTCATGGGCCTTGGAGGAAGATCTATTTCCACATGGGATGATATGTGGACAACTTTTCTGGAAAAATACCAAGATTACTGCAAATCCTAGAACATCAAGGAGGAACTTTTCAAGTTCACACAAAAAGAAGAAGAGAGCTTGGAATATTGTGTGGAAGGATTCAAGTACATCTTACAGAGGTCAAGTCACTCTGACCTGGATAAGGAAATTTTAAAAATTATCCACTGCCGATATTTCCGTGAGGACTCGATGGAACTATTGAACATTCTAGGAAAGGGAGAAATCTTTAAGGAAAGCTTTGATGTTATCTATGAACTATGCATTCAATGCTCGAGGGGGCTTGCAAGAAACAAACAAGGGATTCGCTCAGCAAAGGGGTCTGGCGGGGGTGTTACGAAGGCAGAAATCGGAAACCTGCTAGACAACTTGAGGACGGATATCCTCAGCACTCTGTCGGCACAGATGGATACTCTGCAAGTAAAACAGAAGCAGCTGGAATTGGACAGGACCATGGTGATATTTTGCCCGAAGTGTAGAAAGAAGCACCCAGAGAGGGAATGTCCACTAAACTCCATAGAGGAATGTGCAATCTGTGAGCTAAATCATGCAACAAGCTCATGCCCCTCCTTGCCAGGCCTGAAAGCAGTATTTCAAGGGACGGGGGAAGACACGGAGCAACTATACCTCATGGGGTCTAGAAAGCCATGGCAACCTCGACCACCGATGAGAAATCAAGGTATGTGCTCAATTCCATCTCAATATTTCAATAATTTCAGTATGAATCCTCAGTCCATGCCCTATCATCCCATGTGGCCACAATACTAGTTTCCACCTTGGCAGTAGTGGAACCCTCAAGCCAGTTCGAGCTCCCCATGGGCTACAACTTGGTGAGGATCCTCTCCTGGGTAGCTTCCTTAGCCAATGCCACAACAACAACTCCAACTACCCTCTAATGTGCCTCCTGGTAATCAACCTGCCCATCCTCAGCTTCTAATCCAACCCAATCCGAATCCCAATAATAAAGGAGCTCATCAAGCTGACATTCTTAACCTACCTTCATATAGCATTTCCACTGCAGAGTTGTATGAAATGAATCTACGATCAGGGCGGACAGTTAATGTTCAACCTCCTCCAGTTATCATTGAACAACTTGATAATGAAGGTAAGGAATCATAATTAATTAATAAAGAGCCAAAGCAAACTGATAGAAACCAGGCGCCTCCTACAAAACATCATCAATCTGAACCACCTTACCCGGAGAGACTAACTTTGAATAAATCAAGCCCTCAAGCTGAATTCAATTTATTAGGAGAATTGCAAAACTTATTTGTTAAAATTCCCCTGTTACAAGCTATGAAGGATGTGCCAATATATGCAAAGACTCTTAGGGAATATTGTTCAAAGAAACCTACAAAGAAATCTAAAGACCCCCTTACCATTCATGTTATGGGAAAGTTATCAGATTTCATGATGGGAAAGTCAATGCCTGAAAAGTATGGAGATCCAGGGAACCCAATTCTGATAGTACAAATTAATGGGGTAGAGATTCTGAATGTGCTAGTAGACCTGGGTGTTGCCATCAATGTTATCACCACTGAAACCATGCATGCATTAGGTCTTCATAACTTGAAACATACACCTACAGTATTGGAATTAGCGGACTGATCTACAGTCAAACCTGTAGGGAAGTTTGAAGATGTAACAATTTCAGTGGATTCATGGCACTATCCCATAGATTTCTTGGTTTTACATATGAAATCTTCATGGGTGCCCATCCTTTGATTTTGGGTAGACAATGGTGGCTACTGTAGATGCTTATATTGGATACCGTTCAGGGCACATCGTTATTTCAAATGGGCACAACACTAAGAACCTAGTGTTATACCCACCTGCAGAACCAAACCCATCCATAGAACCAGCAGGTGGCAAGAAAATTTTATCTAGGGAAGAGCCCGAAATGGAAAATGAGGAATTGAGACCAGTCCTCACTATTGGATAGGCCCTTCAGTTGAAAATGGAATCGAAAGATGATGTAATCACCTCCTTTATCAATGATCCTTACTCTGTTTCAAAGCCAAATCAGCAAGTCCTAGAATCTATCCTAAGCTGTGAGACTCAGGAAACTATTGAAACAGCAGAAGGATTGGAGGAGCTACCTATTGATGCACCCCATGAAAGTGTCCTAGTGGAATTAGAACTAGGGAAAACCCTAAATATTAATCCAAACCTATCAGAATCCCAGAATAAGCAACTTGTAGATGTCCTACGGAAACATAAAGAAGCCTTCACCTGGGATTACTCAGATATGAAGGGGATTCCTGCTGATTTATGTACTCATCACATATACATTAAGGAAAATTTTCATCCTGTGAGACAACCTTAGAGAAGAATGAACCCTGCATTGAAAAATGTTGTGAAAGAAGAGCTTCAGAAATTACTGGACATAGGTTTTATTTACACCATCTCAGGTAGCGAATGGGTTTCCCCATTAGTAATGGTCCCCAAGAAAAATGGTAAATGACATATATGCATGGATTATCGAGAGTTAAATAAGGCAATGCAAAAAGATCATTTTCCTTTACCATTTATTGACCAAGTTCTAGACACATTGGCTAGAAAAAAAAATTTCTCCTTTTTGGACGGGTTTAGTGGGTATAACCAGATCTAGATAGCTCCTGAAGATCAGGAAAAAAGAACTTTCACATGACCCTAGGGAACATTCGCACACTGGGTCCTTCCTTTTGGCCCGTGTAATGCTCCTACAACGTTCCAGAGGGAAATTTTGGGGATCTTCTTTGATTTAGTAAATGATACTGTTGAAATTTACACGGATGACTTTACTCCATATGGGGATTCATTTGTAGAAGGGCTGAAAATTTTAGAAAAAGTCCTCAAAAGGTGTATACAGGCACGTGTCTCTCTGAGTACGGTAAAATTCCATATGATGATGGAGGAGGGAATTGTTCTGGGACACTTGCTCTCAGCTGAAGGAATCTGAATGGACCCAACAAAGATAAAGGTAATTCTACACTCCCCGACACCCAAAACGCCCACACAGGTATGCAGCTTTATTGGTTGTGCTGGTTATTATAGGCGTTTTATAGAAAATTTTGTGAAAGTAGCACATCCACTTTTTCAATTGCTAACAAAAGATTCAGATTTTGTGTGGATAGGTGACTATGATGCAGCCCTTACAAAAATTAAGGAATTGGTCTGCAGTGCTCCAATCCTTAGAGGGCCAGACTAGGCATTATCTTTCCATATTCACATGGATTCTTCCCAAACAGCAATTGGTGCAATATTGGGACAACAAGAGGCAAGAATACCCTATGTAGTTTACTATGTCAGTAAGAATTTGGCTCCTGCTGAATTAAACTACACAGTAACTGAAAAAGAGTTCCCTACTGTCATTTACGCCATCAACAAATTCCGACACTACATTACCAGGTATCCTACCTTTGTACATACTGATCATGTAGCTATCAGGTATTTAAGGAATAAACCGGTTACCCCCTAGCCGCATTAATAGATGGCTTTTGCTACTACAGGAATTTGATATTACTATAGTAGATAAACCAGGGAAGGACAATGTGGTTGCAGATTTCTTGTCTAGGATAGAACATGATGGTAAGAATACACCAATTGAAGATAATTTTCCAGATGAACATCTTTTTGTAGTTTCTGCTAACACCCCGTGGCATGCAGATATTGTTAATTATCTTGCTACAGGGGAGGTGCCTCGTCATCTGTCATATAAGGAGCAAAGGAAGATTATTCACCAGAGTACCCGATATTCATGGGTGGCAGGATATCTCTTTCATATAAGGGTTGACCAATAGATTTGGCACTGTGTTGCAGAAGATGATATCTATGAGATATTAAAGGCTGCACATGATGGACCCTGTGGAGGACACTTTGCAGATAAAAGAATAGGTCACAAAGTACTACAAATGGGATATTACTGGCCCTCCAGCTTTTGTGATGCTCAGGATTATGTCCAAATGTCTGATAGTTGCCAATGGATGGGACAACCTGGGAAAGCAGATGAAATGCCTCTACAGCCCCTGATAGTCCTTAAACCATTTGAGAAATGGGTCACTGATTTTGTTGGACCCTTTTACCCACCTTCTCATAAGAAAGCTTACATCATGGTTTGCACCGATTATATGACTAAATGGGTGGAAGCTAGAGTGGTCACGAGAGAAACAGATCAAGTAGTGGCAGACTTCCTTTCTGAAGAAATCTTTGCCCGATATGGTACTCCAAGGGAAATTGTGTCGGATGGAGGATCATAGTTCACATCTCACATGATAGGGAAGCTGATGCAGAAATATGGAGTCAAACATAGAGTGACAACCCCCTATCACCCCCAGGTGAATGGACAAGTAGAAAGCACAAACAAGATATTGGAAAATATCTTGACAAAAATAGTAGCAAGTCATCGCTAGGACTAGGCACAAAAACTTCCAGAAGCTTTATGGGCATATAAAACAACATGGCGGAACACAACTGGGTTTTCTCCATTCGAATTAGTCTATGGGAAATCCCCCTTGTTTCCGGTAGAATTTGAAATCAGTACACTCAAAACAGCTCTAGAAGTAGGCCTAGATCTATCAGAAGCACAGAAACACTGACTGGAACAGCTGAATGAGTTGGACGAGATTCGATCAGTAGTTGTCCAGAAGACTACTATTTTTCAACAGCAGAGAATGAAATGGCATGATAAATTTATCAAAACTAAGGTGTTTCATGTTGGGGATTGGGCATTATTGTATGACTCCTGATTTAAGGATTTCAAAGGCAAGCTTCGTATTCACTGGATGGGACCATATCAAGTAGACACAGTGTTCAACAATGGAATGGTTAGACTAATCACAATAGATGAGAATCATACCTCATTCCTAGTAAATGGACATCGTCTAAAACTATACCACCGTCCAGCCTCTAAAGATGCCTTTGTCAAACACCTTTCTAATTTATCTAATTTAATGGTTGTTGGAATAGAGGACACTCTCACTCTGCTCTAAAAAAAATAAAGTATATATATATATATATATATATATATATATATATATATATATATATATATATATATATATATATATATATATATACTGTTATTACTTACTTGTTTTTATTTTGTAGGAATAACAAAGGAATATGGCTAGGAGAAATGTAACACTCGGTGCTATTACTTCACCAGTGCTGTTATTAAGATGTTGTTGTTACTCCGCTGGTGTGTGCTGTTACTCCACTAAGTGTCGTTACTCCACTAAGTGATGTTACTCCACTAAGTGTTGTTACTCCACTCGTGCTGTTACTCCACTAAGTTTTGTTACTCCACTAGTGTTGTTACTCTGCAACTGTTGTTACTCCATAACTGCTCTATTGTTGCTGTTACTCCGTCATTGTTGTTACTCCCTATTGCTCTTACTCCATGCTACTGTTACTCCCTGTTGCTATTACTCCGTCAAACATTTTGCTATTACTCCACCACAAGGTAGGTCCCTAGGTACGTCTCCACTGACTTTTACTGATTTAATTAAAATATTCCAAAAAGACATCAAAATGTGCTGCAGACGGCCGTAATTAAGTTGGGGGGGGGGGGGGGGGGGAACTGTCATAATAAACGATGGCATACCATGAAAAAGCATTTATGTCACACAATCCTCACCAAACAGAATTTAATGATTATGATACTTTGTAATCATAACTTTGATGTGTTGGAATGTGTACTCATACGCGCAGAATCATAACCAGTCACCTCCCCAACACGCTGCATTAAATCACTGAAATATCTAACAGTACCACCATAATTTGTCATCATTTTCAAACGTACCAGTATTGTTTCATCTATCGTACCTAAAAGAAACCATGACGTTATTTCATTTGCCAACGGTTTGGAGCCTTGTCATTCTCCCCTGCTAGTTAACTCCATTCATCCTGCTGATCCCGCCTCTACAGCGATGGGTGGACAGTCTGTGTGGCATGAGCCTAAAGATACAACGATGGTTCGGAACAATCAGGAGGTATGGTAGGTCTTTGAGAACGCAGGCTGGAATGTTTACTTTGACAGGTTGAGGGGGTCAAACGAAGAAATTGTGGCAGAATTTGCACTCAACTTGGGAGAAGAAATCTCTCGGGTCCGCGGAATTGAAATCCTTGTGACAAAGGAAGCCATTACAGAAGTTAGTGGGCTCCCTCAAAATAGACAACGATGGTTTTCAAGAAGGACTGCCCTTCCGGAGTTTCTTGAATCCTTTTTACAGGCGAGAGAAAGCATCGTGTAGAAGGGTTAGGGATATGACTGAAACTCGCTACCACATCCATGGGGAGAAGTAGCAGAGTTCGTCATAAAATATATGACTTGTGAACGGAGATACTACACCATATTCAAATACCATCTCCGAATACTAGCTCACCTGCAATTTCCCCAAGAAGAGGATTTTTCACTGAATGTACCTTATTTCTTACTGAGAAGTCTTCACCTGATGGCGCATTCGGCTCAAGGGTCATGAAAGATATTGGCGGTCATCACCTACCACAGGCTGGTTCAGCTGTTAGTAATGAATGCCATCAGACAAATCCCGATCCCGTGGGAACTGTTTCGGGATTCCACAGAGGAAGAAGTAGCAGCCGTTGTGGCTGTTAGGGAAGATGAACTAGAAGCCATGGAGGAAGATAATGCAGGAGAAGATGATTATGTTCACCAGGAGGAACCGGAAGAGATGTAGATGAAAGCTAAAGAAATTGAAGAAGAGGTTGCTCCCCAAGAGCAAGCCGAAAAAGGGGATCCAATGGAAGATGTGGGAGTTGACACAGAAGGGCCCACTAGTACCATGGCCGAAGCCATCCCACAAGAACCGGCCTTGCCTGTGGAACTAGCAGAGCAATTTGATAACATGACAACCACAGAGGTAGGACCGCAACGAACAAGAGTGGGTGAATTGGTCGATATTGTGATCGAGGGTACCCCACAAGGACCTCCTGCCACCATGGAGTTGATGGAACATGATCAACCGAATGAAGAAGAGGTTGTGACCACCATGAAAATCAAACCAATGGAATAGGAGGAACAAGGACAAGAGTGGTTTGGAGCTAAGGAAGCCATGGAACCCATCGAGGAAGCTCTCAAAGAACTAGGGCATGAGGTTGGTGCTAACCCATAAGAACCAGCATCGACCTCGAGACTGAACACTGAAGATCCCTGCCGGTTCTCCTTTTTCTCCTTTATCCCAAGAGGAGCAAGGGTAACTCGTTGCCCTTAGTGCAAAGAAGAAGATATCGCCATTCCTCTAGCTTTGAATTTATCACAAAGGCCACAACTGTGTTGGGTGGATGCTACTCAGGCGACAGGCACTTCAGAGCTTGAGAGGAGAAAAGGGATAGAGACCCCTGAGGTTGGGGAACCGGGAAGGATTCCAACAGACACATTAGCAAGAGAGCATCTCACAAGGGCATCACCGGTCACGGTGAGCATGCAACAAGAGGAAGTAGCCATTGGCGAAGAGGAGGGACCAAGCGAAGCAGTCCCGACGAATGAGCCAATGGAAAAGCCAGGCGAGAAGGTTGTGAAGCAAGAGATAATCGAAGAAGAACAAGCAGTGGAGGAAAACCCGACAGTTGGCACAACAGAAGCTGTCCTAGGGGATTTACCTCCAGCTGCCGAAACTAAGGAAGTTCTGGTTAAACAGGAATGGGTAGAGTTGTGTGAATAGCGAAGACTCCCTGTCAAGCAAAAGTACCAGCTGCAATTTAAAGAGACAATGCGGCTTAAGATGGAGGTCAGGAAACTAAGGAAGTAGGTACACAAAATGCAGAAGCGGATGAAGAAATACAAGCGGCAAGCTAAAAAGTCCAAGGCCATAGGAGTAGAAGCAGAGACTCAGGTGGACTAGATAGCCACAACCTCTGCTGCCACTCAAACAGACCCGGTCGAATGATTGTTTGAAGACTGTGAGTATGCCTTAACGGCCGAAGTGCAGACTTGGAAATCTACTGTGGCTCGGTATCAAAATGAGGTCAGAAGAACTCAGGAACGAGCCTCCACAACCATTTTTGAATATGTGGAGCGCATAGATATCATGAGATTAAGGCATGCAAAGCAACAACTCAAGATGGAGCAGTTGGAAAAGCAAGTGGCAGAGCTGAAAACTGATAAGGAGCAGATGTTTAATTTGGCGCAAGAGGTGATGGCATGTCGCCCCCCTGCTTCTTGTTATTCTTTATTTTTGCATGAATGTTTTCTTTTATTCTGCATGGAGAGCATCAAAAATGAGATTAGTTATGAAATAGAAGATGGTGTACAATTCCTCCGAATAATGAGGAGTCATGACGTGCCAACTCAGCATTTGATGTGTGAGTTTTACCTGCATGGGTGTCTGTTGTGCCTGTACAGAGAATTCAACCCGATCCCATACGTGGGGGACATTCATTTAAGGGCCCTCACCTCTTACACTTTCAATCAGACGAGCTGGCAGAATGCTTTTAACACATTTGAATTCAATTAGGTTACAAATCCATTTATAGTAAGAGGAGAACATGAGAGGTCAATCACCATGTTCACTAAACACAACACCTTTTTGGGAATTAAGGGGAATAGAGACAGAATGCTGAGGACACAAAACTGGTGCCTTGATCTTTGTGTCAGGCAATTAGTCACATTTCAAGATGAGGCCCTTGATTGCTGTCAAAAAAGGTGGATGATGTCACCTATAGTTGTCTGGAACAGGGAACCTTTTAGGGCACAATATTTTGCATGAGTACTTCCTAGAGTGCCCAGGTATGTGGCATGTGTTTGAACATGTGGGGTCCAGTGGATGGGAATCCAGTTTCAGTTTCCTACTATTTGGTTTTCTGTAGAAAATTACACTCTAGTGTATCATGTTCTGGGAGATTTTTTGAAGGAAGCCCTCCTTCCAGATGAGTTTAAAGTTTCAGGGACAGAGATGGCCAGAGAATATGATCTCGCTCAGCTTCAGGAAGCCTACAGTCTGCAGAATCCAGACCTGCGGAGGCGGCGAACTGCATGAGGGCATGCAGAAGGCTAGTTGGGGGGAGATGTTGGGCACCAAATCGAGTTATCTTTCTATTGCACTTCCATCACCCTTTTTTACCTTTTTTCACTTATTTACGCATGTTTACCATGCTAAATTTGTAAGGTAAATACCCTTGTCTTGTCTATTGGAATATTTTATTAATGAAGTAAAGTCGCTGGGTTTTGCCTATTTGCAACACTAAAACGTATGCTTGACCGCAGCTTTTGGAGAACAGGAACCAATGCTTCAGCATCCCACAGCAAATCCATGATTCACAGCAATGACCAGCCATAAGGAGGCCGTGCAACTGGAGTCATAGATCCATGAACCATTCTTGGACCTCTTGGTGATCTGGTCTATCTGGTGTTGGTGTCGTTCCAACTAATGTACATTTTTGGATATACAGTTACCATTTTTTGGGGAAAGATGTTGTTCTCCCATGCTGTGTATAAAAGACAGGTTGTTCCTGTAAATGGGGACGCCCCTTTGATATTGTAATAACCCTTTTCGGATTAATAAAGCATCATCTATTTTTTTGTTCTAATCTTCGCTGTGACTAACGCAGCCCTGATTAGAGAGTTGGGCCTGCTCTTCTGATCAGGTGTTGTGTCCTTCTGTGTGTGTTATTTATTAGTTTATGCTTGCTGTTATAGTTATTTAATTCTTGTTATCTATTTTCTGGAGTTCTGTATTTAGTTTAATCTTACAGCAATGTTTTGAATCTTAATCGCGAACCCTTGGTCAGAATGGATTGTGCTTTTGCCCCTGCATATACCTTGCACGTTGCCTTGAAAGGTTACGCACCTGGATTGATAAATTAATGTAGGAATAGGGTGAATTAATCGTTCATACCTGGATGCCAACACGCTCCTTGTGCCAATAGCTCTTGGTTCTCTGAACTCTTTATAATCATGAGCTAGCCCCAACATCGAAGCTTCTCTCTCGGCAATCTCCAATTGGCTATCTAACTTGGTGTACACATTTCATTTTCGTTGGTTGCGAATGTCGATCATCTTTTGTGCTCAAACCCTGACCCTATGAGGCTTCACGTGACCACATTACAACCCCCTTATCGAAGCCCCTCATTCAGAGAATGCCAATCATCAATTCCATTACAATGCATAACACGCCTTAACCTCTGATCACTGATCTCTGATCCATTACAGCATCCTTGCCACATGTCACCTTATGAGTGGTGAAACATGTCACCATTGTTTGACCCTTTGAGACCCTAAAATACTGAATCCGCCTACCACGTGTCCACCGTATGGTCATGTCATGGTGACGTTAGTGACCACGTGGGCCATATCAGAATCAATCACTCACTGCCATGCACCCCTTATCGGGTCCAATGGCCGACTGCCCCGTGGTCTTTTTCGGATCCAACCTTTTGCTGCCACACGTCCCTTTAGGAGGAGAGAGAAAAGGCCCCACTTGGCCCAGTTTTGTGAGCATTTCCTTTGTTAATATTTTTCAGGCCCTTCCCTACACTTTAACACTAGAGGCCTATTTATGTCACAGTCTCGACATTTTTATTTCATAACGCAATCGTAGATTTGTTATGGTCGGCACATTGCAACCACCAATATGCCGATTGCTGACCCTGCTCATATGTTACGCACCTCCGAACTGCGGGATGCGCAATTATTGGACATTCGATCGTTAAGATGCAATATCGATGATTTTTTATCGTTGTTTTTGCTCCAATCTCCACTGCGTTCCTTTAGAAACCTCTGATATGTGGGATCCGCAATCAATCACTTAAGATTTTCCTTTGCTTTCTCATTTTGAAAGGGGAACTTGAAACTATTAGAATTTTTTATTCCTGGGTCCTTTTGGGGAGTTCTATATACTATTGGAAAGTTTCTTCAGAGAAATTTCTAGTGGAAAGGTTCTCATGAAGTTTTGAGTCCTTTAGATGTTTGAAAAATGACCTAAAACTTCCCTATGTAGACCACAACACCTGAAGCACTAAATGGCTTCTTGGACAAGCAAATGTTTAGGCTATGACACCTAGTGATTCATAGGCTAAATTGACCAAAATGAATAGTGAGAGGCCAACACTATTGATTCCTATTATAGGACTCTAACAGGCCTAACCAGTATAGTCATTTCACCAAACATACTGAGAACACGTAATCTATAGGTCATGAAGCATATTTGAACATAGGGGTTCGATACTTATATGAAAAACATCAAGAAGGTCTAATGCCCTCTCCAATAATTTAAATAACATTTGTTAGCTCATGCATTCATCAACCATTCATCATTAATAAAAACATATCAAGAGCCATAGTTAGAGCCTGTTATGAAAACCATTCTTACAACCAACACATGACTAGAATAATAACCATGATAAAAAAAACCATCAAATTCGCATAATAATAGGTACAATTAATCATAAAATACAATAGGAAAATATCTCTTATTAACATATGAAAAATCCAACCAAGTAAGGGACTCCCACATACCACCGAACCATAGATTGGGTTGAACCATATCTTTCTTTCAGCCAATCACCCTCGTTCTATATTCCAAGCATAAATATGGGACTGAAGACAAAAACAACTAGGGCTTCTTGAATATTAAACCACCTCCACCCTCATTCTCCTGTGAAAACTGATCAAGAGATCAAGTAAAAAAAGAAATACATAAACAATCAGATCTTTGCGGCGATTAAACCACCTCTGCCCTCAGGCTTTACTGCAATCCCACCAAAAACGTTCAGGGGATCACTAGGCCCAACACAAGATTGGATGCCTCATAATTTCTTCACCAATACCTTGAGGAATTTGTCATTCTCCACCTCTAGGATTTACCACAATTCTGCCAAAACCATTCAAGGAATTCCTAGGCCATATTGGAATTTTCCTAAGACCAACTCACGTGGTTACAAAACCATCCGAAAATCCAAAGCTCAACCAAATAAAAGAACCCCATCACACCATGACTATCTGAAATAGTAAGGCAAGGTTGAAACCACTGTCACACCTAGCAAAACCCATGCCAATGACAACAAGAGAGCCAAATACACACATGCATGTACCATGCATTCATAAACCAGCTAAGAAATCACACATGAAACCTTTTACCTACAAGTATTCTTGTTCAAACTGCTTGATCTAACTTTACCTTGCTTATCCCTTACTTTCCTTTCCCTTCTTGCCCTTTATTTCCTTTCCTTTCTCCAATGCTAGAGTGCTCCAATAATTCTTCAAGTGTGTAATAGTATGAGAGAATAGAGAGAGCTCCAAGCTAAAACTGACAAAAGGTTGTGAACTAATCCTTAAAATCCCTTTTATTATTGAGGCCACTATTTTCTTCAATTTCTTCTATTTTTCCTTCAATTTCCTGATCATGTAAATTTGTTACCTTTCATCTCCCTATTCTCCTATTTTCCTTTATTTTCATAAATAAAATGTCAATAATGCCTCTTTTCCTTTTCTAGTGCCTTTGCTAATTTCCCTTAGACATAATAAACCAAATTAATACCCAATAGGATGTTTTGTGCAACATTTAGCTTGGAATACATGTCACATGACCTTGGTCTTATTCTTCCTTTATTAACTTTATTACATGATACTTTAACCTGAGGCCGTTACAGACACCTCTCCCTTAGGGGAACACCATCCTCGGTGTTATACAACACATATAACCAGCAAGACCACTGAAAACCAAAACATAATACCCATGGATCTTTATAACTTAGCTTGATTTAGTATTTATAATGAACAACTTGCTGAAAAACAAAACCAACATGACAAACTTGAAAACATGAAAACCATACTACTTATTGGAGATTTATAACATATCTCAATGTGGTATTTACAATAACAAGCATCCATAAATATGTACATATAAAAAAACCCACTTTCCTCAACTGGAAAAGAATGAAGGATACATAGCCCACATCTAATCAACCATATCCCATGTAGCTTCATTAGGCCAAAAGTGCTTCTACGATACTTTAACTTGCTGGATTACTTTGTTCCGAAGCATGAATTATTTTTGTTGCAATATGAACTTAGGTTCCAACTGGAATTCTCCTTCTGGATCCACCTACAATACAGACCAGTCAATAAGATTATCAACATCCTTCACATATATTTTAAGTAATGAAACATGGAAAACATCATGGACTTTCACAATGAGCGATAATTAAAGTTTGTAGGCTACTGGTCCAATCCTCTTAAGGATCTCAAAATTCCCACAATACCGAGGTGCCATGTTGGCACATGATCCAATCCTGAAGGAGCTCTTCTTGGGCTTGATGTGCAAGTACACATTCTCCCAACTTGAAACTATTTAAACACCCTGTGTTGATGTGCATAAATCTTTTGTTTATCTTATGATGCCTTTAGATTCTTCTTGATAACCTACATTTCATACTCCATTTCTGCCAACATGTACGGTCCTATCGGTACCCTGTTCACTGGATCACTCCAGCAGATGGGAGTGTTACAAATCCACACATAAAGTGGGACAAACAGACTCATCCTTAATGAATCATGATACCCATTGTTATAAGTGAACTCAACCAGTGGTAGATAGTATTCTCACTTGCTCTGCTGGTGCATAACATACATCCTTAACATGTCCTCTAGAATAGTGTTGACCCTCTTTGTCTGTCCATCTGTCTGGGGATGATAAGCTGTATTGAAGGCCAAATTTCTCGCCAAACCTACAAGCAATTCTTTCCAAAACCTGGAAGTGAACTTGGCATCTCTGTCCGACACAATATTCTTAGGAATACCATGTAATCTCATTATCTCCCTAATGGAGACGTGTGCTACCACACTAGCTAAATTAGTAGACTTCATTGGAATCAAGTGGGCGACCTTCGTCAACTTGTCAACCATAACCATGATGGAATCATGTTGTTTATATGTATTCAAAAAACTTGTGAAAAAATACATGGAAATGATTCCCATTTCCATTCTAGAATCAATATCAACTGTAGTAAACCACCTAAATGCTTACACTTTGCTTTTACCTATTGGAAACCATAACACCTTGCAAATTGACATGAAATTCCCTCAAGATAAGCTTCTTGAGCTCACTATTGTCTAACACATAGATCATATCCATAAATATCACTAAATCATCTGTCGTGAGATGATAATCCACATCCTGATCACCTGGACCCCGGTATTATAACATGTGCCTAAACTCCTTATAACTACCATCCTGTTGTCCTACCTATAAGATTTGATCCTATAAATTTGTCCCATATGATCTCATAACTTCTATGTGATTCACCTACACTCTTCTGGTAATAGCATTTGCAACATTGTTCTCCTTTCTCTTAATGTATCTGATCTCGAAGTCAAACTCACTGAGTGTGGCCAACCATCTAACTTTCCTGAAATTTAGATTAGGTTGGTCAAACAAGTATCTCAACCCATTGTGATCACTCATCAACATAGGCCTCCTGCCAAGAAAATAGTTCCTACAAATCTTGAATGAATGAATGATCGCTACCAACTCAAGATCATGAGTCACATAATTTCTCCCATGCTCATTCGGTTTCCTTGATTCGCAACATACCACTTGGCCCTCCTACATTAAGACATGATCTGGATTTAAATAGGAATGAAAAAAATTATAGAGATAACCATAAATACAGAGATACAACAAAAATAATACTTCATTAATGTAAAATACTGAAATATGCTTACAAACATAAATGGAAATAAACTAGCTCTGGCTATGGTAGCTTATCTCTAAGGAGAGATGTGGTGCTACATGCCTCTAAATTGTCATACAATGAGGCTTGAAGGCCTATTTATTGTTGAGAAACAATGGAAAACCATAAACATCCAAAAACCTAACCCTATGAGATGAAGTGCCAAACTATGGGCCTTGTTTGGGTAAATTAGTACATCAACTTCCTAGGGTCGTAACTTTGGCATACGATCTCTGTTTGACATGCACAATACCTCATTATAAATATCTATCGGAAGACGCGTGTTGCTCCCACTTTTCCCAAAAAAATGTCGTTTAGGGCCTCAAAATGTCTCCGGAAGTTCAAGACCCAAAAAACTGCTAAAAATAGTAAACTATGCTACACTTAAGGAAACTGAAAAACTAAAAGAAACAATGCTAGGTTTACAAGTGGAATTGGCGGGTGGCCACCAATATCCACCTGGATAATTCCTCCCTCCATAGAAAGCAATGGTCCCCATTGCGTTGAGTTCCTCCATGAGATGAGTAAACTTCTACTGAACTTGATCCCTGGAGAGCCACTTGCCCCAGTAAAGGATTTGGCCTAACTTGACAACTTGATATAGTTAGATATTCTGCTGGTGAGTGTGCTTGATCTGCGTGTCCATGATCCGATCAGTTGCAGCTTGTTCCATGCAATCTGGATTTAACTCTGTTGGTGTGAGTTGTTCTGCAATGGTGGATGTGTTTAGTAATGGTGGAAAGTATGGCTGAAAACGGTCCACATTGAAAATTGGGTGCAGGCCAAGGAATGGGGGAATGCTAAGCTCAAACGCATTGTCTCCCACAGCTATGGTAATGGTGTAAGGACCATATCGGAGTGGTCTAAGTTTTTGATAGGCTCTGGTAAGGCGTTCCTTTTGCAAATGCAACCAGACTTTGTCGCTCACCTGAAACTTGTGTGGCACTCGATGTTGATCATTTCGTTGCTTGTACTTGGCATTTGATTTCTCAAAAATGTTGTGGATCTACTGGTGGATATGTTGGATGTGCTGAATGAAGTTGTTTTCCTTATCTGTTTCAGACTGGACATCAGCCGAATCTTCCTGAGTATCTCCAAATGGCATGGCCACATCAATGGGACATAGTGGCCGGAATCCCAAACCCACCTAAAAAGGGTTGTGGCCAGTCGAGCTGTGGAGAGCCCGGTTATAGTTGTGCTGATCATATGGGAGGATCTCATCCCATGTGCGTGGATGCTTTGAGTTGTACATGCACAAAATGTGTATGATCATCCTATTGACAACCTCTGTCTGGCCATCATTCTAGGTATGGAAGGCTGTGGACTTAGTGAGTTTGGTGTCCAGCATTGACCAGAGACTGGACCAAAATGTACTAAGGAATCTATTGTCCCGATTTGAGATGATAGACTATGGGATCCCAAAGTGTACCCACACTCGTTCAAATAAGAGTTTAGTAGTGGCTTCTGTTATGATATTCTTCTTGTAGGCTGCCATAACAACCATCTTCGAGAACCTGTCCAGAACCACAAAAACACAGTCATTTCCATGCTTAATAGAAGGAAGGCCTGACATGTATTCCATGGAGATGGATTCCCAAGGTCAACTAGGGGTAGGCAGTGGAGTATAGAGGCCTTGCTTCTTGATGGTTGGTTTGGCAATGGCGCAAGCAGTGCAGGACCCGATGTACTTCCAAACATCCTATCAAATATTCGGCTAATAGAAATACTTCTACAGTACTGCCACCATTTTCTCAACCCCAAATCATCTTGGCACGTTCACTTGAAGGAACAAAAAGGTGACCCAGCTGGCATAACATGGCATCCTGGAGGTGAAAATCTAGAACATGCTAACCCTCCAAGAGTGTCTAGTATGTGTGGTCGAATTCTAGATCGCTTTTGTAGAGAAGTGGCCAATTAGAAGTCTCGTGCCCACAAGAGTTGAGCATGGTGGTTAATGCCATGATCGGTGGTCGAATGAGGCAATCTACAAGATTATTGGTGCTACCCTGCTTATGCTTGTTATTGAAATGGAAATGTTGCAGGTATGTGGACCACTTCTGATGGCGATCATTCTGCAACATCCCTTGGGTCTGTATGAACTTTAGGGGTCGGCTGTTTGTGTGTATGACCATTTCCTTCCCCAAAATGTAATGCTTCCATTTTCGTCAGGCCTGTACAATGGAATACATCTCTTTGTCATAAGTGGGATACTTCCGGACTGTTTCTGAAAGTGTCTCGCTATGATATGCCACTGGATGCTCATGTTGAGTAAGCACTACCCCAATAACATAGTTAGAGGCATTTGTCTCGATCTCAAATGGTTTTTGCAAGTCTGGTAATGGAGCATTGGTGCCGTGTAGAGGCGATTTTTCAACTCTGTGAATGCCTTCTGTTGAGATTCAGACCAAAATAATTTTTCTTTTTCTCCTCACTTGGTGACTTGAATCAAGGGCCAAGTGATATGAGAAAATCCCAACACAAACCTGCAGTAGAAGCTGGAAAGGCCCAAAAAGCTACGGAGCTCTGTCAGAGTGGTTGGAGATGGCCAATCCCGAATGACTTGGATCTTGGTTGGATCCACATGCACCCCCCATTCATCAATAATGTATCCCAGATACTGAACTTTGGTCATGCCAAAAGTGCATTTCTCCAAATTGGCACATAACTTGTGTTGCCACAGTGTTTGGAGAACCTGTCGGATGTGGCAGAGGTGCTCTTCCTAACTCTAGCAGAAGATCAGGATGTCATCCAAGTATACCACTACAAATGAGTTTGTGAATGGCCGCAAGATATCATCAATTAGCCTCATGAAGGTTGCAGGAGCATTTGTCAATCTGGAAGGCATAACGAATCATTTGAAAAGGCCCTCCTTAGCTTTCAAGGTAATCTTCCACACATCAGAGGGTTCGATTGGTACCTGGTGATATCCTGACTTCAAATCGATCTTGCTGAAATATTTTCCCCCATTCAGTTGGTCCAGAAGGTCATCAATCCCTCGGATCGGGTACCTATTCCGGACAATGGTCTTGTTCAGTGCCCGAAAATCAATACAGAGTCTCCAAGTCCCATCCTTCTTCTATATGAACATGATCGGGCTCCCATAGGGTGATGAACTCAGTCGAATGTGACCTTTCTGCAGTAGCTCCTGAATCTACCTCCTAATTTCATCGTTCTCCAAAACGGGGCGTCGATAGATTGGTCCATTAGGCAACAGTGCACCTGGGGTCATATTGATGGAGTGCTTAACCTCACAATGCAGAGGAACCCCTGCGGGGGAGGTGAATATTTACTCATACTCCTCAACGACCTTTTCCATCTATAGTTGTCATGCAGAGGGGTCTTGTCTGGAGGTCATGTCCATCGTCTTCTTCTTTCCTTGAGGGCATATCATCAGGAAAACAAATTTCTCAGTTTTGGAAATGAGCTTACTACATTGTTTTGCAGTAACAAAAGAGATGGTAGTAGGCGGTGCTACCTCTGGTATCCTGTACAAATTATTTGCCAAAGTAACAATAACAACACGAGGCCTTGACTCATACACAGCATGTCTCTTCCACAAGTATAGTTTGCCTAATAATACATCACAAACATCAAGGGGAGAAATGTCACACAATACCTCATCCATGAAGGGCTTGATGTTGTATGGAAGGTGACACTGTTGGCTCACGCAAAGATCCCGTCCTTGGTGAAGGCACCCGATGATGTATGGTTGTGGATGTGATGTGGTCAGTAAGCCCAACTACTTCATGACCTTTGCTGAAATGAGGTTCTTTTGGCTCCTGCTGTCGACAATGAATTGTAGCGGGGAGTCCTTTACCCACATCTTGGAATGGAAGAGGTGCTCCTCCTCCTCTAGATCTTTGGGTTCCTCCTTCAGGATCTTTGTGGTGGCAACAGTGGCGTTGGGCTCCGCATCGATAATATGCTTCCCTTTTTCATTCCCCTTATCGGGTTCTAACTCAGATTCAGAACATGCATCTGAGTCTGAAGTCTTTAGTTTGGCCAGTAGTGACTGCTTGGCCCAACACTCACTTGTGTTGTGAGTGGAGCTCTTATGGAACTCACACCACTTTCTCGTGTCCTTCTTCGGCTTTGTGGTGTTATTCTTTGCTTGCGGCTTTGGCAGGTTGTCTTGGGCCACCCCGCCTTGGCTTTGTCCTTTGTTCAGCAGTTTGGGGGTGCCTTTCCCTTGCTTCTAATTTGCAGATCCAAAGTCTTGCTTCTTTAATTTAAATTTCTGCTAGATCTTGACAATGTATCGGTAAGTCGTGCCAAGCGAGGAGATGTCAAGGAACTCCATCTTGTCCTAGATGTACCTATGTTGTTAGCCGCAATATTTGAGTACCAAATGCAGCTCAGAATGCTTGATACCCAACTTTGTGCAAAGGGTATGAAAAATATTGGTAAACTCTGGCACATCTGGTCCCTTCGCTGCAGCAGCGTGGTGCACTTTATGTATTTATCCTCATATGTTTTGACACGGTAGTACTCCTCCCTGATGGCATTCCAGAATGAATTCCAAGTGGGTGCAGCTGAAAATAGTGAGTTCGTACTTTCATCCTTCTGCTCGGAGTAGTTTTCCCACTAGTCCTTGACGTGGGGGACAACTTTAAGAAGAGAGAAAGTAGTCTTTTCCCAGCCGGAAAAATCATTAACAGAAAAATACCCTTTTAACCATTTATCTACAATGTCTGCATCTATCTAACCCTCAAATATGGGAATGTCAAAGTTAACTTGTACCTTAAAGGGTGTGGGGCTTCCAGAGTAGCTACTAGAAGTAGATGTGTCGCCCCTGGGTAGCCACTGAAGGATCTGGGCAAAGTTGTCCATCATCGCATTCCTTTATAGCTCGAGGGCCTCTTTGAGCATGATTTTGATAGGATCTCCTTCCCTCTCATCTTTCTTTTCATCCGCCATGGGAGGCCATCGGGATTTGCTAGGTTGGTCTTGCAAAGGTTCGACCAGTTCAAGCCCTAACTCCTTATATCCCGACCTCGTTGGGGACATGGAAAGAAAAATAGAGAAAGAGGATACCACTCTGATACCACTGATCCAAATTTAAATAGGAACACAACAGATTACAAAGATAAGCATAAATACAGAGATACATCAGAAATAATACTTCATTAATGTAAGATACTGAAATATGCTTACAAACATAAATGGAAATAAACTAGCTCGGGAAATGGTAGCTTCTCTCTGAGGAGATGTGGTGGATACATGCCTCTGAACTATCATACAATGAGGCTCGAAGGCCTATTTATTGTTGAGAAATAATGGAAAATCCTAAACATCCAAAAACATAACCCTAGGAGATGAAGCACCAAACTATGGCCCTGTTTGGGTAAATTGGTACATCAACTTCCGGGGGTCATAAATTTGGCAAACGATCTCCATTTGATGTGCACAATACCTCATTAGAAGGATCTATCCCATGTTGCTCCTAGTTTTCCCAAAAAACCGTCGTTTAGGGCCTCAAAACGGCTCCGGAAGTTTAGGACCCGAAAAACTGCTAAAAATAGTAAATTGTGCTACACTTAAGGAAACTGAAAAACCGAAAGAAACAATGGAAAGGGTCCAAGTGGAATTGGCAGGTGGCCACCAATATCCACCTGGATCAAGACTCCACCAAGTCCTCTCTTGTAAGCATCTGTACATAACACAAACTCTTTATCTGGATTGGCAATCTTTAGAACTAGAGCATTTGTAAGAAAGAGCTTTAACTACTCAAAGCTTGTTGCACATTCCTCTTTCCATTCAAATTTCTTTCCTTTCCTATGTAATGGTCTAATGGGATAGGAAATCTATGGAAATTTCCTGATAAAATTCCTGTAATAACTTGCTAAGCCCATGAATTATATGACCTTATCCACATTTCTAGGAGCTACCCATTCCATGATAGCTCTTATCTTTTCCAGGTCCAATGATATGCCTTGGGAACAACATGTCCTAATTACTGTACCTTTTTCTAAAAGAGGTTGCACTTACTAAGCTTGGAATAGAATTGATGCTCTCTTAGCAATCTCAATACTACTGCTAAGTGCTCAAAATGCTCTTCCTCATTCTTATAATATATAATCAATGAATACTATCACAAACTTGTACATATAAGGACATAATACACTATTGATCAAACACATGAAAGTAGTTGGAGCATTAGTCAAACCAAAAGGAACCACAACAAACTCATAATTCCCATACCTAGTCTGGAAAATAGTCTTATAAATGTCCTCTTCTTTGATGTGTACCTAATGGTATCCTAACGTCAAATCAATATTTGAGAACAAAGATATTCCCTTCAACTGATCAAATAAATCACTGATCCATGAAAAAGGATACCTATTCTTGATGGCTACCTTGCTCAATTGCCTGAAATCAATACAAAACTTGAGAGTACTATCGTTCTTCTTCACAAACAACACTAGTGCACTCCAAGGAGACACACTTGAACTAATGTATCCCTTGTTAAGAATTTCCTTCAACTACTACTCTCTAGGTTGAGGTGTATGTCCCTTCTCGAATACATTAAAATTCTTGTAAAAAGAAAAATTATCTCTCTCACATGCATATTGAGGTCTTGTTTGCTTCGGTGTCCACTTACCTTTAGTATTATCATTCCCTTTCCAGCCCTGCTTAGACTCGGTATTACACTTCAATTTCTCATAGCAATGATTCAACTTTCCAATGACTTCTTCCAGCGACCGAGGCTCATCATACTTAATCCGATTCTTGAATGCAAATTGAAGTCCAATGATAAATCTCTAAAAAAAATTCTTCTCATCCTTAAGATATGGCACATACCTCAACAACTCCGGGAATTTAGTTGTTTACTCCTCATTCATCATCGACCCCATCTTAAACTCATAGAACTCCTTAACTTTTCCGTCAAAATACCATTTTGACAAATACTTCTCCCCGAAGAGTCTCTTGAATTCACAAAAACTCAAATCCTTTGTCCCTATGTCTCTGACATGCTTCACATCTTCCCACCATATCTCTACTTTCCCTTTGAGACTAAAAATAGTTATCCCGGCCTTCATGTTCTTTATGTAATGATGCAACTCAAAGAAATTCTTCATCTCGAGTAACCATGCCTCAGCATCTTCTAGTTTAGTAATCTCTCCATCAAATATAGGTGGCTTAGTGATCCGAATTGGATCCTAAACACTCTCTAAGTTTTCATAAAATCATTCAAATTATGCCAAACAGATTCAAGTCTTAGAAAGATCAAGCTATCAGAAGGAATCCTTGTGAAAGTTGCAATTGTGATCAACGTGGAGCAACGAGTACCCTCGGTCGAGCGCGCAGACCATTGGCCCATAGTAACGCGCGCTAGCACAAATTGGAAAAACCAGAGGCTAGTTCAAGAAATAGGGGTGGTTTCTGATACGCGATCAGGGTGTCCCCCTTAGTGAAGGAAAGCCCCAAAGTTCCCAAACCCGAAATGGCTATGAAATGCGGAAAAGTAATAAATTCAGTTCCGTGGATTCCACAAAACCGGCAGGATATCGGAAGGCCTCAAGGCAGTAAGTAGTTTTGACCGAGTCCCACCCAATGCCACACACTGAGTGACACGAGTCCGACATAAGAGAGAGAAGACTGCTCACATCGGATGGGTAAATGTCATGCTACTTACCCGCCCGATATGAATGATGACCGTAGGATCTAGGGGGCCCAGATCAACAACGGAGGTGCGTCCCGATAAATGACCATATTTGACAAGGTTGTAAAGTAAGATTACATGGGATTTGAAGTTCGATGTGGACGATGAGTTGGTAGAAGATTCGTGTTTCACGGGCACCTTGGAGCAAACAGAATTAACAGCCATTCAAATGTGTCCAAGGAACCTGACACACTCACCCGTTGCAGAATAGGTGGCCACCTACCTATGGAGCGTTACACAGTGATGATGACGCAGAACAGAGGAGTTCAAACGGACAGAGGAAGGGAAACCAGAACGCCGTAAAGCGGAAACAAACCGACAGAAAGCATAATGGATTTAAACCCACAAACTGACAGACAGGGCAAGCAGAAAAGCAGGAAAGAGAGTTAGTTAAGAGCAAAGAGAAGAAGCTGAGCTGACCTGAGGGCAGCATCAAGCCAGATAGAGCCAGAGAGAGTCAGAGAGTCTGTGCACTCTAGAGAAAGCTTGAGAGGTTCAAGCGAGCTCCTCGGCATAGGACTGTCATGTATGAGTTTCAGAATGGGCTCATACTACTATGACCAATAGAGGTCAAGTACTAGTAAGGAGAGTCCATGTACTCAAGTCCTACTGATTCATATCTGTCGAGTGAGACTCGAATTGTGCTCACTATTGTAAAGAAACTCTGCTTTGAAAACATAATAGAGAGGCCACCACTGAAGGCTGGACTGGGAGACGTAGCCTAGGAGTATTGGGTGAACTCCTTATTAAACTTGTTGTGTTTACATGTTTTCCTGTTATGTTTTCTCTAAATTTCTTCAATGTCTGTGTATTTCGCAATCTTATCAATCTGTTGCATAAAATAACATAGGCACATCCATGCAAATGAGTCTGTAATACCTTTAATTCTTTGTCTTGGATAAATTCCAGATCAAGTGGTATCAGAGCTCTAGGTTATTAATCTTAGACAAGATTGTGCTATATTTTGTTCTTGAATGCTAACTAGATCAAAGCTTAAATTAAGAGAAGGAGAGTTGGTTGAAACTAACCCTGAAATTAGAAGAGTCTATCCTGAGAGGAAAATGTCAAAAGAAAGTCCCTTGGAATCAGACCCTCAGCTCATGGATAGTTTCATGACCATGAGAGTCATGGTAGAGGAAATGTATAGAGAATTTAAGAAAGGTAGAGAGGAAGATGCATCAAACTCCAAACCAGATAAAGAAGCAGAAGAATCTCTCCTCCATGACCACTCTAAAGGCAAGGGGAAAGAAGAAAAACTTCCCACACCTCCTAGTAGCGCTGAAAACAAAAAGAAAACATCTTTGATTAAATTAGATGTTAAATTTGATTTACCGATATATGATGGAGAGTTGAATGCAAAGAAGCTGGATAATTGGATTAGACATATTGATGTTTATTGCAGAGTGCAGAGCATTGATTCAGACAGTAGTAAGATTCAGCTGGCTAGCCTATGCCTTGGAGGCACTGCCTTGGTATGGTGGGAAGGTAGGACACAAGCTAACATGAAGAAGCATGGTAAGATTCTTTCTGTTTGGAGTGAATTTGTTTCTGCAATTAAAAAACAATTCTATCCACTAGCCTATATGCAGCAAGCCATGATGAGCTGGCAAACTCTTCGACAATTGAAAGGGCAAAGTTTACAAAGTTACACTCAAGAATTTAGGAAAATAGTTTCGATTGTAGGAATTTCCTTAGACTCACCTGAAACTTTGCTGAAGTATATAGGTGGTCTACAAAGCTACTTAAGACACACAATTCTCATGTTTAATCACACTAGCATAGATGAGGTATCTATTTAGGCTACACATCTAGAAGTTATAGGAAAGAATGTGAACCCAGAAGTTGGGGGAATCAAAACCCACTTCAAGCAAGAATAAGGAGAAAAGAAAACAGAAATGGAAAGAGAGGAATGCCAATACTGTACAAAAGACCAAGTATTCATGCACTCACTGTAAGAAGGATGGGCATGATGATGAACACTGTTGGATCCTGCATTCAAAGCTGAGACCCAAGAAGTTCGAGTGCAAGAAGAAGAAGACTACTGTAGCTATTCAAAAGGATTTGGGGTCAGACTCAGGAGATGAAACAACAATTGCAGCCACAAGTATAAAAGGCTGCCCGATTTAGAGAATGTAGAGATCAAGAAGTAGGTACAGGAGCTGCTCGAGAAAGGGTTCATCAGACCTAACACATCACCGTGTGGGTCTCCAATTGTCTTGGTGAGAAAGAAAGATGGCTCATGGAGAATGTACATTCATTACTGGGCACTGAATAAGATAACGATAAAAAATTGTTATCCCCTTCCTCGCATAGATGATCTATTGGATCAATTAAAGGAAGTTGTTTATTTTTCCAAGTTGGACTTGCATAGTGGCTATCATCAGGTTAGAGTTGCAAAGCAAGATGCATGGAAGACTGCTTTCAAAACAAAGCAGGGATTGTATGAGTGGTTGGTTATGCCTTTTGGCTTAACTAATGCTCCTGCTACTTTCATGAGAGTAATGAATGATGTACTCAGACCTTTTCTTGATGATTTTGTCATTGTATATTTGGATGACATTCTTATATTCAGTAAAACATGGGAAGAACATTTAAAGCATGTTAAGCAGACTCTAGATGTTTTGAAAAAAGAAAATCTTTATGTTAAGCTCTCAAAATGTGAATTTGGAAAAACATCTTTGAATTATTTGGGTCATATTGTAGGGGGTGGTGAATTGAAGATAGATCCCTCTAAGGTTGTAGTCATTGTAAACTGGCCTAAACCCAAATTTGCTACAGAAGTTAGAAGCTTCTTAGGAGTAGCACAGTATTGGAGAAAGTTTATTTCTAACTTTTCCTTGATTGCAGCTCCCTTACATGCTTTAACAGGATTGAACAAGGTGTTTCAGTGGGGAGGAAAACAACATAAAGCCTTCGACACCTTGAAAGAAAAGATTAGTACAGCACCAGTACTAGCACTGCCCGATCTTCAAAGACCATTTGAGATTGAAATGGATGCCAGTGACTATGCCATGGGAGCAGTGTTGATGCAACATAGTAAACCCATATGTTATCATTCTGAGACATTTAATTCTGCAGTAGTTAACTATCCCACATATGATAGAGAATTGTATGCATTAGTACAGAGTGTGAAAAAGTGGAAACATTATTTAATAGGCAATGAGACAGTTATACATACTAACCATCAACCACTTCAATATTTGCAATCAGAAACTAAGTTGCAACAATCAAGACACTATAGGTGGATGGGTTTTTTACAACAGTTTCATCTTGCCATGAGATACAAAAAGGGCATACACAGTAAAGTTGCAGATATGTTGTCCAGACCAATCATAAATGCATCCACTATACTTAAGCATAATTCAATATTGCATGAAAGCTACATTGAATAGTATGCTTAAGATATAGATTTTAAAGATGTATATGCAACTTTAATTCATGGCAAACAAGTAGAAGAATTGGATTATCATGTTAAGGACCAACTCTTGTATCATTTGGGAAAGTTATGCATTCCTCAAAAAAAAGAGTAAAGATAATTCGAGAAGCACACACTTCTCTAATATCAGGTCACTTTGGTGTAAGTAAAACAGTTGCACAGCTGCAAAGATTTTGTTATTGGCCAAAAATGAATGAGACAGTTTCTAGATATGTAAGAGGGTGTACCATGTGTAGATATGTAAGAGGGTGTACCATGTGTGCTAAAAGCAAGCCAAGCAATAGAAAAATAGGCTTGTACACTACACTACCAATTCCTTCTCATCCTTGAGAAAGTGTTTGCATGGACTTTGTTGGAGGACTGCTTAAATCTAGGAAAGGTCATGACTATTTATATGTTGTTGTGGATAGGTTCAGCAAAATGTGTATTTTAGTACCTTCTAACAAACAGATTACAGCTGAACAAATTGCAAAGTTGTTCTTTCAGCATGTATGGGTTCATTTTGGATTACCCACTTCCATTATATCTGATCGATATACCCAATTTGTTGGGAAATTTTGGTCAAGTTTGTGGAAATTGATGGACACCAGGCTGAAGAAGAGCACAAATTTTCATCTGCAAACAGATGGCCAAATAGAAGTAGTCAACAGGACAGTGATTCAGTTGCTCAGAGGTTATTGCAGCAAGCATCCTAGGCTTTGGGATGAACATTTATGTTATGTGCAACATGCTTACAACCGAGCTAAGCATTCTTCTACATAGAGATCTCATTTTGAGACCTGTTTGGGTTTCACACAAAGGTCTCCAAGTTCATCAAAAAAATCCAAGAGATTCACCAGGAAGTACAAGAACAACTGGAAAAGAGCCAAGACAAGTACAAGGCAAGGCATGACAAGCATCGGATGGAGCATAGTTTCCAAGTTCGCGATCAAGTCTAGCAGTATATCAGCAAATACTGAATGTAAGGTGAAGGTAAGAAGCTGAAGCCAATAAGGTATGGACCTTTGAAGATACTTGAGAAAATTGGCGAGAATGTTTTTCGCCTTAATTTACCAGCTTACATGCACATCTACTCAGTTGTTAATGTAGACAGCTCGAGAAGGGATCTTCAATTAATGAAGGCTCAACACTTCATGTGCGTAGTTCTCTCCTTCCTATCCAGAACTGTATCTCTCCTTCCTATCCAGAACTGTATCTTTCTACAATTCATTAATTCATCATATTGCCTGAATATCTTAATGAATTGTAGGAAGATACAGTTCTGGATAGGAAGGAGAGAACTACGTACATGGGGAGTGTTGAGTACCTTAGGATTGGACTTAAAGGTTCAAAACCAAGCAGTGCGAAATGGATAGAAATTGGGCAAGCGAGGAATCAGTACCCTCACTTGATTGATGCTTAAAAATAAAATTTTGGTGGTCCAAAAGCTTTTTCAGTAGGAAGACCGTGATCCGAATTGGATCCTAAAGACTCTCTAAGTTTTCATAAACTCGTTCAAATTATGCCAAACATATTCAAGTCTTAGAAATATCAAGCTATCAGAAGGAATCCTTGTGACAATTGCAATTGTGATCAACGCAGAGCAACGAGGACCCTCGATCGAGCACGCAGACCGTTGGCCCATGGTAACGCGTGCTGGCGCAAATTGGCAAAACCAGAGGCTAATTCAAGAAACGGGGGTGGTTTCTGATACGCGATCAAGGCGTCCCTCTCAATGAAGGAAATCCCCGAAGTGCCCAGACTCGAAATGGCTATGAAATGCGAAAAAGAAATAAATTTGGTTTCATGGATTCCAAAAAACTAGCAGGATATCTGAAGGCCTCGAGGTGGTAAGCAATTCTAATCGAGTCCCACCCGATGCCACACACTGAGTGACATGCGTCCGGTGGAAGAGAGATAAAACTGCTCACATCGGACAACTAAACGTCATGCTACTTACCCGCCTGATATTAATGACGACTGTAGGATCTAGGGTGCCCAGATCAACAATGGATGTGCGTCTTGATAAATGATTGGATTTGACAAGGTTGTAAAGCAAGATTACATGGGATTTGAAGTCCGACATGGATGCTGTGTTGGCAGAAGATTCATGTTTCACAGGCATCTTGGAGCAAACAAAAATAACGACCATTCAAATGTGTCCAAGGAACCTGACACACTCACCCGTTGTAGAGTAGGTGGCCACCTCCCTGCGGAGTGTTACATAGTGATGATGATGCAGAATAGGGGAGTTTGAACGGACAGAGGAAGGAAAACCAGAATGTCGGAAAGCGGAAACGAACCGACAAAAAGCAGACTGCTTTAAAGCCACGAACTGACAGAGACAGGGAAAGCAGAAAAGTAGGAAAGAGAGTTAGTTAAGAGTAGAGAGAAGAAGCCGAGCTGAACTGAGGGTAGCATCGAGCCAGACAGAGCTAGAAAGAGTCAAAGAGTTTGTGCACTCCAGAGAAAGCTTGAGAGGTTCAAGCGAGCTCCTCGGCATAGGCCTGTCAAGTATGAGTTTCAGATTGGGCTCATAGTACTGAGACCAGTAGAGGTCAAGTACTAGTAAGGAGAGTCTGTGTACTCAAATCCTGTTGATTCATATCTATTGAGTAAGACTTAAATTGAGCTCATTATTGTAAAAAACTCTACTTTGAAAACATAATAGAGAGGTCAGCATTGAAGGTTGGACTAGGAGATGTAGCCCAGGAGTATTGGGTGAACTCCTTATTAAACTTGTTGTGTTTACATGTTTTCCTGTTATGTTTTCTCTAAATTGCTTCAGTGTCTGTGTATTTCGCAATCTTATCGATCCATTGCATAAAATAACATAGGCACATCCATGCACATGAGTTTGTAATGCATTTAATTCTTTGTCTTGGATAAATTCCAGATCACTTAGATTTCTTGAACTCATCCTGAAAATATCCCCCATCACTCCTCCTGTAAGGATGATGATGATGATGATGACCATGATACCTATGCAAACTAGAACTAGAGCAGAACCCATATCCATTTCCTCTCATATCAGGTGTATCTAAGAGCTTGTCATTTATGACTATGTCATCCCTATCTAACTTGTGCCCACCATGAGACCTACTACCATATGCCCCATTAGTCCTATCCTCTTGTCCATAATTGGTCCATGGCTTTCCATGTCTTTGAATATATGACAAACTCTCAAGGATAACTACATTGACCTCTGCTTAATTCTTCCATACCTTGGAAAACATCTCTTGTGACTGAATGATCATGTCATTCTCTATGTTGCAATGGCTGATCTCTGCCTTTAAGATTCTCAATGTATATGCTATGTCTAGAGAGTACCCCTCTCTTAGCTTCTCATCTGATTTTAAGGAGAGTCTCGTGTACTATAATCCACCATTTTTCTAATCATTTCTAATCCTCTTCTTCCTGCAAGCATACCACATTAGATAAACCAAATAAAAACATAATACACATACCTCAGTGAAGTTTAGAGGAGGCTATCTCATTTGCAAGATCAGTTTAGATTAGCACGATACATGTATATACATAATCATATTAGTATACCGACATCATGCATGATAATACTAGCTAAATACAATTACCTCATGCCCAACAATCATAGCCATGACAATTCATGCATAACAACCATATATGCACTGACATGCATGCATGACACACACATTATTCCCATCCAATCCAATCATTGAACCATGCTTTGATACCAATCTGTAACACCACCTCCCACATTTACCCACTTTCATCGCACTCCCGTGGTAAACACGAGATGAGCGCTACTATGACATGAATCAACCTCATAAGTATATTCAAGGAGGAAAAATCAACAAACTGGAACCTTACTAATGTTCCTTAGGAACTAGACGACACCCAAGAGCCAAACAACCATTCCTAGTGCCAAAACTCTAAGTTGGAAATTTTTTTAGTGACCTGGGCTCCCAACCACATGCATGACAAGGACTTCGTGTGGATGATGGCCTCCAACCACATGCATAAGCCTACTAGGTAGCAATTGTGACTTAAACTATTTAGTTCAGAGGGTGAAGTCTTAGATTTTGAGCCTTAATTCCAAGTGATCCTCCACACCACTTCCTAGAAATCAATGAGACTTTCCATAATGTTAAACAACATCATGAAAAAACCATTCATGCTAAAATTGATCAAAGATTTGGCTTAACCAGGCCTAACCATAAGAGTTATTTCATCAAACATATTGAGAACATGTAATCTATAGGTCATGAATGGATATTTCAACATTTGGGTCCAATACTTATATGAAAATAAACAAAAAGGTCTAGTGCCCTCTCATAATAGTTGTAATCACATTTGTTAGCTCGTGCATTCATTAACCATTCATCAACTAATCAAAACATATCAAGAGCCATAACTAGAACCTATCATGGAAGCATGCTTATAACCAACATATGACCATAATAATAATCATTATAGAACAACTATCAAAGCCACATAATAAAAAGTACAATTACTCATAACATACAATAGGAAAATAACTCTTATTAACATATGCAAAATCCAACCAAGTAAGGGATGTCCACATACCACACGACCATAGAATGGGTTGAACCAAATATTCATTTTAGCCAATCACACACGTGCCATATTCCAAGCATGAATGTGGGACTCAAGAAAAAAACAACTAGGGCTTCCTCGAGATTAAACCACCTCCACCCTTAGACTCCTACGATCCCACCAAAACTAGTCAAGAGATCACATAAGAAAATCAATACATAAACAACTAGAGGTTCCTAGAGATTAAACCATCTCCACCCTTAGGCTTTACCAAAATCCTACCAAAAGAGGTCAAGGGATTACTAGACCAAAAACAAGATTGGATGCCTCATAATTTCTTCACCAATAGCTTGATTAATTCTCCTATCCCCACCCATAGGATTTATCACAATCCTGCCAAAACCAATCAAGCGATTCCTAGGCCCTATGGGAATTTTCTTGAGACAACCTCACCTAGTTCCAAAACCATCTAGTAATCCAAATCTCAACCAAATAAAAAAACCCCATCACACCATGACTATCCAAAAATGGTAAGGCAAGGTTGAAACCATTGTTACACCTATAAAAATCCATGCCAATGGTAGCAAGAGAAAAAAATACACACATGCATGTATCATGCATTCCCAAACCAACTAGGAAATCACACATGCAACCTATTACCTTCAATTATTCTTGTTGAAACTTCTTGTTTGGAATTTTCCTTGCTTGTCCCTCACTTTCCTTTTCCTTCTTATACTTCCTTTTGTTTCCATTCTGAAATGCTAGACTGCTCCAAGAATGATCTAAGTCTGCAATAGTATGAGAGAATAGAGAAATCTCCAAGATAAAGCTGGCAAGATGTAATGAACTAATCCTTAAAATCGTTTTCATTATTGAGGCCTCTATTTTCTTCAATTTCCTCTATTTTTCCTTCAATTTTGTTCTCATGTAAATTTGTGACCTTTCATCTCCCTTTTCTCCTATTTTCCTTTATTTTCATGAATAAAATTCCAATTAATGCATCTTTTCCTTTGTGAATGCCTTTGTCGATTTCCCTTAGCTACAATAAACCAAATGAACACCCACTAGGATGTTTTGCCCAACATTCATCTTGGAATACATGTCCTATGACCTTGGTCTTATTTTTCCTTAATTAACTTTATTACATGAACTTTTAACCTAGGGTAATTATAACTATCTCCCGAATATTTTTCCAGCTGTAGTTGTCAGTTATATGACTGCTTTATAGAGATGTTGTTGTAAGAATCCCTTGGTCATCCACCATATAGTTTTCTAATATATTTCTTAGGTAAATATTTTTTATATTTACAAGAAGAAATTGGATAAAAAGGGTCAATATTACATCATGATGGGATACCTTGAATAGTCAAAATCGTATCATCTATTTAATCTTGTTAAATAACAAATCATTATAGGGAGAAACATAATATTTGAGAAGTGTTCTAGAATTAAGTTTTTGAATTAATCATTTATACTATTACATAGTGATCCCTTTGATATGGTTGTAGATAATGGATCAAATGCCCCTTTTTCTAGTATCTTAACGACTCTGTCAACCACTATTTTTGAGTTGGCAATTAAAAATAATATCTGACTGAAAATGTAATCCCTCTTGACCAAATTTCTAAAGTAAATATCAATTTATTGACTTAGCAACCTTAAATATATGAACTCACATTTCCTTTGCTACTATTGTGGTTTCTCATTTTATGTAATATTCATGAGAAAGGCACTAGAAAGCCACAAACAAAATAGTTCATTACATTAAGGGAACTTCTCATTTCAGTATCAATTATGGTTGAATTATAGACTCATTGATAATATTTGCTAACTCTAACTGGGTAGGTGACAATGATGATTGAAAACCCACTTCTAGATATGTCTTTCTCTTCAATACTAAACTTGTGATTTGGTGATGTAAGAAGCAACATGCAATCTCTTTGTTGAGTATGGAATCCAAATATCATAGAGCTATTAATGCAAGGACATAGAGATATTAGATTTTCAAACTACTAGGAGAGATTGGGTTTCCTATTGAGGCCTTAAGAACTAATTTTTATGACAATGAGAATGAAAATTAGGCCACATATAATTCTATTACACAAAGTAAAATGAACCATGTTGAACTTCATGTTCACTAACAACATTCGGTAAAATACAAGACATATTTATTGTTGGAAATATGTTCAAATCATTCACATATTTATGAAGTCATTAACTAAGTCAATTTCATAAAGTTACATGACATGCTTGAGATTTATTGAGTTCAAATTATTGGGGGAGTTCCACGCTAACATAATTTCACCTCCTGAACCTCCAGAAAATTCTGCTAATAGGGGGTGTTGGAACCTAAGGTTATGTTGCTTCATTGCGTATTTATATATTTTTGAGACAACCAATCAAGGGATCATATAGTAGGATATAATTATTCAACTCGACAATTAGCAAAATAGTCAACTGAGTGGTTGACAAGTTGATTAAGTAGCCAACTAACGAACAATCGGTCGAGTGGTTGGCTAACATGATCATTAATTGAGTGATTATAGGAATCAATTAGACAATTGGGTCCACTCATGTAGTTTATTAGTTAATGAGAATTAGGTCGATTAGAAAAATCAATTCGGTGATGAAACGACACAGTTTCGTGAAAATCGTTGGAATTGTCAATGCTTTTTTGTGAATTGATTTTTCTACAATTCAAGAAATTTGGTTAGAATTGGACACTATAAATAAAGAACCCTATGGGTAAAATATATATTTAAGAGTATTGAATTCATTATCATCCATTGTGATGTTTTATTGACAATTTTCTTTGCTTAAGTGCTATAATGGTGTCTCTAAATACAAATATATATTCAAGAGTATTGAATTCATCATCATGCATTGTGATGTTTTGATCAAAATGTGATTTTATTAAGTGCTATAATGGTGTTTCTAAATACCACCCATCATCTTAGAACTTAATTACTCTTCTTTTTATTTTCTTTAAATTTTAGTTTCTATTCTCTAATTCAATCCCCAGCATGTAATCCATTTTTTTCACAAGGAAATAAAACCAAAGTTCATGAAATTTAATTTTATCTAAATAAATGGCACAATAATTAGGAATGATTTAGCTTGTTATTTTTGTCTATTAAACACTTGGAAATTTTAATTTTATAATAAAACCATTTTATGTTTTAGAAATTCTTCTCCTAAACTATATTATAAAATATAGACAATGAGATGATTAACAATATTATATGTTTTATGAAAAATTAAATAATTTAATGTCATTCCAGGATCCATGTGTTAAATTCCATTTTATGCTGATAAATTATTCATATAAATATTTTTAATAATTTAATAAATTTTGTGTTTCCTATTTAAAATGTATAATTTCTCCCTTACTTATAAATCCATAACCATATATATATAAATAATATTATTCATATAATTAGCACGTTATACTTTATATCATTTATAAAATATCGATTTAAGTAATTTTTTTTTACATTTTTCATTTTTACCATTTAAAAAAAATCTACTTATTAATCTGTAGAGTAAAAATCATAATTTTTTTGGCTCATTTATAATTTTTCAAATCTAAAATATAAATATATAAATATTTTTATTTTTATTCTACAATATTTTAGAAATATTATTAATGTTGTTAGTGATTTTCGTCATAATATTGTGTAACGTGTGTGATATGTCCAATATTTCGGATGGTGACTCCATACATCATTAGGGACCATAGAGAGGATGGTGACTCCATCCATCATCCAGGACCACAGAGAGGAACAATACTATGTAACATGTGCAATATGTCCAATGTTTCGGATGGTGACTCCATCCATCATTAGGGACCACAGAGAGCCTTATGGGTAAACGAGTGCTAGATAGCCTTTTTATATGAAGCAATAGTTGAATGTTAACATAGAGCGTTATGGGTAAACTGGTGATATATAGCCTTTTTATAGGAAGCAATAGTTGAATGTTGGATTAATGGTGAAAAATAAATAAATAATATTTGACCAAATTTTGAGACCAAAATTTATTTGAATTAAATAAATGACCATATTTGGTCAATAATAATTATGATTTGGTGATTTTTGGAAATTTAAAACAGACAAATTTGTTTTGAAGATTTTTATTGTTATATTTTAATAGAAAATTAAGAATTAGTTAATAATAAAGATTTTTTTATTTATGAATAAAACTAATTAAATGAAAGATAATTATATGAAAATCAATATATGGACAATTAATGAGAAATGGGTCCTTATAAATTATTAGATCATAGATTAAAATGAAATGGTGAAAAGGGGGATCAACAAGAAACATTCCTAATGATTAGGAGAGAGGCTAAGGATTAAATGAGGAATACATAATATAAAATAAAATGATAAAGGAAGGTTAAGGAGAAAAGGATTAAAGCGGATAAAAGGGGGCGGGGTAAAGGTTAAGAAATAAAAAGAGAAGAAAGAAAGGTAAGGGTTAATATAAAATAAACTAAAGAATGTAATATAAATAACGATTCTAACAAATGATCATAAAAAAACTTTAAGATGAAAGGAGGGATAAAGAAGAGGAAGACCGAGATGAGGGATGGGTTAGGATTAATGGATGAGATGGTGGAGGATGGGTTTCCAAGAATGAATGAGCTTATAACTATCCTCTCTATTGAATTTTTTAGGGTTCTTCTTGATTTCGAGGAATTCTTTAATAATACGAAAGTTGTAGAAAGGTTTATGGGCTATGATTTTAGATTGATCAAAACAAATTAAGTGCTTGGATTTATGAGAGTGCTCAACTATGGTAGAATTTGAAAGCCTGTTGTGGTTGGTGTTAGCAATGTGTTCCTTGAGGCGGGCCTTGAAAGGTCGACCCATTTGACCAATGTAATCTTTACCTAGGAACATGGGATTTTATAAACCCCTGATCCTTGCAATTGCTCCGATCGGCCAAAGAAAGTATTTAATTTTTTTTTTAGGATATTATGTTTTTAGTGTATTTTTAGATGGATTCTTGTTAACACTGGACATAAATGAATTTATATTTATTATTGATAAAATATTTATATTCATGTAAATTACACTTTTTTTACATATAAAAATACTTTAATTTTTAATTTTATTAAAACTTTCAAGAGAAAGAATTTTACATTTTTGATATGTTTTAATATGTTTTAATGACATGTGTGTTAAAAAATAAACTTATAAAAGTATTAAGTTTTTATATATTTATTAATTAAATTCAAATATGAAATTATGAAATAAAAATAATTGTGATTATGAATTATTATTTTAATTTTTATAGTAAAATAGATTTTAATATATATATATATATATATATATATATATATATATATATATATATATATATATATATAGATATATATTATTAATTAAATCTGTTATTATTTTATATGTTTATTAATTATCTTTTCAAATACCATGATTATAAGTATGAATTATTGTTTTTTAAATTTATTCTAATGTATTAAGTGGAGAAAGGGATCAAATATTTGAGTATGCAAAGCTCTTTTGAGTAGAAAACTTGAGTAAACATTTTCACTTTGGGATATTTGATTCTTCTAGGATTGGTAGATCTAGAGTTAAAATATATCTAACATTCACTAACATCTATATGGTATACCACTTTTAGAAGGTAACAAATTAATTAGAATTATTTGACATTTTATTTCTACTTTAGAAAAGAAGTGAGAGAAATGCTCTCGGATCATTATAGGTTTTTTGAGTTAAAAGGTGAAAAAGGTTGGTAAGGTGAAACATACTTTGAAAATTATATCAAATGTGAGCATAAGATGGAAAGTCTAAGAGAAATTGTCTTTCATCTTCAACCCTCCTTGGATTGCCCAGTTGATGACAATCTCTTTCATCCCATGGAATTTTGGGAATTGACCAACTCCCCAATTCACTATGCAATTCATCATAATTAGTTGTAGTAATGTTCATCAATTCATCATAATTAGTTTGACGACAATCTCTTTCATCCCATGGAATTTTGGGAATTGACCAACTCCCCAATTCACTATGCAATTCATCATAATTAGTTGTAGTAATGTTCATCAATTCATCATAATTAGTTCCAGTAATGTTCATTTTCTTCTTAACACTAGTGAAGAGAGGGATAGTTTTGATTTTAGAGATTGGGGTTGATTACCTACTTATAATATCATAGTTTTGTTTTTCTCTCCAACTCTTTCTTTCTCCACATGTTCTCCTTAAATTTGGAAGTAGCAATATTTTTTATATTGTCTAAGTTCTGCAAGATGATTTCCTTATGCCATCCTTATGCCACCATTGTTTGAGTAGAAGGTGGGGGTTTCGGTTAGAGTTAGAAGAAAATTTAGAAAACCTCTTGGCATCCATGTTGTATAACTTCTTCTTATAGAAATGATGCCTAGTCATAGATATGCTTTCAATAGGGGAAAGACTCGCTTCAATCTAGAGGATAAAGAAAGATAAAGAAAGGAGTATTTCCTTTTTTCTTGAAGTTCCGCAAACCTCACATCAATATAATATAAAATAATAGAAGTGATGAGTGTCTGAAATATACATATATATGCTTGACACTTTTCTGAAATATGTTTTATAATTTATTTTTTTTAATATGATATTAATAACATGGATTATATAACTAAGAGTAAGTACTAAGTTTTTATACATTTATTAATTAAATTTAAATATACAATTTTGAAATATAATGAATCATTATTTTAATTTATATGATCAATGAATTTTAATTTATATTTTATATATATTTCACATTTATATAAATAAATAATTATTATTTTTAATTATATATTTATTAATTTTACGTTTTGAAATTTTCTGATGGGGATCACAGATAATGGTTTGGCAGCTCAGGAGATAGCCAACATCTCCCTTCTCATGCAACAATAATGTTATTTGAGTGCATAGAGGATGCCTCACATGACGGTCTACCAATGATGCTTCTGGAGAATCTCAAACGATTTAATACCACAGGGGTGGGAGCAAAGAAGGTTGGCAGATGAGGGTTACGAGTGTCAGTCAAAGGAATTCTATAGATGAGTTGGGTGGCTTTCGGTCCAAGCCACTCCTCACTTTTAGCTGTTGGATTGTATTATTGTGTTTCGTTGGTGAGATTATTGGTGCCCTCTTGGATCCTTGGTTAGAGAAAGGGATTGACATTTGGGACTTAGTGGCATGAAATTTAGTAGTTTTAGGTGGCATTCTCTTTCAATGTGTGAGGCTTGGATCTCTTGTGTGTTTCTGTTACCGATTGATGGGCTTGAGGCCTTGGCTGGAGGGTTTGACAAATCTTGGTTTGGTGTCCTTCACGGAAAATGGGGTGAGATAGGTGTTTGGGGTGATCAGCGGAAAGGGTGGTCGCAATACCTTTCTGACACTAGGTAGCCACGTGGTGTGCAATTTCGTATTTCACCTGGAAGTGCAGGTACCTAGTTCTAGTCCAAATTTTCCTTTAATTTGGATATTGCTCAATGGAGTATCTCTAGTGGAGTTTGTGGCCTATTGGGTTGCAACTATAAAGAACGTAGGAGGTAAGGAGAACCTCTAAGTGTCTTTAGATCTCCCCTCTCATTGCACTCATGTTTTTAGGGTTTTAGGTGGAGAGGTACTCAAAGCTTGGGGGTATTTTTCATTAGGCAAGGCAGTTGGAAGTTCCCTGTGGAGAAGTCGAGCTTGTAAAAGAGTGGTAGGGTGGAAAATATCTATAAGGGCTGGCCATGCAGTGAGGGAACATTGGATTGGATTTGATTTGAAGTCGATAGGTGGAAGTAGGTGTATAAAAGACCAAGGAGACAACTGGCCGGTACTCTGGAGTGTCGACAACCCAACTAGGAAAAGTTTGTGGGTGCGTTGGGAGTCCAAGTGGACTCACAACTTCAGAAGAAGGGGCATTGGTCTCGACAGTTTGCGTAGGAAATTCCAAGTGGTCGGTGAGGGCATTATGATGCTCCAAAGAGGGAGGATCTGTCGCGATGCTGGTCCGCGAGGTCAAGGGGTAGGTCACTGAGTCGAGAAGGTGGATGATGGAGAGGAAATTGTATAGTAACAGGGAAACTCGTCGAGATGCGTCATCCTGCCACCACCCTCGGATGTTCTTGAAGCTTAGATTTGATAATTGACAACAATGTTGGATAAATTGGCTTGTGACAGACATGATGACCACAACAAGATCATTTCTTTCATGAATGATCTCTAATGCAATCAATGACACATGATGGATATGTTGGTTTCTCTCCAACTAGGGCAGAAATGACTCTAGGCAAGGTTAGATAGTTTTGAAGGAAGGATGACACATATGGAGGCTCATATCCAAGAAGTCTTTGCCAACCACATGAAAGTGGTTTGGACAACCTCATTCCTGGTAATCCTATTGGTTAGTTATGGTAACCTGGGTAATCCTGCTAGTTAGTTATGGTAGTGGGTGGTATTTTGATCCTTAGTCAGTTTTGGTTTTTGTGGACAATCCAAGTATGGTCGTTTAGCTTTGTCATGTTGTTGTCAATATCTTTTTGTTAGTACCATCCGGCCAATAATTCCAATAGGAATGTAGCAAAATATATTTTCATCAAATACTCACCACAATGCAAATTTTTCATGAATTAATAAGATCTATTGACTTTATATATATATATATATATATATATATATATATATATATATATATATATATATATATAACAGCTTGAGTGGGCCTAATAGTTAAGAGCATGTGTTTCCTCATAAGAGGTCACATGTTCAAAACGAGAGGGGTAGAGTATGTATGCCTTCGTCCCTTGTCCCACAAACAAGGGGGTCTCATACACAAATTTGGTGTCTGGCTTGGCCATGACCTTAAAAATAGATATTATTATTATTATTATAAATAATTATTACTTAAATTTATTTTAATATTATAAATGTTTTAATTTTATAATAAAAAATTACATTATAATAAATTTAATAGAATTGATTCATTATTTTTATTTTCTATTACTTTTAATTAAGCGAGTATTATTTGTTATTATTATATTTTATCTGAAATTTATAAAATCTAAATTATAAAATGTATTTTAATGAAATAAATAAATAAATATTTTTAAAGTTGTTATTTTATTTTATACGAGAATGATTACAAAATTCTACCAACTTTAAAATTCTTTATCAAATACGTTTGCAACACACAATTCAATCGACGGATAACGGGTACACACTCGAATCGATGTCAATCATCGTCTAGGTTTTGTAATAATCGAAGATCAAGGCCCGAAACCCTAGCATTCTAGGGAATGGTGTGTGGGTTTCGGAAATTCACAGTCCGTTCCATTTATATATTTGTCTCCCCGTTGTTCACGCAAATGAAAATATTTCACCTATTCTAAATTAACGGAATTCGCAATATTTTGAATTAAATATAGGCAACTTCGTCAATACTCTAATATAAATATGATAATAATTCATGCCCAATCTTTTATATAGTGTATATAAGCAAGTTTCTAATAAATATATAACATAAATTATTAGTTATCAATAAAACTGAAGGGTTTTTCTTTTCGAAGTTTGTCTACATTTCCACCTCACAATACATAATCTGCTGAAAATTTGACAATCGGGTTCGAGTTATGCCATCATAAAGGTAGAATTTCATTGGTTGGATGTAATGGACCCAGTCATACTAACCACAATTTTTTTTTTTCCTTTCATTTCATACAGTTTGCAGCTTTGGTGATTGTTTATGATCTTGATCTCGGATGCGTATAGTTTACTAAGAATATATTCAACTGCTTAGTTAGTTTCCATGTAATTCATAATGATTGTTCCTTACCTAGTCATGATACTTTACACACCACTATCTCCTATGCTTCCTCCTCCATTTGGATTTAATGTGAATTATCAACCTCGTTTCCTAAGGTTTTAGTACCTTAATAATACTTGTGGTGTAATTGTTTGGTTCTGATGTTGATGTTTCATAGTTTAGGCCCTAAGAACTACTTTATTACCCAAACGCTCTAATGTTATAACACTATGGACTCATCAATTTTCCATGGTATCATTAATTCCCCATTCTCCTAAGGTTGTGACTCACCAACATAATAGTGTAGAGGGTTGATGGAATAATTTTATGCGCTCTTGCCATCGACTTGCACTGCATTAACTCCTTGACGCAAATCTCATGCATGCCAGGGTCATTAACTTTTCACCACCGTTCTCCTTACAATAGCTATGTAACCCACCTCACCTTCCCGATCTAGGGCGCGCCACACCACTTCAGCCACGTGATCTCGTACTCACTAGGTGGGATGTAAGCGCCCTTGTCCTTATCTCTGGGATTGGGCTCTAACGGCTGGGATTTTGGGGTTTTCAATCGATGCTAATTACTCCAGCCTTTCAATTCCTAAATTCACCTTTCAAAGTTTTGTCCTCGCCCCGCTTGTCATTCTTCATTTATTTCTCGAGTTTTTGGTCGATATTATGTATGCCAAACCCTTGGCTTCCTATGCTTGGGCAGTGAAGGAGGTTGCTTGGAATATAGGGAAATGCCATGGCGGCCCTGTTGTAGTTGATACCCTCGCACTGTGAGGGGTTTATCTCAATGGATGTGGAGCCAGTAAGCCATCTCGCCTGGGCTCAAGGTTCTTCGTATGTTCAGGTGAATGTATATCGTTTATTTATTCTCATTCCTGTTCTCCATTAAGAAATGATTCTTTGTCTGCGCATACTAAGAAATCTTTGTTGTTACAGGGGTTAGGGGAGATTTTGCTGGAGGGCCAGATAGATATATAGAAGGGGCGCTTTCCCTCTTCCTTCAAGAAACTATGGTGGGTTTTTTGTTCTGGGTTTCTACAACGGCAGTGCATAATAGTTCCATTTTCATAAAAGGTAAGGTGGTCTTACTTTGATTTATTGGCTATTGCAGTACTCATGATACCTAACTGTTGTTTCTTTAATTCGGCTCTTCATTTCGCTAACTTACCTCCCTTTTGCTTGGTGTGCCCTGCAGGTATTCTAGAAGGCTTTTTCCTGTAAGCGCAGTGTTTATTTTAATGGCCAACAGACTAATCTAAAGCTCGACATTTCTTCAGATTGGTCTTTTCTTTTGAACCTCCTCTTACGAGTATTTCACTGCCAGTGCACATTCACATTTACAGCCTTCCATGGGCCTGTCGAAATCGTATGCAACCCTTCATTGAAACCTGAATTATATTATGGGTGTATCACTCGAAAGTTGAATGTAAAAGGGTTTGGTCCTGTATCAGTTTCGTTTTTCCACATTGAGGATGAATGATGCGTTTTCGCCCCAACGTTCATTTGCAGGCCGCTATGCGACTCTTTTGTAGTTTTGTTGCTTAAATCTACATCGGTGGTTCGCCCATTGATCGTTGTTTATATTTACATTGAAATTCCATATTCTTGAAGAGTGTTCCTTTGAGTTTAAAGCAATGATGTTTTCGATTGTAACTTATTGGGGTTTTACCCCTTCGTTTGCTAGAATGTTAATATAATGGACTGTTTGTTTCATTGTTAATGGCCTAGATGGCGCTGTGGTTATGGCAGAATATTTCAAACATACTTTATCTCTTAAGTACTGTTTTTAATAGTTTCATTTATAAATAAACAATACTTAGTAGTTTCATTTATAATTAAACGTCTGATACTAATGTTTCGTCAGCCTAGTTCAGTCGATCTCAGTATACTTTTGGCTTGTAGGTAATCATAATTTCCTGTTGAATAATTGATAAGAGAATAATTTTTCTGCACTGTCTTCGCATGCTTGGTTCCAATCAACGTGCAAGAGAATTCAAATCAGATTAAGTTATGCTTAATATTTCCAGTTGTTCTCAGTTTTCTTTAATTTCTTAACCTAGGTGGAAGTCTCACAGCTCAGCAACCCATATAGTAGTTTGTCTGATCGATGCATGAGGTTTGTTTTGCATCTGAATGCTCTTTTACAATTTATGTATTAATTCAGAATATATGTATATACTTTGTCCTTCTGGAAATTCTATACATGTGATGTTACATCTCAGTCTTTTGAGGTAAATAACTGCCTTGGCGTCTCCCAGAATTAATGAATGAAATATGTATAATTGGAAAAAGGGACTTAATCCTATTCACTCAGTATACGTCGCCTCTAGCACAAAGTTTTCTTGCATGTTTATTTTGTTCTCTGGGGATTCCATGCATACTCAGAATCTCAGAGTGGTTTCTTTCCTGCGAATTCAATCGTTGTTGATAGATTCATTTATTCATTATGTGGTTAAATTTGATTTATATAGTTGTATTTTATGTCCTCACAACGAAACTACCATATTTGATTTCCTCCCTTCCATTCCAATTTTGGGAAGTGACATGCAGGACTTCGCATGGGTTTACCTGCCAAACGCTTCCGAGATACTTCTCTGCCATCCCTCACTGGGGTGTTCTAGTCAGGAGGAAGTTAACTGTTAACTTCTTCACCGTATTCACTATAATGGTTTTGACCCGCTTGGAATTTTTCATACCTTTACCGAGTTCTACTATAAATGCAATTTTCCCAAATTCCACTAACTCCAACCTGTTAGGTGCTGCACTACTATCACAGATTTCTTTTACAACAATTTAATCATTTAAGTATAACATTTTTAATCCAAAATTCTCCTAATCATAATAGGTGTGCATGCATTAGAGCATATATTTTCTCATCCCGTCGATTTTCTCATATACTTCTAAGGTATAATGCATGTCTTAACACAAGTTTCGGTCACTGGAGTTACATATCAATCAACTGTTCAAATCAATCATTACATGGTTAATAACTATCTCAGCTCAAAGTCAAATCCACATTACATCCATACAAAGAGACTCCAGTGTCTCTGTAACTGTATTTTCGTAAAGAAAAAGAACATATAATCACTTAAGCCACAGTCGTGTATAATCTCTTATAACTCGGCCAGTCTAATTGCAATTATATTTCCTTAATTCGCTACTCACAGTGAAAATGAATCTAAGGATATTCAAGCCTCAAGGTTAGAGCAGAGAATAATTACATCAACTACCTTACAATAGAAAAATTCACAAGGAAACAAATATTTTTTTACTAGAAGTTTGGATTGCCAGCGACCAAATTAGCATGGAAAGAACAACTTGCCACCCAACCGTGAACTGAGATCGGTCTTGGTGAAGGCATTTTTATGCCTCACTTTCCCATCATACCTTCTATAAGGACGTCTCATTTTTTATGGGTTCTGCCAATACCCATAGGCTATGCTTTTCCTTTTTTTCTTTTCTGGAAAAGGATTCTTTTACATCCTTTAAATCTTGTCTTTTTCCACTACGGTGCTTTTTAGTGGGGAAACACTAGGGTGCTTTTTCACCCATTTGAGTGTCTGTAGTTTCCCCACATTGAGTCATATTTCCAAATTTTTTTCTACTTATCTCATAAATCAGGTGATTTCACGCAAGGGTTTTTTTGACTGATTTAGAAAAGATAAATATTATTGTTATTATTATATTTTTTTCCCTTATCCAATCTATCTATCCTAGATTATGAATTAGGATCATGATTTCATTCTTTTCCTTTGTTCTTTCCAGATAATTTCTTCCAATACCATCGTTAATTATTTCAAATTCAAATAATTATATTATTATTGTTTCCAAAAAAAAACCTTGACCATCATGCCATTATTATCAGTATTTCAGCTACTAAATACAATGTCTTAACTATTATAATTGGATATCAATTCCCTCATACATTCAATACATAATGGGCTGAAAATGCTACAATTGAGTTAGAGTTATGACAACATAGAGGTAGATTTTCATACTTAAGGAAATTTCAATTTTCATATTTAAAGTTCTCATAACATTCAATCACTTTCTTTGTAATATAATCCCTTGAGAAATCCCTTCGCTGTGTTGCACTAATATTTAACTAAGTTGGCTTAATTTTTCTTTTATTTATAACTTATTCCAACTATTATATTGTTATGGTTATTTACACATCCATTATATAAGTAAAATGTAGATATGATTTTTATATAATTAGCATTTCTAAATAAACAAAAATAAAAGTAAACCAAGATAAGATAATAAATAAATGAGGAAGAAATTTGCAGAAGTAAAAATATGATTGAAATATCGCATTTGAAATGAGAACATTTACTTTTACATTTAAGAATATAGGTGATTATATAATTAGTATTTTAGTTCTTAATCCCATTTCTTCTATTATTAATTGGCCATTTGATTACTTAATTTGGAACTTAATAGACATGAATGAGGTGAAACAATTGACCTCACTCTTCCAAAATACTTCTATAATCTACAATCAAATTAAGTTCATCACTTCTAAACTACAAGTATCGAAGAAAAAAAAGAAAATAACATCAAATTCTTATATTTATTTCATTAAATTGAAATAAAATAATTTGCAACTTAATAGACATGAATAGACATGAATTAGGTGAAACAATTGACCTCACTCTTCCAAAATACTCCTATAATCTACCATCAAATTAAGTTTATCACGACTAAACTACAAGTACGGAAGAGAAAATAATATCAATTTCTAATATTTATTTCATTAAATAATTTGGAACTTAATAGACATAAACTAGATGAAACAATTGACATCACTCTTCCAAAATACTCCTATAATCTACCATCAAATTAAGTTTATCACACTAACCAGTATCACGACTAACCTCCAAGTATGGAAGAAAAAATAACGTCAACGTCTTATATTTATTTCATTAAATAATTTGGAACTTAATAGACATGAATTAGTTGAAACTATTGACCTCACTCTTCCAAAATACTCCTATAATCTACCATCAAATTAAGTTTATCACAACTAACCTACAAGTATGGAAGAAAAAATAACATCAATTTCTAATAGTTATGCATTAAATAATTTGGAGTTTAATAGACACAAACTAGGTGAAACAATTGACCTCACTCTTCCAAAATATTCCTATAATTTACAATCAAATCTATAATTTACAATCAAATTAAGTTCATCACAACTAACCTCTTCCAAAATACTCCTATAATTTACAATCAATTTAAGTTCATCACGACTAACCTACAAATACGGAAGAAAAAATAACGTGAACTTCTAATATTTATTTCATTAAATTTGGTCCCATAGCCTAACAAAGTATCAATATCTTACCTATTTCCATAGTTATAATATAAATTCTCAAAAGTGTGAATATCACATTAGAAAGTGTGAAAATTACTCTTTTCCATAGTTTTAATATAAATTCTCAAACGTGTGAATATTACATTAGAAAGTGTGAAAATTAGACTAACGAAGACTGTGAATTTTGAATTTTAAAATATTATCTTGTATCTCAAAATTGTAAAATTTGTTTACATTTTAAAATTTTAATATAAATACTCAAAAGTGTTTCCATGTTAAAATTTTAATATAAATTCTCAAAAGTGTGAATATCACATTAGAAAGTGTGAAAATTAAACTAACTAAGAGTGTGGATTTTGAATTTTAAAATATTATCTTGGATCTCAAAATTGTAAATTTGGTTTCCATTTTAAAATTATATGATTCTAAAACTATCACCGTTAAATTATAAGAATGTCCATCACTTTGAATATAAATATATATATTACAATTTTTGTTTTAAAAAAATAATGCTCTAAAAAATTCAAAACACTAGCTTATATATGTAAATGAAATTTGTGGTAACCTATTAACACATAATGGTAACCTATTATAAGTTGATTTGAATCAAATCTCATGAACATTTGCAAACACCAAATACTATAATTTTTTATAATTACAACATTTTATTTATATATCTACATACTCATTACTATGATATTGAGTAAATATAAAAAAATTGGAAAAAAAATTCAATATATTAAATAATTACACACTTTCATAATATTGAGTAAATATAAAAAAATTGGAAAAGAAAAATTCAATATATTAAATAATTATACACTTTCATAAATATTTAATGCATCATATAATTATACACTTTCATAAATATTTAATGCATCATAATTTTATGACGTATATATATCAAACAAGAACTATAACGTATATATATCAAACAAGAACTATGTAAATCTATCACCTTATCTCGCTATAATTTTAAATTATAATTGAAATATTTACAGATCTCCCTTTATAGTTACTAGTATGAAAGTTCAATATTTTAAATAAAATGAAAACTAAATAATATCAACAACTAACATAATTAATCAAAAAATTATAATCTTGGAAATTCCTTTCTTAAATAAAATATCATTTATCGGTATCCTTTTTAATCTCTACATTATTTTCCATCTATTTTTAATACAAGTTAATCGCCACAAATCCCTTCCCCTTTAGTTTATTATGTCTTCGTTGAAATAACGTCACTTCGAGTAAAATGCTAATTTCCATTACAAAAAACCAATTAAACTTATCTTCATTTATTTATTATTACCAATTAAACTTATCTTCATTTATTTATTATTATTTGTTAAGTATATCTAACTAACTTTGAATACTTCATATATATAGATTTGATACATAAATTATATTATAAACCTAATTATATTCCTAAAGCAAGAAATTTGTTGGAAACCAAACTTTGAATACTTCATATATATAGATTTGATACATAAATTATATTATAAACCTAATTATATTCCTAAAGCAAGAAATTTGTTGGAAACCAAAAAAAAATATAAAAGCAAATAATACGTAAAACAAACCATAAAATAATAACAAATACATTGGAATAATTTAAAAAAAATCGATAAATACAAATTTCATGTAAGAAACATCTCCATGAATCATAAGCTGAAACGAATACTTCGAAAAAGTGGGTTCGAAATGGTTTCAATTTCAATATTAATATCATGAAAAATTTCCAATAGGAAAACAAAATCTATTATTTTAATGATTATTCTCGCAATCTTAGAAAAAACGAATTAACGGTTTTTTTAATAATAATTTTATTTTTTCGTAATAATAATAATAATATTAAATATGTAATTAAAATAGAATATAATCGTGACCTCGTAATAAAATATTCTTCTTTTACTTAAAGATTCCAATTTTTTTTAAATAAAATAAAACGTAATAACATATATATATTTTTTAATTTTAAATCTACTTTAAATATGGTAAACTTCAAAATCCCTTTTTGAAAAAATTTCAAATAATTTTTTAAATACGTTTATGAAATAAAAGGTTTATTTAATAATTAATCATTTAATATAATATTTCTTTTAACTATTTCTTAATAAATTAATTTTGACATTTTCAAATGATCAGCTTAATAGTTAAACATAATTAATAATATTTATTGAAAATGTTATTTATGTTTTCAATTTTCTTAAATCAATCTTCTGAGTGTCGATTTATTTATTACTAACCCTTGGAATTTCACAAAGAAGTGTCATTTACTTCTTGTTTAATGTTCCATTCTTATACACTATTATTATACCTGTGTAAATATTTAATGTTTCTGCAAAATCTTACAATTTCATGTAAAACCATGATTAATACCACCTAAATTATATCCTCGACTTAAGATTTGAATGCAATTAGACTCTATTTCTACATTATATCCATTAATTGTTAAGGTCATCATTATTAAATCTTTTTCCAATACATCCTAAATTATATCCTCGACTTAAGATTTGAATGCAATTAGACTCTATTTCTACATTATATCCATTAATTGTTAAGGTAATCATTAATAAATCTTTTTCCATGTTCTTTTAGTGATCATAACCATAGAATCCGGTATCATTTTTATTTTTACTCTACGTTTTCTTAATATTTTTTTAGTGAAATAAAACTATATCAAACTAACATTATAATTAGTAGTTGTGTTAATTATATAATTAAATTTTTTTATTTAGGAATTTTATTTTATTTAGAGTTATTTGTTTGTTAATTTTTATTTTTATTTTTTTTTCAGCTATCGTTTGATTTTTTATTTTTCTCTTCTAACTTTTGTCTATTTTATTTTATTTTTTTTGTTATTTTATTATCAAACATTTCCTTTTCTCTTTTTCCCTTTTTTTTTTTTTCCACTATTGAACTCTATCCAAAAGTTCTCCATGTGAATTTTTCTTCCTTTCCACCTTTTCTTTATCCAAGTGCTTATGGTGATAAGAATATGGGTACTTACAATACCATGATTTGACACTATTTGGTTTGGGTTGTGCCTCTTGATTCTTTATTCTCTGAAAAAGAATTCAAGAATAATTTTAGATTTAATTTATACACAAGTATGATTTCCCAAGCCATGCATAAGAATTTATAATTAATAATAAGGGAATAGTTTTTGTTTTTTTTTATAATTGTTTAAATAAGAGTTAATCTATCTAGAATAGTCGTGCCACAAAATTCAGAAGTGACCCACTTGTTAAGTACACACCTTGGTATATGATTTGGGGTTAGTTAGCTCCATAAATTCCATAAGTTTGGCTTACAATTAATGTACTATTCTATTATTAATATCACAAATTATATATACTCCATAGAAAATTTAGGGTTTCAATTGTATAAAATCAATGAAAACAATAAGGCTAAGAAATGATCCCGAATTTAGAAAATTATCATTTATATTTCCCTTTTCATAATCCCTTCTAGAAAACCAAAATAAGACTCCCAATAAGAGTGCAATTCCATTTAAGGTATGGAAAAGGATTAGCTATATGAACAATACTTATAAAGTATGAAACCATGTAAAATCCTTGGAGGTTTTCTTGAAAAGTCTCCTTGACTCTAGATATTACCTTAAACATATTATATAACCACATAAATCCCCAAATTAAAAATATATTAAATTGTAACATTTCATACATTATAGGCACCCACGTCTCTTTAAATAAGCATTTGTTTTCAAAATTTTTACAAATCATAGTAATTGTATATCTAAAAGGATGTCAAATGAGGTAAATTGGATAAAGGCCAATGTCATTACCTCTAAAATTTCTAGGTAAGATCATTACATTTTTGTGTTTTTGGAAAACTATATAATTTTTTTGAATTCTATCATGTGTTTAATGATTATTTTTTTCTTAGGGCATATCAACATATAATACTGTTCTTTATCTCTAACTTGGAAAGATGCAATGCATCTCCTATCCTTATTAATGATTGTCTAGATGTTTGAATTATTGAAAGTTTCAATAAATTATACTTATCTTATGTGTGTGAATTTTTGAGAATTTTATTTATTGATAAAATTTTAACCATAAAATATTTGACAATATGTTTTTGAAACTACAAAAATTTCTAAAAAATTATTATATTACAAATTTTTCACATTTTTACTTGCTATCTAAAATTTGATCAAATTATTATATATACATTATATATTTTAATTTCATGATATAAATCTACATAATCATTTAATACTTAATTACTAAGTTGCTTAAATATTATCTTCTACTATTTTCTAAAGCATATACGTTAAATGGATATTTCTCTTTTCTTAATAGCCTAGATGATATAGAGTAGGCTGCATCTTTGAAAATTCAATATATTTCTCCTTAGTGTGGACTACTGTTTAACCATATAACTAAAGATATTAATGTAATTTGGCTTGTTTGGGACTCCGTGTACTTCTTATATATTAATATCCTCTGTCATGAATATTTTTAATTATTTGAAAATATATATTGTGGGGCGACACAAAATATGTACATACTGACTCATTCTAATTGAAAGCAAGAACCGAGTAAGGTTTAATTCAATTATTAGAAATACTCACCTAGTAACCTTTGTGTGTCTGAATTTTATAGTTTAACTGTAAATTAAATTTGCTTTTTCGGATAAAGTATCAAGTTATGAGAAATATTTAAACTTTATTGGTGAATATGAGTGAATTTATGCAATATTTATAAATCAAAATGAAAGTTCATTAAGACGGGAGGATGGTAATATTTTTTATCCTAACATTTGATTTGAAATAAAAATTAGAAAAATAATTTTAAAATATGTATTAATTTAATAATAAATTAAATATAATAAATATATAATTAAACAAATTATATTTCAAAAATAATAATTTAATGTTTTAATTTTTTAAACACTATTAAAAATAATTTAATCTTTTTAATTTTTTTAAACACTACTAAAGATAATAAGATAAAATTGAGTATTTACTTAAAAAGTTATAACTTGTCCACTGAAATTAGTGAGGATCTTATATTTGTTAAATTAGAAAAACTTATTTGGTGATACTGAATAGAAATGCATCTAAGAATATTGACCTTCTCCTCGAGAACGAAAAGACAATGCATCTGATGGATGGCTTTTGATTGATATAATGAGTCTCAAACTAGTACAATGATTACACATTGAAGTGAAAGTCGTTTCGAATTGAATGTCGGAGATTTCCCAGGATCATATTTAATGCAAATGAGCTATGAATTTGATGATGATAACGACGCAATTTTCCAGGGCGGAAAAAGCATAATTGTATTATATAACATAGATAACGAGGCAATTAATATTTATAGAGTTATAGTATTATGAGTTATAATATTATTAATGTAATAAAGTAATGTAAGTTAGTTTTAAAATTTTATATTTAATTAAATTTAATAAATACATGTATTACTACAATATATTAATAAATACTTTCAATATATTAATAAACTTGAAATCCTACAGAAATCTTTTATTTTTTCCTTCGAAAGATAGCTGAAGAATGTAAAAAAAATCGAAACTTTGTCTTCCAGTGCATAATGGAAGTTCAAATCCTGTAAATCTCTTGAACGCTTTCATATTACTTATGTCTTTGAGGGAGTATATTTGATGAATCATGTTCAAAATTTTGAAGTTTACGGGTATCCAAAGCACTCATTTCAAAGCACTCATTTTACTATGCCTTTAAAAGCTTAAGTAAACGTTCATGAATTTTAGAGAATTTCAAGATCTTAAAATAGAATTAGATCCATGAAACTATCGATAGTTTCAACAATATTTTAAACGTTGTTAAAAGTTTGAAAAAAAAAAACCCAAAATCCTCTAAAAAGATAATTCATATGATGAGAAAATTCAAAGGGATATTGAGACACTAATAAAAAAATAATTAATTTGATGAGAAAATTTGAAGTGATACTGGAATAGTGATAATCACTTCAAGATATGATTTTTGGGAATATGGTGTGTTTTTTCGAAATATAGATTTTAGGGAAAACCTCGACACTATAGGAGACTTTTAAGATGTTAAAATAGAATTAGATCCATGAAAACTCTCGATGGTTTTAACAATATTTTAGACATTATTAAAAGTCAATTAAAACTTAAAAAAAGAAAAAAGCCAAAATCCTCTAAAAAGATAATTCATTGGATGAGAAAATTCAAAGGGATATTGGAACAGTAATAAAAAGATGATTTATTTGATGAGAAAATTCGAAGGGATATTGGAATAGTCATAATTACTTCAAGGTGGATCGAAATTCTTAGATTTTGATTGTTCGGAAATTTGAATAGAAAATTCAAAGGGATATTGGAACAGTAATAAAAAGATAATTCATTTGATGAGAAAATTCGAAGGAGTATTGGAATAGTCATAATCACTTCAACTTCAAGGTTGATCTAAATTCTTAGATTTTGATTTTTTTGAAAATAGGGTGTGTTTTTTCAAAATATAGATTTTATGAAAAACCTTGACACTATTTAAGGGAGATTGAAGGTTTGAATTTACGAAATGTTTAAAATTTTTAGATAATATTATGAAATAATTTTAAAATTAGTAAATAAAACATTCAAAAGCTATAATTTAAATAATGTTTCGATAATTTTAAAAGTCTTTTTCAGTTTAGGCATTTTCTAATATTCGAAGGCTTATAGGAAGTCGTAAAAGTAATGTTTAGAAAATCATTAAAAGTAAGTTTACAAATTGAATAAAGGAAAAATGGATTTAGAAATTTTTTTTGGAAATTTTAAATTTAATTTTAGAATATTTGGAGGAAAAGATGGAATTTTAAGAAAAGACTAAAAATGCAGAATATGAAAATATAAATTTACAAAAACATCAAAACATATTTTAGGGATTTTTTTAACTCAGAAAAATAAAAAACCATGAATCAAATAGTCATATTTGTTGAACCAAGGTTAAAAGCTTATAAAACCACTAAAGTACACTTTACCAACTATTATATGTTTATAAGGAGGGCTCCTCAAAGTTAGAATTTTGGATAAGCAATTAATGCAGTTAAAGACTGTGTTCAATATCTAGAAAAGACATTGTTGAATCTATAAGATTAGACAATAAAGACATTAATGATATCATGATAAAAGTGATTTCACTTTTGGAGTGGTCTCCCATAAAGATAAATTTGGTAATAGACACTTTTCAAATTATGCCCTCTTCAATAATTGATTTAAAAGGTAAATCTAAATGTAGTTAGTTCTTTTATAATGTGATAGAAAGGTTTATGTTATATCTATAATTATAGGGATGATTAGATAAAGTTTTTTTGACCAACTTCTAAAGTTCTCCTTGGGTTTCTCTAGTGCTCATGAACATTGATAACCTTGACGAAATCACCCAATATCACAAAACTTGGTCCATTATCAATGTTAATCAATAGCCCTAACAGATACTTATATGTGTTCCCTTACAATATGTTGTACTTCATGCTTGCTTTATATTTTAGTTAATTATGAATAGATGAGAGAGGAAAAAACTTCATTAAATAGACCGGAAAGATACTTGTTTATGAAAATTAATTAGCTAAATATGGTTAGTAAAAGTATCCCTTAGAAATGTTTTGGTCGATATTTGATTAGGCTCCCTCCATAGGATACAATAATGTATTATTATTTATTAATGAATCCTCTCAAAGAATTGCACATACATCAATAATCCTCCCTATATAGGATAAAATAATGTATGATTATTTATTAGTGAATCCTCTCAAAGAATTAGACATATATCACTAGTCAACTTCAGTCTTAGCTTTCAAGGGGTGAGAGGCCTATGAGACTTTATGTTCCAGCACTAAATGAATTGTTGAAACAATTTGATAAATATACAATAAAATTGTGTCTCTCATAGTCAATAATTAATCAAAATTTTAATAGGTATTGCAAAGATTCATTAGAGGCACCATGATTTTAGATATTCAAAAAACAATAAAATATTTCAATCAATAATATAAGATGAAACATCCTCCTCAAAGAGATAAAGGAATTATTCAAAATGAAAAATAGAAAATCCTAGTATAAGAAAACAATAGAAGTAAATAAATATCAAACAAATAAATTAAAACTATAAAATTACAATAATTGAAAGAAAATGTTACAAACTATTATTATTCTTATTTTTTTGTTGGGTAGAGTTAGTCAATAAAATTAACTTTTTAATATTTCCCTATTTAAAAGGAAGATATTTACCCCCTACATATTTAGTATTGAATATGTGTCAAGACCAAAATTTTTAACTACTAGAAATTTGCTTGTGATATTTTTAGAGATAGACTATATGAGATAGCTTGAAATGTCAAGTGTTTTGTGTGGACACTCCACACCTTAACACAAGAAGATTTGGAATAAATGTGTCAAGAGGGTGGTGTGGAGCTATATTTAGAAGGAAACAATTTTTCTAACCATTGAGGGGTGAAATAAATTAATGAACTCATAATTATTGAAATTTCATGTGTTTCCTTTTATATTCATTCAATTTGTCTCATTTAAAATTAAGTTATCTAATATGTAATTGGAAGTATTTATCTCCCTAGGGATGTTTATCAAACCCATGTCAAACCAACTTCTAACAATCTCTTGACAATCAACAAAATTTTATTTGGCCTTTTGTATTTCATCTTTCAACTTTAACAAAGTTTTAATTTGATTTTGAAGGGATGAATAACTTTTGTGAAGACTAATTTGATTTTGAAGGGATGAATAACTTTTGTGAAGACTAGGATAGCTATAGGAAAGAGAGAAGATTATTAAAAGCTGGGATCCTCCCTTATCTTAAACTAGGTAATGAGGGGAAGTTATTAATCTAACCTTAGGAGAAACTTAGTGTATCCATTGGGTATTGGGTAAAGAATTGGGATAGTTCCTATGATATTTAGTGTGTACTTTCTGTAGAATGTAACATAAGCTATTATTGGTTGATTTAATTACATTATTATCTTGTGGACAATAATTTAATGAAAATCGAAAAGTATTCCCTTTTCCAAACAAAATTCAATCAAATTTAATGAGGAAAAATAAGAAGCATCATAAAAGATAGTAGTAAAGGATAGTGAACTAGTAAACAAGTGCTATTTTGAGAATTGGATCACAATGTATTCATTAAATTTTATGATTTCTATTACTTCTACTCGTGTAGTGAAACTATATGCATACTTAAGATGTACTTATGTGGCCTTTACGACTTAAGATTAATCTCCCCAATGATATCACGAGTAGACATAAGCTTCAACGATCTTATTTTCCTTGTATGTAAGTAGTGGGTGCTAGATCGATGTTATAGACGATGTTTGAGATAAATGTGCCATGAATTTATATTTGTTGGAATTTAAGACACATTATTGACATATATAGAAACTTTATTTTCGCAACCTTTTTCTTTCTTCGTAACTTGATCTTGGCGGTTAGCTTCCAATTTATAAAGTTCTTGACTATATTAGTTCATCTAAATTTAGGGCCATACTCCTAACTATAAATTAATTAATATCCTTTTCCTTTCACTAAGTTATTTTTCCAAGAAAATTAATGTAAATGATGTCTTGAAGATATAGAGTTTGAATTTTATGATGGAATTAATTACAGCATATGGTTTCTTGTCAATTGTTGAATTATTCAATTCAATTACATTACTTGTAGACATGTGTTCATAAATGAAATCAAACATTTACCTTGTTCTTCATCCATTTGTGTCAGAATATATGTCAAATAATATGATTATAAAAGAAATCAAGTATTCATCTTATTCTTAATTTTTTTACGTCATATAGATGTCAAAGAATGATATGATGCAAAGCTATATAGAAGAATTATTTGTTGAAATTAAGATTATGTAATGTGACAATGTTATTAATAATATAGTAATCTTGATGTTTTCATTTTTTTTCCGTTTGCAAGTATTTAAAAATAGCACTTTCCTTTATAACTTTTTATAATGGGTTAAGAAGGTATATAGAGTAAAGAAAACAGATATCTCAACAAAATTGATGTTTCTATGGAATTATCATTATATAGAAGAGAATTTTGCGAAATAAATGTAGTTCACTTGAATTTTAATGTCCTAACACATTACTTTTTATGACAGCAAATATTGTTTTCTTAACATTAAATTGTTTCATACCTTCTGTACATTTTAAAGTTTGTCTCTAATACTGAAAGTGGTTTACATTTCTTGGGAATATGTTGTGACATTATCCAAATAAATTATTATACTTTAATTAAACAATCATTGGGAAGTGATATTTATAAACAATCTTTGGGAAGTGATATTCATAATTTGTTGAGAGGTGGCACCATATTTATATAGTTTGAATGGACCTAATGGTTAAGAGCATGTGTTTCCTTTTAAGAGGTCACAAGTTAAAAACTAGAGTATGAATATGGGTAGAGTATGTATGCCTTGGTAAACTTAACAACCAAAATTTATCCCAAAAAAAAATTATAATGTAATATCCATTAACAATTTTTATCCTTTAATTAATCAAAATAATTATCCTTTTCATATAAATTAAAGTAATTATCCTTTTCATATAAATTAAGAAATAATAGAATCTATCTATTTCTCTTTCTCACCATATTTGCTGCCCAATATGAATGACAAACCTGAAAAATACACTTGCCTTTATTACAATGACTACAATGTTGGTAACATGTTGGGAAATCTTTCTGTCGAAAGTCTTCACAATTCCAAGTGAAAATATGTTCACAGTATTTGAATAATCTAATGTAAACTCCCTTCTTCGCTTTCAAAGTGTTTAAATTAACATTTTATTTGGCTATCCAGAAATGACAAGGCTAGGATAAAAACACTATTACACCTGGAAAAACCCATGCCACAAAAGAAAAAGAACCACATGAAACACCATGCATGGAAATTACAGCAAGGAAAGTATATGTGCAAATCGATACCTGTAATGAATCCTATTGTAGCTTCTTCATCCTACCTTTTCCTACTTGATCTTTGCTTCCTCTTGCCTTCTTTGTCTTTCTTTCTCTAATGACAAAGTGATCAAATAAGACTCTAAGTGTACACGAGTGAGAGATACAGAGAGAGAAAATAATGAGAGAGCTCCAAAACTCAACTGCAAAAAGGTTACCAACTCATCCTTAGAAGCCTTTTTATGAATGAGGCCTATATTTTCTTCATTTTCGATTATTTTCCTTCAATTTCCTCTTCACATGCAACCTATGACCTTTCACCTTCCTTTTCTCCTAATTTCCATTATTTTCATAAATAAATGCGCTAAAAATTCCCTTTTTCCTTTCCAAAGCCTTAGCCATTGCCTCTGCCAATTTCCTTAGCCGTAAGCAACTAAATGAACACCCACTAGGATGTTATGCTCAACATTGTACTTGGAATAAGTGTCCTATCAACTGTGGTTATTTTTTTTCCTTTATTCGCTTTTATTACATGGAATTTTCACCAAGGTTGTTACAGAACCCTCCCCCTTGGGGAACACCATCCTCAGTGTTAGACCACACTAAAACCTCAGCAAAACCATTGAAAAGAAAACATATTGCCCATGCAGATTTATAACATAGCTCGATGTAGTATTTACAATGATCACCCTGGTGAAAACAAAACCAACATCATACCAACATAATAACATGACATCATAATGACATGAAACCCATAGCTATTATTGGAGCTTTATAGCATATCTCATGGTAGTATTTACATCCATATACACATGTACATAGAGCAACATGACCAAAACATATACCAAGACCACTTTGCCTCAACCAGAAAACAAGGAAGGATACATAGCCCACATCTACTTTGCCATCTCCCATGTAGTTTCATTAGGCCCAAAGTGCTTCTCTTGAGCATGGGCACCTTTTTTTGTAATATATACTCAGGCTTCAGCTGGAATTCTCCATCTCATTCCACCTACAGTACAGACCAATCAATCACATGATCAACATATTTAACATACTTGTTAAGCAATGAAACATGGAAAACATCATGGACTTTCACTGTTGAAGGCAATGCAATTCAATATGCTACTAGCCCAATCCTCTTGATGATACTTAAGGCTCCATAAAATCATGGTGCCAACTTGGCACATGATCCAATCTACAAGGAGCTCTTCTTTGATCTGATGCACAAGTACACTTGTTCCCTAACCTGGAACTACCTGAACAACCTATTTTGATATGCACAACTCTTCTGCCTATCCTATGTTGCCTTTGGTTTTTTTCCTTATAGCTTTCATTTACTATCCCATGTCTACCAACATCTCTGGTCCAATCAATACCCTGTTAACTAGATCACTCCAAATGATGGGAATATTGCAACTTCGCTCATGCAATGGTTCAAAAGGACTCATCTTCAATGACTCATAATAACCATTGTTGTATGTGAACTCTACCAAGGGGAGATACTCTTCCCACTTCCATTGTTGATGCATCACACACATCCTCAACATGTCCTCTAATATCTTGTTGACCCTCTCTGTCTGTCCATTTTTCTGCGAATGATAAGTTGTGTTGAAGGCCAACTCTATGCCCAAACCTGCAAATAACTCCTTCCAAAACTTGGAAGTGAACTTCACATCCCTGCATGACACAATCTTTTTCAAGACACCATGAAATCTAACCACATCTTTAACGAGTACCTGTGCCACATCATTAAACGATAATGTAGACTTCACTGGAATGAAGTGTGAAACCTTCGTCAACTTGTCCAGAAAAACAATGATGGAATCATGATGTCTCACTATCTTCGACAACCCTATAATGAAGTCCATGGAAATGACCTCCCATTTCCACTCTGAAATTGTGATCTGCTGTAGCAGTCCTCCTAGATGTTTACAGACCAGTCAATCACATGATCAATATCTCTAACATACTTCTTAAGAAACGGCACATGGAAAACATCGTGGACTTTCACTGTCGGAGGTAGTGCAAGTCGATAAGCTATTGCCCCAATCCTATCAATGATAATGAAGGGTCCACAAAACCGTGATGCCAACTTGGCACATGATCCAACCCACAAGGAGCTCTTCATTCATTTGATGCGCGAGTGCACATGTTCCCCGAGATGGAACTCCTTGAACAACCTGTTCCGATCTGCATACATCCTCAACATATCCTCTAATATCCTGTTGACCATCTTTGTTTGTCCATATGTCTGCGGATGATAAGTTATGTTGAAAGCCAACTCTATGCCCAAACCTACAAATAACTCCTTCCAAAACTTGGAGGTGAACTTCAAACCTATCTGACACAATATTAGCTGGGACACCATGAAATTTGACAACATCTCTGATGAATACCTGTGCCACATCGCTAGCTTAGAATGTAGACTTCACTGGAATGAAGTGTGAAACCTTCGTTAACCTGTCCACAATAACCATGATGGAATCATGATGTCTCACTGTCTTTGGAAACGCTGTAGTGAAGTCCATGGAAATGACATTCCAATTCCACTCTGGAATCACGATTGGTTGTAGCAATCCACCTTGATATTTACACTCTGCCTTCACTCGCCGATAATCAAAGCATCTAGCAACAAACTCTGCTACATCTCTCTTCATATATAGCCAATAATAATATCTCTTCCCTATTGTCACTGTCTTATGATAACCTGCCTGACCTGAAAAAGGTTTCTCATGAAACTCCCTCAAGATCACCTTCCTAAGCTCACTATTATCCAGTACATATATCCTATCTCGGAACCTGACCAATCCATTTGCTGTAAGGTAATAATCCACATCTTGTACACCTGTATCTAGACCACTACATGTACATGTACATATACCTACACCTATACGTATACTTGTACTACCACCTATACATGTACCAGTACCACTACCACTACCTGTACCTATACCTACACCTGTACGTGTACTACCACCTGTACATGTACCAATACCACTACTTATACATGCCTGCAAGATCCTATCCTGTAGATCTGTCCCATAGGAGTTCATAGATGCCAAGTGATTTGCATGTACCCTCTTGCTAAGAGCATATTCCACCCTATTCTCTTTTCCTTTGATGTAACTGATCTCAAAATCAAACTCCGTGATCGTGGCCAACCATCTAACCTGTTGGGTGTTTAGATTCAGCTGGTCAAACAAATAGCTTAACCCAGTATGATCACTCATAAGTACAAAAATCCTACCAAGAAGATAATGTTGCCAAATATTCAATGCATGTATGATTGTTGCTAACTAAATATCATGCATCTAGTAGTTCTAGTCGTGCTCGTTTAGTTTCCGTGATTCATAGCATACCACCTATCCATCCTGCATAAGGACTCTACCAAGTCCTCTCTTGAAAGCATCTGTACAGACTACAAACTCCTTGTCTGAATATGCAATCTATAGCAGTGATGCATGTGTCAACAACTGCTTAAGCTTCTCAAATCTAGCCTCACACTCCTTTGTCCATTCAAACTTCTTACCTTTCCTCTACAATGATGTAACATGATAAGCGATCTACGAGGAGTTCCTGATGAACCTTCGATAATAGCTTGCAAGACCCACGAAATATCTCACCTCATCCACACTTTTAGGAGCTACCCACTCCATGATGTCTCTTATATTCTATGGATCAAATGTAATTCCCTCCTTGGAGACCACATGTCCCGAGTAGTGTACCTCAGTCTGAAAGAGACTGCACTTGTTTAGCTTAGCATACAATCGATCCTCTCTCAACAACCTCAACACTGTTGCTAAATGCTCGGCATGCTCTTCCTAATTTTTAGAATATACCAATATATCATCAATGAACACAATAAAAAACTTATCTAGATATGGATGTAACACACTATTCATCCAGCAGGCTGTAGAATTAATTAAGCCAAATGGAACTACAACAAACTCATAATTCCCATACTTGGTCATGAATGCAGTCTTGTAAATGTACTCCTCTTTGATGCATACCTGATGGCATCCAGATCTCAAATCGATCTTAGAGAACACTACTGCTCCCTTTAGCTGATCGAACAAGTCATTAATCCTTGGCAAAAAATACCTGTTCTTGATGGTTACTTTGTTGAACTTCATGTATTTAATGCATAATCTAAGAGTACCATCATTCTTCTTTACAAACAATATCGTTGCCCCTCAAGGTGATACACTTGGCCTAAAGTGTCCCTAGTCAAACATTCCCTTCGTCTGTAGCTTTAACTCAACTAAATTAGGTGTTCTCATCTTGTAAGGTGATTTCCATGTTGGAGCTTCCCCTGACACTAACTCAATAGAAAAGTATACCTCCATATGAGGTGGCAACTCTCCAATGTCCTCAAGAAATACATCCTGAAGCTACTGCAAAACTGGGTGCCTACTCAACACATCTTCATCCTTAACCTCCTTACTCTTATCACTAGAAATGTGTACTGCAAATAACATACACCCTTTCCTGTGGCTATGCTTTTCTTACATAGCTCTCACCATCCTAACTGATGTGGATTTCTTCTTACGCTGTAATACTTTTGGTTTTCCATTGTCATCAACACACTCAATGGCTTTGTCATAATAGTCTACCTTGGTTCTATGAAGATACAACCAATCCATGCCCAACAACATAGTGTATGATCCCAATGGTAATACATTCAAATGTGTTGCGGTATGTATACCATTCAAATCAAATGCACAATCTTTTACCCAATGATGAGCTGGATTCTTTGTACCTATAGCCAATTGTACTAACGAAGACTCTGCATGAAATTCCTTACTTAAACCACACTTATCCACCAATTCAAGACTAACATAGCTATAATTAGATCCAAGGTCAATCAAAATAGAAATAACTTGATCACAAACCCTATTGTCCATCTTAATGATAGATGCCTGGTGTTTTTCCTGTCTATTGTCCACTACTGCATAAATACGGGGAGTGCTCTGACCAACATCCCCAACATTTGTGCCTCATATGCATTGTATATTTGGGGCCTACCACCCTGATTCTAGGACAATCTCTCTGAAGGTATTCCTTGCCACATGTCCAATATTCGAACTAACTAGTACCAACACCTCTATGTTATTGTTTCGACTCATGTCCCTATCTAGTTGTATTAAACTTATTTTGCAGTGCCACGTTCTCTTTCTTGTCTGCATGCTAAGGCATTGTCCTCTTAGGCTACCATTTACCTTGAACTTTGTCTTTTCCCTTCCATCCTTGCTGAGATTCATTCTTACGCTTTGATTGTTCATAAAAATGCTTCACTTTCCCAATAAATTCCTCAAGTGACCAAGGCGCATCATACTCAATCCGAACTCTAAATGTTAATGGAAAACCATTGACAAATCACTAAACTTTAGCCTTCTCATCAGTAATATACAGTACATACCTCAATAGCTTCATAAATTTGGTCGCGTGCTCTCCATTTGTCATTGATCCAATTTTGAGCTCATAGAATTATTTCGCCTTACTTTCGTAGTACCTCTCTGACAAGTACTTCTTCATGAAAAGTTTCTTGAACTCCTGCCAACTCAAGTCATTTGTCCTAATGTCTCTGACCCGCTTAACATTTTCCCACCAAATGTTTGCTTTACCTTTTAAGATGAAGATCGCTACCCTGGCCTTCATGTTATCTATGTACTCATGCAAGTCAAATAATTTGTTCATCCTAAGTATCCAAGCCTCTGTATCTTCTGACTTCTTCACATCTCCATCAAAAGTAGCTGTCTTCACTTTCTTGAATTGATCCGGAAAGTATCCCCTATCATTTCTCCTATAAGTATGATAGCGATGACGACCATGATGCCTATTTGAATCAGAACTAGAATAATACTGGTGTCTACTCCCTCTCCTATCCGGAGTGGCCAACAACCTGCCATCTCTCACCGTATCAGATCTATATGACCTGTGTCTACGAGGAGACCTGTTGTCATATGCCCCATTAGTTCTATCTTCATGTCCATGGTTGACCTATAGCATCCCTTGTCACTGCAAGTCTGGAAAACTCTGAAGAAGTATAACATTAACCTCTGTTTGTTTCTCTTTTGCATGTATGATCCGTTCATTATCAGTGTATCTTCCAAATCAGAAGAGTGTGCCACATCGTGTTGTTCATCTGATGCATAGGGAGACTCTATGTACTCTACCACCTTGCTGACCATTTGATCTCTTTCTTGAAATGCATAATATATCAGATAAACCAAATCATAATAAATAAACGTACCTTATCATAATTAGGGGAGCATACCTTGTCTACACGATCATCAAATTAGTGTGATACATGTATAACATAATCATAACAACATATAGACATATAACAAGTAAGTGCATCAACGCATAAATATCATTATATCTAGGGTCTAGTCATTAATGCAAGGCCATATCAACAGTGCATGCTATGAAATTATGCATGGCAACAACCATTACTCCATTGTACATATTTCCACATGCAACCATCAACATGCATAAGCAAAGCCAAATCAACTACACATATGCATAGACACATGTAGTCAAGCATAAGCAATCAATTCTTGTAATCAACCTACAAGACTGATACATGTAATCAAACCTACAATAATGTAGCATAACATACAAGGATGTAATTAGGCGACATAAAATCAACATGTAAGCGATATGTAACAATATTTAACCAGTCATATACTCATGATGATGCATTCCATGAACTCAACATAAAATTCTCCGTAACAACATTACTTCATCCATAATCAATCATTAAGCAAATGTAACAAGCACATGGAATGCAATTGTAAGAGACACACATGCAACGGACATGCATTCATGACCAACGCACACTAATCGTCCAGTCCAAGGGGTGAACCATGCTTTGATACGACCTCCTATGTGACCTTAAGGAAGTGGAATCAAGAGAATGCATCAACGAACCTATCCACATCAGCAACATAACCCTCAAGAGACATGTCAGCCACTCAGACATCCTATCCCTAGGTCCCACTAATGTTATGGACATCTTATGCCTCAGTCGTTCTCATGCTATAGGAAAGAGAGTGTCCAGAAATCCAAATTTGCTCTCACGGGATTTCCTACCGGTGACCAAAGACTAAATTTATCAATGATATGCCAACAAATCTGGGATTTGAGCCACTTTTTCATACCCAAATCCTAGGTCACTGCCCATAATGGAATGATAAATCAGGAACAATATAATAATAGGGAAACAACAATGCAAAAGAAATACGTTGAACAAGACCTTAATCAGACCCCTACTAGCGATGCTAGGGATTTCATCAAACATATCATCAACATGTAACCTATAGGTGTAAAAAACAAAATTAAGTGTATGGATCTCATACTTATCTGAGAATCGCTATGAACAATTTTTCCCTCATGTCATTTTCTGTATTATCATCTATAAGGCCATAGGTACATTATCCATTCATTTACAAGTAAAAACATGCTGAGAGCCATACATAAATGTTGTCATAAAACATACATATAATCAATATAATAGGGATAGAAATATCATAAGCATATCATGCATAAAATCCACATATACATTAGTACATTTACATATGAAAATCAAAGGAATGAATTTATCATTAATAAATGCAATAAACCAACTGGAGATGGGACTACCACGTTCCACTCGACCATAGATTGATTGACCCAAATCTCTTTTGAACTATTCACCCCCGTGCCATATTCCAAGCATGAATATGGGACTCAAAATAAAAGAACCAACGAGGACATACTGAAGCTAAACCACCTCACCCTCATAAATAAAATCAAACTTTACCGTAATCCATCCTGGATCACTAAGCCAAAAAAATGAACACATCATAACAAGATTTACTGTGATCTCCACCCGATCACTAAGCCAAGAAAACATGGATGCCACCGGATTTCTCCACCAATGCCGTGCAAAATTTTCCTATCTCTTAGTCTCTCAGGTTTTACCGCAATCCAAACCTATATCACTATGCCCTAAACCGAGATCCGCTTTCCAGGCTTCACTGCATATCCCAAACCTGAGAGTAATAGGCCCAACGGAAATAAAACCACCTCTTGGCTTTACCGTATATCCTTCCATTCACCAGCAAGGATTCCTAGGCCCACCCAGGCTCAGGAGTCACTAGGCCAATGGCTTACCGTGATCCATAGTCTGGTTCAGGGACCTCTAGGCCATTTTCTCTATCATTCGAAGATCTACCCCACTCAGCTTTGAATCCATACGGTAACCTAGCTCAACCAAAACATGAGAACCACATCACACCATGACTATCTAGAAATGGAAAGGCTAGGCTGAAAACATTATTACACCTAGAAACACCCATGCCATAAGAGCAAACGAACCACATGCAATACCATGTATGAAAACTCTAGCAAGGAAAATACAAGTGCAAATCGATACCTGCAATGAATCCTATTATATCTACTTGATCCTGCCTTTCCCTGTTTGATCTTTGCTTCCTCTTGCCTTCTTTGTCTTTCTTTCTCCAATACCAAAGTGCTCCAAGAAACCTCTAAGTGTCCATAAGTGAGAGAGAGGGAGAAGAGAGAGAATAATGAGAGAGCTCCAAAAATCAACTTACAAAAGGTTACAAACTGATCCTTAGAAGCCTTTTTATGAATTTGGCCTCTATCTGATTCATTTTCCATTATTTTCCTTCAATTTCCTCCTCACATGCAAGATGTGACCTTTCACCTTCATTTTCTCCTAATTTCCATTATTTTCATAAATAAATGTGCCAAAAATGCCATTTTTCCTTTCCAAAGTGTTATCGATTGCCTTTGCCAATTTCCTTAGCCATAAACAACCAACAAACACCCACGAGGATGTCTTTCCCAATATCCAACTTGGAGTAAGTGTCCCATCAATTGTGGTTATTGCTTTTGCCTTTATTAACTTTTATTACATGGAATTTTCACCAGGGCTATTACAAGTATAAAGCTTTGTGCAATGCTACTTGTGAAGTAGCTTGGTTGAGATGAGTTCTTGAAGATGCGGGAGAAGTATAGGAAATGTCAACAAATATCAAATGTGATAATAAAAAATCCATCAAACTAGCCAACAATATTGTATATCGTGCAAGATCAAAACAAATTGAAACTCACTATTATTTTTTCAAGGAAAAAATGGAATCCATGGAAATTGTTTTAGTTTATGGTAATGTCGGAAATCTTTACAAAGCCTCTTGGAAAAGAAAAAAATGAAGTATGTAGGAATTCATTAGGTGTGCTGGAAAACACATTTCTCCATTAATAATTGTCATAATAATAAAGAAATCTAGAATCTTCTATTATTAAAATTTGTTATATGCTATTGGAGTTAGATTTAGATTGATTATGCTAAATAGTGCTTGATTGTTTTTAAACTCTATATTTTAAAATTTTGTACAACTAAATAGTGCTGGATTGTTTTTAAACTCTATATTTTAAAATTTTGTACAACTAAATTGTAATCACATATACGTACTTGATTATTGGCTTAGTGAATGTAAGTGTGAGTCTCTTGCACAAGTGTTTCTCACCAATACTTCAAACTCATATTCCAATAATTTTCATTCATTATTTTTGAGTTATAAGACTAAAAATTATATAATGCATTTGAGCCACTTAATTATTCTTTATTATAAAGCATAGATATAACATCTTTGCGAGTGCGAAACAAGTTCTTGATATCTATAAATACACTCATGATATATATATTTTACATATTTACCAATATGATTTCAAACTTCAAATATTGTAAAAAATGTTACGAAAGCTTATAAGTTATTATTATTAATTATTAATTATTTAATTATATAATTCAACAAATGGCTTTATTATTATTATTTAATAAAAAATTATTAATTAATTATATTTTTAAATAATATTTATTTTATATTACATTTTATAAAAAAAAATTTTATAATATATATATATATATAAACGAACTGCTTTTTACAAAACGAAAATGTCAAATGTTAGTATTTTAATGTTCATGTAATAAGACTTATATTAACTCAATATTATATTTTCAAAAAAAAATAAAAAGATAGTAACTATCTATATATATTATTTTAAATTTTTAAAATTTTTTTAATATATATATTAAATTTATTGATTTTTTATCAATGTTTTTTTACTTTCATCTCTAACCAATTAAAAAATAATATATATATGTATATATAACTTTTTCATTTTAGAAATATAAATATACTCCTAATATATTAAATAATTAATTAATTTTAAAAATATTTTATTTATTTATCTTTTTATTTAAATATTGTTACAGTTATGAAAGCTGAAATTAATAAATGAATGTAACGAATATTTGTTACATCAAAAGAATTAGTCATAACTTGGTCAACCATAGTCAACATGGACATCATGTTCAACCCTGGTCAAACTAGGTCAACTATGGTCAACATGGTCATCCATGGTTAACATTGTCAACCTCAGTGAACCTGGTCAACCATATTCATTTATAGTTAAACATTAACAACCATGGTCAATAATGTTCATCCATACTCCATCATATCAATCATGATTGACTTGGTCAACCATGGTCATCATGGACATTAAGTTTAGCCATAATTAATGATAGGAATTATGCTTCATATGAAGATAGTTAACCATAGACATCATGCCAAACATACCCATATTCAACCTTAGTCAACCATATCAAACTATAGTTAACCGTTGTTGACCATAGTCAACTATAGTCAACCTTAATCAATGATGGGTAACCATACCTAGTAAATCATAGTCAATGTTTGAAAATGTTTAATAACGATAATAATAGTAATAATTTTATAACTCAACTATGTTTAATCATACTGAACATGATCAGTTATATACATTTATAGTTATACATTGACAACCATGGAGAACAATGCTCACCCATACTTAACCACAATTGACCATAGGAAACTATGTTCAAAAATCGACATTGCAATGTGACAAATAAATATTAACATGATAATGTATTGAACAAAAAGCAATGTGACAATTTAATAAACAAAATTAGTGTCACAAATGATGAAATAAAGTTAACATTGCATATGATGAGTGAAAAATATTCATTACATTATGATGAAAAAATCAATATTACAATATAGTAAAGAAAAAAATACATTCCAATATGACAAACAAAAAATCAATGTCAACATAAACATTCAAGTCAATCATAATTAACATGAGTGCTGGTTGTACCTAACAACCTTCCCCTCAAAATTAGCAAAGACCAAAATTTTTTGAGGGGCCCCTATATTTCCCATTAGTTCAAAACGCGCTACTTGAGAGTCCCTTGAAGAATCTCACTGATAAGTTCTAAGGCCTCAAAAGAAATTATTCAAGTTCTCTCCCGTCTCTTTGCAATGGCATGTATCTAATTTTGAAGATTAGAAAGAAATTGTTATAGTAAATTCTGAATTCTCATTTGTTTTGATTCCCTGACGTTGATGCTTTTTCGGGAAACTCTCGTCGGGTGATTCTCAATGATCGTCTGAGTGTTTTCTCAGACCAGTATTTCCTAACACTAATAGACGAACCTATTTGATGTTGTTCTCGGTTTTTCTTTATCGAAACTTGGCCTTGTCCTTTTATTAGATGTGCCGTTTAGAACACCTTCATAGGGGGTTTCATTCATTATTTCCCAAATTAATGACCCAATGTGCCCATCTACTCTTAATTACTATCAAACCCATCTCATTAGACTTCTCGCCCTTTCAGTCCCTTTAATCCACTTCAATGAGTTTCCTCCAAACTATCACCATCACACAGAAATGATCGACATGATCACCCTGCTCTATGATTTGAATGCTTCGGTCACATTCTCCCAATTCTCACATGAAGCAGAATTTTTAGTAGAAATTAATGCATCGAATTATCTGGATGACATTAAATCCTCCTTGTAGTTTCCATGAAGTGTTGTAAATGAAGGTTTCAAACACTACTTTTACTCATCCTCCATTGTTTATTCGCATAATTCTCCCTCGACCTTGCCTCCCCATAGTCGCGTAGTTATTCTCCACGCATACCGTTTACTTGCGATTAACTACAATTGCATTAAAATAAAAAGCTTTACCTCTACATTACTATTCTGATTGGGAATGACACCCATGTTATAAAAAATATATTTATTGTATGTAGGTGTTGAAGGCGTAGGAAACCAAAAAGATGCCGAAAACATGGAAAGGCAAAGGGAAAATGTCTAATATCAGAAAACAAACACATTATGCAGGACCCATCTATTAATGAAGCCCACTCATGAATACCAATGTCTTTGATGAAGCCTACAGGTACCCACACTAAGGAGAAACCTATACGACCAATTTGAAAAAAATAATTCATTGAAGGAGTCGAGGACTTCGATGCTATGCGTAATATAAATAAGTCTAATATCTATCTTGTTACTATGAGATTGACCGTTATTCCACATAATGACATGAAAATAATATAAATAAGTCTAATATCTATCTCGTTACTATGAGATTGACCATTATTCCACATAATGACATGAAAATATGGGAAATGGAACATGTGGATTTGTGGAAAAAGGCCATAATCAACCGCGCAAGAGAAATCGTAGCTGCTCTAAAACTTGAGTTCTTCAACCAAATTTATCATTTGAAGCCTCTGGAGATGAAGTTAAACAAATAGGTCTTGGAAAAGTTATTCATCCACTCCTCATTTGGAGTGAACTTTAAAACTGAATTTTCTGGGCTGAAATATTTTGGTCTTAATTTTTAAAGTAATTTTTTTGAGTTGAATTTTTAAAGTGAGATTTTTTTCTTAATCTTTAAAGTAAGTGTTTTGTGCTGAATTTTCAAAGCGAGTGTTTTGGATTTAATTTTTAAAGTAAGTGTTTTTGGCTGAAATTTTTAAAGTAAGTTGTTTGCCCTGAATTTTTAAAGTGACTCTTTTTTAAAGTAAATTTTTTTGGCTAAATTTTTAAATTGTGTTTTTTTTAAGTAACTCTTTTGTGCTGAATTTTAAAGTGAATTTTTTGGTCTAAATTTTGAAAGTGAGTTTTTTTTGTAGAATTTTGAAATTGATTTTTTTAGGTTGGATATATATATTGAATTATCATGGAAAATCAGACAAGTTGCAAAAGAAAATATGATCGAACAAGAGATATTGAAGCTTGTAGAGAATACGAGATAAACTATTACAAAAGAAATAAGAAAGATCATTTAAATGTTGAAAGGGAAAATCAATCTCAACTAGAAGTTGAAGCAGATATGTAAATGTAAATATTGTAAATGATATTTAAATTTAATTAGTGTATTGTGAAATTTAATTTTTATTTGATGAGCTAATTTGAAAAATATTTTGCAATGTAAAAAGAGAAAGATATTCCTCATAACATTATTGATGAGATTGAAAATGTTGAAAGACAAAGTGAAAAAGATAATGAACCATGGTTGATTATATTGTTGAAGATGTTGAAAGAGATTCAAGTGAAGAAGTTGAATCACCATCAAGTATGTATATATATGTCATGGGTATTATTGAAATTCTAGGTATTTATTAATTTTAATTTCATTCAAACTCTATTTTTAATTTAATTATTTAATGAATATTAATAATTTGAGGCTTCTGTGATCTATATTTTGTGTAGTATTGTCTTCCGGAGTCATCGCATTCATGTTTATAGGAATTGATGTTTCGAACCAACCTCTATAGTTCATCATCAAGAATAGATCCATAAGTGAATAAGTTAGAACTCATTAGGTTTAAATAATGCTAGGGTTGGTATGGGGATGAATGTAAGCCGATAGGTTTAATACAGTTATGCTTATAATTTGTTTATTTTATTTTTTACTATTAACTTAATGATTATTTGTTTAACTTAGTAATTATTTTAGTTGTTAGCTTTAAATTCCTAATTTAATACTTAGTATTTCTTTTTTTAGGATTAAAGTTTAGGATTATAATTTTTTTTAGTGATTACAAACTAATTAATAATTATTTGTATTATTAATTAACTATTATTAATAGTTAAGTATATTGTAAGTGTGATAATTTGTTAACTTGATAATTATTTTAGTTGTTAGTTATTTAATTCCTAATTTAATATTTCTTTTTTTTAGGATTAGAAATTTTTAATTATTTTTATATGATATTGAAAAACTAATTAATATTTATTTGTATTATAATTATTTTTTATTAATTATATCATTATCTTAATTTTAAGTTATGTTTGAAAATAAAATAAAATAATAAATGTCCGATGACAATACATTAATTTATATTATTATTTCTAACAATAAAATTTTATATTTTTAAATTAATTTAATAATTTTTTTTTCTTTTTATATTAAAGGTTAAGTATATTGTAAATTTGATTATATTTTATACCATTGTTAATAATATTTTTATAAATTATATTATAGAATTGGATGATTAATTTAAGTCCTTGGATTAGATTCTTTTTTCCTTTGAATTATATTTTAGAATGGCTAAATTAAAGTTGTTTGATTAGATTTTTTTTTTTAATCATTATAAAGATTTTTCATTTATTCTTGATGATTTGAATAAAATGGTTAAATGAATATAAGGTTAGTTTAGTACAAAGGAAGATCATGGAGGTCAAGTCAACTCAAGGGATAAGAGGGCAGGGGGAACATTTAGGGGAAGGTGGGATTAGAGGTGAGAGTCAGGATCCAATTATCACTGATTTTCCAACCATCATCGTAGTTAAGGTTGTTAGGGTGTTTACCTATTTCGATAACTTCTCTAAATTTCCTATGGTGATAATGATCAATTTTGGCCACAACACAAGAGTTTTCAATACAAATATGATGATTGGTTATATTGGAGTGCTTGGCCAAAACTGAGGTTTTGGAATGGTCATACTTAATTTCAACTACATGATCTTGTATCCTAGTTGATATTGATCGACCAATCTCACCAATGTAGGTCTTGCCACAAGAACAAGGCACCAGGTAAACCCCTTTATGGCACTTAGGATCAATGGGATCTTTAACTGATTTTAAGCATCTACTAAAGGTGCTCATAGGTTTAAAGGTAGTTTTTATGCTATTCTTCTTTAAAATATACAAAATTTTATCAGTGGTTCCCAATATGTAAGGGAGGTTGACCTTGCCAACGCATTCATCCATAGGTTGTTTGTTTTTAGGATTCTCAATCTTCTCGAAAGCTTTGATTCCTTGGCATATTCTATATCCATTCTTTTAAAAAACATCCATAAGATGGTTCTTCTCTTATTCAAAATGGTCTTGATCTGAAATGTGAACAACCCTGGTAGCAAGAGTGTTAACAACCCCTAGTTTTTTAGCAGGATGATGGTGTGAGTTGGCATGAAAGTAATGTTCTGTGTGGGTTTTCTTACGATAGAATTGGTGAGATATTGAGCCATCTTGGTTCCTTTTAATTAGAATGTTAAGAAAGGCAAGGCTCCCATTCTCTTCCACTTATGTTTAATGAATATTTATATGCATTTATGTTTAATTTTCATATGTACAAATGAAATCAATATTGATGATGAGATGTTAGAAAATGTTGACACTCACATATATGGAGATAAAAATGTTGACCATGTTATACGATATCATGTTAAGCTCATTATTGAGAGGTTCTTCAAAGATGAAAGTGTGACATTTCAAGCTCAAATTTTGAGAGGTCTCTTAACATCAAAGAAATTAAAATAAGCTACAACTCTATTGGGTATTCAAAAATCAATGAAAGATAAAAAGGTGAAGGAAAATGTGATTCAAAATATAAATAGTGCTCTAAAATCAATTGGAATATCTAGAAAGAAAAATGATATAGCTGCATGTAGAGAAATACAAATGGCAGTGGTTTCATAAAGTACTAAAGAAAATTGTTTGGTAAAATCTATAGAAAAGACATTAGTGACCTCACAAAAACATTGCACAAACATTGGAAATTTCGATTGCAAATAGATTTAAATGATGAGCTCACTTGTTGGGTAGTTATTTGTAGACAACCATACAAAGATAGACTTGGAGAAGATATAAAAAAATAATATATGAATATTCGAAGAAAATTTCACATGTTTCACCAAAATCAAGGGATGTGATGTGGGGAAGAATAACACGAAATCAATATGAAGAACATGCAAAACATATATTGGACACCACTTAGATAGAGTTGTTTAATAAGTTTATAGAAGAGAATCATGGAATTAATGTCTCAATCGGTACTTTTGTGCAACAAAAACCATGGTTTGTTAAACCTATCACTGCACAAGAAACTTTTTGTTGACGTTATCATGTGGAATTTCAATTATATTATGAAACCTTCCTTAATTTTGGTAAAACATTTTGGAAAAATTCACCTCCTCCTTCCAATATCCATGGTTTTATATCCAAAATTCTATGTGCAAGAGAAGGTCATGAATTATTTTACCAAAAGAAATTTATTGGTGGTGAAAAATGTGATCATTGTGGAAATTTGACTTTATTTGACAATAAATATTCTATTGATATAAATGATCAATCATTGTCTAACCTAAAAGTTAAATGTAAGAGATATGAATATATCCAAACATCGATTAGTTCTAACAATAGTACAAGTGCTAAAATGATTGATTTACAAGAAGAAGAAATTTATGTGATAGAGTTTTTGAAGAAATTTGAGACACAAATTTATAATTACACCAAGCATTCACATAGAGCTCGATGGTAGGACCTGTAATTCAAAAAATCTCGTGAAAGTTTTCCACCAGGGACCATTTTGTGAATAGTTGATTTTGCAGAGAATTACACATTTGATGCAGAAAATGAAATATAGAGTGCATATTATCGTTCTGACCAAGTCTCTATGCTTGTCCATATTATATATAGACACATTGAAAAAAATGTTGATGTTATAGAAAGAACTAGTGAGAATCAACATGCTATTAAAGAATATCACTTTTATATCAGTGATGATCATACACATGAAACACATTTTGTATAACATTGTTTTGATAAGATTTATGACTTATTGAAAGGCCATGGAATAAAATTCAATGAACATTGGATATGGTCAGATGGATGTGCAGGTGAATTCAAATCTTCACGATTATTCTTTTGGTTGTGTCGTATTCATAAGAAAACCCCTATTAAACATTGTTGGAATTTCTTTGAGACTCATCATGGAAAAGGAGAACATGATGGTGCAGGGGAATGTATAAAACGAGAACTTCGAAGATATCAAATGGACCACTCTACAAACTGACTTGTCTCAGCTGAACAAGTTGTTTAATGGTGCAATGTTGCATAAAGCCATCAAACAAACCCATCAAGGCAGGTATGGAGGTATGTACATATATACAAATTAACTTGTATATAGTTTTAATATATGATATTTTTTATTAATTTTCTAATTTTAAACATTTATAAACTGTATAGTTTAAACCGTATGATGATTGTTATCTTTCATATATAAATTGTATTTTAAATAACATATTTAAATTCTTGTCTGAATTCACTATAGGTTTTTTTGGCATATTGGAGTCCAAGATATATATAGATTGATTACACATGAAGTTAAACCAATAAAATGGGCTCGAAAATTGCATTCAATTAAAACAAATGATTACTGAAATGCATTTGCATTTGATAAAATAAATAATTCTTGTTTTTGTCTTGTTTGCATATAGGATATAAAATATAATTATGTTTGTGAAAAAAAATTAAATGTAAAAGCTTGGTAGCATACAAAACTAAATACAAAGGGGAAAATGTTATTTGCAAGCTTCAAAGAGATGGAATCACAAGAGACTATGGTATCATTTGAAGGTGATTGAGTTTCCGATTTGGTTAGAGAAGGCAACATTTCAATTGCTTTCAATATATATATATATATATATATATATATATATATATATATATATATATATATATATATATATATATATATATATATATATATATATATATATATATATATATATATATATATATATATATATGTTTCATTTTTGATGTTTTATGTTTTTAAAATAAATGTGTATAAGTATCTATATAATAGTTAAAATATAGAGATTTAGAAATAGATAATAAAATCAAGTCACTTTATTTATTTATGACAATTTATTGTAGAACAATTCTTTACTTAATTTTGCAGTCTTTAATGAGGTGAGTATTCCACTATTTTCCTCCCATATATATAAATATATATATATATATTGGTGGATAGGAAAATTGTAATTTAGAGGGTTGACTATGGACAATTTGAATGCCTTTGAGAATTTTACAATACTATGTAAACTTAAATTCATGTTTATAATGTAAATAATAAAATATTAAGATAAGGGCATGTTATAGTTCATGGTCTCAGTGATAGTTGGATTATGTTGCTCTCACAGAGACAGAGAAGAGGATCCATGCCAGTAGTCAATGGAAAAAAGTAATATTTCCTTCATGTTTATAATGTAAATAATAAAATATTAAGATAAGGGCATGTTATAGTTCACAGTCTCGGTGATAGTTGGATTTTTCTACTCTCACAGAGACAAAGAAGAGGATCCCTGCCAGTAGTCAATGGAAAAAAGTAATATTTCCTTCATGTTTATAATGTAAATAATAAAATATTAATATAAGGGCATGTTATAGTTCACGGTCTCAGTGATAGTTGGATTATGCTACTCTCATAGAGATAGAGAAGAGGATCCCTACCAACAGTAAATAATAAAATATTAATATAAGGGCATGTTATAGTTCATGGTCTCAATGATAGTTGGATTCTGTTGCTCTCACAGAGATAGAGAAGAGGATCCCTGCCAGCATTTAATGGAAACAAGTAATATTTCATTCATGTTTATAATGTAAATAATAAAATGTTAAGATAAGGGCATGTTATGGTTCATGGTCTCGATGATAGTTTGATTCTGCTACTCTCACAGAGACAAAGAAGAGGATCCCTACTAGTAGTAAATAATAAAATATTAGGACAAGGGCATGTTATAGTTCATGATATCAGTGATAGTTGGATTATGCTGCTCTTAGAGAGACAGAGAAGAGGATCTCTGCCAGCAGTCAATTGAAAAAGGTAATATTTCCTTCATGTTTATAATGTAAATAATAAACTATTAAGATAAGGGAATGTTATAATTCACGGTCTCTGTGATATTTGTATTTTTTTGCTCTCACAGAGAGAGAGAAGAGGATCCTTACCAGTAGTCAATGGAAAAAAGTAATATTTCCTTCATGTTTATAATGTAAATAATAAAATATTAAGATAAGGGCATGTTATAGTTCACGGTCTCAGTGATAGTTGGATTGTGATCCTCTCACAGAGAAGAGGATCCCTGCCAGTAGTGAATGGAAAAAATTAATATTTCGTTCATGCTTATAATGTAAATAATAACATATTAAGAAATGACCAGAAGATTCAAGTTTTCTTTTACAAGGAATAACGTAGATATATTCATCAAGGTTCATATCCATAACCGTTTGGTATTTTGGATGGCTTACCTGGTCCAGATGAGGAGGCTAGACGAGGATGATGAAAAATATGCCAGCGACAAGTGCAACCAACCAAAATTCCTCTAGTACCATGCCGCAAAAAAGACAAAAACATTATATAATTCGCAATGTCATTATAAATTTCTGTAATTTTTTTAAATTACAAACAAACCTCAGCAGTTCTCGGCTTCAGCTCGGATCAACAAAAATCACAAATTAAGAGAGAAATAACAACCCTCGACTCGACTCAACCACATTCACAAATTAAAAAAGCAATAACAATGCTCAGCTCAATCAACCACAATCACAAATGAGCAGAGCAGTAACAACGCTCGACTCAACCAACCACAATGATAAACTAATATAGTAGTAACAACACAGCTCAACCAACCACAATCACTAATTAACAGAGAAGAAAATGTGACAATAGAGTCTGGCCCATCATATATATATATATAAAATTCAGCTGAATAAATAATTCGGCTGAACAAATAGTTCACTCAAATTATTTGTTCAGCCGAACTATTTTTTTTGTCAATTTTTCAACTCCAACAAAAATTCTATTTAATGATCGACGTTAGTCTAAATGGCCAAATTTTCGGCTAAACAAATTTAGAAAATTCAGTCGAATAAAATTTTTGTTTGGCCCAAAAATTGAGATTGTGAGTTTTTTGGAGGAATTTCTCACAAAAGTGTAACCAAGCTTCACGTTTTCAACCATGGGTAATCCTAAGCTCATAAATGTCCTCAAAGGATGGTGGTGGGATAGCGACCCATTTAAGGAGCACACCAACAAGAAGTATCACACCCATCACCTATTTCCACCATTCTTCCATTTAACAACCATGATTAGTAGATTATGGTGAGGTAAATTCATCTCATTTCAAGGTTGAATGGTTACCTTTGTTGACATAAACAATTTGTGCTAGTCATATATTGAATATTTCAAACCTATTGCTAGTAAAATTACTAAAGGCTCTCCAAAACAAATCAACAGAGAACCATGTCCACTCCTTTTATATTTATTCCTATCTCATAGATACATTTTAGGATGGCAATGAATTCATATGCATGAATTGGAGATAGACACCCAAAATACCACCTATTCATATCTACTATCAAGAGTTGTGGGTCGACAATGATCCTAAATTGGTTTATGAAACCTATGACTATTTCCTAGCATGATCAACAACCGAAAATGTTATACGATGATCCAACCCCTAAAGTGTGGGAATAAGTCCAAAAATACCTAAATGGGTTGCAAAATTGGTATTATGAAGAACATTACACCAATATTGATGTTTGTGGCTATTTGGAAGCTCCTTATCTCATACCATACCTAGTCCGTGATTGATTGATGATTGAGGATATGGCTTATCAAGTTGTCAGACCAAGAATAATGTTGGTTTTGTCCAATAATTCTAAAACATCATGGTTAGGCATCCCAATTAGTATTATCCACTATGCACTAACTAAGTTACCACGAGAAAAAAGGAAGAAAACAATATCAAGGAGCTGAAGCTACTAAGGGGTGTTTTTTGGAGACACGATCCTCATGTCGTGATAAACGAGCATGGGAAGTCAACAAAACTTTCACAACTATATGAACATGAATCCCTTTGCGATGACTCAACCTTTCAATATGTCTTGCCATACGAGGAGGAGAGGAACATGATGGAGGAAATGGAGGGAGTAGACATGTCGCTTATCCAATATATCATGGAAGCGTGGATAGAGAAGGAAAGGAATAAGTGTTTTTTGGAGATTGATGCAATCTAGAAAGCCAAAAAAGAAGAGGAAAACATAAGGTCTAAAGCCCTAGAAAAGAAACAGATTGATGATAAAGCTTGAAGAGAACAGGAAAGAAGGCCTAGGCCAAAGCTGAAATGAATGAGAAAATTGCTAATTGTAAAAAGGAGCAATTGTAAGAAATGAAGAAATCATAAGAGGAGGTCATGGAGCCAGAAGATTTAGAGACTTCCTGTTAATCCTACCAAAACGATAATATTTCTTTGGAAAATACTCTAGTTATTAGTTTGATCCAAAGCTCTATCATTATTCTAAAATATATTTCCTTTGTTCCTTTGATCCCCAAAAATCTAGGTAATGTTCCTATTAATGATAATCCCATGGATTTAAGTGATGAAGATGTTGAACTAGGGGATTATTACTACAATAATTCAAGAAGAGTTGTCATTCAAAATGTACCTAATTGAAGAAAAATAGAAGCTTCAAGTGAAGAGGAATTTATCTAAGAGTGTCCTGAATAGAGTATAATATGGATTACTTCTTTCCAGAGCAATAAAAAAGGCACTATAGATACTGCCTCCATTTTTGGAGCTCTCGTTATATAAAATATAAAATAAAGTAGTGACACAAATTTTATGTATGGAAGTAAAGAAGTAAACCTAGGAAGTTACATCGTTGCAGGAGAAATTGAAAGAACAAAAGTCGTGGATGGAAACCAAGTGCCAAGACAAGATACAGGAGCAGTGCATCATGCTCTCTGGGTTTCGCAAGGCTTAGCATGAGAATGAAATGGTGTAGCTAAAAGAGGCCCATGTCATTGAAATATAATCCGTCAAGAAGAGTCACAAAAAAGACGTGAATACGAAGGCTGGGTAGGCTTAAATTTCCTAAACTAATCTTCACATCATCAATGTATAGGGTTTGAAAATTAATAATGAAATTCAAAAGGCTCAACAGTATTTTGTGGAAAAATTGGGGGAAATTCAATACTACTAGAATCCCAAAACACAAATAGCAAGGCACTGGCCTAGACAATTGATTGGGAAAAGGAGTATTTGGATGCTCAAGGCTCATTACTTTGACATGATAAAAGGAAACATGCAAGGGACCAGTACCTAGTTAGTGTTTGGAAGTTGGAATGTCAAAACACTACTACAATTGTGGAAGAAGCTACAGGCATAGGTAAGAAGATATGGTCCTCTACCGCAAAAGTGGTAAACGAATGGGGCCTCGAATGCATAAAATATATTCCTAGTGTCGTGCCTATAAAAACTAATCTCAAGGAGATAACCAAGGTTCAATTGGACATGGTTAGTGAAATTGGAAATTATTTGAATGTTGACAATGAGATAATGGACAAGTTTTCCATTGGCCCTACCAAAGTTACGGTCCGATATAACTGTCACACCATCGACATGAAGAAAGATATAAAAGGATTGGATGATCAAGTACTGAAGGGGGAGTGACAGGTCTAGAATATGGGAAGCCCCTAGATATCAAATTTTGTGAATATTAACACAATATGGTAGACCTATCAATAACAATTATCGTTAAAGAAGGCCTAACGCCACATTGGTAATCAGGTGGAGTTACCAACAAATTGAATTTTGTAACTATTATATAATGTATAAATAGGGAAGAACCCCAAAGAAATAGAGGATGGGGGTAAAGAAGAAGAGTTGGATGATTCCTATTAAAATATTTTTTTGTAGTAGTTCATAAAAAAAGACTCAATAGGTTTATTAATGCAAATTATTCACTCTTCAGAATATGGATATGTCTACTTTCATGTGATAATTGTTAACATCAATAATTTATGAGTCTTGTCTATTTTCATATGCTTATGAATATTTCATTGCTATACTATAATCAAATGATTAATCTCAATCTTAAATATGTAGAACATGATCGTATAATAGATAAATGTGTTGATGAATATGAAACCATTGGATGCTTTATTAATACTCAAGAAAATAATTTCCCTATGCAATAGTATGAATTCATCTAATCTATGAATAAACCTCCCTAATTAAAAAATGGCAACATTTGATTTAGATAAAGAAAGATAAGTAGATAATGAGGTAAGGAAAGAAACCTAAATTGAAGAGGAATTGCATTAACATTTAAACATAATTTTCAGCTAAAAAACAAAGGAATCCATAATATCCATTGGAAACTAGGCCCACATTCTAGTTGGAGATTACCATATAAAATGAGAGAGGTTCCAATTGGGGTCCACGATTAGGTTTTATCCCTAGTTGATGATTGACCAATGATTGGTTACTCAAGTAACTATCAACAAAATAGTGCTATATGGAGGCCCTCTTTGATAGGTTTTAAATCATTTTATTTCAACCCTTGAATTGAGCTAAGGACGCAATCAACTTCTTTGAAGCATAGGCATAAGGGAGGTGAATTTCGAAAAAAGAAAGTATGAATCCTATTATGCCTCTCTTGTCTTCTCCTCCATGTATAAAAATTAATTCCCGACTTAAAGTTCAAACTGAGTAGATGTTGAATCCTATGAGAACATTTTCCCAAAAGCCTAACCAAAGCCTTTGATCCATGAACATCCATGGACATTTCACTAGAAATTTCATCACAATAGATATGATAAATATACTTAAAAATTCATAAAATATACACTATTAAAATTTTTTTCCCTTTAGATTTATATATTCGTAGATTACTATTAATAATGTATGCATGTGAATTAACATTATGTGAAAAAATAGAACATCGAAAACAAAGTCTCACACACAAATTTGACACAATATATGACCTGGGAAACCCTTTTAGGAGAAAAACTTAACCAGAAGATGAGTTTTCTCCACTCATATGGTTGTGAGTACAAGTAAGTATGGCATATGGCCCGTGGGCTGCTACAATGCACAAATCCTCTCTGCGTGCTCTACTTACTATCCCTCTTGGTTATTGCTCAATTATGGAACAAATGCACTCTAACTAATGGAACCCATTTTCCTCCTATTGGCTTTCTTATAACACAACCAAATAGCCTGCTAGTGGTTAGGCTTGACTACCTTAACTCTGAACGATAGTTACAATATAGACTCTCCTAGAATTATGGTGGTAAAAATAGGAAGGTCAATTTTTGAGTGGCATAACTTTAGCATACAAACTCTAATTGATGTGATTCGTGTGTCATTGGAAAGGTATATGTGTGTAGAATAGGAAAAAAGGATGAGGCCCTAAAGTGATAAAATGTTACCCCAAAAAAGCATCATTTGATGCCTCAAAATGTTCCCGAAAGGGTTCGAATCTCAATTTGCCAAACTGGGTTCCGCAAGTAAAAATGGTCCTAAGAGTTGATTCCTCCACTTTTTCCACTTTGAAAGCAATGAGATGGATGAAAAATAATATATTGATCTAATCCAAATCATGCCTACCCATTTTGGGATGATTTTTGTCCCTAAAATATTCTACTAAATGAGGTGAGGAAATTTTTCCTCCACTTCCTTTCAACTCAATTTGCCAAAGGTCATGCTACCCTTGTCTTGTAGTTATGGCCAATTTCTGCAAAATTATATCTTTTTTCAACTCTGCCTAAGCATCTGGTGCTAAATCCTCCATAGACAATAGGATTTCTTCCTCTTCTTGATCTAGCATGGAAGTCTCATAGAGTTTCAAATTCTATACATTCACAACTTAGTAAATGTGCATATATGGTGGTAAACTGAGTAGATAGGAATCATCACCCACCTTTTCCAGTATCTCGAAGGGACCATACCTCATATCCTTGATTTTCTTACTAGATGCTTGTAGCCTCTCATTGTCCAACTGTAGCCACACTCTGTCTCTCACCTTGAATGATTTTCATGTTCTATGTTCATCATGCCTAGACTCATATTTCTCCTATGACTTCCGCAATGTCTCATGTACTTGTATATCTATTTTCCTAATCTTATGCATAAAATTTTCAGCCCTCAAGGTGTCTCCTATAAAATATTCCCTCACTCCTCCTTACCACCCAGAAAGGTGAAGGCGACAAATATCTAAAACAAGTTTCAAATGTAAACTTTCCTATAGAAGTGTGGATTAATTTGTTGTAATAATGTTGTATATATACCAAATTTTCATCCCAGGACTTTGGATGATTCTATTTGTATCCCCTCAAATTTTGTACCGCAGTCTTGTTGACTACCTTTGTCTACCCATATGTTTATGGATGGAATATTGTAGATCTCTTCAACTTCATGTCCATCTTCTCCCACAATGTAGTCCATAATTCACTGAGAAATATGGTGACCCTATCTAAAATTATGCTCCTTGGTATCCTAAAGTGCACCCAGACCTGTCCAAAGAAAAATTTTGTTGCTTCTTGCCTACTGATGGTCTTTTTATAGGGCATCAGAAAACACATATTGTTAAACTTTTCAACTACCATGAACAACTATTCATCTCCTTTCCTAGTTGTTAGTAAACCTCCCACAAATTCCATGGAAATTATCTCCCAAGGATGAGTGGGTACAGGTAAGGGATGATATACACCTTGTTCCTTATTTCTAGGATTTCTAGTACAACAAAGCATGCATCCTCTTATGAACCTAACTACTTGTTCTTTTCATCTTGGGGAAATACACATACCTCCACAAGTTGCCATTGTCTTCCCTACACCCAATTTCCCTACAACCTTGGATGAGTGAGGCTCACTACTCAGTTGCAATCGCTCACCTTAAAGAATGCATAGCTTATCCAATCGAGAGAGTAACTCATTCTGAACATGGTAGCCAATAGTGTTTTCGCCATTTTTCACATGACTATGACTCTACAATTGTTGATACACCTCCTTGAATTCCTCAACTTTTGAATATGCCTCCATTTATGCATCATGGGTGAATGGCTCCATATGCATAAGAGTTCCTAAAGTTGTGATATTTGTTGTAAGTGGCCTTGAAAGCATGTTGGCCAACTTGTTTTTTCTTCCCTTCTTGTACTTATTAACTAAATGAAACTGCTATAGAAACCACATCCACTTATATTGACTAGTATGTTGTAGCTTACTCTGGGCCTGTGGGTACTATAGCAGTTTGTGATATGTGTGGATTACTATCACATTTCCCATCAAATAATTCCTCCACTTTTTCACATATTGCACTAATTCCTTGTTGTAGGTAGGTTAGTTAAGATTTTCCCCATCAAATAATTCAAAATGCTAGCATACAAGCCTTATTCTCTACATCAAGACCACTCCCATTGCATATCCACTTGAATCTATCTCCACATCAAGGGGATATTGTAATTTTGGTAATGTTAGAACTGGTGCCTAACTAATCTTGTTCTTTAGCTCCTTGAAATCCATTTGCTAACCCTTTCCACCTCTAGAAACTCTTGCCACTTATTGTTTTGGCATGGAGCAGTGTTTCTACCACTCGAAATGAGGCTGTGAATTTCCTCAGGTACTATGTTGCTCTAATGAAACTCTTGACCTAAAAAACATTACTAGGCATTAGTCATATCATGATGGCCACCATCTTCGCTGGATCTATCTTCATCTCTATTCCACCTATCACATACCCCAAATACACGAAAGAATGTTGTGAAAACTCGCACATCTTGAGATTTTATAGCAGTTGGTGCTTCTTTAATGTCTCCAATACATGCATCAAATGTGAGATGTTCTCCTTTAGGGTAGCAGTGTATACCAATATATGATCCAAATAGACAATAAGAATTTAATCTTTAAAATGGCATAGTACATCATTCATTAATCTCATATATGTAGTTGGTGCACTACATAGGACAAATGGCATGACTATCCACTCATATAAACCAATATTGGTTTTGAAGGTGGTTTTCGAGGTATGTTCTTTGACTTCAACCTGATGATATCCAGAATTTATGTCCATCTTACTAAAGTATTTCTCTTGTTGAAACTGATCCAATAGATCATCTATTCTAGGTAGGGGATATTTGTTCTTGAACATGATTTTGTTCAAATCCCTCAAATCTATACACATCCACCAAGTCCCATCCTTATTTCACACAATGATGATGGTTGACCCACATGGTGAGGTATTCAGTCGAGTGAAACCCTATTCTAGTCATTTTTGGAGCTATTTCTTCACCTCACTTGCTTTTATAATAGATTGTCTATACAAACCATTCTTGGAAATGGAGAGTCTGACAATAGTTGGATATCATACTCCACTTCCCTCATAGGTGGTAACCCTTTATGCTCTTGTAACACATCCCTATATGCCTAGATAAACTCTTATAGTTTCCTTTTATCTTTATTATTACACCACTCTAAGGATGCCTTACCTCTTACTGACTCTTATACCGACTGATTTTCTCTTAAAAATAATAAAACATACTTCTGGACGGAACTGATCAATTTCTTAGCTTAATTGGTAGTTACCAATGAAATGTTTGACTTTCCTTTGTGTGCATTGATGGTGAAAAATTTTCCATCCTTGATGAATTGATACTAGGGTGTTCTTGGCATGAATATTACATCTCAGATGTACATATTGGGACTTCTAAACACAACTCTACAAACATCAAGGGGAACCACATCTAGTTCTACCTCATCAATGGAATCAACACTTTTTGAGAATCTAATTTTGCATTATTTTGTTACCTTCAGTTTTGCATCCTTATTTACCCATCCTAGTGGATATGGCCTTAGATGATCACAAACTTCCAATCCAGAATTGACCATATTTGATGTAATGAGATTCTCCTATGATCCTCAGTCGAACAAAAGATCAATCTTTGTCTTTCTGACCTATAGCTTTATATGAAAGATTTTAGTCATTTCTTTCTCTTCCTTTTGTTGAAGGATACTTAGATTAACCTCCTTCTACATTTATGTATAGATAATCTTCTCATACACATCCAAGATGATTTCAAATTGGTTGCCCAAATTAGTGGCAATTCGATTATTCTTCTTATTGTCTTTCTTTTTTTTCTTCGAGTTAAGCTTTGGATGCAACTTCAAATACTTCTCTCTGTATGGTTGTTAAGGTTGTGATAGTTATAGTTGTTATTGGGATCTTTCCAATGGAATGTTCTGGTTACCGTATTTTTATAGTTTCCCCCTTTTTTCTTCTTCTTCCCCTCCTTAGAAGTGTCATGTTGCTCTTTCTGCATCGATCCACTTTACTGTGCTTTCTTCAGGCCTATGTTCTCCAAGTATCGTTCCTGTACATAAGCCTCGTCCATTGATTTGGGCTTGAAAAATATCACTTTATCTCGAAGTTGGCGGCATAGAGTGCTTGAATACTTGAGGAGTACATATGGGTTCTATGGGGAGATACTAAGAATTAAGGCCATTGTTCTATATTGAGTGGTATACTCTTGAACAATTTTCCTTGGATTTTGCCTAAAGTAGTGCCACCAGATCAATTGGTCCACTACATACCCAACAGAGGAAAACTATGACCTTATGATGTTTTTGAAGTCCTCCCACATAGTAACTAGAGGTTTTCCCTCCAACCATAATTTATCCATGTGGATTTCCCACTAATTCAGGGCATGGCCCTTTAATATCAATCACAAAAATGAAATCTTTTATTCTTCCTCAATTTGATGGACAGTAAAATACACTTCCAGTTGCTACAACCTGAGATTTAGCTTCAAAGTGTTGATATTTCCATGGTAAGGCTTGATATTGACCTTTGCTTCCATTTTGAATAAGTATTGGGAATGATTCACAACACTTGAACGAGGTTTATCATTTTCAAGTCCTTTCTTTGACTAGTTCTCCTTTTCTTCTTGATCTCATGATCTCCCATTTGATTTGTCTTCTACATTAAAACCATCAACTTCTCCAAATATCCCATACATATTTCTCAGTGACTCCATGAGGATATTTACATTCCAATTTATACCACCAACTTGTTTTTCCATCCGTGAAAACTTCTCCTCTATAGGATCACATGGGTTATTTGCAGATTTGTGAGTCATGAATAGGGTTTTATGAATTTTGGCCCAGTTTATCTCCATCCCCTGCAAATTTCCACAACATACCCAGAGAAGCCTACTCAAATACCAATATGATGTGTAAATTGTCCTGGATATTGTGCTACACAATTTGTCACAATAGATCTAATAAAATGTACTTAAAAATCCATAAAATCTACACTATTAGAGTTTCATTTCCCTTTATATTTATAGATTTTTAGATTATTGTTAACAATGTATTCCTGTGAATTAAAATGATTAAAAAAATAGAGAACAATGAAAAGAAAAGGTAACACACACATTTTACACAACATATGACCTGGGAAACCCTTTAAGGAGAAAAACCCAGCTTGATGGTGAGGTATCTTTGCTCTCTTTCTCTAAATGGAAATATATGTGTGAGTAGAAAGAAGTATGGTCTGTGGCCCATGGGATGTTATAGTGCATAAGTCCTCTATTTTTTATCTACCTCCTATCCCTCTTAGTTATTTTTTCTTAGCTATGCAACAAATGCACTCGAAATAATGGAACCCATTTTCCTCCTAGTGGCCTGGTTATAACAAAACCAGATAACCTAATAGTGGTTAGGTTTGACTACCTCAACTCTTAACCAGAGTTACAATATATATACTTTTAGAGTATTCGACATCATAATCACATGGCTAGCCCCTTTTAATGAATAATGGGGGCTAACGTGGCATCCTCTTGAATTATGTTGGTGTAAGCAGGAAGGTCAACTTATGAGTGGCATAACTTTCGCATACAAACTCTAATTGAAACTATTCTTGTGCCATTAGAAAGGTATATGTGTTTATAATAGGAAAAAAAGGTTTTAAGATAGAGAAGAAACGTGTTACTCCTAAAAAAATTTGTTTCATGCCTCAAAATTCTCCCAGAAGGTTTCAAACCCAAATTTGCCAAACTGGGCCACACATGTAAAATTGGTTTTGAGAGTAACTTCCTAAAATTTTTCCACTCTAAAATAACTGAGATGGATGAAAAATAATATAATGATCCGATCCATATCATGCTTATTAGAAAAATTCACTAGTAGGGTTTTTAGACCCAAAAATCCTCAAATTGCTCACTTACATTGTAATAGAAGGCAAATAGCCTGAGCCATAGCATGTGACCAAGGAATATTACTCATTGTATACACTTGGAGGGATAGACAAAATAGACAAAACTTAACCCTAGAAACTCAAGCCCTAGAGAATAGGGCTTCACACTACTATTTAGAAAATGCCCATAAAAACACTGAAAACTCTATCAACAGTGAATTAGAAAATTAGTTGGTCAATGGTTTAGGGCCACCACCATCTCCACCTATTTCTATGCTTGAATCCTTATAATATTCTCATTCATTATTTGATTATTATCCAAAATACCATTCTTCTTCAAATATCTCTCCACCTCAAACACTAAGAAACCACTGACATGATCCTCTAAACCTTAACATGGCCAACAAGATTATAAATTATAAATTTTGTGATGGATTATACATTTTAAAATATTAGGTAAAATAAATTAATATTAATTTAATTGTAACATCCTCCTTCTTCGTCCCATTTTTTATATATACATATAAAGAAACCAAGTTGACAATTGATCCATTTCTTCTCCTTTACATACTTATTAATAGTAATATTTCAGTAGTTTATTTGGCTAATGTTTTGAAACTCTAATGGTTAAAAAAAGTAGTTTGCTATCCCAAGACTCCAATATTAGTACCAATGTTGTAAAATGTTCAAGATATCAAATATATATATGTGAACCATACTTCGCCACATGAGTGGACATAATCGTACCTTACGAGGATGATTTTTCCAAGGTCTAAGCTTAAGTTAGGCTCTTCGATAGGCATACCTCCAACTATATGCACACTTAAAATTAGGATCGTATTTAAAGTGCCTAATATCCAAAATATTACTCCTTTATATATTTTCTATATGCACGTGCTCATAGTCTTTTCCTTTCCAACGCCTCTTGTTACATTCCCTTAAATTTCCATTTTTATATTAACTAATAACTGCTACTATTATACTTACTCACATACTTGATCTTCTTCTATGATTCTTAGTCAGAAACTTCTATTGGCATTGATGTGGTATGTAGTGTTGCAGATGTATGTTTGATTGTCATTGACGTCAACCTCGTTGCTTGGGTTGTAGGTAAGTTGGATATGCATGTGTTTGTGTGGCTGCAGATGATTGAGGTGTATATGGTCCTTAGCATGTCTACTAGCTTGGACTAGCTTGGAGATGGTTCTTGGATTTTCTACTAGCTTGGAATAGCTTGGAGATGATGGTTGATTTGTAAATGGTCCTTGGTTGGATGATGGTGTGTTGCACTAGTTTGGAGGCCCTCTCATGATGATGATGATATGATGGCATGTCTACTAGTATGGAGGTGTGACTTGTTGGATGATGGTATGTTGCACTAGCTTGGAGGTTGGATGATGGTGTGTCACACTAGCTTGGAGGCCTTCCCATCAAAGAATTTCTTTTATCTTAAAGTTTAGAAACATTGGCAAATCATACTAGTCCCTAATATGCAAATTGTAAAAAAGTTGGTGATATTTTTGTAGAAATATTTATATTTCCAATGTTATTATATTAGTTGATATAATATTTTGGTAATTATTTAGGAAAAATAATGGTGTACTATAAAATTTTGGCAAATCATTTTAGAAAAAAATGGAAATTGGTGAATCCTTTTTTTTTTAAAAAGCATGGAAAATTAGCCTATGTGCAAATATTAGCCCCTAAAATTCCCCCTGCTTCCCATGATGATGGTCTCAATGATCATGTTGCTGCATACATATATTGGTGGTTGCTACAAAATTTAGAGTTGAGGAGCCATGATGATTAGGTTTCCTTGGTCTTCTTGGTCTCCATGTTCCCGAATTAGGTCTCCTATGATGATGATGTTATACGTTGGGCTTGGAGATGATATAAATGTGTATGTGGATGCTTGAGATGATTGTTATGGTGTTGGAGGATGTTTGAGATATATTGGAGTTTCATACTGATGGAAGGGCTGGTGCAGAGAAGTTTGATGGCTCAGTTGTTTAGTATGGTTGTTGGTTAGCATCTTAGTCAACCTAGCTTGAATTGTGATGATGATGTATTTGCTGCAATGGATTTCTCAAATGTTGACAAGGGTTCAGTGGCTTCCAGACGACCTACAGAGGCTTTTCAAGGTCTTCGAGAGGTTTGAGCAGTTTTTGAGCTAAGTTTACTGATGTTTGACCTTCCTTAGCCCTATTCGCATGCATGATGGTTCAAGGGAGAATTTGGAGAGCTCCACTCACATGGAGGCAAGCTGAAGGGAGTGATTATAGCTCCATCCACTCAGAAGACAATTCTAAGGGATTGATTGAGGGGTTTCAAAAACAATTCTCTGCATTCCTTGCGTTGCTCAACCAATATATGTGTTGTGGTGATGGTATTGGTCGAGAATTTTCAGCATATGGTCGGAAAACATTTTTGGGACATCTAGAAGCTGATCAAGGTTGAATATATCAAAGGTCTAGTGTAGTTAGTGGTTGATTTGATCAAGAATACTTCCTCAACCAAATATGAAGCATCTGAACATATTTGTTGATTCTTCCATAACTTATTGCATTTATTGAGTTAATCATCTCAAAAATTTTAAATAGAAGAAGGCTTTGAGTTCATTTGGTTGGTTTCTTAGAGAGTGAGTGAGTATTCCATTTTGAGTATGCAACAACTTCTCACATAATTTGTGAAGATTTATATCAAATATTTGTGAGTAGAAATCAGAGATAGAGTTAAGTAGAATATTCAGGCTTTGTGTGTATATTGTGGCATAAAATTGGCATCTTGTTGTATGTTTGGGAGGAGTATTTTGGTGTGAGTAGTGTTGTCATTATGATACAGGTGTTGTCCTTGATGGCAATTCACTTAGATGAAATTTCACAGTGCAGAAAGTCAACAGTAAAGGATTATAGATCAAACTCCAAAGAATGAAGAAAGAGAGGTATATGCTGGTTCAATTTGTCCAAGGTGCATATACATGTGGTTTAACAGAACAAAAGTAGCGTATAACATATACAGGCACTTTCACGGGAGGAAAAGGACGTACATGTTGGAAAACCAATTTTTTTGGTCCAAGGTATTTTGGTCCAAGGTAATTGGTCTGAGGCATTTGGTCCAAGGTATTGACCCTAGGTATTGAGTCCAAGGTATTGTTCCTATGTGGTTTTGGTCCAAGGTATTGAGAAAGGCCTAAGAGTATATAAGGAGGAGAAGATCATTAGGCCAAGGTGTGCAAGTAATGAATATCTTCTGAAGTGTTAGATCATATATGTAGGTTATGAGCCTCTGATGCATTGCTTGATATGATCTAAGGATGAACCCTTGTGGTTGATGATGGTTGATGGATAGGGATCATAAAGCCTTAAATGTATTATCATTATGTGGTTTCATCATGGATAGTCTAGATCTAAATATTGACGCATGTTTTATTCTGTAAATGATATGATCCGGGTATGACTAAATTCTGGAATGTCTGTGAAGTTTTAAGTTAGAATTTGCAGATATGTACGTTGTTTCGCTTTGGTAAAAGTGTGTATACACGTTGGTTCGACACATTGAAGTAGTGTATACCTTATGAACTATGATGTTTGAAGTTACAGTAGGTTCTGGTTGTTGATGAAGAGTTCTGCGTTTTTCTTTATGTTCTAGTGATAGTGTTCAGATTGATTGATTGTGATTTGCTTCAGTGATGATGGATGAGATCTAATGATGGATAAGGATCATAATGACTAATCATTATGTGATCTGATGGGCTAGATCTGATTGCTAGCAGATGTTTTATCTTTATATTTGATGATCTGGGTATGTCTAAAGTCAGGAAGTGCATCGAAGTTGTAAGTAAGTATTTGCAAATCTATACACTGGTTCGATTGTTCCAAGTTGCGTATACACTCTAATGCATTTTTTTGAGGTTACAACTGGTTCTAAATTATGATGCAGTATTTTGGGTTTAGATTTGTGTATTGGTTACAGTGATCTATCAGTTCCAGTGGATTTATTGAAGTTGATTAAGTATGAATGAATGGTTGATTCAGTTGTGTCAGAGGTTCAGAGGTTGTCAGTGATTGACTGAGTTTGGTTGAATCAGAGAGTGATGATTGAGTTTCATTGATTGGTTAATGTAGATGTAGTTGATGGTTGTATTGCAATGATGATTGATTCTAAGCTTCAATGTTATAAGAAGAGCTTCAACGTAAATCACATATAGAAAGACCTTTGTCGACGCGTTTCGAGCCAGCAAGTGTGGCTCATCATCAGGACAAGTTGAAGAAACAGATCCAGCTTTGCGTGTTAAATAGTCTGAGCAGGGCCTCCAACAACTATCTAGATTAACGGCTAGCTTTGACTTAGGGACAGTCAAAAAGTCAAATTGATTATTTCAAGGAAGATAGTAATGACCATACCTATATATAAATATATAATTATATAAATGAAATAATTTAAGAAGGGGTTTACTTTAATAATTAGTTAAAATGTATAATTTAATAATTAAATTTTTTTATTAAATGGGAATTAGTTAAATTGAAGACCTAACTTATTTATAAATAAGGTAAATGTAATTAAATAAAATAAATAATAATAATACAAATCAGCAAATAAATAAATAATAATAATATATATTCGCTAGATAAATAAATAAATAGATAAAAATCTATATAAAAATAAAAAATAATAATAATATATGAAAACCATGTCAAATCGGCAAGCAAACCAGAGTTCACTTCATGGAAAAGGAAGGGTCAGCTAGTAAGCCTCTAGAACTTGTCCATACTGATTTATGTGGACCATCAAGGAAAGAGTCGCCTCATGGAGAAGAATACTTTATTTTGTTCATTGATGATTTTTCCAGAATGTGTTGGATAGGTCTTCTCAAGCATAAAGATGAAGCTTTTGAAAAGTTCCAAGCCTTCAAAGATTTGGTTGAAAATGAATCAGATCGAAAAATCAAATTCCTCAGATCTTATTGAGGAGGGGAATTTACCTCGGATGAATTCTTTGACTTTTGTAAACAACATAGAATAAAAAGGAAATTCTCCACCGTAAGGACTCCTCAGCAAAATGGTGTGGTTGAAAGAATGAGCATAACAATTCAACAAATGGCTCGAGCTATGCTAGATGAATCTGGAACTCCTGCAACCTTCTGGCATGAAGTTGCATTTGCTGCCGTAACTATTCTCAACCAAGCAAATGTTTGGGTAAATAGCACTGAAACTCCACATGAACTTTGGTATGGTAAGACTCCTACTGTAAAATACTTTAAAGTTTTTGGAAGAAAATGTTATATCAAAAGGACTGATGAAAAACTCGGTAAGTTTGAATCCAGAGTAGATGAAGGTATTCTTCTTGGTTATTCTTCCAGAAGTAAAGGATATAAATGTTATAATAAAAGAATTGGAAAAATTCTTGAATCTTGAAAGCATTGATGTTGTAGTTGATGAAGCATGAAAAAATCCAAAACAGATAAAATCAACAGAAGATTATGACAATGAAGAAGATGGGGATTATTTTCCCACATCAAATCAAAATCATATTGAATAAGAAACCAATGAAGCACTAGAAGAAGAGATAATTGTAGAAGAAAAGACTATGTCTAGGTATGTTTAGAAAAATCATCCAGAAACTCAAATTTTAGGGGAAAAAGAGGCAGGTATACAGACAAGAAGAACTATTACAGGGACCTCAAGCTATCTAGCATTACTATCCTCCACTGGAGCTCAAAATGTAAAAGAAGCATGCAAAGATGAATGTTGGGTCAAGGCCATGGATGAAGAACTTGAGTAAATTGAAAAAGTGATACTTGGGAATTAGTTCCTAGACCTCATGATAAAAATATTATAGGAAATAAATGGATATTAAAAAACAAGCTAAATGAAAATGGAGAAGTCATTAGAAACAAGGCCAGACTTGTTTGTAAGGGGTACGCTCAACAAGAAGGTATAGATTTTGAAGAAACATTTGCACCTGTTTCTAGAATTGAAGGCATAAGGATGTTTCTTGCTCTTTATAGCTCTGAGAAATTAAAAGTATACCAAATGGATGTAAAATCAACCTTCCTGAATGGAGATTTAGAAGAAGTTTATATTGAACAGCCAGAAAGATTCATTCTTGGAAATGATGCAAAACTTGTATGCAGACCCAAAAAGGCCCTCTATGGTCTGAAATAGGCTCCAAGGGCCTAGTATTACCGCCTTGAAAAATATCTACACCAACAAGGTTTTACAAAAGGTTCAGCAGATAGCAATCTATATACAAAGATTGAAACTGATAAATTGCTAATTATTATTGTTTATGTTGATGATATCATTTTTGGTAGCAATGAAGAATCCATGAGTCAGAATTTTTCTTCAGTAATGCAGCAAGAATTTGAAATGTCCTTGCTTGGTGAACTTACCTATTTTCTTGGTCTACAAGTTCAACAAAATAAAGATGGTATTTTTCTTTCACAAACCAAATATCTCAAATAGATCTTGAAAAGGTATGGAATGGAAGATTCTAAACCTGTATGTACCCCAATGGTAACAGGATGCAGTCTTAGCTCAAATGATGAATCAGTAGCAGTACATCAACCAACTTACAGATCCATGATTGGCAGTTTGCTTTATCTAATAGGTACCTGACCTGACATCATGCATGCAGTAGGAATAGTTTGAAGATTCCAAGCAAATCGAAAGGAATCACAACTTCAGGCAGTGAAGAGAATTTTCAAATATCTTCAAGGAACTCAGGACTTTGGTTTATGGTATCCTAGAGATGCAAATATTACTCTTCATGCATATACAGGTGCAGATTGGGCAGGAAGTGTTGATGATAGAAAAAGAACTAGTGGTGGTGCATTCTATATGGGTTCTAGGTTAGTGTCTTGGTTCAGCAAGAAACAAAGTTCAATTGCTTTATCTACAACTGAAGCAAAATATGTGGCTGCTGCATCTTGCTGCACACAACTACTTTGGATGATGCAAACCTTGCAAGACATTCAGATCACATATACTCCTCCCATCTCCATTCTATGTTATAATACAAGTGCCATCAGTATTTCAAAGAATCCAGTCATGCACTTCAAGACCAAGAACATACCCATCAAATACCATTTTCTACATGAACAAGTGCTTGAATGAAAATTCAAATTGGAGTATGTTCCCTCCAAAGAACAGGTTGCTGATATATTCACTAAACCACTGCCCAGAGAAACATTTGAATATCTCAGACAAAAGCTGGGAGTAGTTGCTGCATCATCCTGTTGTTAAATCTAATTTTTTCAGAGAAAGGTTATTATACGCGTGTTTCATGAAGTTGAGTCACATACACATGTGGGTTTCTGTGGGACAAGGAGCGTATATGTTTTTCAGACAAGAAAAACAGTGGGGCAGGCTCTGATATGGGTGCTCTATTTGATGTTGATGATCACAGTCTATTGATATGCTCTGTTCATTAATTTTTATCTAACTGACAAATATGCCTTGATCATTGACTTGTTAACAATGTACAGGTAGCACAAGTTCAAGGGGAGCATTAACCTTCAATCACATTCTGCATTGTTGTAATTATGGTTGCTGAGTCTAGCTATGGCTTCAAATATTTATACCTTTTGTTGCCTAAGTCATGTAAAAGTCTAGGATGTGATATGTCTTCTCATACATTTGAATGAGTCCTATTGGACAAATGATGTAATTTGTATCCCCACTTTGCATAATATGGATGATGTAATTATATTTCTTTCATGCATAAACACTTGGTATATCCCCACTTCGTTGGGTGGATGAGTCAAATTTGGTATATCCCCACTTGGTTGGGAGATGAATTTATGTATGAGTCATTGGTGATAAGAAGGTCATACTCACATAGTTGAGTTATAGAGTCATGTTACTCTTTTGGAGAATACGTTTGTAGACTTTGATTGTGATAAGGGGGAGCATGGACGTATTCAGTGCATCTTAGCATGTACAAAGGGCAGCTCAATCAGAGAATTCAGCATGTACTCAGGGGGAGCACGAACATCATAGGGGAGAGAAAATCTTGGTCTGCCCTTTGCCCTTGATGTCAAAGGGCGAGAGTGCCTTGGTGTTGGTGTTGCCATCAACTCCAAAGGGGGAGATTGTTGGAATTATGATACAGGTGTTGTCCTTGATGGCAACTCACTCAGATGAAAGTTCACAGTGCAACTGGTCAGCAACAAAGGATTACAGGTAAGACTCCAAAGAATGAAGAAAGAGAGGTATACGGTGTTTCACTTTTTCCAAGGCCCCTATACGCGTGGTTTAATATAAAAAAAGTTAGTGTATAACGTATACACACATTTTCATAAGAGGAAAAGTGCGTACATGTTGGAAACCCAATTTTTTTGGTCCAAGGTATTTGATCCAAGGTATTTTCGTCCAAGGTAATTGGTTCGAGGCATTTGGTCCAAGGTATTGACCCTAGGTATTGGGTCCAAGGTATTGGTCCTAAGTAGTTTTGGCCCAAGGTATTGAGAAATGCCTAAGAGTATATAAGGAGGAGAAGATCATTAAGCCAAGGTGTGCAAGTATTGAATATCCTCTGAAGTGTTAGATCATATATGCAGGTTATGAGCCTCTGATGCATTACTTGATCTGATCTAAGGATGCACCATTGTGGTTGATGATGATTGATGGATCAGGATCGTAAAGCCTTAAATCTATTATCATTATGTGGTTTGATCATGGATAGTCTAGATTTGAATACTGACACATGTTTTATTCTGTAATTGATATGATCTGGGTATGACTGATGTCTGGAATGTCTATGAATTTTTAACTTAGCATTTTCGGATATGTACGCTATTTCGTTTGGTAAAAGCGCGTATACACGCTGGTTCGACACATTGAAGTAGCGTATACCTTATGAACTATGATGTTTGAAGTTACAATAGGTTCTGGTTGTTGGTGCAGAGTTCTATGTTTTGCTTTATGTTCTAGTGACTGCATTCTGGTGATAGTGTTCATATTGATTGATTGTGATTTGCTTTAGTGATGATGGATGAGATCTAATGATGTGTCAGGATCATAATGACTAATAATTATGTGATCTGATGGGCTATATCTCATTGCTAACATATGTTTTATCCTTTATACTTGATGATCTGGGTATGTCTGAAGTCGGGAAGTGCAATGAAGTTATAAGTAAGTATTTTTTGATCTATATTCTAGTTCTCTTTGATCAAGTTGCGTATACATGCTGGTTCAGTTGTTCCAAGTTGCGTATACACTCTGATGCATGTTTTTGAGGTTACAGTTGGTTCTGAATTATGATGTATTATTCTGGGTTCAGATCTATGTACTGGTTATAGTGATCTATCAGTTCCAGTGGATTTGTTGAAGTTGATTAAGTATGAATGAATGGTTGATTCAACTGTGTCAGAGGTTTAGAGGTTGTCAATGATTGATTGAGTTTGGTTGATTCAGAGAGTGATGATTGAGTTTCAGTGATTGGTTGATGCAGATGTAGTTGATGGTCATATTACAATGATGATTGATTCTAAGCTTCACTGTTGTTGATGGGCCCAATATGAAAATTGGATGAAAAGAGGCCTTCATGTGTATTGTTGTGTACCAGGAGCATCCAGTTTGAAAATTTATGAAACGCGGTCGCTGGAGGAAGAAAGAAGGTCGTAGCCTTTGTTGAGCCTCAAAATTACTCTTTCCCTAGCAACTCTTCTCATTCCTTTTCTTTGTTTTTCAATAGGAAAGATGCATTCTCATTACCAATGACCGATATATACTGTCTTGAGGAGGACATTTAGTGACTTACATGTTATACTTTTATGTTTTGTTGTTTGAATAAATTTTTGTATATTAGCTACGGAACGCGGCCTATTCTGCAGTTAATCGGCTGTTCCGTAGCTACCTTCATGTTCTAACAGGTTCCAGGTGTTAGAAGGAGAAACTAGCTACATGGGCAGCTTTGAAATTATCGTGACATGGACCCTATCTTATTCACTTAGCCCAGGTCGACAAAGAAGATGGCATAAGACTACGGTCAATGGATAAGTCAAATGCAGAGACTAAAGGGAATAGGACTATGTTTGGTGGTTAATTAACACGTTTCACAGTGATGGGAAGCATTATCCGAAACAACTACGTGTACCTACAGACTCCAACAGCCACCTATACAACTGAATCCAACAACCACCATATCTTGGATTTATGTCTCCAGCAGCTGAGGAAGAAATTCTGCATGTCCGTCTTCTATGTGTTTGGTTGTAGCATGTTTTTCTCCACAAACAATTATATAATTTTTCTTATAAATACCTGCGTAAAGGACCAAAGAAGTTAGTGGTAATAGTGATAGTTTTATTGTGAAATCGAAGTTGTAGACTCTGTAATTTCTGGGCATTTTGTGTCCCTTTTTTAATATGAATACCACATGTTTTATTAAAATCTGAAGGAGTTTTCTTGGAGTTGATTGAGAAAGCGTAGCCTAATCAGTTGCAGAGGGCCCCTGCATTGAAGAAGGTTTCATTTCATTTTATTTTTCTTCTTCTTGTTAACTGTAAATTCACCATTTTCTTTCACATTGTTTATAATAATTTTCTTACTAACAAAGTTTATATTGAAATTTCCATCATTTTCTTATAAATAGTGTTCATAATTTAGAGTAGATTCCATTTGCTTGATCTCTTTTTAGTTTTTATCAATAGTTTAGAAGTTAGGACTCAATGGTGTAATCTTGTTTCTTCAGTTAAAAACTAATCTTGTTTCAGGATGGAAGTAGGATTGAAGAATGATAAGGATACACTATTGAATAGTTACTTCATTCACTGTTTTTCTAGTTTAAATTCTCAATTAAATTGATCAGTGTCATTTACTGTCTTTGCCATTTCATTTTTAGTTTACTAACTCTTGGTGTTAATGAATGTTTATGGAAAACCCTTCAAGTTGATAATTCATCCTTAACTATGTGGTTGAACATTTAATTAATGCAATGAGTTATTTCTGCATCTCTGTATTTGTTTTCTCTTAGATTAATGAAGTACAAAATTCCTCAAATGTCATCCCAAGGAGACTTTCTCCCAAAATTGAGAGGCAGAGTAACTAAGTATTTCATTTAGTTTTATTTCTGTAATTAGTTAGACATTAGTTGCAAATTTCACTTTCAGTTTTAATTCATGATTTGGAAATAATGGGAAAACATGAATAGAAACTTTGTTTTCATTCCTTTCTTAGCTTTGCTTCCAAGTCTTTCTTAGCTCTGTTTTCATTTCTTTCTTAAGCTCTGTTTTCATTTTTAGATTTTGAGCAGTCTTTACGAAAGTTAGATTTAAGTTCTAATAATTACATTGTAAATCATTAGGAATTAAAAGACCAAAAAGCCCCCTAAACAACATAAAACACAAAAACAATGAAGTAAGAAGGTTTAGCTAGCACAAACAGTGCACTACACTTCATCAGTTTACGATACCCGGATTGATAATTTATGTAGAGCAATTTACAACACTAAATTGACCAAAAATTTTGGCGTCGTTGCTGGGGAATTGTAACTAGGTAGCCTTATCTCTTACATTAAAAAAAAATAAAAATGATATGCATAGAGAAAGAGAATCTAGGGGTAGATTTATAGCTAGGGGCAGTAGTTCAATTCCTACAACACCACCTACTCCACTAAGAAAAAAGAAAGATACACCTCCATTCAAAACTCATACTCCTAGCCATAGAACACCTGAAATTCCAGAGGCAGAAATTCAATCAAAAGAACTCCTACTACCAAGCCAGCCCTAAAGGAGAAAAAGTTGGAATCTCCAATAGCAGGAATAATCTTTTTCACCTCCACAGGAGATCCCATTTTAGTTGAAGAATTAGGAATACCTGGTGAGGAAGAAGAAGTAGAACCTCTCTCCCATATCCCATTAATAGAAGAACTAGAGGAAGAGAAGGTAACCTTGTAGGTTGAACCTTATACTGACTCTGAGGAAACTATAATGGCAGAAGAAGGAGAAGATGGGGAATTCAGTTTGTTTGGAGGGGGTAGAGGAAACAATGGAGGAGGTGGAGGAAATAATGGAGGAGGTAGAGGAAATAGGGAAATAGATAATTCTTTTGGATTCCCTATAGTGGATGAGGAAACAAATGCCACCATGAAAAATATATCACTTTCTATCCTCCCAAACTTCCATGGGTTAAAATGTGAGGATCCCGAAACATTCTTATTTGAGTTTGAAGTCTTGTGCAGAACCTATGATTAGCTAGAAGACTCTCAAAAACTCAAATTGTTTCCTTCAACACTAAAAGGAGTTGCTTTGAAGTGGTTCATTGGGTTAACCACTCAGTCCATTAGAACATGTAATGACATGAAAAAAGTGTTTTTGGATAGGTACTTGTATTATTGCATGCCTACCAATCATAAAAATGACGTGTTCAAAATGATGCAAAGAGAGGATGAAAACTTAGACGATTTGATTGAGAGATTCAATTATAACTTGAAAAGAGCAAAAATGGATAATGTAGATGAAGATACCTTGAAAGCTCTTTTATTAAAGGCCATTAGAGATGAGTGGATAGATATCCTTAACATGGTGGGAAGGGAGATATCTCTCAATTCCCTTTAAATGATATGGGAGAATTATGTGTTCATCTCTCAAGAGGGAAATCCAAAATTGGGAAAGGTTTAAGAGATCCTTCTCTTGTTAGAGTAAACAAATCTACAACTGGATCTGTAAGTAGGGCATAAATTCATAATATGCTTGATGAATTTAAAACTGACATTCTAGGGAGTCTTAGTGAGCAAATAGACACCCTTAAATTACAAAACAAGTAGAGAACCGAACCGAAACTGATGCTTTAGCCATTTTTTGTCCAAAATGTAGAAAAAAACATGCTCTAAGAGAATGCCCTTTAGATGCAAAAGTTCTAGAAACTTGTATGATTTGCTCAGAAAGTCATGAGACCAAGGGTTGTGCTTCAATTCTAGTTCTTGAGGCTGTCTTTCAAGATGAAACAGTCCCAAATTCTGCAGAACCTCTATTTTTTGTTGCTAGAAGACCTTGGCAGCGGCCACAAAATCAGGGATTTAACAATCAAATGTATCTTCATCCCCCACCAAATTGGAAGTCTTGGCAGAAAACTTGGCCTCAACCTCAACCTCAATCTCAATCTCAACCATGGGCACAAGGAGTACAAAATCCTTATGGGAGGTTTTCTCAATATTATCAATATCCTCCTTCATATCATAATTATCCTCCCCCACACATTCAACAACAAAATCAGCAGCCACAACTTTAAAATCAGAACCCTCAACTTTCATTATCATTTCCACAACAGTCTCCATAGCAAAACCAAAATCCTCAACTCTTACTGCCATTTTAGCAATAACCAAATCAACTACCTGCCCAACCATTACCGAACCCCAACAATAAAAACCCTCAGAATGATTACATGGTAGAAGGACAACAATTTCCAACTTACATGATTACTCCTCTAGATCTTAACGATGTTCAACTAAGCTCTAGGAGGATATTAGAAAAGGAAAGACCTTCTTTAGTTATTCAGAAACAAGACAGTTCTGAGGAAGATTCTCTAAAGGTCAATAAAATTTTTGAGGAAACATCTCTCCAAAACCAAAATATTTGAAAAGAAAAACAAAAAGAATCAGTGAACACAACTCCTGTTAATGAGAAACCAACATCTACTTCTACACCTCCTTTTCCTGAAAGATTACAAATTGATAGAGGAATAGAAAAGCAGATTATGTTGCCCAATTATAATTTTCTAGATGAATTGAAGAATGTCTTTATCAAAATCCCTTTGCTACAAGCCATTAAAGAAATTCCAATTCTAGCCAAAACAATAAAGGAGTTGAGCATATGGAAACCAAGAAGAAAAACAAAGGAAACAAAAAGAATTCCCCTGGTAGGAAAAATAACAGACATAATGATGGGAAAAATTGCCATACAAAAATATGTGGATCCAGGAAGTCCAATTGTCAAAACACATATCAATGGAATTGAAATTCCAAATACATTTATTGACTTAGGGGCAGCAATAAACATCATGAGAAAACAAACTATGGAGCAACTCAAGATTCCTAATCTTCTCTACATACCTACCTTAATGCAACTAGGAGATAGATCACTAATCAAACCAGATGGAGTGTTAGAATATATTTCAGTATCCTTAGATTCTTGGGAATACCCTGTTGATCTCACGATCTTAACTCCCAATAACAATTTAGGGGGACATCCACTCATATTAGGAAGACCTTGGTTGGCCACAGTTGATGCTTTTATTAGCTTTAGATCTGGTGACATGTATATTTCTAATGGTAATTCAACAAAAAAAATTACTTTATATCCTCCAACAAAAGCAATCACATAAATAGATGACAAAGAATGGATTGATGATGAAGATGATATTCAGCCTCTCTTTACTATTTCAGATATTAGTGAAGATAGTCAAATTTTAAATACATTGGAAAATTCTGAATCATCTTCAGAATATGACCATGAGCAATTTCAAGAAAAATCTAATGTTGAATATATTTCATCTAAGTAGATGTCTCTCTATTCTATGGAAGAGTTCGGTAGCTCTACAATTGAAATTTTTCCAGGTAGGACATTGAACATAAACAAAAATTTGGAGAAACTACAACAAGAAGAGCTAATCAAAACATTACAAAAACACTTTGCTGCATTTGCATGGGAATACAACGACATGAAAGGCATTGATCCTAAGACTTGTATCCATAACATATACATGAGGAAAATAGTAGAGTTATTAGACAACCTCAGAGAAGGATGAATCCAAATCTTAGGGAGATTATGAAAGAAGAGCTCCAAAAATTACTGAATGTAAACTTCATTTACCCAATTTTAGATAGCCAATGGGTTTCTCCTTTCGTAATTGTGCCCCAAAAGAATATTAAATGGAGGGTGTGCATTGGTTATCAAGAACTGAATAAAGCAACCCTTAAAGATCAATTCCCTTTGCCTTTTATAGATCAAGTGTTAGATACATTAGCAGGCAAGAAGTATTTCTCATTCTTGGATGGTTTTAGTGGTTATAATCAAATTTAGGTAGCACCTAAAGATCAGGATAAAACCACATTCACTTGTCCGTGGGGAACTTATGCCTACCAAGTACTTCCTTTTGGGTTATGTGATGCACTGCAACATTCCAAAGAGCAGTACTAGGGATTTTTTCTGATCTAATACATGATTGTGTAGAGGTATATATGGATGATTTTACAGTCTATGGGAATACATTTGAAGAAGCTTTGGAAAATTTGGAAAAAGTTCTTAAAAGATGTAAAGAAACAAACCTTTCATTAAGCCATGAAAAATGTTTTATGATGTTTACAGAAGGTATTGTTTTAGGACATCACATTTCAGGAGATGGGATTAAAGTTGACAAATCTAAAGTTGAAGTCATCTCTAAATTATCAATTCCAAATTGCCAAAAGGATGTTAGAAGTTTTCTAGGATTTATAGGATACCATAGAAGGTTTATAGAAAATTTCACTAAAATAGCATCCCCACTCTTCAAATTTCTTACGAAAGATTGTGAATTCAATTGGAATTCTAATTGCCAATTGGCATTTGAAACCTTAAAAACAAAAATTTCTGAAGCACCCATTTTAAGAGGTCCAAATTTGGAACTCCCTTTCCATATTTCAACAGCTGCTTCAGATATAGCTCTGGGAGCTGTATTGGGACAAAAAGATTTGATTCCTTATGCCATTTACTATACAAGTAAGAATTTGACTCCCACTAAGTTAAATTATACTGTGACTGAAAAGGAATTTTTAGTTGTTGTTCATGCAATTAACTAGTTCAGACACTATGTACCAAGCTATGAAACCTTTGTTCATACTGATCACTTTGCAACTAGATATTTAATAAATAAACCTATTAATAATGGCAGAGTTACAAGATGGCTCTTACTTTTTCAAGAATTCAACATTACTGTGCTAGATAGACCTGGAAAACAAAACACAATTGTTGATTTCTTATCCAGGATTCAGAATATCAGAGAAGATTCTCCAGTTGAAGATAAGTTTCGTGATGAATATCTTTTTGCAGTAACTACTCAAACTCCTTGGTTTGAATATATTGCTAACTATTTGGTCATAGGAAAGTTACCTTCACATTTGTTTCCTAGAGAGAAAAGAAAGATTATTTAGGAAAGTGAAAGGTATTCATGGATCACTAATGAATTGTATAAAACAAGGCCAGATCTTATGATCGGAAGGTGTGTCAGGGAATATGAAATGCCCGAGGTTTTTAAGGCATGTCATGATGAGCCATGTGGTGGACACTTTTCTGACAAGAAGACAGCCTATAAAATCCTTTCTTTAGGATATTATTGGCCATCCATCTTCAAAGATGCTAAAGAATATGTCAGGAGATGTGATAGCTGCCAAAGGGTAGGGAAACCTGCTCCCTCAAATGAAATGCCATTACAAATTCAGGTACTTATTGAACCTTTTGAAAAGTGGGCCTTAGATTTTACTGGACCAATTAATTCTCCATCTAAGCAGAAGAAGTATATATTGGTATGCACTGATTATGTCACTAAATGGGTAGAAGCCAAAACATTACCTTTTGCTAATGAAAAAACTGTAGTTAATTTTCATTTTGAGGACATCTTCACTTGTTTCCGTGTTCTAAGAGAAACTGTGACAGATCAGGGATCTCAATTGACATCTAATATGGTTGAAGGGCTCGTGGAAGAATACAAGATCAAACAGAGGAAATCTACTCCCTATCATCCACAAGAAAATGGTCAAGTGGAATCTACAAATAAAGTGATTGAAAGGATTCTCATCAAGACTGTGCATCTACATAGAAGAGATTAGGCAGAAAGGTTCCTAAAGCCTTATGGACCTACATAACTACATGGATGGCAGTCCAACTGGAACTAGATTTATTAGAGGCACAAAAGAATAGGCTGGAGCAATTAAATGAACTTGATGAAATCAGGCAAGAGGCAGTTTAATGGCCTAGTATAGTCCAACAACAAAGGGCTAAATGGCATGAAAAATATATCAAGGACAAGAGGTTTCAGGTGAGAGATTGGGCACTATTGTTTGATTCAAAGTTTAAATATTTTCAAGGGAAGTTTCAAACTCATTGGCTTGGGCCATATGAGGTTGAAAAAATCTTTAGTAATGGAGTAGTGAGGATAAGAACAATAGGTGAAAGCAATACTCCTCTTCTTGTGAATTTTCATAGATTAAAGATATATCAGAAACCAATTTCAAAAGAGGAGTACATTAAGATTTTCCAAGACAATTCTGAAATGAAGTTAGTGAAGAAGAATCCTTCTTCTCCACTAACTTAGTCTTTATTTTTCCTAGAAAAAATAAAAAATAAAAAAAATTGGATAAAGTTGAAAACCAATCACTGATTAGCATACTTATACATAAAATACAAGGTGAAAATCAGAGGTTTCTGACACCCTATATTTTCCATCTTCTTTCTGTAATAAGTACTGACAAAAAGCCACAGTCACTCTACAGTTTAGATTCTGCAAAATTCATCATCTCATCTCACCTCACTCTGTTTTATTTGTATAGTTTCACTTCATCCTATTGTCATATTTCATCAATAAATTTTTCAATTTTTTTCCTTTTTCAGTATTCATTCCATATTCTTGTCTTACATCTCATTTCATATCCATTTCCATTTCATTCATGATCCATAAGCCATATTTCACTTTTTGTTTCGCGTTCTGCAGTTGATTCTGTTCTGCAGCTAATCTGATTCTGAAGCTACAATTTGTTTATCAATTTAGGCACAAGTGTACAGTTCATAATAAAATCATGTATGCAGGGAATTTAAGAAAAATCAATTTTTGAAGACCAAACATGCTCAAGGTACCTGTGGATCAACATCAAAAATTAGCAAGAAAAAGGTAAAGGTAAATGCAAAAATTTATTTCAAAAAAGCAATTTGAAAACATAAGTTTGTATAGTATGTATAATCACATGTCTCCTTAATCAACCATCATTTGATTTGTCCACCACGATGTCTCCACCATATCTTCCATCTTTAATGACAAATGGTCTCAATGATTCTTTCATAACAAATCTCCGCTTCAAACTCCATAACCTGTACTCAAACGGTCCTCCAAAACTACACCTGTTAACGGTCAAGATAACGATGTGACCTACCTATCTACGACTCTCTAAACCCTTACTGTCTATTTATTACATGCCAACTCTTAAGTTTTTCTCTCATATTCACGCAACCATTTCATATACACAATCTTTCCATTTTCTATATACATAGTCATTCCATTTCTTAAATAGCACTCGTTTTATAGACAGTGAGAGTAATTTTGAAGGTTAACCAAAAACAGGGGATATGGGGCTTATTGTCAAGACAGAGCCCGTAGGGGTAAAGTATATGGAGGGGTATCCACAGCTTAAAGGGATGCTACAAAAGGCCAGATTGTTAAATTTTATTGAGAAATTTGAAGGCTACCACAAGGAAATTACCAAGTCTTTTGCAAGATCATTTGATGGCACAGAAGTGGAGATAGGATATATCAAATTTACAGTCATAGAATCCTTCATAGTAGAAGAAACAGAGTTCCCAAGGCAAGGAGAAAGATGGTTTAAAAACAAGGAATTTCATGGTGAATCTTGAAAAGTGATCCTTAGAAACCCAGGGATGGATGTTACAGTGTTTAGAAAGGGAATTCCTATTTCAACACTCAAGAACAAATGGAGTAATATGCTATTAATATTGAAAAAATTCATTACATGTGAAGGAAGATTTTGGTTTATGTATGTTTACCATATACACTTAATAGTGAATTTTTTAGAAAATGGAACCATCAACCTTCCCTTCTTCCTTCTCAACAGTCTAAGAAGAATGGCTACAATTGTCCAAAAGAAAACTGAATCCATAGAAACAACTATGTATCATCATGGATTAGTGAAAATACTAGTTGAATTCCATTTGAGAAGTATAGGCAATACATGGGAAGATTTCTTGGTGAGAAATTGTTTCTAGGATGCTCCAGAGTCACCTGAGGAGAGTCATGGTAAGAAAAGTAGGAGGAGAAATATCAACATTAATATTCAAACCTCCTCACAAAAGAATGATGCAGAGACAACTTCTAAACTAGAGGATAGGAAGCAGAAAGGAAAAATGAAAGAGAGAGCTGAAGAAATCGATGAAGACATTCCTGAACCTTCATCACCACAAGAAGATGAACAATTACTCTCCGAAAGATTGACCAAGATTAAGGAGCAAATCAAGAAAAATAAGGAGATAGGAAAGAAGAAGAAGGACACGAGAGAAGAAACCCTAAGCTTCGAAAACTTGAGAAGGAGCTCTAGACTTTGAGGTAAGGTGAGAAAGATGACATCAAAAGAAGCCCAGTTCATAAACTTAGAGGAAGAAACCCTAGTTTAGTCTCTTGAAAACATTCCTCCTAAACACAGTCCACAAAACTCTCCTCCACAGAATTTTGAAGGCAGCCCATGCAGAGCTTCTCCTGGCATAGATCTAGTGCAGCAGAAAATCTATGACTACACAGAGTCATTAGAGAAAAAGAATACCTCAATGGATCCAGGATCCTCAACCAATTTATAGCAGCCTATCAAACCACAAGAACCTCTAAATAGCTCTCTCAAACAAGAAATCTTTGAGTTAGAGATTTTGAACAGGCACATTCAAAAAGAAAATGAAACCTTGAGGGAACAGAATAAGCTAGATAGAGCCATTCATGACAACACAATGTTGCACCTAGGATTATGGTACAAGAAAAATAGGAAGCTGAAGAGGAAAAATAGGAAGCTGAGCAGAACACTTATCAACCTCAAGTAAAAACTTCTTATGAAGAAGCCCAGGATGATAGTCAGTTCAAAGAGAAGTAAAAAAAGGAAGTTGGATGTGCTGGCAGAAGTATCAGAATAGATGAAATAGGAGAAATAAACTCACATGTTTGAAAATTGCATGGGGACATGCAATGATTTTGCAGTCGGGGGTATGTTGAGCCTCAAAATTACTCTTTCCCTAGCAACTCTTCTCATTCCTTTTCTCTTTTTTTCCATAGGAAAGATGCATTCTCATCACCAATGACTGGTATATATTGTCTTGAGGAGGACATTTAGTGATTTACATGGTATACTTTTATGTTTTGTTGTTTGAATAATTTTTTGTATATTAGCTATGGAACGCAGCCTATTCTGCAGCTAATCGGCTGTTTTGCAGCTACCTTCATGCTCTAACAAGTTCCAGGTGTTAGAAGGAGAAACTACCTACATGGGCAGCATGGAAATTATCGTGACATGGAGTGTGTCCTATTCACTTAGCCCAAGTTGACAAAGAAGATGGAATAAGACTACGGTCAATGGATAAGTCAAACGAAGAGACCGAAGGTAACAGTACTATGTTTCGTGGTTAATCAACACGTTTCACAGTGATGGGAAGCATTATCCGAAACAACTACCTATACCTACGGACTCCAACAACCACCTATACAACTGAATCCAACAGCCACCATATCTTGGATTTATGTCTCCAGCAGCCGAGGAAGAAATTCTGTATATCTGTCTTCTATGTGTTTGGCTGTAGCATGTTTTTCTCCACAAATAGTTATATAATTTTTCTTTTAAATACCTGTGTAAAGGACCGAAGAAGTTAGTGGTAATAGTGATAGTTTTATTGTGAAATCGAAGTTGTAGACTCTGTAATTTCTGGGCATTTTGTGTCCCTGTTTTCAATATGAAGACCACATGTTTTATGAAAATCTGAAGGAGTTTTCTTGGAGTTGATTGAGAAAGCGTAGCCTAATCAGTTGCAGAGGGCCCCTGCATTGAAGAAGGTTTCATTTCATTTTATTTTTCTTCTTCTTGTTAACTGTAAATTCACCATTTTCTTTCACAGTGTTTATAATCATTTTCTTACTAGCAAAGTTTATAATGAAATTTCCATCATTTTCTTATAAATAGTGCTCATAATTTAGAGTAGCTTCCATTTGCTTGATCTCTTTTTAGTTTTTATCAGTAGTTTATAAGATAGAACTCAATGGTGTAATCTTGTTTCTTCAATTAAAATCTAATCTTGTTTTAGGATGGAAGTAGGATTGAAGAATGATAAGGATACACTGTTGAATGGTTACTTCATTCACTGATTTGCTAGTTTAAATTCTCAAATAAACTGATCAATGTCATTTACTGTCTTTGCCATTTCATTGTTAGTTTACTAACTCATGGTGTTAGTGAATGTTTATGGAAAACCCTTCAAGTTGATAATTCATCCTTAACTAAGTGGTTGAACATTTCATTTATGCAATGAGTTATTTCTGCATCTTTGTATTTGTTTTCTCTTCCTCAAATGTCATCCCAAGGAGACTTTATCCCAAAAATGAGAGGCAGAGTAACTAAGTATTTCATTTATATTTATTTCTGTAATTAGTTAGACATCATTTGCAAATTTCACTTTCAGTTTTAATTCATGATTTGGAAATAATGGGAAAATAGGAATAAAAACTTTGTTTTCATTCCTTTCTTAGCTTTGCTTCCAAGTCTTTCTTAGCTCTGTTTTCATTTCTTTCTTAAGCTCTGTTTTCATTTTTAGGTTTTGAACAGTGTTTACGAAAGTTATATTTAAGTTCTGATAATTACATTGTAAATCATTAGGAATTAAAAGACCAAAAACCCCCCTCAACAACATAAAACACAAAAACAATGAAGTATGAAGGGTTATCTAGCACAAACAGTGCACTACACTTCATCAATTTACGATACCCAGATTGATAATTTATGTAGACCAATTTAGGACACTAAATTGACCAAACAACCTTCTGTAGGTTGGCGCCTACGTACTAGTAAACATATCGGATAGTACAATGGGTAGGGGGTTGTAGCTCCCTCCCAGTAGAAGCTGGAGAATGAGAGAAGGTTGTAACATTCTGCAGGTAGAAGCCTGCATACTGGTATGAGTCTACACTAGTACAATGTTGTAAACAAATTTTCTTATTATTAAAAGAAGACAGAGATGACAGTAGCAGGTGGTTTTCACCCACATTTGGTTTCCACCTTAAATCTTTGTTTTCATTTGTGTTTCTTATGCGTGATGCTTTATTCTGATTTTACTGCACTGTCTAATAAATCTTTGATATACTGGTTTAAGCTCAACACACGATAAACTGTCTAAATCACAATTTCTCTGCATATACGCTGGTTTCTTTAAGCACAGTTGCGTGTACATGCTAGTTCACTTCACTAAAGTAGCACATATAAATCTATTTGTGAAATAAAATAATTGATCTGATAATACTGATTCACCCCCCTCTTAGTATTATTTCCAACAAGTAGAAGTGAAGAAATTCCCCCCCTCTGAGTCATATTTATGATTTAGATTTTGTGAGAAGAGTGCTAGAGATTTTGGGTTGCTCATGTTGAGTAAATTGAGAACCTAGTAGGAAATATTGTGAAACATGATTCGCATGGAGGAAGTGAAGGCGTGGAGGCTTTAGTAGAGATAATGATTTGGTGATTTCAGTAGTAGGAAGAGTTTTCTCCATCCAATAGGAGTTGGATAGTCTAATTGTGGTTGGGATAGGATCATTGGTCATGGGAACTTCCATCAAATGGTAGCCCATAGATATTTGAGAAAAATAGATTTATGAAATTGATAGTTCAATCATACTATAGAGAAATCCAAGTCTTCCAGTTATGGATGTAGGTAATCCATGTACAATTTGTTCATCAGAATAATACAAATAATTGAGAAGCGCGGTAGCAACAATGTGGTTTCCTCCCGAAAGGGTTTTCATTGGAAATACTTGTGTCCCTATGTGTGCATTCTTGTGTTGACTTTTTTAATGCTTATTTTGGTATCCGTTTATTGTTGATTACATATTTTGATGATCTAATGCTGTTCATGTGCATGTATAATTGAATTTGGGAAAAATATTTATAAATTGGTGAAAATTAAATAAAGGCCATCACTATTGATTCATCCCCCCCCCAGTAGTGAATATATTTCCAGCAATTGGTATCAAAGCACATTTCTAACAATTGTTATCAGAGCTAGTGCTCTTCAGTGAAGCTTGACCGCTGATGAGTAGATTAGATTCAAGTCAACTTTTTTAGCATATTACAATTTGCAGTTTGAATATACAAGGAATTTCTACATGGTATCAGAGGTAGATTTGTAGAAATTTCTACATGGTATCATAGGTAGATTTGTAAAAATTTGTACATGGTACCAGAGATGAAATCATGATAGAAGAGAAGAACTCAAAGTTTCTACTGATAAGTAGAGTAGATTTAAGTCAATGTTTTTAGCATATTACAATTTGCAATTTGAATCTATAAGGAATTTCTACATGGTATCATAGCTGAAATCATGATAGAAGAGAATACGTAAAAGTTGTCCTTACAGATTGATGGAGATCTAGTTTCTAAAGGGAAGATCCAAAACACCCTATGTGCAAACTTCTTAACGGAAAAAGAAGGTTCCTAGTGGGAATATCAATGAGCCAATATTTAGTGATACAAAAAGGAGTTTGGATAATTGATATTGTTAAGAATGAGGAGCAATGATATTTCCCATAGGGATATCAAGACTCAGAGGGAGTGTAGTTTCAAAGGAAGCAGCCCTATGGAAGTTAGTACTTTAGGATTAGGGGAGATCAAACACATTATTGCAGTCGTTGCAACAACAACGTGGAAGCAGCGATAGAGCAGTAGCAGCAACAATATGCGAGATAAGATTTAGCTAATGCATGAAAATCCTTAAGAAGCAAAGAAAAAGTGAGAGACTTGGTGGCTGAGAGGGAGCATGAATTACCTCTCAACAGATAGCATTAGAAGCAACCTCAACAAGTTGTGGAGAAGCCACAATTGGAGAAGTAGATAGGGGACAGTGTGGAAGAAACCACTCAAGTAGAGACCTCCAGTAGCGAGATATTTTGAGCCAAGTGGGAAGAGGGAGCACATGCAACCATACCTCCAGGTGAGAGGTGGAGCGATGTGAACTAATAGTCCCAAGAGTGTAGAAATTTGGGTAGGGTCCATTGAGGTGTTTTTTGCCTCATGGATCATTACCTTGCTATGGGGGTCCGTAGTATTCAATAGCAGGATTATCAGTTCCAGTTAGAGATTGAGGAGTGTAGAGAAATATTTCCAGCATAGCAGGATGCTTAATAGTAGAGTCAACAACAACACAATTCTTCCAATAGACAGTTACAGACACAATTGATTTAGTTTATTTTGTTTGGATGCCTTTTTTTATGTTGTAGATGTTGCAGTAGCAACAATAACAATGAAAACTGTTGCATGTCTAACATTCAAAGGTACTGGATCGAGATATAATTAAATTCATTTCTTGTTGAGAGGGAGCAGTTAAAATTGCAACAAGAAATGTTGAAAATAACGTCAAGAAATCCTAATTTAACCTATCCTCGAATTAAATTTAGAATAAAATTGTAAATAAACATCTCATGACAACTTGTAATAGTTAACTAAGTTAGTTTGACTTAGTTGGCTCAATCAATTCGAATTGAGGGTATAATTAGAGTCATGTAGAGCGTCTCCTACAATTAGGAGCACTAGTTGAGTTTATTTTGAGTTGTAATTATTCAATTCAGTCTAACTGATTTAAAATCAGTCAAACTAGTGCCAATTGGTGGAGGAATTAGTGGGAGGTCCAGTAGTGGGGTGCAACCTACAGTAGTGGGTTGCATCTTGCAGTAGTGGGGTGCTTACTATAGTAGTGGGATGTTGCTTGCAGCAGTGGGGTGTTGTCTGTAGTAGTGGGGTGTTTCCTGGAGTAGTGGGGTGTATCTTGCAGTAGTGGGTTGCTTCCTATCAAACAATGGGGTGCTTCCTGAAGTGCAGTGTGGTGTTGCATGTAGTGATCAACCAGTAAACTAAGTATTCACTCATAATTAACTCATTCATTTAAGATCAGAGAAAAACCTAGTTGAGATTTGAGTTCAGGGACAATGTACTATCAGTTGTATAATTATTTGAATTGTACATATGGTGCATGCAGTCAGAAGAAGATCCTAAAGGAAATGAAAAGTCCAATGGAGGAAAATCCTTATTAAATATGAGAGTATTTCCTCATTGAAAAATGCAAGGAAGTAGGAGCTTGGAAGGATAGGAATTTGGCTAAGTATTGGCCAAAGGTAGTTAGTTAGGGAGAGGATAGAAACTACTTGTGCAGGTTCAGCTCAAGGTTGAGCAGAGCATATTGCATTCATCCAAGACTTGTGTAGGAAGAAGAGAGATAGATAGAGATAATGTAGAGGTTTCTCGAGCATCAGTAAAGCATTGTAATCATCTCATATTTTATGATTAATGCAATATACCCATAGCAGGGGTCTTTTATCTATGGATTTCCCCAGAAAATCATTGTGTTATGTGTGATTGAATTATTTATCTTATATGCTTCATGATTTCATCAATCATTTATTATTTTTGCTGATGAGTAGAGTAGATTCAAGTCAATTGTGTTAGCATATTAAAATTTGAAATTTGAATCTACAAGGAATTTCTACAATAACATAGCTCATTGCAGTATTTACAATAACAACCATACATAAATATGTACATATAACAAAACCCTCTTACCTCAATCAATAAAAAATGAAGGATACATAGCTTGCATCTAATCAGTCATCTCCCATGTAGGTTCATTGGGCCCAAAGTGCTTCTAATGCACCTTAACTTACTCAATTACATGGTTCCAGAGAATGAGTTGTTTCTGTTGCAATATGAACTGAGGTTCTGACTAGAATTCTCCTTCTGAATCCACCTACAATATAGACCAGTCAATCACATGATCAACATCCTTCACATATCTTTTAAGTAATGAAACATGGAAACCATCATGGACTTTCACTGTCGGCGACAGTGCAAGTCCGTATTCCATTCATCCAATCCAATCAAGGATCTCGAAAGGCCCAAAATATTAAGGTGTCATCTTGGCACATGATCCAATCCTCAAGGAGCTCTTCTTGGGATTGATGCACAAGAGCACATGCTCTCCAACTTGACACTCCTTAAACACCTTGTGCTAATCTACATAAGTCTTCTATTTATCCTATGTTGCCTTTAGATTCTTCTTCATAACTTGCATTTCCTATTCCATTTCTGCCAACATTTCTTGTCCTATCAATACCCTATTTACTATATCACTCTAGCAGATGGGAGTGTTACAACTCTACCCATAAAGTACGTCAAATAGACTCATCCTTAGTGACACCTAATACCCATTTTTATAAGAGAACTCAACCAGTGGTAAATATTCTTATCACTTCCTCTGCTAGTGCATAACATACATCCTTAACATGTCCTCCAAAATCTTGTTTACCATCTCTATCTATCCATCTATCTACAGATGATAAGATATATTGAAGGCCAACTCTGTCCCCAAACTTGCAAACAATTCTTTCCAAAACCTGGAAGTGAACTTGGCATCTTTGTCTAACTCAATCTTCTTAGGAATACCATGTAATCTCACTATCTCCTTAATGAAGACTTGTGCTACCTCAATAGTTGAATTAGTAGGCTTAATTGGAATGAAGTTTTCTACCTTAGTCAATCTATCAAACACAACAATGATGGAATCATGTTGTGTAGATGTCTTCTAAAAAATTGTGATAAAATCCATGGAAATGACCTCCCATTTCCATTCTGGAATCAGAACCAGCTATGGTAAACCACTTGGATTCTTACACTCTACTTTTACTTGTTGACAATCAAAACACCTTGCGATGAACTCAGCTACCTCTTTCTTCAGATTCAGCCAATAATAAAACATCTTCATAGTTGTTAAAGTATTATGATATCCCAGATGAAATGAATACAGTTTGACATGAAATTACCTCAAGATAAGCTTCTTGATCTCACTACTATCTGGCACATACATCCTATCCCTAAATCTTACCAAACCATCTACCATGAGATGTAATCCACATCCTCATAACCTATACCCTACTACTATAACCTGTGCCTAAGCTCCTTATACCTTTCATCCTACTTCCCTGCCTGTATGATCCAATCTTGTAAATATATCCCATATGAGCTCAAAGATGCTATGTGATTCACCTACACTCTTCTTCTAAGAGAATTTTCAACCATGTTCTCCTTTCTCTTAATGTACCTAATCTCCAAGTCAAACTCGCTGTGCGTGGCTAACCATCTAGTTTACCTCATATTCACATTAGGTTGGTCAAATAGGCATCTCAATCTACTGTGATCACTCATCAACCCAAACCTCCTTCTAAGAAGATAGTTCCTCCACATATTCAATGCATGAATGATCCCTACCAACTCAAGATCATAAGTCACATAATTCTACTCATGCTCATTCATTGTTCTTGACTCGTAACATACCACCTGTCCCTTCTGCATCAGGACTCCACCAAGTCATCTCTTGCAATAATCTATACATAACACAAAATATTTATCTAGATCTCCAATATTTAGAACTTGAACATTTGTAAGCAACTCATTCAACTGCTCATATATTGTTGCACATTCCTCTATCCATCCAAAATTATTTCCTTTCCTCTGCAATGATGTAATAGGATAGGAAATCCATAAGAATTTCCTGATAAATTGCTTTTAATAACTTGCTAACCCCATGAATGGTATGACCTCATCCACATTTCTAGGAGCTTCCCATTCCATGAGAGCTCCAATATTTTGTGGGTCCACTGTTATGCCTTCCTTGGAAATAACATGATCTAAAAATGGGGCACTTAGGCTTCTTGTCTAACTTACAAGAAACTCTTCCACTTCGAAAGCTTGGATATTTTCCCAAGTATTAATGATTAACTAATGTGGAATTAGTAAGTGCTCGATAATTTGGGTGTATGCCTGTATTTGTGTTTAACTGATTACTTGCTTTAAAATCTGTTGTTTTAGTTGATATGTGAATGTGCTTAAACTGATATATAAATGCATATAACAGTGAATAATGCAGCAGTAAAAAAAAACAAATAAGATAGAAAATTAATTAGGAGTTCACCCACAACTCTTGGGCTACGTCTCCGTGAGTTGTAGTCAACTCGACTAGGCTCTCTAGGATTATGGTATAAGTCCCTTTTACAAGCTCTTGGCTCAACTCCTGTTGTTTTACATAGAAACAGTAGGTTCAGACACCATTTTATCCCTTGGCTCTTGAAGCTCTGGCTCTTGGCTCTTGGTTCTGGCTCTTGGCTCTTGGTTCTGGCTCTTGGCTCTTGGTTCTGGCTCTTGGCTCTGACTCTCGCTCTTTGGCTTTAGCTCTAGCTCTCTGGCTCTTCGCTCTAGCTTCTTTCTGCCTTCTATTAGGTTACATCTCTCTCTATGGTTTTCACTTGAACTCCAAGTGACTCCCTTGGTTGTTCTGTTGCTTCTGTGCTACCTCTTTGGCTTCTGCGCTACCACTTTGGCTTCTGTGCTACCTCTTTGCCTTAGCTTCCTACTTTGGCTTCTGCTTCAGCAGCAAACTCCTCAAGGATCAACAACAATAACCAACAGTCTTTTCATTCTGTTGTTCTATGGCTTTTTAAGCCAAATCGCACTGCCTGTTCATTTTCCCTCTCGGGCTCTGCAACTTTCGGCTTTGGTCCACTGAAATCCCTCTTCTAGTGTTCAATAATCATTACATAATGCCTTTAGGGCAGACGGCCACCTATTCCGTAATAGAATGGACCCATTGACACTTGAAATCCTTCAAAAATAGTCGTTCTCTGTTTACACAGAGAACACTGTAAAACACGGGAAAATCTGCATAGAACACTGTTCTCGGACTTAAATTTTTCATAAATGCACCCTAAACCCCCATTGAGTTTGCCCTCAAGTCGCTATCTCATGTCGCAATTCTTGCTCCATGGTTTTCCCCTTTGTATTAAAAATACACTAAAACATTGGAAAATCCCGCAAAGATGGCTTTATCGGATTTGAAATATTATTCATTTGCATTTTGGAACTCCATCGGGTCCGGCTAATCGCATCACGCATATACATACATACATACATATATATATATATATATATATATATATATATATATATATATATATATATATATATATATATATATATATATATATATATATATATCTATAGCCGCTCCTATGTGTAACTTCGATTGCGATCCACCAATTTCGGCGATCGCACCATCGCATTGCCTGGCATCCCGCCGTTTCCTTGTGGTATCGCCGATTGCGATCTGCCGATATCAGCGATCACGGTATCGCATCAGCCCGGTCGCATCACATGTTATGCTTCTGACCGCCCATCGACTGCCACTACCGATTGCAATTGCCGATCGGATCTGGACCGTTGATCGGCTAGATCCGACGGCTCCTGTGCAAACACTGTTCAAGCCTCCGATAACCTTGTTTTCTCTGTTTTCTCATGTTTTTGGTTCTAATAGTGTAATCCAGATTTTCCAAGACTTCTCCTTTTGCGATAGTTTTTCCCTTTTGGGATATTTGGAAGACTTATATGGTTTTTAGGACCCATTATTAGGGGATTTTGCCTCTTTTTCCTTTGGAAAATGGGTAGCTTCATTTTATGATAACTTCCCCATCTGAAGTCCGTTTTCTCCCATTTGAGTTGCATTGGATTCAAAATGAATGGATCTCTGCAATGAAACTATTTCTGAGAGTAGCCCGTGACATTCATTTTCCTATTATTTACAAAGGATTTGTGCCATTTGGCACCTTTTACCTCTTATATGAAGTCTTTTAGACTTAGAGGTTTATCCAAGATCCATTTTTGGATCACACCTTCCCACTAAAAGAACTTTTGGTCTCCAAAAGACTGATATATTGATCTCAATAGTAAATGAGAGTGACTCACCCTCTTCTTTTCAGCCTCCCTACACTTACCTTTGCATAGTGCCTCTGAACCATAGTTTCTGACCGCTTCCCTTCTCTGGAAGGGCTAGTTTTCTTGGGAAGAACTTTCTTCCTCCTTTCCTTCTTGCAGAACTTCTGCTGAAATGGTCATATAAGGTGGTTTGAACTTATTTGCCTTGATCATTGATCCAAGGTGGCTCAAACAAATGTTAAGTACATCTGCTCCACAAAACTTTCATTTGTACCTGTTTGAAAGGCTGCCAACAGCAAATGTTAACAACAACAGGCGTACAGACAACAACTGGATGGACTAACTCATGCTTCAACAAAAGAAACAGATTTTCACATCTTGTGAACACCTCCATGTCTTACATCTGCATACAAATGATGACTAGAAACAAGCCCACAAAACATGCCTTTAAGCAAATGACCCTTCAAGTCAAGCATGTAGAAAAATACCATTAGGACTCTTTTTCAAAAGATGAAACACTTCATCATTATCTCCACTTGGAGACCAAGTTAACTTCTCCCAAGTCAACATGGCATCACATGCATGTCAATGCAATCAACCTTGCAAGTTAATTACACAAACATGTTCAAAAACAAGGAAATCATCAACATCCCTGTGTTCATGCATCTCATGCTCATGCATGCATTTCATCCTTCAACTTTCACTTAAGCACACTGTACTTTTGAAGCTGAAATGAAATATAATGTAGATGCATCAATAGACATGCAATCTCAATCGGATAAGAACTCTAACCGTTCCTTACCAATCCCTTTCAAAGGTACTACCTTTGTCTGCACATCAGCATCATCATGTGAATCATTTTGAGACACATCATTCATGGAATCTTCACTTCCATTTGTGCCATATTCTCTTTCCACTCTCTTCAGCTTTTGTGGAAGCATTGCTGGATTTCGAGTCCAACATTTTGCAGCAAGATGTCCTTGCTTATGGCAGTAAGTGCATAGCATGTGCATCCTCTTCATAGCATGATTTGGCTTGTCAAATGGACCTTTGGCTTCTTGCTTCTTTTCCTTCTTCTGCTTCTTGTATTTGGCCATTCTCTTCCATCATCTAGAAACATCATGGTTATCCAAACCACAAAAGGAACATGCAATTCTTTTCTGATGCTTATGTGGAAATTTATCATGCTTTGCAAAATCAAAAGGAAGGTGTTTTGAACCAAATTTATACCTTTCTCCTTCACCTTTCTTGCCTTCATGAGGAGGTGAATTGAGTGAAGAAATACCTCCCTTTGGAACACCATCAATCTCTTCAAGGCTGTTGGAGTCTCCCCAACTCTCTGGTTTAAGTGTGTGCTTCTGAACACCTACATTCTGAAAATAATGTTTCAATCTATTGCATTCTTCCTTAATACAATCTTCACACTCTGTAATGCAACCCCTTCTTGGAGCTGTTTCAATGGCCTTCATGGCATCTTTGGAACACTTTCCATAAGACTGTCCATAGCCAAGACCTAAATACTTAGGCCTTTCCTCAACCATTATTGGTTCAACAATACCTTGTGCATGTTTTCTGAAGACCTTTCCTTCATAGCCCATATTGGACATTAGCTTGGAACCTATGCCTCTAATATGTTTTTCAAAAGAACCAATATAAGCATTCTCAGAAGAATTTGAAGACAAACTGGAATGGCTTACCTATTCTTCAAGCTGATACTTGACTAAGGCTTCTTGGGCAACAAAGAGCTGTGACTACATCTCATGCATCCTTTTTAGGTTCATATTTGCAATATGAAGTTGCCTCTCCATTTCCTGCAGTCTGTTAACAAGCAACTACTTCTCTTCCTTCATGGAATTCAACTACTTTCTAAGCATGCCGCTCTTCCTTCCATCCTCATACATTTCTCTCACCATATCCATCATGGTGGAAAATTCTTGCTTCATGTCTTCATCAAAGAGTCTTGTGATGAAGAAAGAAGAATTCGAGGACTCACTTGTAGAAGTTGTCATTATACCAATGAATCAAAAGAACTTCAACAAGATTAATAAAGAGCTTATTTCAGCAACCCTTTGCAACAAACCTCTTGTGCTTTAAGGACTGCCTTGAGGTCCTTGGGATAGAAGAATGCCTTTAGCCCTTCTTCCTTCTTGTCCTTCCTGGACTGAGCTATTAACAGCTTTCCCTTCACCTCTGCAAACTCAGAAAATAGTCAGTCTGCAAAACAAGCATACAATAAGCCTCTTGCTATTTAAACACCTTTTAGACAAGAAATCTTTGCTCTATCAATCAAGAATTATGATATAACCTTCATTGAAGGTGGGGTTAATCAAACTTAAGCTCTGATACCACCTGATGATATTGAATTTATCTAGGACAAAGAATTAAAGGTATTACAGACTCGTGCATGGATATGCCTATGTTACTTTATGCAATGGATCGATAAGATTGCGAAATACATAGACATTGAAGCAGGTAGAGAAAACACAACAGGAAAACATGTAAATACAACAAGTTTAATAAGGAGTTCACCTAATGCTCCAGGGCTATGTCTCTTGGTCCAGCCTTCAGTGGTGGCCTCTCTATTATGTTTTCAAAGGAGAGTTTTTACAACAGTGAGCTCAATTTGAGTCTCACTCAACAGATATTAATCAGTAGGACTGGAGTACACAAACTCTCCTTACTGAGACTTAACCTCTATAGGTCACAGTAGTATGAGCCCAATCTAAGACTCATACATGACAGGCCTATGTTGAGGAGCTCGCTTGAACCTCTCAAGCCTTCTCTAGAGTATACCGATTCTCTGACTCTCTTTGGCTCTGTATCGATGTTGCCTTTGCTCTACAGGTCAGCTCAACTTACTTTCTCTGTTCTCTCCTCTTAGCTTTCTACTCACTTTTCTCATTGTTTTCTAGCTGCTTGCTAGCTACTTGCTTTGTCTCTGTCAGTTTCTGGCTTTAAAGCCAATCTGCTTTCTGACTGTTCATTTCTGTTTCCTGGCACTTTGGTTCTTCTACCTTTGTCCATTTAAATTCCCCTGTTCTACATCATCATCGCTGTGTAATGCTTCATGGGGGGTGGCCACCTATTTCATAACGAACTGAGTTTCAATTTTCTTGGAAATTTTTTAATGGTTGTTATTTCCGTTTAACTCCCAGATTGCCAGCAAACATGATTCCCTTGCCAACTCATCGTTCATGCCGGACTTCAAACTTTATATAACTTTTCCTGTTTACCCCATTGTATCTAGTCGTCCATTGGGATTAAATGTCCACCGTCGATCTGGAGCGTCGAGATCCTACAGTCTCCATCCATATCGGGCGGGTAAGTTGCATGACGTTTACCTGTCCGATGTGAGCAGTTTTCTCTCTCTTCCATCGGACGTGTGGCACCCAGTGTGTGGCATCGAGCGGGACTTGGTTGAAACTACTTACCACTCGAAGCCCTTCCGATATCCTACTGGTTTTCATGTGGGACCCACCTCTGATGGAATTGGCGAATTCTATATGCTTTTTGACTTTTCAGTTCCAGTTGCTTGGGGCTTTCCCTTCTCTGAGGGGCTTGGCAATATGTGATTATCGCTAATCGCATATCAGAAACCTCCCCCATTTCTCCAAAAGACCTCTAATTTTGTTGTTTCATGGCAGCGCGTGTTACCATGGGCCAACGGTCTGCGTGCTTGGCCGATGGGTCCTCGTTGCTCTGTGCTTCTCACAAATTACAACTGTTCCAAGGGTATTCCTAATAAGCGCAACCTTTGTAATTCTTTGCAACTTTGGCATGAATTTTACAGAGTTATGAAAACTTAGAGTGTGTTTTAGGATCCAAATTGGATCACGGCCTTCCCACTGAAAAAGATTTTGGACCACCAAAAGTTGGTTTTTAAGCATCAATCAAGTGAGGGTATAAATTCCTCGCTTGCCCAATTTCTATCCATTTCGCACTGCTTGGTTTTGAAACTTTGAGTCCAATCCTGAGGTACTCAACATCCCCTTTGTACGTGGTTCTCACCTTCCTGTCTAGAACTGTATCTTCTTGCAATTCATTAAGATATTCAAGCAACAGATCATCAATAGAAAGCAATTGACTCTGCTCTTCGGGATCTTCAATCAATGAAGTTTCAAATAGTCTCAAGTTGTCTGCATTAACAACTAAGTAGATGTGCATGTACGCTGGTAAATCAAGGCGAAAATCATTCTCACCAATTTTCTCAAGTATCTTGAAATGTCCATACCTTATTGGCTTCGGCTTCTTACCTTCACCTTGCATTCTATCTTGGCTGATATACTACCAAACTTGATCACCAACTTGGAAACTATTGTCCATCCGATGCTTATAATGCCTTGCCTTGTACTTGGCTTGGCTCTTTTCCAGATGTTCCTGTACTGCCTGGTGAATCTCTTGGATTTGTTCGATGAACTTGGTTGCCTTGTCCACATCACTGTGTCCATCAACTGCTATGTCTTTACCGAAGACAAAATCCAAGGGAGACCTTGGTGTGAAACCAAAACAGGTCTCAAAAGGAGATCTCTGTGTAGAAGAATGTTTAGCTCGGTTGTAAGCATGTTGCACATAACATAAATGTTCATCCCAAAGGTTGGGATGCTTGCTGCAATAGCCTCTAAGCAACTGGATCACTTTCCTGTTTACCACTTCTGTTTGGCCATCTGTTTGCAGATGAAAGGTTGTGCTCTTTTTCAATCTCGTGTCCATCAATTCCAACAAACTTGACCAAAATTTCCCAACAAATCGAGTATATCGATCAGATATAATGGAAGTGGGTAATCCAAAACGAACCCATATCTGCTAAAAGAACAAGTTTGCAGTCTGTTCAGCTATAATCTGTTTGTTACAAGGTATTAAAATACACATTTTGCTGAACCTATCCACAACAACATATAAATAGTCATGACCTTTCCTAGATTTAGGTAGTCCCCCAACGAAGTCCATGGAAACACTTTCCCAAGGATGAGAAGGAACTGGTAGTGGAGTGTACAAGCCTAGTTTTCTATTGCTGGGCTTGCTTTTAGCACACATGGTACACCCTCTTACATATCTAGAAACTGTCTCATTCATTCTTGGCCAATAACAAAATCTTTGCAGCTGTGCAACTGTTTTACTTACACCAAAGTGACTTGATATTAGAGAAGTGTGTGCTTCTCGAATTATCTTTACTCTTTCATTCTGTGGAATGCATAACTTTCCAAAATGATACAAGATTTGGTCCTTAACATGATAATCCAATTCTTCTACTTCTTTACCATGACTTAAAGTTGCATATACATCCTAAAAATCTATATCTTGAGCATACTATTCAATGTAGCCTTCATGCAATACTAAATTATGCTTAAGTATAGTAGTTGCATTTATGATTGGTCTGGATAAGATATCTGCAACTTTATTATGTATGCCCTTTTTATATCTGATGACTAGATGAAATTGTTGTAGGGAACCCATACACCTATAGTGTCTTGATTGTTGCAGCTTGGTTTGGGAGTGTAAATATTGAAGTGTTTGATGATCAGTATGTATAACTGTCTCTTTTCCCATTAAATAATGTTTCCACTTTTTCACACTCTGTACTAATGCATACAATTCTTTATCATATGTGGGATAGTTAACTACTACAGAATTAAATGTCTTAGAATGATAACATATGGGTTTACCGTGTTGCATCAACACTGCTCCCATGGCATAGTCACTGGCATCCATTTCAATCTCAAATGGTCTTTAAAGATTGGGCAGTGCTAGTACTAGTGCTATACTAATCATTTCTTTTAAGGTGTCGAAGGCTTTCTGTTGTTTTCCTCCCCACTAAAGCACCTTGTTCAATCTTGTTAAAGCATGTAAGGGAGCTGCAATCAAGGAAAAGTTAGCAATAAACTTTCTCCAATACTGTGCTGCTCCTAAGAAGCTTCTAACTTCTGTAGTAGATTTGGGTTTAGGCTAGTTTACAATGACTACAACCTTAGAGGGATCTATCTTCAATTCACCACCCCCTACAATATGACCAAATAATTCAAAGATGTTTTGCCAAATTCACATTTTGAGAGCTTAACATAAAGATTTTCTCTTTTCAAAACATCTAGAGTTTGCTTAACAGGCTTTAAATGTTCTTCCCATGTTTTACTGAATATAAGAATGTCATCCAAATATACAATGACAAAGTGATCAAGAAAAGGTCTGAGTACATCATTCATTACTCTCATGAAAGTAGCAGGAGCATTAGTTAAGCCAAAAGGCATAACCAACCATTCATACAATCCTTGCTTTGTTTTGAAAGAAGTCTTCCATGCATCTTGCTCTACAACTCTGACCTGATGATAGCCACTATGCAAGTCCAACTTGGAAAAATAAACAGCTTCTTTTAACTGATCCAATAGATCATCTATGCGAGGAAGGGGATAACGATTTTTTATCATTATCGTATTCAGTGCTCAGTAATCAATGCACATTCTCCATAAGCCATCTTTCTTACTCGCCAAGACAATTGGAGACCCACATGGTGATGTGCTAGGTCTTATGAACCCTTTCTCAAGTAGCTCTTGTACCTGCTTCTTGATTTCTGCATTGTCTAAAGTGGACAACCTGTACATTCCGATGTTAGACAATGGAGCATCTTGCTTCAAGTTAATATCATGTACTATTTCCTTTTCGGTTGGCAGACTTTTAGGTTCTTGAAATAGTATATCATATTGTAAAACAACTTTTTCTAAATCAACTTGCTGTTTAGCATTATAGGCCTCAAATATACAGGTTTTATCAGGTTTCTTTTCCTTTACAACCATCAGTAAAAATTGTTTGCATGAATTTACAATTCCTTTCATCTTCCCTGAGTTTTTGAGAGTATAATTATTCTTGAGTTTATGAGCTCTTACAATATATTCGATTCCATCTTTAATGAGTTGATACTTGTTTTCAGCTCTATAGAAAATAGATTTCGTATCATACAAGTAAGGACTTCCTAAAACAATTCCACATATATCCAAAGGAACTATGTCTAACTCAACCTCATCTACAAATGCTGACCCAAAAGAAAACTTATGTTTACATTGTCTACCCACTTGTAGCTTTGCTTTATCACATAACCAACCTAATAGATATGGTTTCTTATGAGGTGTGGTTAGTAATCCCAACTTCTTTACAATTTCTTCAGAAATTAAATTTACTTGTGAGCCACTATCAAACAAAGTATCAATATTTTGATGCTTGGAAATAACTCGAATATGAAAAATCTCATGTCTTTTCCTCTCATTTTCTTCATTATTAGTAGATTATGCAGAATTACTAGTAGATGATTCAGAATTTTTACTTTTTATACCTGTGGTTGCGATTGCTGTTTCATCTCCTGAGTCTGACCCCAAATCTTTTTGAATAGCTACAACAGTCTTCTTCTTTTTTCCCTCGAACTTCTTGTGTCTCAGCTCCAGATGCAGGATCTAGCAATGTTCATCATCATGCCCATCCTTCTTACAATGAGTGCAAGAAGATTTGGTCTTTTGTACGGTATTTTTCTTCCTCTCTTTCCATTTCTGTTTTCTCTTTTCCTTGATTTTTCTTGCAGTGGGTTTTGATGATCCCCCAACTTCTGGGTTCACATTCTTGCCTCTAGCCTCTAGATATGTAGCCTGAACAGATACCTCATCTATGCTAGTGGGATTAAACATGAGAATAGTGTGCCTTAAGTAGCTGTGTAGTCCACCTATATACTTCAGCAGAGTTTCAGGTGAGTCTAAAGAAATTCCTAGAATCAAAGCTCTTTTCCTAAATTCTTGAGTGTAGCATTATACACTTTTCCCTTTTAATCGGCGAAGAGTTTGCCAGCTCATCATGGCTTGCTGCATATAAGCTAGTGGATAGAATTTCTTTTTAATTGAAGAAAAAAATTCACTCCAGACAGAAAGAATTTTACCATGCTTCTTCATGTCATCTTGTGTCTTGCCTTCCCACCATACCAAGGCAGTGCCTCCAAGGCGTAGGCTGGCCAACGGAATCTTACTCTTGTCTGAATCAATGCTCTGCACTCTGCAATAAACATTAATCTATCTAATCCAATTATCCAGCTTCGCTGCATTCAACTCTCCATCATGTATCGGCAAATCAAATTTAACATCTAATTTAATCAAAGATGTTTTCTTTTTATTTTCAGGGCTACTAGGAGGTGTGGGAAGTTTTCCTTCTTTCCCTTTGCCTTTGGAGTGGTGATGGAGGAGAGATTATTCTGCTCCTTTATCTCATTTGGAGTTTGATGGATCTTCTTCTCTACCTTTCTTAAATTCTCTATGCATTTCCTCTACAATGGCTTTCATGGTCATGAAACCATTCATGAACTGGGAGTCTGATTCCAAGGGACTTTCTTATGAAATTTTCCTCTTAGGATAGACTCTTCCAATTTCAAGGTCAGCTTCAACCAATTCTTCTTCTCCTAATTTAAGCTTTGATCTAGTTAGCATTCAACAACAAAATCCAACACAAGCTTGTCTAACCTTAGTAACCTAGAGCTATGATACCACTTGATCTAGAATTTATCCAGGACAAATAATTAAAGGTATTACAGACTCATGTGTATGGATATGCCTATGTTACTTTATGCAATGGATCGATAAGATTGTGAAATACATAGAAATTGAAGTAGTTAGAGAAAACACAACAGGAAAACATGTAAATACAACAAGTTTAACAAGGAGTTCACCCAATTCTCCTGAGCTATGTCTCTTGGTCCAGCCTTCAGTGGTGGCCTCTCTATTATGTTTTCAAAGGAGATTTTTTACAACAGTGAGCTCAATTTGAGTCTCACTCAATAGATATGAATCAGTAGGACTGGAGTACACAGACTCTCCTTACTGAGACTTGACCTCTACTGGTCACAGTAGTATGAGCCCAATCTGAGACTCATACATGACAGGATTTTGCCGAGGAGCTCGCTTGAACCTCTCAAGCTTTCTCTGGAGTACACAGACTCCCTGACTCTCTCTGGCTCTATCTCAATTCTGCCTTTGCTCTGCAGGTCAGCTCAACTTACTTTCTCTATTCTCTGCTTTTAGCTTTCTACTCGCTTTTCTCACTGTTTTCTATTTGCTTACTTTGTCTCTGTCAGTTTGTGGCTTTAAAGCCAATCTACGTTCTGACTCTTTGTTTCTGTTTCCCGGCATTCTGGTTCTTCTACCTCTGTCCATTTGAATTCCCCTGTTCTGCATCATCATCACTGTGTAACACTTCATAGGGGGGTGGCCACCTATTTCATAACGAACTGAGTGTCAGTTCTCTTGGAAATGTTTTAACGGTCGTTATTTCTGTTTAACTCCCTGATTTCCCGCGAACATGATTCCCCTCCCAACTCATCGTTCATGCCAGACTTCAAACTTTATATAACTTGGCATGTTTACCCCATTGTATCCAGTCGTCCATTGGATTACATGTCTGTCGTCTATCTGGAGCCTCTAGATCCTACAGTCTCCATCCATATCGAGCGGGTAAGTTGCATGACGTTTACCCATTCGATGTGAGTGGTTTTCTCTCTCTTCCACTAGACGCACGGCACCCAGTGTGTGGAATCAAGTGGGACTTGGTTGAAACAGCTTACCACTCGAAGCCCTTCCGATATCCTGCCGGTTTTCATGTGGGACCCGCCTTTGATGGAATCGATGAATTCCGTACGGTTTTTGACTTTTCGGTTCTAGTCGCGTGGGGCTTTCCCTTCTCTAAGTGGTTTGCCCGGCAATATGTGATTAGCGACTTGTCGCTAATCGCATATCAGAAACCTCCCCCATTTCTCCAAAAGACCTCACGTTTTGTTGTTCATGGCAGCGCGCGTTACCATGGGCCAACGGTCGGTGCGCTTGATCGAGGGTCCTTGTTGCTCTGCGCTACTCACAAATTACAACTGTTTCAAGGGTATTCCTAATAAGCTCGACCTCTATAAGTCTTTGGAACTTTGGCATGAATTTTATAGAGTTATGAAAACATAGAGAGTGTTTTAGGATCCAATTCGGATCACCTGATCTGAAAATGGGGCACTTAGGCTTCTTGTCTAACTTATAAGAACCTCTCCCACTTCCAAAGCTTGAATATTTTCCCAAGTCTTAATGATTAACTAATGCGGAATTAGTAAGTGCTTGATAATGTGGGTGTATGCTTGTATTTGTGTTCAATTGATTACTTTCTTTAAAATCAATTGTTTTAGCTGATATGTGAATTTGCTTAAACTGATATATAAATGCATATAACCATGAATAATGCAGCAGTAAAAATAAACACATAAGACAACAAATTAATCAGGAGTTCACCCACAACTCTTGGGCTACGTTTCCGTGAGCTCTAGTCAACTCGACTAGGCTCTCTGGGATTATGGTACAAGTCCTTTTTACAACCTCTTACCTCAATTCCTGCTGTTCTACACAGAAACAGTGGGTTCAGACACCATTTTATCCCTTGGCTCTTGAAGTTCTGGCTCTTGGATCTTAGTTCTGGCTCTTAGCTCTGACTCTGGCTCTTTGGCTCTTCGTTCTGGTTCTTGGCTCTGACTCTGACTCTTTGGCTCTAGGTCTGGCTCTCTGGCTCTTCACTCTGGCTTCTTTTTTCCTTCTATCAGGTTACAACTCTCTTTGGGCTTTTCACTTGAACTCCAAGTGACTCCCTTAGCTGTTCTATTGCTTCTGCACTTCCTCTTTGGCTTCTGCGCTACCACTTGGGCTTTTGTGCTGCCTCTTTGCCTTAGCTTCCTGCTTTGGCTTCTGCTTCAGCAGCAAACCCCTCAAGGATCAACAACAACAACCAATAGTCTTTTCGTTCTGTTGTTTTGTGGCTTTTTAAGCCAAATCGTGCTGCCTGTTCATTTTCCCTCTCGGGTTTTGTAACTTTTGGCTTTGGACCGCTCAAATCCCTCTTCTAACATTCAATAATCATTTCATAATGCCTTTAGGGCAGGCGACCACCTGTTTCGTAATGGAATGGACCCATCGGCAATTGAAATCCTTTAAAAACAATCATTCTCTGTTTACATAGAGAACACTGTAAAACACGGGAAAATCCGTAGAGAACACTGTTCCCGGACTTCAATTTTTCATAAATTTGCCCTAAACTACTATTGGGTCTGCCCACAAGTCATTATCGCATGTCACAATGGCTGCTCCATGGTTTCCCATTTGTATTAAAAATACACTAAAACATTGGAAAATCCCGCAAAGATGGATTTATCAGATTTGAAATATTATTCATTTGCATTTCAGAACTCCATCAGGTCCGGCTAATCGCATCGTGCATATATATATTTCTATAGCCTCTCCTCTATGTAGCTCCAGTTTCGATTCACTGATTTTGGCGATCGCACCATTGCATTTCCTAGGGTCATGTCGTTGCCTTGTGGTATCCCCAATTGCTATCCGCCGACATCAGTGATCACGGTATCACATTAGCCTGGTCCCATTGCATGTTATTCTTCCGACTACCAGCTGATTGCCACTGTTGATTACGATTGCCGATCGGATCTAGACCGTTGATTGGCTAGATCTGACAGCTCCTGTGCAAACACTATTCAAGCCTCTGATAGCCTTGTTTTCATTGTTTTCTCATGTTTTTGGGTTCCGATAGTGTAATCTGAATTTTCCAAGACTTCTCCTTTTGCAATGGTTTCTCCCTTTTGGGAGATTTGGAAGACTTAGAGGGTTTTTAGGATCCATTATTAGGGGATTTTCCCTCTTTTTCCTTTGGAAAAAGGGCAGCTTCATTTTATGATAACTTCTCCATCTGAAGTCAGTTTTCGCCCATTTGAGTTGCGTTGGATTCAAAATGAAGGGATCTCTGCAATGAGACTATTTCTGAGAGCAGTCTATGACTTTCATTTTCCTCTGATTTGCAAAGGATTTGTGCCATTTGGCACCCTTTACCTCTTATATGAAGTCTTTTAGACTTAGAGGTTTATCTAGGATCCATTTTTGGATCACCACATGTCCCAAGTAATGTGCCTCTGTCTGAAAGAAGTTGTACTTACTAAGCTTGTCATACAACTAATGCTCTCTTAGCAATATTAATACTGTTTCTAAGTGCTCATCATGCTCTTCCTCCATCTTAGAATATATCAATATATCATCAATGAATACTATCACAAACTTTTCAGGACAAGGATGCAACACACTATTCATCAAACACATGAAAGTAGCTTGATCATTAGTTAAACCAAAAGGAACCACAAAAAACTCATAATGCCCATAATTGGTCTAGACAGAAGTCTTCTAAATGTCCTCTTCTATGATTTGTAACTAAAGATATCTTGATCTCAAATCAATCTTTGAGAACACAACTACTCCCTTCAAATGATCAAATAAATCATCGATTTGTGAAAAAAGATACTTATTCTTGATGGTTAGCTTGTTCAACTTCCTGTAATCAATACACAACTTAAGGGTACCATAATTCTTCTTCATAAACAACGCTAGTGCACCCCAAGGTGACACACTTAGTCTAATGTATACATTGTCAAGCATTTCCTTCAACTACAACTTCAATTCCACTAACTCTGGAGTGCTCATCCGGTAAGGTGCCTTTGATGTTGGTGTTGGTCCACTACAAATTCAATAGAAAAGTCCACCTCCCTGTGAGGAGGAAACTCTAAAATATATATTGTAAATACATCTTCAAACTGCTACAAAATTGGATACCTCTTCAAGAATTTCGCATCCTCAACAGCCTTACCTTTATCACTGGAAACATGCACTTTGAACAGTAGACATCATTTCCTGTACTGTGATTTTCCTACATTGTTGTAACCATTCTCATCAATGTGAAATTCTTCTTACCCTACAAAATTCTCTATTCTCAATCATCATCGAAACACTCAATAGCCTTCTCATAACAATCCACCTTATCCCTGTGAAGATAAAATGAATCCATACCCAAAAGCATATTGTATGATCCCAATGGAGGGGCATTCAGATGTGTTGATGTAGGTATACCATTAAGGTAAAATGCACAAGCTCTTACCCGATGATGGACTATTTTCTTAGTACTTGTTGCCAACTATAACAACCAAGACTCTGCATGCACTTCTTTTCTCAAACTTCCATCTAAATAATAGATTCCTGGTGATCTTCCTGCTTCTTATTGAATGTTGCATAGATTCGAGGAATTCTTTGTTCAACATCCCCAACTATCTGCATGTCCTGAGAATTATAGATATTAGGCCTACTAGCCTGATACAATGGTCAAACCTTCTTGAGATGATCCTTGCTACATATCCTATGAAATGAGATTTTGGGGTAAGGCAAAACCCCTTTCATTTACAAATTTCGATCCTGAGGCCTATGGGTTATGGCCCACAAACCTATCGGAAGTGTTATTGAGGCCTTAAGCCTTTAAACCTGGGACCATTCAACTATCAGGATACACAGGATTACACAGGAAAAGCCCGACCCAAACACTTAGCCGGATCTCAAAAATTATACATTTGCATTCATAAATCATCGAGTCGGTCTCTCAGTCCATCGCCTTTCCACTGCGCTTTCCATTCTCTGATCTCCGATCAGATTTATTGGATATCAGCAACGTCACTTATCGACCCATCGACTATCAGTGTTCCATAGTGCACTGTCACTTAACCTTCCGATATCCGATCTCCTATCAGCCAACTTGCACAACAATCCTCCATCGTTGATCTAACACACTTGATCCGACAGCTGCCAGAGATTTCGAGTCGACAAATAGCACGGGGATTACCCACCTGAAAAGCAGATTCCTCTCTCCTCCCAAGTGCTACATGTCGCTTGGTTAGTGGAATCGGGTGCTCACCCCAAATTACCGCTTACCACTTCTACCTTGCCCGAAATACCACTTTGTCTTGAGAAACCACCTCTTTGCTAGTTATCTTCCGTGCTCATCCATCATGCAATGATCGTTAGATCTAAACGATCTATGGTTCTCGTTCTTTCTCACCTATGCCGTTGATCTTCTACTTATTGATGGATCTTTACACTTAACACGGATCTACCACACTCTGAAAACACTCACATCACTCATATTATCATTGGATCGCCATTGATCCTTATAATGATCAATGATCGATCAAACCTACAACACAGAATATTCGAACTATCTATGAAACAACACACAGACATACAAATTCAACATTGAACACACTTTTGTATTATGCAGAACGATTACAAGCTAAGGAATTTCAGCCTTAGAACAAGCTCCCAATTGATTACATTTTGCTCACTTGGCTTACAACTCTCTATCTATTACTGTCTATCTCTCTCTCCGATTGAACACACAAGTTCATTATATATATATATATATAAGGTAACATTGGATTGGATCACTATGAAGGATCAGATCACATCCTTTCCTCAAATCTCTCAACTAATCTCTCTATATGCATACATATGCCAGATTACATTTAATTAAGTCCATCAAACTAGCTCTATTTTAACAGAAATGTGTCCCTAGTTTTGCTCTGATGGTCCATGTCCTCCTTGCTCCACTTTGGATTCCTCATTTAATTAAGAGTGCCAGATGCTCCTGCATCAGACTCCCGAGGCACAAAAATTTATGACCTCCTAGTAATATGCTTCTCCTTATTGTTAGCAATTCTACCCACTTCTCAGTGGAACTGCATTCATGATCTTTTATGAGCAGCAACCAACCTCTGCAGTAACAGTCTTCTCTGCTACACGATACCTCACCAAGATTTCTCCTCTAAGCTTTAGTCTTTTGGCATCCTTTTGGTTCTCTTCTCTGGAACCAATTGAGCACTCCTTGCTCTAGGTTGCTGTAAGTCATCTCACCTTCGGCTGCCGCTATCTACACGACAGTAAAGACCATAAACTCTCCATATTTTAAACAATTATACCTCCTTCTCCTTCTGCTTGCACTCCTTCTTCCTTCTCATAGGAAATCTTCTTCCCTTAACCTTTCCCTGCTCTGATACCAAATGATGAAAGGAGATTTTGGGGTAAGGCAAAATCCCTTTCATTTACAAATTTCGATCCTAAGGCCTGTGGGTTATGGCCCACAAACCTATCAGAAACATTATTGAGGCCTTAAGCCTTCAAACCTGGGACCATTCGACTATCGGGATACATAGGATTACACAGGAAAAACCCGACCCAAACACTTAGCCAAATCTCAAAAATTATACATCTGTGTTCATAAATTGTCTGGTCTGTCTCTCGATCCATCGCCTTTCTGCTACGCTTTCCATTCTCCGATATCTAATTAGCTTTATTGGATATCGGCGATGTCACTTATCAGCCCATCGGCTATCCGTGTTCCACAGTCCACTGTCACTTAACCTTCTGATATCCGATTGTCGATCAACCAACTTGCACGACAATCCTCCACCATTGATCTAACACACTTGATCCGACGGCTACCAAAGATTTCGGGTGGACAAATAGCATGGGAATTACCCGCCCGAAAAGTGGTTTTCTCTCTCCTTCCAAGTGCTACGTGTCGCTGAGTTAGTGGAATCGGGTGCTCACCCCGAATCACCGCTTACCACTTCTACCTCACCTGAAATACCACTTTGTCTCAAGAAACCACCTCTTCGCTAGTTATCTTCTGCACTCTTCCACCATGCGATGACCGTTAGATCTAAACGATCGATGGTTCTCATTCTTTGTCACCTACACCATTGATCTTCTGCTTATTGATGGATCTCTACACTTAACACGGATCTGCCACACTCTGAAAACACTCACATCACTCATATTATCATTGGATTGCCATCGATCCTTACAGTGATCGATGATCGATCAAACCTACAACACAGAATATTCGAACTATCTATGAAACAACACATAGATGAACAAATTCAACACTGAACACACTTTTATACTATATAGAATGATAACAAGCCAAGGCATTTCAGCCTTAGAACAAGCTCCCAATCGATTACATTTTTCTCACTCGGCTTACAACTCTCTATCTATTACTGTCTGTCTCTCTCTCTTATTGAACACACAGGTTCATCATATAAATATATAAGGGAACATTGGATTAGATCACTGTGAAGGATCTGATCAAATCCTTTCCTCAAATCTCTCAACTAATCTCTCTATATGCATACATATGGCAGATTACATTTAATTAAGTCCATCAAACTAGCTCTATTTTAACAGAAATGTGTCCCTTGTTTTGCTCTGATGGTCCATGTCCTCCTTGCTCCGCTTTGGATTCCTCATTTAATTAAGAGTGCCAGATGCTCCTGCATCAATATCCAAGACTCCAATTGTCTCCTACCATCACCGCAATTCTGTTGCTCTCCAGGCTAATGTCCATGTCCCTTCTCTAATGCATTAAACTTCTTGTAAGGATCAAAATTATCTTTCTCACATGCATACTGAGGTCTTGTTTGTTTCAGTGGCAATTTACCTTTAGTCTTGTCATTTCCTTTCCAGCCCTACTTAGACTCGGTCTTACACTTCGATTTCTCATAAATGTTCTTCAACTTTCCAATGAATTCTTCCAGTGACCGAGGCTCATCATACTCTATCTAGTCCTTGAATGATAATGGAAATCCAATGCTAAATATCTAAACTTTTGTCTTCTCATCCTTAAGATATGGCACATACTGCAACAACTCCACGAACATAGTGATTTACTCTCATCCATCATCGACCCCATCTTCAACTCATAGAACTCCTTGGCCTTTCCTTCATAATTCTTTTCTGACAAATACTTCTTCCCATAGAGTCTCTTGAATTCATGCAAACTAAAATCCTCTGTCTTTATGTCTTTGACACACTTCACATCTTCCCACCAAATATCTTCTTTCACTTTGAGACTAAAAATAGCTATCATGGCCTTCATGTTCTCTATGTAATCATGTAGCTCAAAGAAATTATTCATCCCAGCTAACCATGCCTTTGAATCTTCCAATTTATTTAACTCTCCATAAAATGTAGGTGGCTTGGATTTCTTGAACTCACCTAAAAAATATCCTCTATCACTCCTCGTATAAGGATGATAACAATGATGGCCATGATACCTATGTGAACCAGAACTAGAGTATAACCCATATCATGTACCTCTCCTATCAGGTGTATCCAAGAACCTACCATTTTTCACTGTGTCATCCCTACCCAACATGTGCCCACCATGAGACTCGCTACCATGTGCTCCATTAGTCCTATTCTCCTGTCCATAACTGATCTGTGGATTTCCATGTCTCTGTAAATATGACAAACTTTGAAGGGTAACTACATTTACCTCTTCTTATTTCTCTTATGCCTTGGAAAGCATCTCTTATTACTGAATGATGCTATCATTATCCCCTTTGAAAGTTATAATCTCTGCCTTAACTTCTCAATGTATTTTTTATGTCCAGAGAGTACCCCTCTCTTGGATGCTCATATGATTTGTAAGGAGAGTCCCATAAACTGTAATCCACCATTTTTCTAGTCATCTCTGATCCTCTTCTTCCTACAAGCATACATGTCAGATAAACCAAATAAAAACATAATCAACGCACCTCAATGAATTTTAAGGGAGGTTATCTCCTTTGCAACATCAATCTAGATTATCGTGATACATGTATATACATAATCATATTAATATATCAACATCGTGCATGATAATATTAACTACATATAATGACCTCATGCACGAAAATCATAACCATGAAAATGCATGCATAAAAACCATATAGACACTAACATGCATGCATGACACACACATTCTTCCCATCCTATCCAAGTATTGAACAATTCGATGATACCAATCTGTAACACCACCTCCCACGTTTACCCAATTTCACTACACTTCTAGGGTAAACATGAGATGAGGGCTAACATGATCTTACTCAACCTAATAAGTAAAGGTAAGGAAGTGGAATCGACAAACTAGAACCTTACTGACCTTCCTGAAGAACTATAGACACCTAAGCACCAAACAGCCACTCCCAATACCCAAACTCTAAGCTAGAATGATTTTTAGTGACCTGGGCTCCAAACTACATGCATGACAAGGCCTCGATATGGATATGGGACTCCAACTACATGGATAATCTTACCAGGCATTTGTTGTGACCTAAATTCTTCAGTTTAGAGGGTGCAGGCCCAGATCTTGAGCCTAAATTCTAGGCCAACCTCTCGACCACTACCTAGAACTCAATGACACTTTCCAGAATGATAAATAACATCAGGACAAAACAATTCATGGTAAACTTGATCAAATACGTGGCCTAACTAGGCCTAACCATGAGATTCTTTTTGGCAAACATATTGAGGACATGTAATCTATAGGTCATGAATGAATATTTGAACATTTAAGTCCAACACTTATCTAAAAATCATCAAGAAGGTCTAATGCCCTCACATAATAGCTATAATAAAATTTGTTAGCTCATGGATTCATTAACCATTCATCAACTAATCAAAACATATCAAGATCCATAACTAGAAACTAGTGTGGAACCATTCTTATAACTAAAATATGATTAAAATAATAACCATGTTAGAAAAACCATCAAAGCCACATAATAACAAGTACAATTACTCACAAAATACAATAGGAAAATAACTCTTGTTAACATATACAAAATCCAACCAAGTCAAGGAATTCCACATACCACCCGACCATAGATTGGGCTGAACCAAATATTTCTTTCATTCAATCAGCCTCGTTCCATATTCCAAGCATGAATGTGGGATTCAAGACAAAGAAAACTAGGGCTTCCTAATGATTAAACCACCTCCATCCTCATTCTCCCTCCATCCCACCAAACCTGGTCAAGAGATCACATAAGAAAACCAATACATAAAAAACTAGGTCTTCTCAGAGATTAAACAACCTCCACCCTAAGTCTTTAACAAAATCCTGCCAAGACCATTCAAGGAATTACTAGACCCAAATCAAGCCTGGATGCCTTATAATTTCTTCACCAATACCTTGTGGAATTTACATGTCTCCAACCTCAGGATTTATCGCAATCCCACCAAAACCAATCAAGTTATTCCTATGCCCTATGGGATTTTTCTTGTGACCACCTCACCCACTTCAAAAACCATCTAGTATTCCAAAGCTCAACCAAATGAAAAAATCCCATGACACCATGGCTATCTGGAAATGGCAGGGAAAGGCTGAAACCGTTGTTACACCTCGCAAATCTCATGCTAATGAAAACAAGAGAACCAAATACACACATGCATGTACCATGCATTCAAAAACCAACTAGGAAATAACAAATGGAACCTATTACCTCCAAGTATAACTGCTAAAACTGCTTGATCAAAATTTTCCTTGCCTGTGACTCGCTTTCCTTTCCTTCTTGTCCTTCCTTTTCTTTCCTTTTTACAATTCTAGAGTGATCCAATAATTCTCTAAGTTTTCAATAGTATAACAGAATAGAGAGATCTCCAAGATAAAATTGGCAAAAGGTTGTGACCTGGTCCTCATAAGCCTTTTTATTATTGAGGCCTCTATTTTCTTCAATTTCCTCTATTTTTCTTTTAATTTCCTTCTCATGCAAATACGTGACCTTTCAACTCCCTTTTCTCCTATTTTCCTTCATTTTCATAAATAAAACATCAATTAATGCCTCTTTTACTTTTCCAATGCCTTTGCCAATTTCCCTTAGGAATAATAAACCATATGAACACCCACTAGGATTTTTTCCCAACATTCATCTTGGAACAAATGTCCCATGACCTTGGTCTTATTTTTCCTTTATTAGCTTTATTACATGAACTTTTTACCCGGGGCTATTACAACTATCTCCTGAATATGTTTCCAACTATAGTTGTCAGTTATATGACTCCATTGGAGAGATGTTGTGGTAAGAATCCCTTAGTCATCCACCATATAGTTTTGTAATCTATTTCTTGTACCTTCTTATTTTTTATGTTTATAGAAAGAAATTGGATGCAAAGAGTCAAGTTTACATAATGATGGGATGCTTTGAATATTCAAAATCCTAGCATCTATTTAATATTATCAAATAGAAAATCATTATATGGAGAAATGTAATATTTGAGAAGTGTTATAGCATTAAGTTGTTGAATTCTTAATTTAGACTACTACATAGTGATCCCATTGATATATTTGTAGAGAATGGATCAAATATTCCTTTTTCTAGTATCTTAACCACTCTGTCAACCATTAATTTTGAGTTGGCAATTAAAAATAATATATGACTGAAAATGTAATGTATCTTGATCAAATTTCTAAAGTAAATATCAATTTACTCACTTAGCAATCTTAAATATATAAAATCACATTTCCTTTGCTACTAGTGTGGTTTCTTAGTTTATGCAATATTCATGAGAAAGGCACTAGAAAGCAACAAAGAAAATAGTTCACTGCATTAAGGGAACCTCTCATTTTGGTATCAAATATGGTTGAATTATAGACTCATTGATAGGCTTTACTAACTCTGACAAGGTAGGTGACAATGATGATAAAAATTCTGCTTCTAGCTACGTCTTTCACTTCAATACTAAACTTGTGATTTCGTCATGTAAGAAACAACATCTAATCTCTTTGTTGACTATCAAAGCCGAATATCATAGAGCTATTAATGCAAGGACATAGAGAGATTAGTTTCATTAACTACCAGGAGAGATTGGGTTTCCTATTGTGGCATTAACCACTAATTTGTACTACAATGATAATGAAAATATGGTCACATACAATTCTAATACACATAGTAAAATGAAGCATGTTGAACTTCATGTTTACTAACAACAATCAGTAAAATATAAGACATATTTATTGCTAGAGATATGATTAAATCATTGGAATATTTATGGAGTCATTAACTAAAGTAAATCTCATAATGTTACAAGATATGATTGAGCTTTAAGGAGTTTCAATGATTGGGGGAGTGTTACACCAGACAATCCCTCTTGCAGACAAGAGCGATCTCCCTAGATCCTAAATGGGAACTAGAAAAAATCATGACAAATGAACTGACTCTATCCCTAAATTGAAGTTAATCGAATTACACGAAGTGTAGCTGATAGATATACCGCTTATCGGTTTCACAAAATTCCTAATAAAGATCCCTGGTTGTGACTTGATGTAACTCTTCAATGCTTAGTAGAACACACAAACATATACCATAAAAAGGATCAAAAGAACGTGTGATATAGTTATTCAAGCAACTTAGCCTAATGATCAAGGAAATTAGGGATTGAACTTGTCTTAATGAACATAATAACCAATTGCAAACTATTCGTCATTCATAAAAGACAAAAATCAATGGGATAAAGTGCTCATTTGTATTAATCAGAAGATAAGAGGAGCCTTACAACCTTCGCCTTGATTCCATGAAGTCCCTCCCAAATTCCTTCAATCTCCTCCTTAGATAACAAGCTCTCTAATCTCAAACTAGCAACATAAGTTTGTATTTTCTGAATTCTGACCTCCTTCATCCCTCAACCCTCTAGTCCTTTTATAGATCAAAGAGGGGGAAGTTTTAGATCCCTAAGAAAAGGATGAATTTCATTTAGTGAAGGATTAGGTTACCATGAGAAAAGGGATGGAGATGCATCTTATGAGGGTTATAATTCAAATAGTCATCACCTGGAAGATTTCAGTTGGGAAATATTCGACCAACTAGGTTTCTAGAATGTACTTTTAATTTTTACTTTCAAGAATTCACCTGCGCAGGTTTATAGACACAGACAGAGTACAACTTTGTGCTACTCCCAAAGTAAATTTTAGAGCATGCATGGGAAACAATAGAGAAACTAGCGGAGGTGGAACTTAAAAAGGTGTGAGAGCTATTTGACCCAAATTTCTCATGGAATTTAACATATTTTGAGTTGTTGGACTTCTAAGGGAGATAATTTCAACATGTTCACGGATGGCAATAATATTCATAAACTAATCAAGTGTCATGGTGACAAATTGACATGTAACAGATTTCCCCCTAAAGTTCGAATTTTGAAAAATAAGTTTAAAATATTGAAGCGCTTTATCATTCCAAGGATTGGATCAGAGGAAATGGTCGGAAACCTACAAGGAACATTCAAGGGAATATAATGAAAAATATATATCGAAAATCATCTTTGAGGTAGGAATTCCCATACTCAGAGTAAAGTGAACTCAATGAACAAGCATGGAAAAACTAAGATCATATAGATGGTAGACACAACATGGACACAACCATATGTCTACATAATCATGAATATAAAATCTCCTCGCAACCTGGATTGATGAAACTAGATCCAGGGTCTTGATCTCCATCTCTCGATCCATAGTATGATTCTAACCATGCGAGTGAATGTCTCGAAGTCAAACATGGAAGAAACCACTTGATTATCGGTCAATGATGTGAACTGTTAACAAGTGTGAGAGAAACCACCAATAATGGCAATGGTTCTCAAGGTACTCCCAGTAAAATCTATGAAATGTGAATTTTGATGTGATGTTGAACAATCATAGAATCGTTCAATCAAAGGCCAATGACGAGAACTTGTCATCGGAAGTGAAAATCCTGCCATTAAGACATGCAGACTTCAAGGTACTGAAGGTTTCTAAATCAACTTTCTGGATGATGAGATGAAGTTGATAGGAATTGATCCGTCATAGGAAATCCTACGACATGAAACATGATATAAAGTTTTGAAAATAATTGCTAGAACTAACTCAAGGATGGTCAACGCAAATGAAGGTAAAGATTTTGCAAAAGGATTTGAACAAAGGTTGAACTTCTCTTGAGCACATAATGATGCTTTAATGATTTGGCAGCATTTGACTCAATGATAATACCTAAAACCATGAAGACTTTCAATGGTGTTTGATTAACTGTAAAGCAAATGGATTTCCCAACCTGGATATGAATGTGACAGATTTTCGTGTTCAAGAGCGACATGCTAACTTTTAACTGACGATGTAAAATGGACACCTTTCCCTACGCCCCCCCCCCCCCACCATTACTGGTAAGTAGCTCTTTATTTTTTACAAGATTGAGGAGGATAACATATTCTTGGACGATAAGCTCATTCTTCAGATGATTCCATTGAAGTATTTTTAACGAACCATAAGAAGGAATTGTTTGGTCTCATTATGCTTAACGAGTCCTATACTGTTTAATTTTAACGAGTCCAGTAAAGGTATAAATTGATTTCATTTTATTCTAAGAGATTTGAAAAAGACACAAAAATAAAACTCATTCATCTCTTTAACCATAAAATCTTAACGCACGTAGAGAAAATAAAGCTCAACGTTATTCAATTTTAGAGAGTCAGAAGAAAAACATAAGTAGGCTCCATCACGTTCTTTTTCATTAGTTTAGTCTCTCAAATTTGAAAAAGGATAAAATAGTACAAGAGATAACTATATTGACCATGTTTGATCAACATATACCTTTTTCGTAAACAGTCTTGGCTCAGTCCGCAAAAGGGGTAAACTTATACTGAATTGACGATTGTTCATTTACTTTTATGATTTCGAACAAGCAAGTACTCGACAATCTTTTCGATTTTGAAAAATTCTAAAAAGGGCTTAAAAGAAGACTTCATGATTTTTCTCTTTTCGTAATTTTTAAAGAGCATAAAAAGTGATGAAAGTTTGCTGAAATGTCAAAAATGATTTATCTTGACTCCGTAAATGATCCTGCACATTTAAACTCAATAACCTGTAATAACTGCTCAAATAGATGTTTTCCCTCTTAAAAAGATTCTGAACATAAAAAATACTATTTTTAAAGCTCAAAAAACTTATAAGAGTGGGAAAAAGTAATTAGTTTTCACCATTTTCATTTTCACCAGTTTAGAGTAGAGAGAGGGGTTTTTACCGTAAAACTTCCAACACTGATTCTGAGCCATCCAGTGGATGAAATCATGCGTCGTTTCCTCTAGGTAGAATATCTTTCCATAACTTACCTTTCCATCCATTTATCTTTTCATTTTAAGCTTGAATTGTGTTTTTTGGGACAAATTTTTCTGAAAAATGCGCCCCCGACCTTGCGTGGTTTTTTCTCAATCATGCCTGCTTAGGCCGATAAAATTTTCCATATGAAAATTCTCAGCCTGCATGGAATTCTACTAGAAATTTGTATGCAATTGCGCCCTCTCCATAAAATGGCTTCAAAAAACATGAAATGAATTTTAAGAAAGACTCTAACTACTTTAAAATGGTCATTTCAGGTCATTTTGCTTGCTAAAAAATTGAATGGATGGAGAGAGAGAGCAAGAAGCCAATGATGTGGTCGCTTTGGCTGGATCTGGCCACTTTGTAGGCTCTCAAGAATTACATCCTCCTGAAATACTGGCTAATCCCTAGGATGAAAGCCCAAGTAGATCTGATGACATGGTTGGTGAGGACCTGGAATGTCTAGGAACAGTGTTTCATGATTGCTGATTATCACCTCACCATTGATGCTGATGACATATATTTCCTGACTGGGTTATCTCATCGGGGAGTCGATCTTTCACTTTTTGGATCGAGAGTAGGGGGAGACACTACTAATGGATACTTGCAACACTTTTGCAGGGGTGCACCGCCCAAATATGGACGGATTGACATTCAGTCCATCGAACTTTTACCCTTGAGGACCATTGCTTTCACTGTTAGCAAATTATGTGGTAGTGTTTCCCTCCATCTAGCCACCCAAGCACAGATGCACACGGCCATGGAATTCTGGGAGTCGATGGTATATAACCGGTGTGAGGCAGTAGAGGTAAATATGAAGGGGCAGCTAACTAGGTGAAAGAATGGTAAACTAAAAAATTTTGGTTATGGTGCCATTGTAGTTTCTTTTGGCCTAGAAAGGGTTCCTATTCTTCGACCATGGTAGATTTAGGAAGGCAAGGGGGCTTTGAGGGATCCACGCTTGATGAGGTGGGTTTCACTGATGGCACGCCACGGTGGTAACGGTCCTGTAGTGAGGTTTACGACAACATTTTTGACTAGCTGAGTGAGCAGATTGTTCTGATCGAGAACTTCCCATACGTTGGGATAGATTACATAGGTGACCCTGATATCCCCTTTGAGATGGGGCTCATTGGGGCTATTTAGGTAAGATTTTCTCATTTTTCGCATATTTTCAAAGTTTTTTAATTTTTAAGTGTTTTTTGTCTTTAGAGGCTAATTGTTCGAAATGTATGTGCAACTGTGGGTCCAACCCAACTAGCCGGGATGAGACAATACGATAGATGAGATGAGCATCCTATATTTGTTGCGGCAATGAACCCAGAGGTGGATGACTTCCTGAAATAGTTGGAGCAAAACCTTGAGAGGCTGACTGCCAACATCCCAGAGACTGGAGTTGATGACATTCCACATGCCTATCATAGGCACAGAGTTGGGTTTCCTAGGCCGCTTTGATGTTTGTTGCATTGAGTTGCTCGCGCTATCATGTGTTATCATGAGCATCACCATGCCTAACCATTCTAGTTTATAGGACCAATTTTTACCTTTTGGAGTCAGGACTATTCGGAAAATAAAAGGCCACTGGGCCTTGTGTCCTCGGATGACTTTTTTTTAGACACACCGAAACTCTATTTTAATGAAAAATTTGCTACCTCTATCTATGTTTATCTTGATCAACGAATGAATGAATATTGATTTTAATTTACAAATGTTGCAAATTTCTAATTAGCACACGATTCACCAATGAATCTGTCAATGTGTTTAAATATCTCAGAATGTGTTGATATTGAATATAATCAAATAGTCTTTCCAAGAGATGGACTCATAAAACATCCTTAACATGGTTGGACTCCTAACTGAATAGACACCATTTAAATGTAATACTACGAGTTGTGAATCTAACCTAACAATCAAACGCCAGATACCAAATGTAATGGCATCAACCAATAGCTCAATGACTGCGCTATATTCTTCTATATTGTTCATTGTTTGATCGAGACATATCCCATGAATAGAAACTAGCTCATTACTGGGTGAATAGATAACCCAGGCTGTGGAAGATAAATTCTGAGTACTATGACTAGCACCATCAACAAAGCCAATGTAAGTTAGAGAAAACGTCGACATCTTCAAATCAAGTGTAAAAACGAGATAAGCATAAGAAGTAGTAAAGAACGCTAATGTACCACACATACTTGAAAATGGTAAATAATGTACAAATCTTCACCAAAAATTTATGCAAAATATTTCTTTAGGTAAAGACCATTTCTGGGCTTTCCCAAAGGAACACCATCATAATCAATCAGCTCATAGGCACCTTTAGCTAATATGCATTTTATGAGGTAAGGGTGATGTCAGATGGGCTCGAATTTTCCTACACCTAGCATGTCATAAGCTTTATCATATACCAAGACTAGGTCACCATCTAAATATGTATGAGGATTAACATTCTGATAATATTGGTCTTCGACACATTTCTGGTGAGCTTTGCTATACAATACGACATTACGATGATTTTCATCTAGATGGGCTAAGTGTACAAAGCGTTCTTCAACTGCAGAGGTAACAGGTAATAATTTGATTGCTAATTTAAGAGATGGAATTTCACATTCAATAGGTAATACAACTTCCAAACCATAAACGAGTTGAAAAGGGGTAAAACCAGTTGATGTTTTTATAGTAGTGCAGTAAGCCCATAGTGCTGAAAAAGAGCATAGAGTTCCAGTTTCCTTTATGGATACCAACTATTCGTTTAATCATATTGGTTAAAAATTTATTGACAGCTTCGACCTGACCATTAGCTTGTGGATAATATGGAGTAGAGCTATCATGGTGGAGGCCAAGTTGCGCGGACAGTTCGACCATCATAAAGTTGTGAAAATGACTACCATGGTCTATGACAATAGCTTGTGGGACACTAAACCAAGCAATCACATGATTGAAAATGAAAATAGCTACAGTTTCACCGCCATATCTGTATGTAGGCATCACCTAGGCCCATTTTGTAAAGTAAACGACTACAAGGATAACATATCCATGCCCCCTATCTGAGTGAGGGTTACAAGTGACAAAGTTGATGCCCCATTTAGCAAAAGGACTGTTGACTATGATGAGGTGAGGAGAAGTGGGAGGTGCTCACATTTTGCGATGATAAATTTGGCAATTATGGAATTTTCGGACTACAGTGATTCAGTCTTTAAACATTAGCAATGAAAAATAACTAGCATGTAATATCTTTTGGGTAGTAGCATACCCAGACATGTGACCACCACGCGCTCTAGAGTGGAAGTGATTCAACGTTTTTTCAGCTTCTTCAAGAGTTAAACAACGCTGGAATACAAAATCAGCACCATGATGATAAAGAGTGTCGCTAATAATGTTGTATTGTTGGGACTGGTATCAGATTCACTGACGATCAATTTTTGATAACTCGAGCCTAAAATTTTGTGCTTGGAGATATATAATGATGTCTCCATACCAAGGATCAGAAACACTAATAATAAAGAGAGATTCGTGAGAAAAATAATCTTCTGCTACAATTTCTATATCAGTGTGTGTGATCCAGGTGGATGTTGGTGGCCACCCACCTATCCCACTTGGACCCCCACAACTGTCTCTTTCATTTTTTCAGTTTCCTTAATTGTAGCACAGTTTACTATTTTTAGCAGTTTTTCGGGTCTTGAACTTTCGAAGTTGTTTTGAGGCCCTAAATGACGTTTTTTGGGAAACCTGGGAATGACATGGGTCTAAGACCCATGTTGCTCTTCCCAAAGTTGTATTCCTTGGATAGATATTTCTAACGAGCTATTGTGCATGTCAAACGAACATCGCATGCCAAAGTTACGACCCCGGGAAGTTGATGCACCAATTTACCCAAAATGGGGCCCACAGTTTGGTGTTTCATCTCCTAGGGTTAGGTTTTTGGATGTTTAGGGTTTTCCACTATTTCTCAACAATAAATAGGCCTTCGAGCCTCATTGTAACACAGTTTAGAGTCATGTAGCCGCCACATCTCTTCTCATAGATACGCTACCATCGCCCTAGCTAGTTTATTTCCATTTCTGTTTGTAAGCATATTTCAGTATTTTACATTAATGAAATGAAGTATTATTTCCACTGCATCTCTGTGTTTTTTGTTACCTTTGTAATTTGTTGCGTTCCAGTCTAAATTCAGACCAGTGGTATCAGAGCAGTCTGCTTTTTCTCTATTTTCCTTTGCATGTCTCTAATGAGGTCGGGATATAAGGAGTTAGGGCTTGTACTGGTCAAACCTTGTAAGACCAGCCTCGCAAATCCCGACGGCCTCCCATGGTGGATGAAAATAAAGATGAGGGGGCAGGAGATCCTATCAAAATCTTGCTCGAAGAAGCCCTTGAGCAACAAAGGAACGCAATTATGGACAACTTTGCCTAGATACTTCAGTGGCTACCCAGAGGCGACGCATCGTCTTCCAACAGCTACTCTGGAAACGACACACCCTTTAAGGTACAAGTTAGTTTTGAAATCCCCATCTTTGAGGGTCAAATAGATGCAAATGTTGTAGATAAATGGTTAAATCTACTAGATGGGTATTTTTCTGTTCATGATTTTTCTAGTCAAGAAAAGATTATTTTCGCTCTTCTCAAAGCAGCCCCCCATGCCAAGGACTTGTGGGAAACCTACTGCGAGAAAAAGGATGAAAGCACAGGCTCAGTATTTTTAGTCGCACACACTTGGAATTCATTCCGGGGTGCCATCAAGGAGCAGTACTACCCTGTCAAAAGCTATGAGGATAAATACATAAAGTGGACCATGCTGCGACAGGGAAGGGACCAAGATGTGCTAGAGTTCACAAACATTTTTCATACCCTTCGCACATAGTTGGGTATTAAGGATTCTGAGCTGCACTTGGTACTCAAATATCGTGGCTGCGTACATAGGTACATCCAGGACGAGATGGAGTTCCTGAACATCTCCTCACTCGGTACGGCGTACCGATATGCTATCAAAATCGAGCAAAAGTTTAAACAAAAGATGCGAGACTTTGGATCTTCAAATCCGAAGACCAAAGGACAAGGCCAAGGCGGGGTGACCCAAGACAACTCGTCGAAACCGTAAGAAAAGAAAAACACCACGAAGTCGAAGAAGGACACAGGAAAGTGGTGTGAGTTCCACAACAGATCCACTCATAACACAAGTGAGTGTCGGACCAAGTAGTCGCTAGTGGCCGAGTTGAAGGCTTCCAAATCATATGCATGTTCCGACCCTGAGTCAGAACCCGACAAGGGGAATGGCAAAGCGAAGCAGATCATTGACACAGAGCCCAGCACCATTGTTGCCACCGCCAAGATCCAAAAGGATGAGCCTGAAGATCTAGAGGAGGGGGAGCATCTTTCGTCTTTTCCACTCACAGATGTGGGTGAAGGGTTCGCCGCTGCAATTCATTGTCGACAGCGACAGCCAAAAGAACCTCATTTCAACAGAGGTTGTGAAGCGGTTGGGCATATCGACTACACCACACCTACAGCCATACATTATCGGGTGGCTTCACCAAGGACGAGATCTTCGAGTTCACTGGCAGTGCTGCCTTCCCTACAACATCAAACCCTTAACAGATGAGGTATTGTGTGATCTTACACCTCTGGATGTTTGTGATGTATTATTAGACCAGCCATACTTATGGAGGCGACATGATGCGTATGAGTCGAGGCCTCATGCTGTTATTATTACTTTGGGAAATTCATTATATAGGATACCGAAGGTAGCCCCACTTACTGCCACCTCTTTGATATCTACTAAGAAATGCAGCATGATCGTCTCCCAGACTAGGAAATTCATTTTCTGTCTGGTTCGCTCTCAAAGTAAGTGGAAGATCATCACCACATCCATGACCCCCGCGAAGTGTTCCTCCATGCAGCAAAAGCAGCAAAGGGATACGGTCATGACAGAACACAAGAACAACTTTTCCTCACCCACAGGGGTACCACACAAGCTTCAGGTGGGCAACAAAGTATAGTTGCATCTACAGAGAGAATGCCTTATAAGAGCCCATCAGAAGCTCCGACCATGCCGACATGGTCCTTACACCATTACCAATGTTGTGGGAAATAATGCTTTGGAGCACATCATTCCTCCATTCCTTCGCTTGCACCGAGTGTTCAATGTGGAACACCCTCGACCATGCTTCCCACCATTACTGGACACATCAGAGATTGCAGAACAGCTCATGAGGGACCAAGTTCAACAGATGGAGGAACTCAATGCAATGGGGACCATTGCTTCCTAAGGGGGGAGGAACAATCCAGGTGGATGTTGGTTGCCACCCACTTATCCCACTTGGACCCCCACAACTGTCTCTTTCATTCTTTCAGTTTCCTTAATTGTAGCACAGTTTACTATTTTTAGTAGTTTTTCAGGTCCTAAACTTTATAGGAGTTTTGAGGCCCTAAACCGCGTTTTCTAGGAAAACTGGAAGCATCATGGGTCATAGACTGATGTTTCTCATCCCAAAGTTGTATTCCTCGGATATATCTTTCTAACGAGTTATTGCGCATGTCAAATGGAGATCGTATGCCGAAGTTACGACCCTGGGAAGTTGATGTACCAATTTACCCAAAACAGGGCCCACAGTTTGGCGTTTCACCTCCTAGGGTTAGGTTTTTGGATGTTTAGGGTTTTCCATTGTTTCTCAACAATAAATAGGCCTTCGATCCTCATTTTAACATAGTTTAGAGGTATGTAGCCACCACATCTCTTCTCAGAGATACGCTACCATCGCCCTAGTTGGTTTATTTCCATTTCTATTTATAAGCATATTTCAATATTTGAAATTAATGAAATGAAGTATTATTTCCACTGCATCTGTATGTTTATGGTTACCTCTTTAATTTGTTGCATTCCTATCTAAATCCGGATTAGTGCGGTAAGTCACACAATAATTTAGCGAAAATCAAGGATTTCTTTGATTTGAATTTTTCAAATTCCAGATCAAACTCTTGTTAAATGACTATCCACTTTGACTATTTTCCCCCTAGCAGTTTCTTCATGAGAATATACATCACAGGGTTACAATCTGAAATGACATTCATTTTTTGGAGAAGTATATAGTGACGAAATCATTGAACAACTTGCACAGCTTCCATGGCTAGCTTCTCCACATGTGCATATTTAATATCAGTTTTAGTGAGACTCCTACTCAGATAGTAAATCACATGTTTTTTGTCAGAATCATTCTCTTGGACTAACACCATGCCAATGGTGGCAACAGATGCAGCTAAGTACAAAACTAGTCTCGATGATAATTGGGTGGACGTAGTAAAGGAGCATTGGTCAATGCATGCTTTAACACACCAAAAGCTTTATTAGCAAGCTCATCCCAAAAAAATGGAAAACCCTTTTTCAAAAGACGAGTAAAAACCTATGTTAGTTCAGAATAACTGTGGATGAATCTACCTAAAAAGCTTGCTTTCCCTTGCAAACTTTGGAGTTGAGTCAAGCTCGAAGCAACAAGAAAAGTCAAAATTACCTCTACCTTGAGAGCATCGACACAAAAGCCTTCCTTTGAAACAATGAATCCTACAAGGTGACCAAATTTCACACAAAAAACAAATTTGTGCAGATTCAAGCAAATATTGTAATGACTACACTTAATGAAAATCACTTTTAAGTGCACTGGGTAAGACTGCCATTTCATGGAATGAGACAAGAGGTCATCTAAATAAGGCTGAACAATATTCTTGATATCGTGGAATACGTAAGACATTACTCGTTGAAAAGTTGCACCAACATTTTTTAGGCCAAATGGAGTTTATGATAAGAAAAAGTCCCCCATGCACATATAAATGTGGTTTTATATTGACCGGAAAGGAGTATGTTTATTTGATTGTAGCAAGAAAATCCATTCATAAAGGAAAAAATTTTATTTCCAGCACAGTCGTCGACAATTTGGTTGATGTACAAAGTTGGATAATTGTCCTTGGGACAAGCTTTATTGATATCTCGACAATCAAAACACACTCGAATGGTTCCTTGCTTTTTATTGGCGGGCACAATATTCGATACCCAATCGATTAAAGGAGGAGGGTAAATGAATCTTGCTTTCAGCAATTTCTCAACCTCAATTATGATAGTAGCAAGTTTTCATGAATGTATAGGAGGTAATCATTGTCTGACTAGCTTAGCATCTGGATAGGCTTTTATTTCATGTACAACAATGGTAGGGTTGATTCCTGGCATCTCTTCATAGGACGAGAACAAAATGTCATGGAATTCCTGAAATAGGGATTTTTAAGTTGAAATCTCTTCTAAAGAAAAAATAGGCTCCTATATGAATATTTTCAATTATTCTGGGTTTTACTAAGATATCGACAGGTATTGTTGCCGATATGTTAGCTAAATTTTGTTCAAAACTGGAGGAAAGGGTAGATATTGGATTTTGAGGATCGCTAAGGGTATCAGATGAAAATAACAATGAATTTTTTTCTTAATTTTATTAAAATATGGTAAGAAAGCTGAATGATGATGAGTATCGCCCCATGGCATTTCATCCAAGGTCATAACCTCCATAATCCCTTCATCAGTTAAAAAATATTTTTTAAAAGGATTAGGCATAGAGATTGGTTCCAAGAGTGACAAATGAGAATATTCATCAATGATCATATTCATTTGATCATCATCAGATGTTGATGGGTTTGAAAAAGACTAAATGGCCTCATAGGCTAATTCGAAAGGACTATGAGGCATTTCATCACCATATAAGATCATTTCTGATTTTGATGGTACATTCCATGGATCTCCCATTTCGAAAGCGCTTGATGTAATCATGTTGATCTGTGCTTCATTTTGAAGAAGAAAAGGTGGAGGAAACGCAAAAGTGCCCATCGAAGATGAGTCTTTGTGCAGGCCAACACCAACTTCTTCATATGGAGTGGTCGATTTTCCAACAAGTGGGATACTACAAATAGAATTAGGGTTAGAGGTATAGTAGGATAATTGATCTACTTTTACAATTCTTCCTTTGTAAAGAAACATAATCATCCTAAAATATGATGAGACTATTATCGCAATGGCATAAGTCCAGCTCCGGTGAAGCAAAAGGTTGTAATCAAGTTGAGCCTCAACAACCTCAATGTTTATTTCAACTATTTTTCCTACTAACTTGATTGGAACATCATTTAAAAGTTGATACAGATGAAAACCTCTTCCATCGAAGGATTTCAAAGTCATGGGAGATTGATTGATTGTTGGAGAACCTAAAGCTTTCCAATAGGAAATGGACATAATACATGTCGATGCTCCTTCGTCAATCACTGTTCGAAAAACTTGTCAAGTTTTGATGTGAACTGGTATTTGAAAATCCAGTTGGTGTGGGAGACACGAGGACATGATTCTCGAGATAAAAAACAATCAAATGGGAGTCTTGAGGATATAAAACTCTTATCGATGATAATAATAATTTCCTTTGTGCTAGACAAGTTTGCAGCACTTCAAGGGCAGACATGGCTGAAGGTGACATAGCTAGATCTTCGACAATGTTATAATTTTGGGCAGCCCTCGCATGAGGATTAAAGGCTGACTTACAAAGCATACCCTTAGGAGGTAGACGAATTACCATATCAGGATTTGGTTTTTCAATGTGTAATGGTTTAGAATAAGGAGGAGTAGATGTGGAAGTTTGACCAAATGAACTAGAGTCATCTCCATTTTCAATAGGACTCTTTGATGCGTAATCTTTGGATCTCGTTGCTACCATAACTCTGGAAGACATCATCATGATATCTGCCGATGGGGATGAGGAGGATTGGTCATGAGAGACCATTTTACTGTCTTGAGGAAAAGGATCCTTTAAAACAGTGGGTGTGGATGAACTTTTGACAAATTTGGAAACTTCGGCTCAATGAGGGCACTCCTTAGTATAATGATCTTCCTCACAAATCAAGCAAGGATATAAAGGTTTCATCTTTTCATCAAATGGTTCGTTTTCGGATGATTTACCTCTGCCAGTAGATGAAACTACGATGTTGATTTCAAAATTAATTCTGAGAGAAGGATCATCATCAGGTGAATCAGATAGAGTCAAAACTTGAACATCCTTAGAAATTTTCTTTTTATTCTTAGTCTTTTGGCTCATAGAACCAATCATTCCATTTGCGGCATGTGATCCTAGAAGAGGTGGATTATTTGGAGTAAACTGGGGTAAATCTGGGACCTTTTCATACAAAGTATCAGACTGAGTATAAACAAGATCAAGATATTGAGTACGAACAATTACCTGCTCTTCAGTTACAACACCCCCTTTGGCCACGTATTCATTTATTACCAGTAAAAGTGATTTTATAAACCATTTTGCCAGAATCTGGTCTGGAATGTAAAATTTGACTAGGCGACTTCTTCATATCCATTTGTGAATGTGATCTGAGATATGGGTAGATGTTGACTGCTTTAAAGAAGTCAAAAGTTCTGTTCCATTGTCATATGAAATAAGTAACTGAAAATGGGTCAAAAAGGCTATAGCAAGGGCATTGAACGTGTTGAAATAAGTGCGTGGTAATTCCACATACCATTTGGTTTCCGAACCGATTAGGGTTCGTTGAAAAGTCTTAATCTAATAGAATCATCATTTAACGAGTTGGATGTGCACCAAAGATGGGAGGTCATGACATGGTTGGACAGATCTTCACTTAACTTACCTTTAAACTTAGGAATGTCACTAGGAAACTTAGTAGGAATGGTCGACCAATAGGGTAGATAAAGAAGGGGATCATTAGTTACCCGAGAGAGGTCAGGAAAATCCAAAGTTGAAATGAAAGGTAACAGACGATTGGGGTCATGTGATGGATATTGATAACATTGAGGGGTCATTCCCATATGAGGAGGAGGATATCCATGATATCCTAGGATAGCTTGAGCAGTTGGGATCTGCTCACCTCCTAGGTATCCAGGATGAGCCATACCATATTGTGGTTGAATAGGTTGTTGAAACGTATGACCTGGGTATGATTGATTCTAGAAGGCAAGATTTTGACCCATTTGACCTTGAAAAAAATATCCTTGAAAGGGTTGGCTTTGTAAGGGTTTACCTTCGAGAAATTGAGTTTGAAAAGGTGTAGCTTGAAAAAAATAACTCTAGGGTATACCTTGAAAAGATAGCCCTTGAAAAGGTACTTGCATATATGGAACACTAGGCTGAAAAATAGGTATTTGAGGTGTTGGTGGAATCGTAGGAATGGATTGAACATTTAATTCCTGAGGTAAAAGCTAAACAAGAGGTTGCATAGTAACCTATGATGTAAGCGAGACAGTTATTTGTGATACTCCTGGAATTGGCGTTCTAGGTGAACTTGAACTTGGGTTCTAAACAAACATTTCCATAGCAGACTGCCCTACAGTTTGATGGGTACTTTGGGTGGGTTGCTGAATGATTGTTGGGTAGGTGTCAATGAGGTAGCCTGGACGGTTGGTTGAATTTGAGAAGACATACCTTCAAAAGGCAGTTGTTGCATAGGTTGTTCAAGAGGTTGGCTAGGTTGATACAAAGGCACTTGAGAAGCAACAAGAATTGACTGTTGAGAAGGGTTCCAGATTGTATTCAATCCAGGGTAAGGCATTCCATAGGCGGATTGAGGCATAACAGGCTGACCAAAACTAGTTTGAGGCATAGTTAAAGTAGTTTTCGGCGGGGGGTTTCCCCCCAGCTATAGGGTAAGGTCCACCAAAAGGCTATCCTCCAGGTGGAGGATATGATGGTTTCCCCCTAGGCGGATAATAACCACCTGTTGGGTTAGCTCGTGGATTACCAACATTACCAGAAATCATATTAATGGCTTGTTCAGATGCCAAACCTTCATTGGTAGGGTTAATTACACCAGTTGACATGTTTGAATATGGGTTTGAGGGAGAATCTCCTGAATAAGATCCTCCGAGAGAGTGATATCCAGGTGGTAAAATACCACCATACAATGTGGACTCTGGAGAAGTGGAATACATGGATGTATCTGTCACAACACCTCTAGGAATCGTTGGACCAATGAAAACTAGGTATGGTAGAATAAGGAGTCAAGTAACGTAGAATCCCTTGCCATAAAAAGTTTAAGGGTGTAAAATACCAAGGGCCAGGTTGAAGAGATCAAAGAAAAAGTTCTGATATATACATAGGTTCACTGGTAGAAAATAGAGTTTCTTCCTCTTCATTTAAAACAAGTTCTTCAATAGAAATAAGGCCAGGAGGAAGAATAGAAGTAATGATAAGTTTCACACGCAGTGAAAGTGGAGGATCTGAAATATGTGCTATAGCAGGTGTCTGCATTTCAGGCTCAGAGATATCAGACTCACCTTCATCAATATCCAGTTCAGAAACAAGATTTCTATTAGAATATTCTCTGATATCTGATTCAGTTTGAATGATTTCAGTAATTTGTAAATTAGTTACTGCTGAGTGTGATGTTAAATTCTGAGTTTGATCAAATTCAGTTTCTATTACTTCAATGCCTGAAATACTGGATGTTATAGGTTGATTAGATTCAGTTCCTCTTACATCAGAATCTATAATAGTAGAAGTTTCAGTTTCTGCTGAAGTTATAGTTTTAGATGATTTATATTTTTATGGTTTAATCTTCTCTAACTAACTCGGTGTATACTCAGGGGGATCCCCAAGTATCCTACATAATTGTCTTGGTAGTTCCACCACAATGAAAACAATTTAAATTATTAATCACACAATATCTAAATTACACCTAAAGTCTCTATAAAGTAAAGAAAAACAACATAGAAAGTAACACGCACTAAAAAAATCTAGGAGTTCAAACCACACAAACTTACTCTTCATAGAGATCAATATATACTAGTTGGTGATGAAATCCAACATCGAAGAGATCAAGGTGAATTTTTTTTATATAAAATGAGTATTTGGACTAGTTACACTCAGAACCTACTTAATGAAATGGTCTGGTGCAAGTAACTTTGCTATAAACCATCCCGAGCAAAGATTACCCTCCAAAGAGTCTGTTATGCCCTTATACTAATAGGTGTCACATATCATGATTGAATTGATGAGCTATGTAATATGTTCATACCTTTACTTGTTGCAAAGGTTTTTCATATTTGTGAAAAATAAAAAAAATTAAAAAATTTAAAGAGGGTATACCCTAAAAGAAAAATCAAAGGGTAAAAAGAATAAAGAAATGGTCAAAAAATGAAAGAAAATGAACCCCACCAAAAAGAAAAGACCAGGAAAGTGTTCAAGTCTAAATGCCACTACTTTTTCACTTTTGTATAGTAAACAATTGTGTGCAGCTTGTCATTTATGCCACAATTCATGAATAGTCAAACAGTTTAAACTTGGCTAGTTCATATTTCAATTTCATGTTGTAGAAATAGAGAGTAAAGATCTGACCAAACAGTGTAATCTCGGGAGATAAGTAGATAGGTATAGTGAAAAAAGGAGCTCAACAGTTTAATCTGAGCCCTTGGATGTAATAAGTTTAGACTTAGATAGGCATTACCATGTAAAAGAAAAGAAAGTTTGATAAGGGCTTGCCAGTCTAAGTGCACCCTAATAAAGAAGTAAAAATGCTAGGTTAAGCAAGTAGGGTCAGTAGACGATGGTTGCAAAATAACATATGATGAATGATAAGTTTAAATGTGCAAATATTTTTACTTTCATCATAAGGAAAATGGCATGTATCAGATGGAAGGCACATCAAGAAAGCAAAGTCAAAATAATTAACTCCCCTACTCATTTCCCCTAAATTTTCACCGATTTCCCCTAAGTGCCAAGGTATCTATCAAATTTGAGGGGCTCAGAGCATTTTTCTGACTTTTGGAGGGACCAAACCCTTAGCCCAATAATTTATAGTTCGTAAGTACTTAAGCCCATTCATCAATCATCACATACCTTCATGAAACATTCATTCCCTTGTTAAAGTTTTTCCTAAGTAAAATCCTATTTCACTTAGGAAAATTATAATATTTTACATAAAAAACCCTAATTTTTCACTTAGCCTAAGTTTTAATGTACACATGAAAATGTTATACACTTAGCGCTTTTTCCATTCAATGTCATATTAACTACTAACTTATTAATATATATTTCCCCTATAAAAATCTACCCATTCCCATATTACTTTAACTATGTAAAAACCTTAAAACCTTAATATTCCGCCCCTTTGGTTAAAATATAACCATAATTCATTAATAATGGGGATTAATTAGTTAATTCATAACTAATTAAGAACCCCGCCCCCCGCCATATTAACAAAGGATTAATTAACCCCCATGGTTAATTAATAGCTTTCTCGACCAATCCCATCGCTCCTGATTTGATTAAAAAACTATTAATTACATCCGGACCGCCCTCATTAAACTCCATCATCTCGCCTTCTCGATAGCCATCCGATCAAGCCTCCCAAATCCAACGGTTGTCATGCATATCGCATGGCCCTTCACGACCGAACCTTAGCGCGTGACCGCGAAGTGGTTTTGTGAACACTACCTTCTCCACGCGTCACGCATCGTATGGTATCACGCAGATGAGCCCGAATACTGCCCCCCCCCCCCCCATAAGTGGTGTGATAAGAACCACTTACCACCTCCCACTAAATGACAAAACATCAAATCTTCCCATTGATACTACCCATCCAAATCCCGAAACCCACCAAAATTCTTGACTTTGTATAAAAAACAAAACAAATCATTTCGTCATTCTATTCTTCGATCCTGTACATCCATGAAAGTATAACAATGAGGTCAACCAGCTCATGCTCCCAGCTGCCAACCTGCTTCAAAATTTAGAGTCGACATTGCTTAGAGTCCTCCATTCGCACCGAGTGTACCTGCATACTGTTGCCCGTCCCTAAAACAAGTATTTACCAACTCCTGTTAAGAAAACAGTGCAAATACTTGTTTTCCCTATAAATAATTGAAAAAGTCCAGAATTCACCATAATTCTATTACTGCATTTGTAATTCAACTTCCTAGACCTGCTATTTCATCATTTTAACTTAAAAAACCCTATCTTCCTTTCTAAATCCAGAAGAACCAGTATGGAAACTCTGGTGGCCCTAAATATTGCACCCATTACCACCCCTCACCATGATTTAGACTATCTGCCCCTAGCAGATAAGGTTTTTCAAATAAAATACCTAACCACTGATAAAGACCATCTGAAAGTGTTTTGCCAATGCCGAGATAATCATTTGAATGGCTATGATGCCATAGAACTGTGGGAATCCAATCTCCTAATGTATTTTCTCTCCTCTGTGCATGTTTTCCCTGACATATCAATCAATGCCATGCAAATTATGAACCCAACCTCAGAGTAGTGATGTATCCAATCAAATAGTCCTCTTCACAATAACTGTTGACTCAATCAATGAGATGCTGAAATTTGATCCCAGTCAAGCCCTCACCCCCACTTCCCTTGGAGATTTGCTTGAGAAATCAACTAAATTATCCCAATCTGAACTCAGTCACCTCTGCCAGACTTTCATAGATAAAAACCATCAGCCTAAAGATCCCCCTCCTTATATGTCAGCTTTCTTCACAGATACAGGAAAAATAATAGTTGATATGATAGCTGCAGTCATCGGATTCAATACTAGTGAGTTTGTAAATGAATTGACCCTAGTTATGATGTTTATCTTTATCCATGGTCATCCCCCTGCTATCAAATACAATTATGCCTTATTCATTGCTGAGAAAATCCATGACCAGTTCATGAGACTGGAGAATGAAAAGGTTTTCAAATATTCCACATTCATATATCACCTCATCCTCTACTATCAATCTAAAAAATTCCCATTTTCTGTCAAGAAACTTGATACAAAGGGAAATCCAAGGTCTGTCACCTTTTGGACTTCTATCTTCCATGAATCTTCTGCTTCCCCTTATTCATATAATGAGTTCATTGACCATTTTGTCCACCTATCAACCACCTTGCTGACAGGGAATCCTCCTCCTAGGATTAATGATGAAATCAAAAGAATCCTATAGCTTTCCAAACAGTACAGATTAGGTGACTGGTACTTATACTAGAATTACACAGAAATCAGGGTATATGGTTGCGAGCTTCCTCCATTTAAGCTACCAAAAGATGTTCCAATGAGACTGTTTGCTTTGGAATATTATAGACAAATGATATATTCAGATCTGATCCACTTTACCAAGGCAAAGAAGAAAGCACAACTGAGAATAAAATATCATCTAGGCCCATTTGTCTGCAACAATAGGGAAGCATGGAAAGCAGCAGAGAAAATCCTAGAAGACCACATGAGATTTAGCAAAACCTTTGGTTGGACTCCATATGACCCCCACAGTTTCATCTGTGATAGGAGAATTAAAGATAGACTATCCCCATATTTTCACCACAGAATCCCAGAAATTGAGCGATATACTAACATGGACAAATGGAGGGAAGGGACTGGTAGAAATGGATAATGATTAGGTCAATGTAGAAAATGTAATGAAATATCTGGAAAGAGCACTTGACCTGGATTCTTTTGGACAGGTGAAATTTGAGACTTCTCACAAGCTAGCATCAGGGACTAGTTCCTCAACAACTGATACCTCATAAAGGCACTCACAAGAAACAAGAGCACCACTTGCAAAGACATCACAGGGAAGAGAACAAGAGACCAGCACTCCCGCAACAAGGCAATCAAGCATGTCAAAGCATCTTGAAACCTCTCAAGAATAGGCTCAAACACAGGCCCACCCAACTCAAGTTAACATGGGAGACCCCCAAATTTTGAAGACCCCTCTGAATGAGGAAAAGAGCTTAAAGAGAGATAGAGAAGTAGCTACCCCTGCTAGTGGTCAATCAGATCAGCCTGGTGCTAAGAGGCACAGGCTAAATCCTCATTCAGAAGAGGAATTTTTTGAAGAAACTATAGAAAGTCAGAGAAAAGAAGGTGCAGACAGTCAACATACTTTCCCAGCAGGTGGGACACCTTCTAGCTCACAGAGACAGGAGCTGGAGAGACAACAAAGTGCTGAAGTATCATCCTTCAGGCCTTCAGGTAATAAGAACCTAGACATTAAAGAGAAATTCAAAGAAATAAAGGCCAGAAATGAACCACTAAGGATCCAGGTCTACAATCATTTTTTAAAGATGGCTCCCACCAATCAGAATAGGTTGATCTCAGCCCATGAGATCAAGGAAGGCAAGATGCAAATGAGCTTCTTCAAGCCCAAAGTACAATAGCCTCAGTCAATAATAGACTACCTCAAGACTGATTTTGAGGTCATGGTCAAGGACACCCACCCCCTATGCTAGATTGAATTACATAAGCAAATGGGGGAAATGGTGTATTCAACATTGACAACTAAAGCTATGATGGCCCAAAGACTGGAAAAATTATTAAACAATACCACTGCTCAACTACAGCTAGAAAGAGCCTACTCATAGGCTAAGGACAATAGAATTAAATCATTGGAGGAGTTGGTTATTGGATTGGGTCATAACCCAAAGGATGTAAAGGCTGTAAAGGCCTTGATAAAGAAAAAAAACGAAGACATAGCTGCCTTAAGAAAGCAGTTAAAGTTTCCACCATCAAGACATCCACAAACTGTTGAAGTTATTAAAAAGAAGTCTAAAGAAGAGCTTATCGACTTAGTCCTCAAGCTTAATGAACAGTGAAAGGAGACTAAGTAAGAATTAGAAAAATCACTAAAGAGCAGGCATCGTGAGTCGACCGCCCAACCTCAAAATGTGATACCAGTGGTCTCCACAGTAGTCGCCTCAACAATTGCAACAGCTATGGCACCAAATGTCCCTTTGGTCACAGGAGAGACAATTACAGGTACAAACACAGGAACATCACAAGCATGAATTTCATGTTTGAGTAGAGAAAAATTAATAAAGTCAATGGAGGAAATGAAACTATGATTTTCTAAACTCCAGAAGGTAAAAGAGAAATTTTTCACCTTAGAGCAAAAATATGATGTTTCAAAGATTAATTTTGCTGAAGAGTTAAGGAAGAATAAAGGCTTGGCTCAGTAGGTGAAAACACTAGAGAAGGACCTCACATTTGAAAAGCCCTTAACAGACATTAGGAAAATTTTGTGGACCAACATCACTCAAACAATAAATGATGTTTGGCCATCGATACAAATAATTTTTGAACAAATTGAACTGGTGTAAGTTGATCTCCCGGAGATTCAGAGAACTAAAGAAGAGTTGGGAGGGAAGCCTGAGGAAGCTATCAAGGTAATAAACTTTTTGAACAGCAGAAGTAAGTACCAATTGGAAGAGCTGAATATAGAGGATAGAACTGGGACTATCCTAGAGGTCAAGAAGGTATTGACCAAAAGGTCTCTAATGAAAAACTTAGAAAGGAAATGACAGAACATGCAAGAGGATATTGATGATTTTATGGGAAAGTTTGGCATCTTGCAGAGCAAAGGGCTTCCCAGTCATTTAGTTATTAATGATAAATTGATAAGACATGAAGATTATTTCAATAAGTTGGCTTAGTATGCAAATACCCAGGCTAGTTCATCAGCTAGTGGATCTGCACCCAAGGCACTACCTACAGGCAGAGTTCTCTATGAAAATCTAAAGAACCTTTTCTATGTTGAACATGAATTAAAACGTTTGTTCCCAGTTTAGCCTAATTTTGAAAAATACACAGAGGCTAATGAAATCTTCAGGAAGCTTCAAAGGACTAGGATACCAAAGGAACATTGGTGGATAGACATGACAGAAATTTTGTGATTTATCCTTGGTAAAAAAGTAAAATTTTCAATATCTACCATAATCAATTATGGTGAAAGAAGGTGAATGGTGTTCAAATAAGTAAAGAGTATCAGAACAGGTCAAAGAATATCAGTAAGAAGATGAAAAGTAGACAACCAACACAGAATTATGAGCAAGATAGCAAGATGCTCAATCATAGGGCCTGCCTCCAGCTCATTCACAAAAACAAGGAAAACAAGCCATCAGTTCACTTTTAGCTTCTATTTTCGAGACCATCTGTCTCTACTTTTATGTAAAATGTAGTTAATCACCTTAGATTATATCTCTCTTTGTTATGTGATATTTTATTGTAAATTTTTGTATAAATACTCCCTCATTCAGAGTACTGTGGGTGGATTCTTAGACTTTCTATAGACTTATTATTTTCGAAAAGGAAAGCTGTTGAACAACTCTTGTATGGTTGTCTAGATGAAGAAATAAAGCAATGGACTTTTTATAGGATTCATGTGTCAAACATTAGACAAATAAGTATTCTATACCTCATGTATTATTGTTTTCTGGTTTAATATTTTCACTTATGTCTCATATCTGAATAAGAAACGAAAAAGTATATTTCAGAAAGTGCTTAATTGCAATCTGTCTTTAAAATCATTTTTGTTAATTTTTTCTTCTAAACTATCATAGGTAGGGAATTCTTAACTATTCCTTGCTTCTTAGTTTATCATTATAGTCATTTAATAAGAAATTCTTAATTGCTTTTTATTAGTGATTAGTCACTTTCCCTCTTCTTAAAACTTGTTGAAGGATTCTTAATTTCCCTTCTTCCCTTTTAAGACCATTCCACCCTTTCAAGTTACCATTTGTCTTCTGTTTAGCTATCTTGCCCCGTGAATCCCTCCTTTGTTGAATCATCCGAATCCAGTTAAAGCTATCTACAGTTGACTCCATTGCCCAATGGCTTGAGATACTCTGTTCTATCCATCTGCTCTTGAATTCCACCAGCAAACACAATAAAAAACCCCAAGCTTTCATAACTAGCCTAATATCCTATAAAACAAAGCTAAATCTTAAAGAGAGAGCCCTCTCTAAGTACAGATTGGCTAGATTATGTACTTAAAAGTTGGTTTGTGGTTACCTCGGACCCTTTTCCTTCTTCTTACAACTTCAAGGAAAATCTGAGTGATAAGATAGTGACGACGATATTGGGGAACAAATCCTCAGTCATAATCATTCTTTAAGAAAGTTTAAACCATAAATCTAAAGCATCTTAAAGAAATCATAGAAGTTGTTTGTTTGATATCATTTAAGAAAACGAAAAACAAACCTGAAAACCTGGCTTCAGAAACAACGCGTTACACTAGAGCTAATCCTGATCCCAATCCACCCCAAGTGTTTGAGAACCCCAATCTGATCCCCAAAATTCTTAGGAGACAAGAAATTCAAGAAAGCTCTGCTAGTTCTTGGCCCACCTTCAGATCATCATCCTGTCCTGTTAGGTGGATTTACCTAGAAGACCAACCCTTTGGCAAATACTTTGAGACCTCTTTATTTAGGACTTCATCCGATTCTGAATTAATTGACCTAGTCCCAGACCCAGTATTCATCGAAGAATTACAGCTTGAAGCTATCAGTTTGTCAATTGATAGACATTTGCATAGTTCACTACAATCTGATCTTACCACTGAAGGAACACCCAATCTGTCTGTAATCACTACTGCCTCTGCAAGCTCATCACCATTTCCTCATACATCTCAACCTCAAACCACTCCACATCAAACCACCACTTCTGGCCCTCCATCCATAATTCAAACACCCACTGCTATCCCAACCCCAACTATTGTTTCATAATTACCTATAGCAATGGCAAACATATATGCTCCCCTGGTATTACCAGCAAACTTAGGTACCATGCCCCAGGATTACCAAAGTAAGATCACTCAGTTTGATGGTACTGGTACCTATACAGCCCAACAACACACCAAAAAGATGACTGATTACTTTGAAATTTATGAAATAGATGTTGATGATGTGCGAATGAGAATATTTGTTCAGAGTTTAACTAGGGAAGTCAGAACCTGGTTTAGAGCCCTAGCAGCAAACAATATAGACAACCTAGAAACTCTCCATAGACAATTCCTGAACTGATGGCAGAAAAAGAAAGATCCTCTTCGGATTCTCGATGAATACAAAAACCTAAAGAGAGGAACACAACAAACTGTGCAGGTTTACTGCACTAGATTCAACAATGTCTATAATGCCATCCCTCAAAATCTTAGACCCCCACCTCATTTAGCCTTAATCAAATTCCTGGATGGATTTGATTCTGACATGGCCTTCCAGCTAAGAGAATGAGCTCCTCACACTTTAGAAGATATTCAAAGCATAGCTATTAGTGTTGAAGCCAACCTGATGTCTAAAAGAGCCAAGGTTAGGAGTGAAAGGAGAATACCATTAAAGGAAGAATCCTCACCTTTTGAATAGAAATTAGATGCTATAATTAAAGGGATGGATAGACTAGGAGATAGAGTGGAGACAATCGAGAGAAAAGCTCCTTGGGATGGTCAGCCAACCAACACAGGGAGAAATCCTAATTTTAGAAAAAATCAAAACCAGAACACTGGGAAGATTGGTCCAAACCAAAACATTAGACCCCCTTTCCAGGAGAATTATGCAGAAGGTTCAAACTCTGAAGAACCTAAAGAGGACACTCAAATAAATTTTATGGGACTCAGTAATGAAAGAGAAGTTTTCTTGACCCAAGAGGATCAAGAGGCCCACATTCTTAAATAGTTTCAAACTTAGTCAGGTGAATCATTCGACTTTAGGGAAGGATACAACACAACCATCTATGAGGTGCATAAGAAATACAACCTAAGGAGTAGGAGAATTGATGTTCCTGAAGCAAACAAGAAAAAGGTTCCAAAACAACCTATAAAAGGTAAGACAGTCACTACACCTATACATATTCTTTCTAGATCAAACAATAATCCTTCTAACCCCATAATTGAAGATGTCTCTGATAATCAACCAAACAATAAACAACCCTCCACTTCTCTTCCTTCCAAAGGAAGTGTGGAAGAACCACCAGAAGCTGATTTAGGAGAACCAGCAAATCGTAACCCCACTCCTGAAAATGAGAAAAACGCAGAAAACAAAGAGAATACTACAGTTCGAAATCCAAAAGCCCAAGTAGAAAAACCCTTTAATCTAGAAACTGAAGTAGGTAAGCTGAAAATTGTTGTCCCATTATCTGAATTAGAAAAACATGATAGCTACCAAAGTCAAATCAATAGATCACTGAAAATTACTGGAACTGAAGACACAGTTAATGTTTTTGATGACCAGCCAGAATTAATCTTTGGCCCAGAAGTGAATGGAAAACCATTAGAAGGAGGAATTCATCCATTCTATTTGAGCTTAAACATACGTGATAAGATTCTTCACAATGCCATGTTTGACTTTGGGGCACCTCATAACCTCATGCCCAAGTCTGTAATGGAAAATCTAGATCTAGACATCACTAGACCATACAAAGATTTGTTTTCTTTTGATTCTAGTCAGGTAAGATGTTTAGGATTGATAAAAGACTTGTACGTTTCATTGGTTCAATACCCTGCAAAAACAATTTTAATGGATATAGTGGTAGCAAATATACCACCAAAATATGTCATGTTATTGTCCAGATCCTGGGGTGCCAAGCTTCAGGGATCTCTTCAATTGGATATGTCATATGCTACTATCTCGGTTTTCGGCCAACCAAAGAAACTATACAGAGAAACATTGATGAAATATGTAGTAAGTAGTCAGGAAAAACCCGAAAATTTCCCCATCTACTCAGTACACTCTGATATGGACTCATTTATTCTTTATAATGTAGAAAACAATCCTTCCAATAATTTAGAAGTTTTAGCAGCAGAACCAAAAGAAATTAAAAAAGAGAAATCAAGTTTTCAGATTCAGGAAATATCAGATACCAAAGAAAAACTAGATCCCACTATTAAACAAATTCCTACCACCCTAGACACCAATTATGAGCATGGAATTCTTTGCAATTTAGAATTTTATGGCTCAGTCAATAAACTAGGGGTAGGAGTAGGAGTTTGGGCATACAATTTGGAAAATGACCATGCTGAAGGCCATGCCTATAGATTAAATTTTAAGTGCACCAATAATATGGCAGAGTATGAAGCTCTCTTGCAGGGTCTCAAACTTGTTAAAAAATTAGGAGAAATTAGAGTATCTGTCATAGGAGATTATGGATTAACCATTAAACAGATCAAAAGAAAATATTTAACTAGAGATCCTAGATTAGGATATTATAGAGGAACAGTCATAGAGATTCTCAATACTTTTCTGGAAACTCAGCTTGCCACAATCCTTAGAAAACACAACTTACAAGCCCATAGCCTAGCAATGTTTGCTAGCACCTGTAAATTACCTTTCGAACCTAATCATCAGTTTACTGCTGAAACTAGGCACAGGCCAACTATCCCTGATAATCTGAAGAACTGGAAGGTTTTTGATAGTGATGAGCAGATCAATAACTTTTTAACTTTATATGAAGAGTTTTCTAACAGTTACATAGATGTTGATACAGTCATTAATTCTAATCAAATAGATGAGGTAGAAACAAACATTTTAGAAGAAAGTGCAGTGAATATGCTTCATCCCACAAAATTCACACGAAAAGAAGTTCAAGACCTGAAACAAATGGACCTAGATGATATAATTGATGAAGAAACAAATGTTATTAATCTGAAGGACAATAACTTACCAAAAGGGTTAACTCCTCTAGAAGATCTATTTGATTCCAATGACATTCCCAAGAAACCTAAAATGGAACCATTAAAAGCAGATATTGAAGAATACAATTTAGGAACATAGGACAATCCAAAAATGATAAAACTGTCAAAGTCTTTACCTCCTAATCAGAAGTTAAAGTATGTTGAACTCATGAGGGAATTCCAGGATGTCTTTGCCTAGAGTTACGAAGATTTGAAGTCAAATGAAACCTCCATTATTTAGCATACTATACCTCTGAAAGAGAATCAAAAGCCCTTTAAGTAAAAACTCAGAAGAAGTTACCCTGTATTTTTACCATTGATTGAAAAAGAAATTAAACACATGTATGAAGCAGGGGTTATTTCCCTTATTAGATTTTCAGAGTGGGTGTCTAACTTAGTACCTAATAGGAAGAAGACAGGGGAAATAAGGTTATGTGTTGATCTGAGAAATGTGAATAAGGTCTCTCTTAAAAATAACTATCCTTTACCCAAGATGGATCATATTTTGCAAAGGGTAGTGGGTTCTTCTAGAATTTCACTTTTAGATGGGTTTTCAGGATATAACCAAATCTTGGTTCATCCTGATGACCAAGAGAAAACTGCTTTTACAACACCATGGGGCACTTTTATGTACAACAAGATGCCATTTGGACTTAAAAACACTGGAGCAACCTTCCAAAGGGCAATGGACATTGCATTTTCCAAAGAAATTCATGATTTTCTTGTTATATATCTGGATGATCTAACTGTTTTTTCTAAATCAAATCAGCAGCACTTGGACCATCTCAGACAAGTTTTTAAAATGTAGAAAATATGGTATTTCTTTGAATCCAAAAAAGTCCTTGTTCAGTCTGGAGGAAGGTAAACTTTTAGTTCACATCATTTCCAAGATTTGCCGGCCTAAGTGCACCCTAATAAAGAAGTAAAAATGCTAGGTTAAGTAGGTAGGGTAGGTAGATGATGGTTGCAGAATAACATATGATGAATGATAAGGTTAAATGTGCAAATCTTTTTACCTTCATCATAAGGAAAATGGCATGTATCACATGGAAGGCACATCAATCAAGCAAAGTCAAAATAATTAACTCCCCTATTCATTTCCCCTAAATTTTCATATATTTCTCCTAAGTGCCAAGGTATCTACCAAATTTGAGGGGATCATAGTATTTCTCTGACTTTTGGAGGGACCAGACCCTCAGCCCAGTAATTTATAATGCCTAAGTACTTAAGCCCACTCATTAATAATCACATCCCTTCATGAAAAATTATAATATTTTCCATAAAGAACCCTGATTTTTCACTTAGCCTAAGTTTTAATGTAAACATGAAAATGTTATACACTTAGTGCTCTTTCCATTCAATGTCATATTAACTACTAACTTATTAATATATATTTCCCCTATAAAAATCTACCCATTCCTGTATTACTTTAACTATGTAAAAACCCTGAAACCTTAATATCCCGCCCCTTTGGTTAAAATATAACCATAATACATTAATAATGGGGATTAATTAGTTAATTTGTAACTAATTAAGAACCCCACCCCCTGCCATATTAGTAAAGGATTAATTAACCCCCACGGTTAATTAATAGCTTTCCCGACCAATCCCGTCGCTCCCGATTTGATTAAAAAACTTTTAATTATGTTGGGCTCGCCCTCCTTAAACTCCCATCACCTTGCCTTCCCGATAGCCATCCGATCAAGCCTCCCAGATCCAACAGCTGTCGTGCATATTGCACGACTCTTCACGACTGAAAGTTAGTGCGCGAATGCGAAGTGGTTTCGTGAACAGTACCCTCGCCACGCGTCGCGCATCGTATGGTATCGCGCAGATCAGCCCGAATACCACCCCCCCTCCATAAGTGGTGTGATAAAAACCGCTTACCGCCTCCCACTAAAGGACAAAACGTCAAATATTATAACTAAGCCCACCCGTCCAAATCCTGAAACCCGCCAAAATTCTTTACTTTGTATAAAAAAAAAACAAATCATTTCGTCATTCTATTCTTCGAACCTGTACATCCATGCAAATATAACGACAAGGTGAACCAGCTCATGCTCCCAGCCTCAAACTTGCTTCAAAATTTGTAGTCGACATTGCTCAGAGTCCTCATTCACACCCGGTGTACTTGCATACCACTGCCCGTCCCTAAAAAAGGTATTTACCAATTCCCGTCAGGAAAGCCCTCCAAATACTTGTTTTCCCCTGTAAATAATTGAAAAATTCCAGAATTCACCATAATTCTATTACTGCATTTGTAATTCAAGTTCCCAGACTTGCTATTTCATCATTTTCACTTAAAAAACCTCAGTTTCCTTTCTGAATCCACAAGAACTAGTATGGAAACTACGGTGGCCCTAAATATTGCACCCATTACCACCCCTCACCGTGATTTAGACCTAACCACTGATAAAGACCATCTGAAAGTGTTTTTCCAATGACGAGATAATCATTTGAATGGCTATGATGCCATAGGACCGTGGGAATCCAATCTCCCAATGTATTTTCTCTCCTCTGTGCATGTTTTCCCTAACATAATCCATCAATGCCATGAAAATTATGACCTCAAACTCAAAGCAGTGATGTCTCCCAATCAAACAGTCCTCTTCACAATAATTGCTGACTCAATCAATGAGATGCTGCAATTTCATCCCAGTGAAGCCCTCACCCCCATTTCCCTTGGATATTTGCTTGAGAAATCAACTAAATTATCCCAATCTGAACTCAGTCGCCTCTGCCAGACTTTCATGAATAAAAACCATCAACCTAAAGATCCCCCTCCTTATATGTTAGCTTTCTTCATAGATACAGGCAAAATAATAGTTGATATGATAGCTGCAGTCATGGGATTCAATACTGAGTTTGTAGATGAATTGACCCTAGTTATGATGTTTATCTTTATCCCTGGTCAGCCCCTTGCTGTCAAATACAATTATGCCTCATTCATTGCTGAGAAAATACATGACCAATTCATGAGACTAGAGAATGAAAAGGTTTTCAAATATTCCACATTCATATATCACCTCATCTTCTACTATCAGTCTGACAAATTCCCATTTTCTATCAGGAAACTTGATAAAAAGGGAAATCCAAGGTCTGTCATCTTTTGGACTTCTATCTTCCATGAATCTTCTACTTTCCCTTATTCATATAATTAGTTCATTGACCAGTTTGTCCACCTAGAAACCACCTTGCTGGAAGGAAATCCTCCTCCTAGGATTAATGATGAAATCAAAAGAATCCTACAGCTTTCCAAACAGTACAGAGTAGGTTCCTAGCACTTATACTAGAATTACACAGAAATAAGGGTATATGGTTGTGAGCTTCCTCCATTTAAGCTACCAAAATATGTTCCAATGAGACTGTTTGCTTTGGAATATTATAGACAAATGATATATTCAGATATGATTCACTTTACCAAGGCAAAGAAGAAAGCACAACTGAGAATCAAAGATCATCTAGGCCCATTTGTCTACAACAATAGGGAAGCATGGAAAGTAGCAGAGAAAATCCTAGAAGACCACATGAGATTTAGCAAAAGCTTTTGTTGGACTCCATATGACCCCCACAGTTTCATCTGTGAGAGGAGAATGAAAAATAGACTATCCCCATATTTTCACCACAGAATCCCAAAAATTGAGTGATATGCTAACATGGATGAATGGAGGGAAGGGACTCTGGTAGAAATGGATAGTGATTAGGTCAATGTAGAAAATGTAATGAAAGATCTGGAAAAAACACTTGACCTGGATTCTTTTGGACAGGTGCAATTTGAGACTTCTCACAAGCTAGCATCAGGGACTAGTGCCTCAACAGCTGATACCTCACAAAGGCACTCACAAGAAACAAGTGCACCACTTGCAGAGACATCACAGGGAAGAGAAAAGGAGACCAACACTCCAGCAATAGGGCAATAAAGCATGTCAAAGTAGCCTGAAACCTCTCAAGAACAGGCTCAAACACAAACCCACCTAACTCAAGTTAACATGGGAGACCCTCGAATTTTGTAGACCCCTTTGAATGAGGAAAAGAGCTTAAAGAGAGACAGGGAAGTAGCTACCCCTGCCAGTGGTCAATCAGGTCAGCCTGGTGCTAAGAGGCATAGGCTAAATCCTCATTCAGAAGAGGAATTTTTTGAAGAAACTATAGAGAGTCAGAAAAAAGAAGGTGCAGACAATCAACATACTTTCCCAGTAGGTGGGACACCTTCTAGCTCATAGAAATAGGATCTGGAGAGACAACAAAGTGCTAAAGTATCATCCTTCAGGCCTTCAGGTAATAAGAACCTAGACATTAAAGATAAATTCAAAGAAAGAAAGGCCAGAAATGAACCACTAAGGATCCAGGTCTACAATCAGGTTTTAAAGATGGCTCCCACCAATCATAATAGGTTGATGTCAGCCTATGACATCAAGGAAGGCAAGATGCAAATGGGCTTCTTCAATCTCAAAGTACAATATCCTCCATCAATAGCAGACTACCTCAAGGCTGATTTTAAGGTCATAGCCAAGGACATCCATCCCCTAGACCCGATTGAATTACATAAGCAAATGAGGGAGATGGTGTATTCAACATTGACAACTAAAGCTATGTGGCCCAAAGACTGGAAAACTCATTAAACAATACCACTGCTCAACTACAACTAGAAAGAGCCTCCTCACAGTCTAAGGACAATAGAAATAAATCATTGGAGGAGTTGGTTATTAGATTGGGTCATAACCCAAAGGATGTAAAAGCTGCAGAGGCCTTGATAAAGAAAAAAGGCGAAGACATAGCTGCCTTAAAAAAGCAGTTAAAGTTGCCACCATCAAGGCATCCACAAGCTACTGAAGTTATTCAAAAGAAGTCTGAAGAAGAGATTATGGACTTAGTCCTCAAGGTCAATGAACAATTAAAGGAGACTGAATAAGAATTAGAAAAATTACTAAAGAGCAGGTAGGGTGAGTCGACCTCTCAGCCTCAAAATGTGATACCAGTGGTCTGCACAGTAGTCCCCTCAACACTTGCAACAACTCTCGCACCAAATGTCTCTTTGGTCACAAAAGAGACAATTAAAAGTACAAGCCCAGGAGCAACACAGGTAGGAATTTCAAGTTTGAGTACCGAAGAATTAATAAAGGCAATGGAGGAAATGAAACTACAAGTTTCTGAACTCTAGAAGGTAAAAGAGAAAATTTTCACCTTAGAGCAAAAATATGATGTTTCAAAGATTAATTTTGCTGAAGAGGTAAGGAAGAATAAAGACTTGGCTCAACAGGTGAAAACACTAGAGAAGCACCTCACCTTTGAAAAGCCCTTAACAGAAATTAGGAAAATTTTGTGGACCAACATCACTCAAACAATAAATGATGTTTGGCCACCCATACAATTAATTTTTGAACAAATTGAACTGGTGGAAGTTGCTCTCTAAGAGATTCAGAGAACAAAAGAAGAGCTGGGAGGGAAGCCTGAGGAAGCTATCAGGGTAATAAACTTTTTGAACAACAGAAATAAGTACAAGTTGGAAGAGCTGAATATAGAGGATAGAACTGGGACTATCCTAGAAGTCAAGAAGGTATTGACCAAAAGGTCTCTGATGCAAAACTTAGAAAGGAAATGACAGAACATGCAAGAGGATATTGATGATTTTATTGGAAAGTTTGGCATCTTGCAGAGCAAAGGACTTCCCAATCCTTTAGTTATTAATGATAAATTGACGAGACATGAAGATTATGTCAATAAGTTTGCTCAGTATGTAAATAACCATGCTAGTTCATCAACCAGTGCATCTGCACCCAAGGCACTATCTACAGGCAGAGTTCTCTATGACAATCTAAAGAACCTTTTCTATGTTGAACACGAATTAAAACATATGTTCCCAGTTCAACCTAATTTTGTAAAATACAAAGAGGCTAATGAAATTTTCAGGAAGCTTGAAAGGACTAGGATATCAAAGGAACATTGGTGGATAGACATGACATAAATTTTGTGATTTATCCTTAGTAAAAAAATAAAATTTTCAATATCTACCATAGTCAATTTTGGTAAAAGAAGGTGAATTGTGATCAAACAGGTAAAGAGTATCAGAACAGGTCAAATAATATTAGTAAGAATATGAAAAGAAGACAACCAGCATAGAATTACGAGAAAGACAGCAAGATGCTCAATCATAGGGCCTGCCTCCAGCTCATTCACAAAAACAGGGACAACAAGCCATTAGTTCACTTTTGGCTTCTATCTTCGAGACCATCTGTCTCTACTTTTATGTAAAATGTAGTTAGTCACCCTAGATTATATCTCTCTCTGTTATGAAATATTTTATTCTAAATTTTTTTATAAATACTCCCTCATTCAGAGTACTATGGGTGGATTCTTAGACTTTCTATAGACTTATTATTTTGTAAAAGAAAAGCTGTTGAACAACTCTTGTATGGCTGGCTGGATGAAGAAATAAAGCAAGGGACTTTTTACAGGATTCATGTGTCAAACATTAGACAAATAAGTATTCTATACCTCATGTATTATTGTTTTTTGGTTTAATATTTTCACTTATGTCTCATATCTGAGTAAGAAACAAAAAAGTATATTTCAGAAAGTGCTTAGTTGCAATCCGTCTTTAAAATCATTTTTGTTCTAATTGTTTTCTTCTAAACTATCATAGGCAGGGAATTCTTAATTGCTCCTTGCTTCTTAGTTTATCATTATGGTCATTTAATAATAAATTCTTAATTGCTTTTTATTAGTGATCAGTCACTTTCCCTCTGCTTAAAATTGTTGAAGGATTCTTAATTTCCCTTTGAAGACCATTCCACCCTTTCAAGTTACCATTTGTCTTCTGTTTAGTTATCTTGCCCTGTGAAGCCCTCCTTTGCTGAATCATCTGAATGCAGTTAAAGCCATTTGTAGTTGACTCCATAGCCCAATGGCCTGAGATAATCTGTTCTATCCATATGCTCCTGAATTCCACCACCAAACACAATAAAAAACCCCAAGCTCTCATAACTAGCCTAATATCCTATAAAACAAAGCTAAATCTTAAAGAGAGAGCCCTCTCTGAGTATAGATTGGATAGATTCTGTACTTAAAAGTTGGTTTGTGGTTACCTCGGACCCCTTTCCTTCTTCTTACAACTTCAAGGAAAATCTGAGTGATAACAGAGTCCAAGTGAGTCTAGCCAACATCTGTGCTAGGTATATCAAGACCTTCCCTCTGCTCTCACCTTAGGTAGAGCCATAGGATTATAGTCACTATGTTCACCAAATACAACAATTTTACCGGGGGGACAGTCATAAATCAGATGTACACGCAAGTGCAGAGTAACAAGATCAATCCCCTTGAAGGCTCCTCCACATGATCAATTGGAGATTTACTTTCAAGTAGCACCAAGTACCTTTCAGCAACATTGTAATATGTGTAAATCACTCTATCTAAGCTAATGAATTGGGTTGAATCACTTCACCAGAGTTGACACAACATCGTGCTTAACTCAGTATAAGAAGAGCTTCACAGAACAAAACATAAATACTTGGATTTTCTCTCCCTAACTCAAGATTATATTGTTTGTTTGTAGCTTCGGAAAGTTTACTTCCTTCCCTATTCCAAAGCCCTACACTTAAGCTAATGTAGGTGAAAAGAGCCCTAAAAAATATAAATTTCTAAGTGAATTTTAATTAGCATTGTATTATTAAGTTGTTCTTTTACTCAATGGGTAATGGAGGTGAAACTTATGATGTTGTGATGACTCGAAATCTTAATGCACTCTAAAATGCAAAAGCAACTTTCAATTTTCGATGAAATTCTATTTAGAGAAAAGAAAGAGTTTTCTTTGATTTTTGAGAAATAAAATGCAACAACTCACAACTTTTCAACTTTCCTCAAAACAACCAATTTCACTATTTTGTAATGAAAAATGCAACCAACAAACTAATTTCCAGATTTCCCTAATTATCAAAATAAACTAAAAAACTCTTTTCTTCTAATCACTTGAAACTTTCAAGCACACAGAAATCAATCAAGAAGATGGAGAAAAGACATATTCTCTTATGAATGCTTTGATTCGATGATAATAATAGTGCAATCACGAAAATTTTTCCAAGATGAAAGAAACAACTTCTTTTATCAAGCAAAAATAACTATGATTTTTCCACAAAAGCACAAGGTCTTCAGAAACCCTAACTTGTAATTCAAAGTGATTTTGACTACAAATAAATAATTTTTGAAGCTTAACCAGTGTATTTGACAGAAAAAAATAAGAATATCAATGATAAAAGGACATTCAAAATTATTTTGATCAATCAACAAATCAACCAGTCAAAACCGTAAGGTATTCTTCCAAAAAGATCTCATTTTCAGAAAATCATTAACAAAGCAATCAACTGAGTTCAGAAAAGAAATCACATAGTCCAAACAAATAGAAGGAAACTTTTAGAAAGACAAGTTCAGGTTTGGGTTGAAGCTATAATGAAATTTAAAAAAAAATTCAAGGCCTACGTGGGTCTTTAGTAGGCAACAGTGTGCATCCACTCAGTTGCTATGGAAAAAAGCACGTAGATCTACACTATGTGTACAAACAGAAATGACGCAGGGAAGAAAACTTAAAGAAAAAATAAAAAAACTCAAAAATCAACCAATCAGATCTAAAAGGCCATTAATTTATGAAGACTCAGGGTTGGATAAATCAAAAAAATCAGAAATCAAGGCTAAGGAAAAAGATGAGAATAGAGACGTTCCCTAGTATGGTCACTAGTTTGTTACACCAGACAATCCCTCTTGAAGACAAGAGCGATCTCTCTAGATGCTAAATGAAAACTAGAGACAATCATGACAAATGAACTGACTCTTTCTCTAAATTAAACTTAACCAAATTACAAGCAGTCTAACTGATAGATAAACCTCTTACTGGTTTCACGAAATGCATGATGAAGATCCTTGGTTGTGACTTGATGCAACTCTTCAATGCTTAGTAGAAGCTGCAAACATAAACCGTAAAAAGGATCAAAAGCAGATGCGATATAGTAATTCAAACAACTTAGCCTAATGATCAAGGAAAATAGGGATTGAACTTTTCTTAATGAGCATAATAACCAATTGAAAACTATTCATCATTCACAAAAGACAAAATCAATGGGAGAAAGTGCTCATTTGTATTAATCAAAAGATAAGAGAATCCTTACAACCTTTACCTAGATGTCGCGAGGTCCCTCCCAAATTCCTTCAATCTCTTCCTTAGATAACGAGCTCTCCATTCTCAAACTAGCAACATAAGTTTGTATTCACTAAATTTTGACCTCGTTCATCCGTCAACCCTCTAGTCCTTTTATAGATCAAAGAGGGGGAAGTTTTAGATCCCTAAGAAAAGGAAGAGAATTGTTTAGTGAAGGATTCGGTTACCATGGGAAAAGGGATGGAGATGCAACTTATGAGGGTTATAGTTCGAATATTCATCAACTGGAAGCTTTCAGTTGGGAAATATTTGACCAACTAGGTTTCTAGAATGTACTTTTTATTTTTACTTTCTAGAATTCACCTATGCAGGTTTATAGTTACAGACAGAGCACAACTTTGTGCTGTTCTCAGAGTAAAATTCAGCACATGCATGAGAAACACTAGAGAAATTAGCGTAGGTGGAACTTAACAATGTGTGAGAGGTATTTCATCCAAATTTCTCATGGACTTTAACATATTTTGAGTTGTTGGACTTCTAAGGGAGATAGTTTCAACATGTTCATGGATGGTAATAATATCCATAAACTGATCAAGTGTCATGGCGACAAATTGACGTGTAACTGGGAGTGTCATACTAACATAATTTCACCTCTTGAAACTCTAGAACATTCTGCTGATGGGGGATGTTGGGACCTAAGTTTATGTTGGTTCATCACATATTTAGATATCTTTGAGACAATCAATTAGAGGATCATATAATAATATATAATTAGTCAACTAGATTATTAGCAAAGTAGTCAACTGAGTGATTGACAGGTTGATTAAGTAGGCAACTAGTGAACAATCAGTTGATTTGTTGGCTAACATGATCATTAATTGAGTGATTAGAGGAATTGATTGGACAATTGGGTCCACTCATGTAGTTGGTTATTTAATGAGAATTAGGTCAACTAGAAAATTCAATTTGTTGATGAAACAACAAAGTTTCATGGAAATGGCTGGAATTGTCCATTCTTGTTTGCATACCAAATTTTCTACAATTCAAGAAAGTTCATTAGAATTGGACACTATAAATAAATAATTCTATGGGTCAAATATATATTGAAGAGTATTGAATTCATTGTCATGCATTGTGATGTTTTAATCACATTGTGTTTTGCATAAGTGCTATAACGGTGTCTCTAGATACAAATATATATTCAAGAGTATTGAATTCATTGTCATGTATTACAATGTTTTTATAACAATGTGCTTTTCTTAAGTTTTATAATTGTGTATCTAGATACCACCCATGATCTTGGAGCTTAATTACTCTTCTGCTTATTTTCTTTCGATTTTGTTTTCTATTCTCTAATTTAATCCCCAACATGTAATCCATTTTTTCACTTTGAAATAAAATCAAAGTTCATGAAATTGTCTTTTATCTGAACAAATGGCCCAATAATTAAGGATGATTTAGTTTATTATTTATGTCTATTAAAAACATGGAAAATTTAATTTTATAATAAAACCATTTTATGTTCTAAAAATGCTTCTCCTAAACCATATTTTATACTGATGACATTGAAATGATTGGCACTATTATAAATTTTATGAAAATTTAAATAATTTAATGTAATTCATTTTATGTTTTAAAGGATCCATATGTTAAATTCCATTTTATGTTGATAAATTATTCATATAGGTTTTTAAATTATTTAATAAATTTTGTGTTGCTTATTTATAATGTATAACTTCTCTCAACCCCCCCCCCCCCCCCCCCCCCCACACACACAGACACATATGATAATTAAGTTATTAAATAATATTATTTATTTAATTATCATGCTATATTTTATATCATTTATAAAATATGGTTTTAAGTTTTTTTTACATCTTTAACTTTTAGCATTAAAAAAATCTACTTATTAATATTTGTAGTAAAAATCATAATTTTTTTTCTAATTTATAATTTTTCAAATCGAAAATATAAATACATTAATATATTCAATTTTTCTTTCTTCTTTTTTTCTTTTCAGTGAGCTTAGCAAGACTACATCTTCATCATGTCTAATATATCACCCCAATCGAGGCAGGTAATTGAACTGGTGACTTCACATCAAGGAGTTCCTTAATAAAGCACCCGATCACCATCTATCCAAGACCATGTGGAAATAATCAATTTTATTTTACAATATTTTAGAAATATTGTTGATTTTAACAAAATTTCCAAAACATTTATTGGAATCAAACATGTTTTTAATACTTTTTGTATTCTTTACTATGTTATGTTCGTAATTGAAGAACACTTTGATTGGATTTAAATATCACATTCCCTTGTTTCATGAAAATAAATTTTTCTTTAAATTAATTAGTAAATAATGATGAATCACATTAACATATTACACTGAAATGAAACATAGAAAGAGGCAAAACATTTATTTTATTGTTTAGAATGTCTTGTCATAGAACATGTATATCTCTACATAGAAGAAGTACAATGTCGTGAGAAAAAGTTACGTAAAGGCCAGACAATGCATTGAGAATGATTAGTGTCCTTTGTTTATGGAAGTGTCTACGAAGACAAAGGAATTGCCTAGATGACTAAAAGTGACTGGAATTCGGGCAAAAAATTTTCAAAAAATCTTGCACTAGCAGTGTTTGAATTATGTTTTTTTTTTATGGTGGTGGAAATAGGTTCAACATTATCAAAAACCTTCGGGGCACCCACAACCTTGAAGTTTGACAGTTATAACCTAAATTTACAAAAATTCCTATCGGATTTTATCAAAATCTTGCCGAAATTTCCATGATTTCCAGGGAAAAAAAGCAGTTTGGTTAGACTATGGCTTTGTTTATCAGCAAATTGTGCCATCCTTCATAACATTTTTTTTACATAGAAATGCATTACTTATCGAAAAATGACATTGTCACAAGTCCAGTTTCGACATTAACTACACTAAATTTTATTTATTTGTTTATGCCCATAGGTTTCATTAGTCAACTTTATTCTACTTTGAAAACATATCCCTGGTCGCATTGGATGATTATTATACTTTTGTTCCCCCTATCTATTAGATGATACTTCGGTATTTTCATCAATACATAGTTTGCAGCTATCAATGTATTATTAAAAACTTAAAAATTAAGCATATAATTATTTCAACCCTTCTCCTCATCTCACCTATCATGAGGTAGAATGTATTTGACAATCTATTTGGTGATATGCCTTATGCACATTGGTTATGGGTTTTGAAATGAATGTATGGTTTTCTTAGTGATACTAACAACTTGGTTCCGGTGAATTGTTGGTTATTTAATGTTACATGCTAATTTCGATTTAATATATTTAATCTACAGTCATTGGTCTTGGTGCTTTTCTAGCAGTGTAACACCTATGCCCTAGCCCATGTGAAATTCACATGGATGTTAGTTCCTTGCAGTTACAAATGCTTGTGATGCATTCACGCTCATCCCATGGTGGCGATTGGATTTTCCTAACCCACCTCTATTGTGTCTAGACCCTTCCTTGTGCGTTGGGATTTTTTTTCCACTGCTTAAGTTGTGGCACTTCCTCTAGGCATCGCTATGCAAAATACTATTCCTAAAACAACTGGGTCACTTATAGGCATGGTGAGTTCCTTAATCCCCTCTGCATCAATTCAGACTATATATATATATATATATATATATATATATATATATATATATATATATATATATATATAGATATAGATATAGATAGATATATATATATATATATATATATATATATATATATATATATATATATATATATATATATATATATATATATATATATATATATATATATATATATATATATATATATATAGATATATATATCTATATATATACATATATATATATCAATCTCATTATTGTTTTTGTTATTTCTTAACCTCTGTAGGTTTTCAACCCCTAGTTGAAGAGACACTTCCTAGTTTAAGCCTTTCCCCTAGATGTGATAGTTGTCCCTGGTTTAATATTTACATTTTTGTTTCCTCTAAATAATTTACTAGTTCTTCATTCGTCACCTTCGTTACAATTATTGATGGTGTATGGCAGAAATCTCACTCAACGCTATGTTTTCATTTTTTTCCCTTAATTACTAAACGCCTACATCTAATCTCAGAAGGTTGAACCATTCGCCTGGAGACATTTTTGTCTAGAGACAACCTAGGTACATATGTATACAAGGTTTTTATTGTTTCCCCTAGGTATGCAACTCATTTATGTTCCTACGGACACTAGGGCTTCCTTTCTGTTCCTCATCGGTTCCATGTTAATGTATAGAAGAATGTATATGTGGGTAATTTTTTTCTTTCTTTCTAGATGTATATAAATAATCACCATGAACCTTACACCATCTGGTTAGTTATGGGAAGATCCCATGCCTCCCTGACTCACAACGTTGTAGGTATCTATATAGTTTGTATTCCTTTTAATTTTTTTACATATCCCCTTCCTTCTGTCTAGTGAATAGTCATGACGCAATTGGAATGATAATCTATTGTGATTCCTATAGGGTAACCCTTTCTAAAACACTCATTACTACCATGGGCATTTTATTTTTGTTTTAAATTTTATTATACTCACTAAACCATGATTCCCAATACTTGAATGTTTGTGCTTACCCATTGAACCCTTCCTTGTTGTAGGTATGCAAATTCCGATTGAATTTATTTTCTTGTTTTGGATTTTTGAGGAGTAAGGAGAGTGAAACTTCTAACCTCCTTCATTGATGCTACAGGCCGGTCATTGTTAATTTCTCTCCCAGATACCTACACTCTAATTTTAGACCTTCAAGAAAAATTCTATGTTTTTATTTCCTTTCACTCTGCCACTCTTTGGCTTAGAGAGAAATATACTATTTAACACTTATAAGATTTTCTCTATTCCCAAAAACCCAATTGGGGTGGGGAGGTTACAATGTTTTTTTCTTCTTGTTTAGAGTTATGAAGGCTACAATATCACTCACTCATCACATGAGTTGGTTTTCAAATATGATTTGATAATCCTTATAATAATTTCTAAATTTAAAGGCGAGATGTCGGTGAACTAAGTTGTTTTCAAATTCCTCTGTTAAGAAACAATTGAGGGTTTTCCTGTGATAGATTTTACTTTTATTTCCTTTCCAGGTTCCTGAGTATAACACTTATTTATGTGATAATTGAGGTTATCAGTTATAATGAAAACTATTGTGCAATCACTGTATTTTTTTTCTTAGACTATATGTATCACACACTCCTGCATGTGTATTTTTAATGTAACCATTTCCCCACTCTATTCTTATATGACATTGTTACAGTAAATACATCAATGAGTATAGTTGTATCTTGGTCTCAACCAAAGCCATATATTTTGATAAATTCGTATTTACATTTTCACCCTATTGGTCCTACTGACACTTATAATTTTAAATGAGCGCCAGAGGTAGAATTTCATGTTCGTTCGTTATCTTCTGTCAATTATTATAATATACAATTTTTAGCTTTTCACGAGGATTCAAGTTATTGGATGCACACCTCTAGCTACTATCTATGTTCTTATTTTCTCTTGTGGTTCCTAAACTTAAAACTAACAGAGAATTGGTTAACATAACCTGTTTGGGTTCTAATAGATTTATTATTATTATTATTATTATTATTATTATTATTTGTGTGACCTCTATGGAACTACTTCGCGTGGCCCAATTATCTCTATCTTCCAAGGCCATTCGATCTTTTTTTTTTCCTTCTCTGGTAAGCCCTTGCAAATCTAAGGGAGGCAATTTAACTTTCCACTATTTTGATCTCTACATGAATATAATTTACATTCAACTTGGAATTTGTATTGACTTCCCATCCTTGAGAAATGGTTCCCAGTTCGACAAGATGGTTGTGTTCTTATACCCTGATTACTTTTCTAAACCACTATTGAATTTTAACTTCTTTCCTCCTTAGGTTGAGCTTTATTTCCCAACTTGCCAAGGATGTTTTAATTGTTATTTTATTTTATTTTATTCTAGAATATGAATGTACATTCCTATTCATATTTACGCATAACATTTCCCAAATACATATAAACAGGCTTTCCATTCTGTAGATTTACCCTTCATCATCATATATAAAATAATGAAAATGGATAGCGGGTTATGATTCTAATGCCTACATGCACATATTTATATTATAAAACAACCATGTTTCATAAATCAATAAAAGACTGAAACTGCATTTAGTGTGGCTCGCACTAGATAACTAAAACCTTAATCAAACTCTCAACTAAGGTATATTGCTATACATCCTGCATGCACTACATCCAATAATTACCATACACAAACTTATCAATAAAAAATATGGAGTGTAACCAGAAATTCTAACTGTATCTATGCTGGAAAAACTTGCTTGGGAATTACACCTTCCTCCCGAGCATGAAGTGAAGCCACTAGTTCCCCTGAGATGGGATGTGCTTACCCAAAAGAAATCAACCTCTTGATTCCAAGATAATGTATTTTATACATTTACTTCCCTAGCATATTTTTCCTTAGCGGCGTCCCACTTTTCTTGGGTCTGCCAACCCACTTGCCTAGGCTTTCTTTCCTTTCCTTTTTGAAAAAGTTGTTTCTCCATTTTTCCTTAAACCTGATTTTCTCTCATGTGATGCTTTATTCCACCCATACTTAGCATCTTTCTACAACTAAGTGATTTAATTGACCTTTCTCTCCCATCTCATTAAATCTTGTCTATTACCTCCTAGGTATTTTTAGGAATCCTTTTTAGGGAAGATTTATTTTTCTCTCATCCATCAAGGATAATTTTCCAAATTTGCCAAGAATCCCTTCACTCTAGTGTTTCTTTCCCAAGTAGGTTTTCATGTTTTCATTTATTAATAAAAAATTATTTATTACATCATAATACTTTACTTTTCATATTAATTCCAAAAAATTATGGTTTTCCCACCATCAGGTCTACAACTAAATAAAGGTCAATACAACAAGACATTATCATAAATATAGATGGGTATTACATCCCGCCCCCCTCATTTTATTCAACATCATCCTTAGTGTTCATTGTTCAATAACTTAACTTTTGAAATAGTGTTGAATAAGCCTCTTCAATTTTATCTTCTAACTTCCAAGTAACCTCCTCAGGTGTAAAGTGCTTCCATTGCACTTTAACCAGAACAATGACTTGATTCCAGAGCATCATATATTTCTGATCTAAGATGTGTAGTGGCTCTGCCAGGAAATCTCCTTCTGGTTCCAAATGTACCAAAATCTAACCAATTATGTGAGAATTATCATGAACATATTTATTTAATAAATACACATGAAAAACATTATGTACTTTAATATGGCTACGTCATTCTAGTTGATATGTTACTGGTCCCACTTTCTCTAAAATCTCAAAGGGCCCATAAAAAAGTGGTGCCAGTTTTGTACGGATTCCGATTCTTAAGGCACTTTTTCTTGGTTTTAGACTTAAATAGACATGGTCTCCAATATTTAATTCCTTGTGAGTTCTCTTCCTATCGACATAACGTTTTTGCCTATCCTGTGCAGTTTTTTTTTTTTAACTTTCTCCATCACCTATTCCTTTTCATGCAACGCCTCTGGCCAAAATATTAGCCTACCTTTGGGATGAATCCATTTGAAAGGCGTGTGTCATTTTTTTCCATACAGAGCTTCGAAGGGACTCATTTTTATTGAAGATTGGTAACTGTTGTTGTAAGAAAATTTTGCTAAGTGCATAAAATCCTCCCACTTAGTAGGTCTGTGTTATTCCATAAGTAAATTGTACTAGTATGAAATGTTCTACTTTGATTAAAGTGTCCACCACCACCATGATGGAATCATGTTATCATATAGTCTTTGAAAATCCCGTAATAAAATCCACTAAAATCACATTCCATTTCCATCAAGGGATGGGCGGTGGATTTAACAATCCAGTGGGGTGTTGGTGCTCCACCTTTACTTGCTAACATTCTAAACATTTTGATAAGTATTTTTCCACCTCCTTTTTCATGCCCGGCTAGAAAAAACCTTTTCTTAATGTTGTTATCATATTTTTATATCCAAGATGTCCCGCATATGGTTTCTTATGATATTCATCTAATATCAAATGTTTTAAAGAAATCACATTGGGGACATACAATCTATTTCTATAGATTAACAAATTTCTAGAGTTCTCTACATAACCTGGAATTTCTGGTTTCTATATTTTCGGTTCAATTTACAGGTATTTATTGTCTTCTAAAAAGGAATTTTTAATCTACTCTACAAAATTTGTTCTAATACTTATAACAAATACCCCCATTACAACATGTGCATGTCTACCTAATGCATTTGCAATTTTACTTTCTTTTCCTTTTATGCATTTAATATCATACTTTGAATTCACTAAGAAAAAATAGCCACCTAGTCTATCTAACATTAAGATCCGGTTGGTTTAAGAAATATTTTAGGATGATATGATTTGTTACCAAGGTAAATTATTTTCCTAATACGTAATGCCTCCACAATTTTGAAGTATGTATTACAAAAACCAACTCTAGATCATATACCACATAATTATTTTCATGTGTTTTCAACTTCCTGGACTCATAAGCTACTATTGAATTTTCCTGCATCAAAATCCCCTCTAACCCTTCCTAACAAGAATATGTGCAAATAATACATTCTTTATTCAGATCTGAAAACTGTAAAATAAGAGCCAGTGTAAGTAAGTGTTTCAATTATCAAAACTTTCCTGAAATTTGGTTGTCCACTCAAATTTTATTCCCTTCTTTTGTAAGGATGTAATAGGGTAGGCCAGTTTAGAGAATCCTTCTATAAATCTTTGGTAATATCTTGTGATTCCCATGAATGAGCAGACATCTAACACATCCTTTGGTATGGGCCAATTCAAAATAGCCCTAACCTTCTCAGGATCAACAAATAATCCCTCCTTTGAAATAACATGACCCAAATATTGTATTTTGTCCTTATAAAATTCACATTTACTAAGTTTAGCATATAGATGATTTTCCCTTAAAGTTTGCAGCACTAATCTCAGATGTTCCCTATGTTCCTCTTCATTCTTAGAATACACTAAAATGTCATATATAAATACCAACAAAAATTTATCAAGGTACTTGTTAAGGACACTATTCATTAAACACATAAAGGTTGTTGGTGCATTAGTAAGACCAAATGGTAACACTACAAATTCGTAGTGACCATATCTTGGTCGAAAAGTTGTCTTATGAATGTCTGCATCCTTTATTCTCAATTACTGATACCTAGTCCTTAAATAACTTTTTGAAAATATAGTTTCCCCCCTCACTTGATCGAATAGATCATCAATACGAGGAAGTGGGTATTTATTTTTTATAGTTAACTTATTTAATTGTTGATAGTCAATGCACATTCTAAGTGTGCCATATTATTTCTTCACAAATAACATAAGAGCCCCCCACGGTGAGACATTAGGTCTAATGTAGCACTTATCTAATAACTCTTGTAGATGCATATTCATTTCTAATAACTTTGATGTACTCATTCTATAAGGAGCTCTAGATACTCGGGTTGCACCTGCTACTAGCTCAATGGAGAAATCTATGTCTCTGTGGGGAGGTAAACCTGGAATTTCCTCTGGAAAAACATCCCAAAATTCCTTAATGATTGGCAGTGTCTCTAAATTTTACTTTTTTTTTTTACTGTTTATTAGCTTCCACATGCACCATATATAACTGATACCCTTTTCTTCCACTATTTTTTAGCTGTAAACCTGAAATTTGTCTAATTGATATTGATTTTGTTATGCCTTTAATTAACTAGTTTTGTCCATATTGATTAACACGACCTATTGTTTTCTCTAATTAGTTTACAACAAATCCATGTTTCTCCAACCAGTCCATGCCTATTAATACATCATAGGAACCTAGAGGAAGGATATTTAAATTTACTTCTTTGGAAAAACCATTTAAGTTGATGGGACACTATCTTACTTGGCTAGTTACCTTTATTTTTGTGCTAGTTTCTAACTGTATCAACCATGCAGTTTTAAATATTTCAAGTTTGAATTCACATTTTTCCACAAGCTAGGGCCTCATGTAACTTAAACGTACCTTCAATCTTAATCATGGTAGATTGATGCTCAACCTGTCTGTCCACCAGTGCAACACTTATCCTAGGAATGTTTCTAGAAACATCATTCACAGTTGTTGCTTCATGGATATCTTGAATATTATGAATGGATCTGGGATTATGCGAGAAGTATCTCAATAGGTGTGTTTCACCACACCCCACCACTTCAACGTTCTCTCTCCTTGATCCCACCGATCTTTTTATTGTTCAGATCCATGGGTTTTGACCTAGTTTGAGACTATGGCTACTAATTTAAATTTCCCTTACTGAAATTCTTCCGCTGATGGTCCTTCCGAAAATTCTTAAGATAAGTGGGGTTTTGTCTTTCTGACCCCATTACTATTTTTTTCTGACCTTACCTTGCCATGGTTGTAAACCTTCACCCCGATTCCTGAATTGTTGATAACGGCACCAAGTTTATTAACTTATTTCCTCATCCATTGTGTTAGGATTGTTGAACTCAATCGTTTCTTTGTAAGTGGATGGTAGGCAGTTCAAAAATTGTTGTACCTTGTCTTTCTCCTCTTTAATACAAGGGAAATACCACAACAAATTGGTAAATTTAGCCACAAGATCATCCATTATTAATTGCCCCAGTCTTAGTTCATGAAACTCCTTAGCTCTATCATCATAATACCATTCATTTAGATATTGAGACTTGAAATGCCTTTGGAATTCCTCCCAGGACACTGTCTTCTCCTCCAAGGTATGTACTATTTTGGCCTCTTCCCACTAGAGAGAAGCTTTCCCTTGCAGCTGGTAAATGGCCAATCTGGATTTTAAATTTCTCTCATACTCATACACTTGGAAATACTTGGTCATATTGAGGAGCCAAGCCTCTGCATCCTCTTCCTTCTCTCCATCAAAAGTAGGGGGTTTTATCTTCCTAAAATCCCCTTGCAGTTCCAACTTCTTCTTTATTTTCTAGCTTCTTGGATAGGTCTTGTCTGAATCACCTCCACTTTCAGACTTTTTTGATTCCATCTCCACACTCTTCATTTTTTTTTTTTTTACTTATGGCTCTATTACTCTATGACTCAACTCTCTTATCATTCATTCCTACTCCTCACTAGCTTTTAACAAACATTCATTGTTGTTTTTGAGGTGAGCCAATTCCTGTTGTAGATTTATGATAATATCCATAAAATGTGATGTTGGTGGGGTATTTTCATCCCCCAACTCAACATATAATTCCTCTCCCATTGTTATAGCTGGAGGGGGGTCTTCTTCCACTATGTAGCAGTGTGCTTCACTTGAATAATTTTTATACAAACATAAACATGTATTAGTACTTCATCACTTAAATTATATTTTAATTATGTACATTTCTAATTTTTACTGTGGTGGTTCCTTCAAGCCCCATTTTGAACCTGGGCTCTGATACCATCTATCACAAGTCTAGTTTCGACATTAACTGCACTAATTTATTTTATATATTTATTTATTTATGCCCATAGGTTTCATTAGTCAACTTTATTCTACATTGAAAACATATCCCTGGTCACATTGGATGGTTATTATACTTTTGTTTCCCCTATCCACTAGATGATACGTTGCTATTTTCGTCGATGCATAGTTTTCAATGATTGGTGTATTATTAAACTTTTGAAAATTAAGCATATAAATATTTCAAACCTTCCCCTCGTATCACCTGTCACGAGGTAGAATGTATTTGACATAATAAATTTGGTGATATCCCTTATACACATTGGTTATGGGTTTTGAACTGAATGTATGGTTTTTCTAGCGCTACTAATAACTTGATTCTAGTGAATTATTGGCTATTTAACGTTACATGATGATTTTGATTTAAAATATTTAATATATAGTCATTGGTCGCAGTGATCTTATGGCAACATGCCACCTCTACCCTAGCCCATGTTGAATTCACATGGTTGTTAGTTCCTTGTAGCTACGAACAGTGGTGATGCATTCACACTCATCCTACGGTGGCCATCAAATTTTCCTAACCGTACTCTGTTGTGTCCAGATACTTCGCTGTGTGTTGGGATTTTTTTTTCACTACCTAACTTATGGCACTTCCTCCGAGTACCGCAATGTGAAATACTATTCTTACGAAAACTGGATCACTTACGGGGATGATGAGCTAATTACTCCCCTATACATCTGTTAGCACCTAAATCTGCCTTAGGCTGAAGCAAGGAAAAAATTATGGTAACCACAAACCACGCTCAGTCTAGTAGCTAGCCCTACCAGAGCAAGAGAGGGCTCTCTCTGAGTCACGCTCAGTGAATATATGATCGAAAACGGTCTGAGGTGACTTACAATACACTGTTTACCTTAGGCTAGTAAGTGGATAGGGATTTTGGAAAAGATTTTATGAAGTGATCGAGCTTCTGGGATGTATATGGGACTAGCGCTCAGTAAATAACAGAGAATTGAAAATGAAGGCACAGATTATTCCGTGAGGCAAGGTAGGCGGAAAGAGAAGCAATTTTGGTTTAAGGTAACACGGAATGGAAAGATTGCTGAAGAAAGTGAAAAGGGCATAGTCACGTGAATCCTTTTCAACAGAAGAATGACACTGCACATGAAATTTTCCCACAAGCAGAGCAATATAAATTGAATTCTACCTAATCTCACTTAGAAAATTTCACTGAAGTGAAATGTGAATGAAATTATGAAACATAACAAGATACAGATGGAACATAAGAACACATTTGCTACACTCACAACAACAAGAATCTCATGAAACAGAGCCACTACCTTTCATTAATTCTCTGTCAAAAATACACAGTGAAGAAACAAAGTTTCTTTCCCACAGTCTCCCAGAAGTTACAAGCCAGCCAACCCTTTGAAAATAACTTGCATACAATATATAGAATGAGTGGAGAAGAGATAGAATGCCCAGGGGTTGGGAAGTTACTCAAATCATTACGAAATGGAGATGGAGAGCCAACCATCAGCTACAGGTGCAGTGATCTCAAGCATGACATTTGGCTGGGGTGACACTTTGCATTCTTTTGCCACTTGGATAGATACCCATTTGGAGAGAAAACTCTTTAAATGCCCCCTTTGGTGCCAAATAACTGAAGTGTATATGACTGGGCCCACTTGGAGAAGTCGCGACCCGAAATTTCGCGAAACGGGAGCAAATTGGCAGTTTTTTCCCCTGTGTGTCGCGCCAAATTCTCTGTGCATCGCGCCAGTTTGGAGCCTATTTTGGGGCACTTTTAGGTGTCCAAAATGTGCCCAAGTGGGCTTGTTGGAAAGCGTTTCCTGTCTACATTCTAACCCCACTAGAATTTTCCAATTTGGTGCTCATTTTCCACTCTAAATCTTTATTCTCCCAAGACTTCTTTCTGTGTGTCAAAAACATGGCAGAGAGGTCATTTTTGGGTGTTTTTTGACCTTTAGGAGACCCAAAACTTGTCAAAATTTCTTGCTCGGACACCAGTAGATGTAATTTTCGATGCTGAATCCAAATATTCAAGCCATTCCTCGATTAAAGTCCTATATTTTTAGCGTCGCGCCAGTGGTGCGGCGCACAGGGAGGAATTCATTGTTTTGTGCCCAAAAAATTTTCCTATGACCAAAATTTGCCCAAATTTTTTGAAATTTGGGCTGGAGGATCTCTATGGGGTGTCATGCTGAGCCAATGAAGCATCAACCAATATTCTAAGCCTATCTTTCTCCTTTTCATGTTTTACCCTTCTTGCTGCTTTCCTCAGTTTTGCTTTCAAACTCCTTATCCGGGCCTGTGCACTCATGTTCCGCACCCTGTAATGGAAAGTCATGTGTCTCAATATAGCAAGTTTTCGATAATCTTTGTCCAACAGCCTCTCCAAATGCATGTTGACCCTCTCAAGGTTGGACTCCCGGTCTTCATTGATCGCTTGCTCCAAAGATGTGAGCAGAACTCTTATTCTTTGAGCAGCTTGGCGCTGCTCGCGGATGTTCTGCAGCTCCATGATCGTCTGTTGCTCCTCAAGCTATTTGCTTCTCCACTCCAGGTAATTCATGTTCCACTTGGCCCTTTCTAAATCAATGGACAAGTCTTCAATCTCTGATTGTTGCTCCCTGATGATCTCTATAAGCTCCTCCTTGGTTAGTTATGCATCTGTCTCATTATCCTGGAGGAGAACAAACTCGGTCTCTCGCTCACCTGATGGCCCTTCCTCCTGCACTAGCTCCTTGCGCTTACCCTACTCCTGTGATGCTGATGGCGGAAGCGAGGCCCCTTCCACCCGGGGTGGAGATAACACTCGCTTTGCTGCTGCAAACAACGGTATACTGCCCTTCTGGTATGTGATGTATACTGGCATGGTGGTAGTCTCATGGTGCTCGAACTGATGTGAAGGACTTCCCATCTCAGGCTCAAACTGATGTGAAGGACCTCCCATCTTAGGCTCAAACTGATCTGAAGGACCTCCCACCTCATGTTCTGCCTCTGATATCACCGGAGGAGCGCTGAAGAAATCACGGGAGATGAAGTCCTCCCAAAAAATACCCTGTAATCCCAACTGATGGTCCACCAAAATACAGATGAGAGCGAAATGATAGACACTGTTTAGCTGCTGTCGTGGGGTCTTGCGCTGCATGAAATTTTTCATCTTCTCAATGTTGTTGTAGATGAAAAATGGGAGGCTCATCATCCGCACCCTGGTGAAGTATATGAGCAAGCGGATGTGATAGGCATAAAGGCGAGAAAACCTACCCTCACAACTGAAATACTTCATGATCAACCTCATGAGTGGGGCATACTCATCCCTCAAAAATCTGAATGGAAAAACTCTGGTGCGCTGGCTCAAACAGATGTTCTTGATGTAAGGCTCATAAAGATGCCTCTCCACCTTCCTTTTCTTATGCCACTGTTCCCCAACATTCGATATTCCTGTTGCCACTGATATGGTCTCAGGTGTCAAGGTGAAAGCGACCCTAGCCAGGACAGATTGACCTCCCTGTAGATGAAGTGCAAAAAGGTGGGCCAACTCATGATGACTCTGACATTTGCCACCCTTTGGCAAAATTCATAACATGCCAAGTGCTGGAAACAAGACATGGAAAGTGGGCATGCCTGTAGCTCTGTGAGGGTGTTTGGCTCGTCACTGAGATGTTTGTCGCTCCAGTGATGTCTCGTATGGGCCCTCTCTCCTGAAGATGTGTCACAGTTGGTCCCCTCCTCATACTCTGATGAATTTTCTGATGCCATTACTGTTGCTTGTACCATAAGTTTTATGCTGCCCTCTGAATCCAATGAAACTGATAGATGTTCTGAAAATCTGTTACCAAGGGAACAATAAAATAGGGGAGTGTTAGGAGGGGAATGATGAAAAGGGGAATAGGGGTTTAAAGGAGAAATTTATCAGGGATTTAGGAGTGTTTGGGGTATGGTTTTGATGGGGTAGGGTTTGATATCTTGAGCTATAGGAATAAAGGGGACAAATGTATATGATTACAATGTAGCTAGGCTAACTATTAAGGGAAACTGCTACAGGGGAATTAGTTTGATAGGCGTAGGGTAGGAGTATGCTTTAGCAATCATCTTACTATAGCAAAACCCTAGCTTTTGACCTTCTTTGTGTCATTTTTGGGTTTACTTAATAAAAATTTTGCCTTTGATTTCATGGTCACCAAACTCATATTTTTCTCTGAGTTAAGGATCAATGGTGAAGGTATCTAGGGCCACCTTTGCAATTTTGAGAGCCATTTATAAAAATTTAGGCGATTCGGTGTTTTTTTAGGCTCACAGGTCTGTGCACCGCGCGCTTTTCCTAGTGCGCCGCATGTCGGGTATGCGCCGCAACAGTGCAATATTAACACTGTGGCCGGGCTCCCAGTGCGCTGCGCGCCTTGAGTGCGCCACACCACCTTGTGTGTGTGCCGCGCACTGTCAATTGACACTAATTTTCTTGGAACACCGGGGGTAGGGTCTTAGTGGAGATTCCTAGGGGGTTTCCTTAGGAGACAAGGTGGAATGGAGGTGAAAATGACGAGGAGTGAGGGGACAAGTGGAGGGGAGTAAAACCTTGGTGGCGTCTTCACAAATTTGCGACCCCGTTTATCATTTTTGATTTTATGATTATTTTCATGTATGGCTAATGTGCTTTGGATATCATTCAACATCTTAGAAACACCAAACCATTGACCAAATTAATAGAGAAGTGTTTCATTCGAGCCTACCTCTTGCTTGCTAACCTTCAACTGGGATATAAAACAAATTTTCGAGTGTTTTGAGCTCCCTGGCTATGTGCGTCGTGTGCCAAGCCCAATGCACCATGCCCTTGTTGATTTTTCACTATGGGCTGGCTGCCAGTGCGTCGCGCCCTCTGTGTGCGCCGTGCGCCCTGGTGTATGCGCCGCGCCCTTTGGAAACCAGCTCTCCTTCACTCAAACCCTCATGAATTTGCTCTCTCACCTTTGTAATTTCTCTCCAAGCTTGCCAAAGCACAAATGGTTTTTTTTTTGGGCAAAAACAAGTATATATAGGCTTGGGAGAGTTGGGTTCGATTTTTTCTTCTTTGAAAACCCACTTTCTAATGTTTGTGTTTTGCACTTTTTTCATTGACTTTAAAACACTCTGCTTTTCATTTTTTCTTTGAAATTTTGGCTCTCATGATGGGATTTTCGGCATTTCTTTGCGGGGACTGTGTGACTGGGCATTTGGCCCTGAAAACCATGACTGCATCTGAAAAAGTCAACTGACAACTTTTTGGAAAATTTGTCATAGTTGACCTTGTTTGACTTTTCTTCAAAACAGAGTTTTGAAGAAGAGTCGATGTCCTTTGAGGTGATGATGAAGCTTTCGGAACCATAACTGTGTAGGGCCTCCCTCTAGCTTGCATGGCTTGTTTTGGACATGTTTTCAGAGACCAAACTGATGAATTTCTAGACCCAAACAATAAAAATGACTTTGTCCTGTAATAGGACCAGACCTGGACTGTCATGGGCTTTGATGGTTATGGACAAAGACCTGAGCCAGCAGGAGCCAGAGATGAGGGAAAAATGAGTAGCATGACTTTCTCCGTCAGATCATGGCATGTCCCTAGCGAAATGCAGCTGAGTGAATGGAGCGGGACACCTAAAATTGAAATGCACAAAGAGTTTTGATCTTTGACGGAGGGCTGACCAGACCGACTCTAACATTGGGTCCAATGGGGGATGGTAGCTCCTTGCAGGTGCCAAGAACAGCAGATCTCTAGAGGTGCTAGAGAGTGCCTTTTGTCCATTGGGCTATGGAGTCATCATTTTGATAAACAGCACAAGACTCTGACTTATTTATAAAGCTGGAATAACCAAGAAATTGACTCAAACTTGACAATTGGAATAACTCAAAAACTAACTTTACATACTGAAACCAAACTGAAATAAAAATGGTATTTACAATGTTAGTGGAAGTAGCGTTAATAGATCAACAATGATACCGCTTGAGCAGTCGAGCATTGATCGGCCCCCCAGGACAGTCTTCCCCGTTCATTTCCTTCAGAAGAAAGGCATTCTAACCTCTATATGCTGCGATTTTGAAAGGACCTTTCCACAGATTTTCAAACTTTCTCTGCTTGCCTTTTTCTTCATTCCTTGCATCCCACTTCAGCACCACATCATCCAACTGAAATTTATCCCCTTTTTCTTTTCTGTCATAGATTTTCTTTATCTTCTCCTGTAACTTGGATGTGTTTTTGAAAACTTCTTCTATTGTTTGCTGCAAGTGGATCATTTGATTCAGCCTTCTCTGCATGGGATCTTCCTCACTGCCAACCTCCTAAAGAAGTTTGACCACCGGGACACCAAGAGAAGCGGGAAATACTGTGTCCACTCCATAAACCAGCTCAAACGGTGACATACCAATAGACTTTTTCTCACTGATCCGGTTTGCCCAAAGCGCGTGGACCAACCTCTTGTTCCAGCTCTTCTTATTTATTTCTAGCAGCTTCTTGATGATGTTGACCAAAGATTTATTCGAAGATTCTGCCAATCCATTGCCTTGCGGATGATAGGCAGTTGAATGACACAAAATTATATGATATTTATGACAAAATTCTACCATCCTTTTCGATTTGAAAGCTGCTGCATTATCAATGATTAATTTGTTTGGACAAACAAAGCGAGACAAGATGTTATTTTCGAGAAATGAAATGATTACCGTGTCCGTCGCTTGTCTAGTAGAGGCTGCCTCAATCCATTTTGTGAAGTAGTCCATTGCTGTAAGGATCCACCTATGCTGTCCGGAAGAGGCGGGATGAATTTCCCCAATGAAGTCCAACCCCCACTGCTGGAATGGAGTGCTCACTTCGATAGTCTTAAGTGGCAAAGGTTGTAATTTCCGTTTTCCTTCGAAAATTTGACACTTATGACAGCGCTTTACCATCTTATGCACATCAGCAAACAAAGTAGGCCAGTAGTATCGTGCTCTCAAAATTTTGTTCGCTGTTGATTTCCAAAAAATATGTCCACCACACTCTCCTCCGTGGAAATCCTCCATGACTTTCTCTGCCTCCTCTTCCACCAGACAATTTAACAAAATTCCACCGGGATCTTTCCAATATAGTGCAGAATTCAAGATACAAAACTTGGCAGCCTTCAATTTGAGTGTTCTCGCTTTGTTTCTAGCCATGCCAGGCGGTGGTGATAGATTTTTCAGCACATATATTATATCAGAATACCATGGGGACAAAGCAAAAATTTCGGATACTTGAAATGACGTTCCTTCCTCATTCTCATCGGACATGGCAGTGATCAGATTTATGTCCAATGCATGCAAATTTGATTCGGCCATTAGCTTTGCCAACCCCTGTCCTTTGACCAGCATTGTAGGCTTTATCTCCATATCGTATTCTAGCAAGGCTGCGATCCATTTTCCTCTTCTCCCTTCTGGATCAGTCTGCACTAAAACATCCTTTACAACAATATTAGGAACATAGGCCAGAATGTGAGAATGTAGGATATATACCCGGAAATCCTTCAATGCCTTCACCAATTCCAGGGCTTGCTTCTCAATGATGTTGTACTTCAAAGTTGCATCCCTTATAGCCCTGCTGAAGAATGCAATGGGTCTTTCATGATCATCCCTCTTCTGCAATAATACCGCTGCCATAGTGTGCCTAGAAGCAAATGAAAACAATATGAAATCTTGAGTGTAGTCCGTGCTGACTAGAACTGGAGCTGAAGAAAGGGCCAATTTGACCAAGTTGAAAGATTTTACCACCTCATCCATCCATTTCACCTGGCTGTCCTTCTTAAGCATATTGGTCATTTCTTTCAAGTGTTCCGCAAGATTAGGCACAAAGCAATGCAGAAAATTCATCTTACCATTGAATGACTGTATCTCCTTTTTGTTCCTCGGCAGATCGATTTGCTGAATTGCTTGCACACGTGCTGGGTCTATGCAGATGCCATCTTTTGAAATGATATGCCCAAGTAATTTTCCTTCCTCCATGGTGAACAAGCTCTTCTTAGGATTCAGCGATAGACCATATTTCCTGCACTTTTGAAAGACGATTTTTAGGTGATGCATGTGCTCTTCATCAGATTTTGAAAACACCGTCAAGTCATCCAAGTACACCACCAAAAACACATCCTTCTCATTTGCAAACGCCAAGTCCATTGCACGCTGAAATGTGGCACCTGCATTCTTTAAACCGAATGGCATTTTGGCATAGTGAAAGGTTCCCCATGGAGTGGTGAATGCTGTCTTATCTCTATCATCTTCATGGATGGAAATTTGGTTATATACGAAATAACCATCAAGCAGTGACATACGAGATGCCCCCACTACTCGCTGAAGTTTATGGTCCATCTTGGGCAGCGGATAGTTATCCTTCAATGATACCTTGTTTAGATTTCTGAAATCATTGCATAGGCGGATCTCACCTGTTTTCTTGCGTACAGGCACTAAGTTAGATATCCAATCTGAAAATCTGATAGGCACAATGATACCTGACTTGTACAACCTATTTACCTCCTTTTCGATAGATGGCAGCAACTTTGGATTGATCCTTCTCAACTTTTGTCTAAATGGTTTCTGATTGGGCTTGATAGGTATTGTGTGCTGAATGATATTCATATCATAGGTCTTTAAATCAGAATAATACCAAGCAAATACATCTGCAAATGAAGCCATCAAACTGATATATTTGTCCTTGATCTTTGGTGGTAATGCTTTGGACAATTTTACCAACTTTGGATTTGCAGCTGTACCGATGTTGACCTCTTCTACACCCTTCTCTGTCGGCTGCAATGTTGGCTTGTGGGCTACATCATCCTGATCAAAAATTTCCTCTAGGGGTATCAAGCCTTTAGGAATGATGTTATTCTTCAGCTGTAATACGTCCATTTGATTGATCTACACTTCATTTGTACTATTCCCTTTGTCCTCATCATTTTCCACATCGATTAAGGTTTCTTTGAACTTGCCTTTGTTGAGCAGAAAATCCTTAATCTCCTCATCATCTTGGAACACTTGCCAATGTCGCTGATTGTCCAGAATGGCTGGACAATGCTTGCCATGGATTTCAAATTTATTGCTGGAGTTGATGGGGATCTTCAAGCTGCTCACTGCCTTGACAAGAGCATCAACAATGCTATTTTGTATTCGTGTCACACATGTCAAGGTGTATTCAGAAAATCGCTTTAAGATGTCCAAAACTGCATTACGATAGGCCTGCATCCTAGGATGTTTTGCTTGATACTCACCTTTGACCTGTTTTATCAACAACTCAAAGTTGCCATATACTGAAATCGTCTTTGAGTTTAGCTTTCTAAGAATCTTCAGGCCAGCAATCAGAGCTTCATATTCAGCTTCATTATTTGAACATTCAAAGGCCAGCTTGTAAGAGCAAACTCTCATGCTGCTAGGTACTTTGTTTGGGGCGGAGAAAGGACTGCGTACCCAAATACCAATACCAGCGCCATCATTCCCTAATGCTCCATCAAAATCCATGGTCCACAAGCCTTCTTCGTCTTCTTGCAAGTGCTGAAAATCTATTTGTTGTCCTTTTTTTCCTTGCTTTCCATCGTTTTCAGCTGATTACCCAATCTTTTGCTGCTTTTCTTGTCCCTCTTTCTTCAAAATTTCTCTAAAATTTTCTGTTATTTCTGGAATGTCGTCTGCTTCTACTATTTGGCTGTCTATCTCATTTAAACTATCTGAAAACAAAACAAAAGACTCTAAATCTGTATGTACATAGTTAATAGGATGATTTATCAGTTTCTCCGTGCTTGTGATCATATATTTCATCTTTTGTTCCTGGTATAACTTCCTCATTTGTCCAAACACAGGTATTGTTGCATAGGAGAAATCCAGTTGTAGTGTCCCTTTCAATTTCGCTACCCAAGACCTGGAAAGAAGCATGCCAAACCTTAGAACGTTTTGTTGGCATTATGGCACAGGTTTGGAGCTATGGCACAGGTGTTGTCCTTGATGGCAACTATCTTTGGTAACAAATCTCAGTTCAGGCTTTTAGAATGAAGGAAAAGACATATATGTAGGTTCATCTAGAAAAAGACACGTATACACGCGGGTTTGACGTTTCAAAGGCGCGTATGCATATACATGCACTTTCATGCAAAGAAAAGTGCATATATGTTGGAGAACTTACTTTTGGTCCGTGGTAGCTAGTCCTCGGTATTTGAACCTATGGTTTTGGACCATGGTATCTCGACAAGTGTGTTGATCCCAAGTATTGGGTCCTTGGTATTGTTTTTTTATGGTTTTGGACCTTGGTATTGAGAAAGGCCTAGCACTATAAAAGAGGGAGGAGATCATTAGGCATGAACACCATCTGAATTATTGAATATATGATGTTATGCTAGATCTGGAATACTGGTGATTGGATTATGGTGCAGATCTGGATCTAAAGGAAGGAGGAACCTGAGCGCAAGAAGGATAAGGTCTATTGATGGATCAAAATCTCAAGGCTTGAACATTGGTATCTCTGTATGATTTTGATCTGTTATATGTGGCGCACACTTGATCTATAAATCTAATAATCTAGGTTAACTAATGACTGAATGTTTAAAAGAATGAATTATCCTTTATAGATCTGTACGCAGGTTCAGTGAAGTGCAGGCGCGTATACACGCTTTTTCTGTAAGTGAAAGAAGCGTATACGCAGGTTGGTTGTGGTACAGAAGCGTATACTCACAGGTTTCTGAATAGTGAAGTAGCGTACATATCTTGATTTATGCTCTAGCTGCTTCTATTTTATTGCTGCAGTGTTCTGGGTTCAGAATTTGGTGTTTGGTTACAGTTACTGTGTTCTGGGTACAGCGGTCAGAGAAGGGTTTATTTGATTCAGCTTTGATTGGTGAAAAGAAGTTTTGTTGATGCAGAAATTCTTGATGTTTGGTCGATGTTACTTGTGGATCCAGTCTGAAAATTAATGAAACGAGGTCCTTGAAAGCAAAGAGAAGGTTGCAACCTTCTGTAGGTAGGAGCCTACGTACTAGTATCTAAAGGCTAGTACAAGAACTAAGGGGGTTGGAGCTCCCTTCCAGGAAAGCTGGGGAATGAGAGAGAGTTGTAGCTCTCTGCAGGTTGCAGCCTGTGTACTGGTAAAGTCTGCACCAGTACAAAACATTGTAAAGAGAAGTTTCTAATTAAAAAGAAGATAGAGACGAATTGCAGCAGGGGGTTTTCACCCACATTGGGTTTCCTCCTTATATCTTGTGTTCTTGTGTCTGACTGTCTTCTGATCTGTTTCACTGTTTCTGCTACTGTTTATTTTCTTCTGATTCACAGATTAATGACTGACATCTGAAAGATAAATCAAATAATAAGTCTGCTTTATATATGCGGGTTTCATTATCTGTAGTTGCGTATATACGCTGTTTGTATTAACTGAAGTAGCATATATGATCTGAAGTTGAAAAAGGAAATATTTGAGTTAATAATACTGATTCACCCCCCTCTCAGTATTATTTCCAACAATTGGTATCAGAGCCAAGTTCTTCAGAAGAAGCTTGATCGCTTGAAGAAAGATCTTTCATCATGAGCAACTACGAGAGGGAAGCATCAATCAGGCCACCGATTTTTGATGGGACAAACTTTGTTTATTGGAAGGTAAGAGTTACTGCCTATCTTCAATCTCTTGGTACAGAAGTCTGGGATATCATAGATACAGGGTATACTTTTCCATCAGCAACTCCTACAGATCTGGCTGAGAAGAAGAAATATGAAACAAATGCAAAGGCGGTCAATACTCTATTAGGTTGCCTATCTAAATCAAAATTTGTCAAGGTAATGTAGTTTAAATCCGCAAAAGAGATATGGGACAAGATTGTTCTGAGCTATGAAGGAGATGATCAGGTAAAATGAGAAAAACTTCAAACCCTTAGGATTCAGTATGAAAATCTCAGGATGTATAATGATGAAAGTGTGGCTAACTATTTTCTTTGTGTAGATGAGATTGTTAATTGTATGAAAAATTTGGGTGAAGAAATAAAAGAGGTTGTTGTGGTTGAAAAAGTTCTAAGATCTTTGTCCCCTAGGTTTGAATCTAAAGTTTCTGCAATAGAAGAAAAAGAGAATCTACAAAGCCTTAAAATGTCACAGCTGCACGGAATTCTAACTGCTTATGAAATGAGGAAAGGAGGTCCATCAGACAGGAGAGAAGCTGCCTTCAAGTCTTCAGGCAAAGGAGAGTACTATGAGTCAGCACACGTGTCAGAAGAAGAAGAAGAATCGAATTTTGTCAGAAATCTTCAACGGGGTACTGGACGGTTCCGAGGTAAGTTACATTTCAAATGCTTTGCTTGTGGAAGAGTCGGTCACTATGCTGCCAAATGTCCTGACAAGGATAAGATTGACAAAGGGAAGGAACCTGTTAGATGGAACAAGAAAAAGAATGCAACTAAGAAATGTTACTACACTCATGAAGACAGTGATGGCCTATCAAATAGTGACGAAGATGAACGAGGTAATGATTATAAAATTTTAATGGCCTTTGAAGATGATGATTACATGGACGCTATAGATGTAGATGGTTTTTATGAAGAGATTTCTCGACTCAAAATATGTTTAGAAGAAAAAGATATGATCATTGATACTCTGCAATTCCAACTTGATGAAAAAGAAAAATCTCTTGAGAAGTTAGAATGTGAAATTGTTGGCCTTAGAAAAGAAATTGAGAAAACAAAGGCTCTTAATCTTAAATTTGTTAAAGGATCTGAAACTCTGGATGAGATTATCAATGTACAGCGTTCTCCACTAATCAAGACAGGTCTGGGTTATAATGGAGAAACATCTCAAGCATCCACCTCAAGGAGTTATCTTGATGCAGCAAGGAGGAATGAGCAAAAGCCCAATGAAGATCACCAGGTAAAACAAGGACGAATTACATCAAGAACAAACAAAGACTACCAGGTAAACCAGGGGCAATCCATCTTAAGGGTGAACAAAAGCTACAATCAGCCACAGGTAAAAACTTCTCAATTTTCTTCAAGAATGGATGACAATAGAAATTACAATCATTTGGCTGGTAGATTTGATAATCGCAGAAGTTTCTTCAGTGGCCAATATTTCTCTTGCCATAACTTTGGTCACAAAGCAGCTCAATGTGTTGCCTATAAGACAATCATGACTAGAGAAGCTCAAAAACAAAGAAGTATGACTGGGATTACGCAAAGGACGTATAACAAATTTTCGGCACTTGAAAATGAAATTGAATGTTCTATTTGTAATAACGTCGGTCATGAAGATTCTGAATGCAGGAGTAGGTTTCGGCAGACAAAGGAACAAGCCTCAAGCACCAGAACATGGAGAGTAAAGGAACCTTTATGCAGAAGGACAGGAAAATCTATGGTACATCGACAGTGGATGTTCGAAGCATATGACAGGTGATAAAGAAAAACTTGAATCATATACTGCTTTAGAAAAGGGAAAGAAAGTTTCTTTTGGAAATGATACCCCTGCAGCGATAAAAGGAAAAGGCACTGCTCAGCTGAAAGAAAAGGTCAAAGCTGGAAATGTTTTGTATGTTGATGGCTTGAAGCATAATCTTCTGAGTGTCAGTCAGATGTGCGATCAAGGAATCATGGTAATATTTCAATCAAATGGATGTAGTGTTCGTGATCTTGATACAGGAAAAACAGTGATCAAAGGTAGAAGAACACCAAATAATTTATACATATTTGAAGAAGGACAACAACAATGCTATTTGAGCAAGGATGATGAACACTAGTTATGGCACCGGAGGTTCGGGCATCTACGCTTTTCACAAATAAGGAAAGCATGCAAATATCAGGCAGTTCGTGGTCTTCCAGATATCAAAATTCCAGACAACACAATATGCAAATCATGTCAGTTTGGTAAGCAAACCAGAACTAACTTCCCTGAAAAGGAAGGATCAGCTAGCAGGCCTCTTGAGCTAGTCCATACAGATGTATGTGGTCCCTTTAGGACAAGGTCACCTCGAGGAGAAGAATACTTTATATTAGTCATTGACGACTTCTCCAGGATCGTTTGGTTAGGACTTATGAAGCACAAAGACAAAGCATTCGAAAAATTCAAATCCTTCAAAGCTTTGGCTGAAAACGAATCAGATCACAAAATTAAGTGCCTCAGGTCCGACAGAGGTGGGGAGTTTACCTCAAATGAATTTTTTGATTTCTATGAAGAACATGGAATAAGAAGGGAATTCTCTACAGCTAGGATTCCTCAGCAAAATCGAGTGGTGGAAAGGATGAACATAACGGTTCAACAAATGGCTCGTGCTATGCTTGATGAGTCTGGAACTCTCGCAACCTTCTGGGGTGAAGCTGCATTTGTTGCGGTTGTTATTCTCAACAAAACAAATGGCCGAGTGAACAACACTCAAACTCCGCATGAGCTCTGGTATGGTGAGACTCCTTCGGTAAAGCATTTCAAATTTTTTTGGAGCAAATTATATATTAAGAATACTGATGAACAGCTTGGCAAACTTGAACCTAGAGCAGATGAAGGCATTCTCCTTGGTTATTCTCCCCACAACAAAGCATATAAGTGTTACAATAAAAGACATGGAAGAATTGTTGACAACATTGATGTAGTGGTTGCTGATAAAGGATACATCCCTAGGCAAGTAAATCATGAAAATATCGAAGAGGATGAAGACTACTCTCCAAATCAGACAGTTGATGAAGAAGAACCTCAAGAGGCACCTAAGGAGCAAATAAGGATAGAAGAGAAGACTCCATCCAGGTACGTTCAGAAGAATCATCCAAAATCCCAGATTTTGGAGCAGAAAGAAGCAGGTGTACAAACAAGAAGAACAATTGCAGAAGCCTCAAGCTATTTGGCATTGCTCTCCTCCATTGAACCACAAAATGTAAGAGAGGCATGCAAAGATGAATGCTGGGTCAAGGCAATGGATGAAGAACTTGAGCAGATCGAAAAGAACAACACTTGGGAGTTGGTTCCTAGACCAAAAGATAAGAATGTCATAGGGACAAAATGGATCTTCAAAAATAAGTTGAATGAAAATGGGGAAGTAATTAGAAACAAGGCCAGACTTGTGTGTAAAGGGTATGCTCAACAAGAAGGAATAGACTTTGAAGAAAATTTTGCTCCCATTGCTAGACTTGAGGCCATCTGAATGTTCCTTGCTCTCTCAAGCTTTCAGAAGTTCAAAGTTTTTCAAATGGACGTGAAATCAACCTTTCTGAATGGGGACTTAGAAGAAGAAGTGTACATTGAGCAACCAGATGGTTTCATCCTTGGGAATGATCCAAATCTTGTATGTAGACTAAAAAAGGCTCTCTATGGTCTTAAACAGGCTCCAAGGGCTTGGTACTACCATTTGGACAAATATCTTCATCAACAAGGTTTTTCAAAGGGATCAGCAGATAGCAATCTTTACATAAAAATTGAAAATGACAAATTGCTAATACTTGTTGTGTATGTAGATGATATTATCTTTGGTAGCAATGAAGAAGCTATGAGTCAAAGATTTGCCTTGGTGATGCAGAAAGAATTCGAAATGTCTTTGCTTGGAGAACTGACATATTTTCTTGGTTTGCAAATCCAACAAAATGAAGGCGGTATCTTCTTGTCTCAAACCAAGTATCTCAAGCAGATTTTGAAGAAATATGGCATGGAAGATGCAAAACCAGTATGTACCCCCATGGTCACAGGATGCAGCCTCAGTGCAAATGATGAATCAACAGCAGTGCATCAACCAACCTACAGATATATGATTGGAAGTCTACTTTATTTGATAGGTACCCGACAAGACATCATGCATGCAGTGGGAATAGTTGGAAGATTTCAGGCAAATCCAAAGGAAACTCATCTTCAGGTAGTCAAGAGAATATTCAAGTACCTTCAAGGAACTCAAAACTATGGCTTATGGTATCCTAGAGATATAGATCTCACACTTCATGCTTACAGAGATGCAGATTGGGCCGGAAGCGTGGATGACAGGAAGAGCACAAGTGGTGGTGCATTCTTTATGGGTTCCAGATTAGTATCTTGGTTCAGCAAGAAATAGAGTTCGATTGCTTTATCTACAGCTGAAGCGGAATATGTGGCTGTTGCATCTTGCTGCACTCAACTTCTTTGGATGATGCAGACCTTGCAGGATTTTCAAATCACTTGTACACCACCTATCTCCATCTTATGTGATAATACAAGTGCAATCAGCATTTCAAAGAACCCAGTCATGCATTCAAAGACCAGGCACATACCGATCAAGTATCACTTTCTCCGGGAACAAGTGTTGGAACAAAAGGTCAAATTGGAATATGTTCCTTCTAAGGAACAAGTTGCTGATATTCTCACCAAAAAACTGCCCAGGGAGACATTTGAATACCTCAGACAGAAGCTGGGAGTAGTTGATGCATCATCTTGCTATTAAATCATGTCTGTTTCAGAGAAAAATGGGTCCACGTGAGTTGAATGAGGACGATCCGCGTACATACGCCGATTTATGCAGGTGCAGTCGCGTATATGGAGTTCTGAAGAAAATCAGCAAGGACAGACTCTGGTTGAAGAGAGTCTGATATGGGTCTGACAGAGACCATCTAGCACAGGTTCAGGGGGAGCAGATAATCTTCTAATAATGCATTGTTGGCATTATCTTAGAAGCTTTTGGTTCTAGTTCACAGCTGTTGTTGGTTTTAGGTGGAGCAGAGGCAGAGGGAGAACAAAAGGAAATCTTGGTTACTGATCTGAATTGTGATTGACAGATGCTGCTGCTATCAGTTATTTGTGACTTTCATAAGTCTTATTCTAGATATTTCATCTCTATGTCATGTATCTCTTTTGTGGTATCTCTTTTATGGTGTCAAGGTCATGTAACGGCCTATCTTGGTTTCCCCACTATGCCTGGGATGAACATGTAATGAACTTGGTTGTCATATGTAATTTTCTGATGTATCCCCACTTGGTTGGGTGATGGATGTATGTATTGAGTCTTTTGGTGATAGGAAGGTCTTTTATAATGTATAAGTCATGGTTCTTCTTGAAGAACATCTTTTGCAGATCTTGCCTACAGTCAGGGGGAGCATGGTCAGCACAGCAGGGCAGAAATTTCAGCATGTACTCAGGGGGAGCACAACCCTTTACCCTTGATGACAAAGGGGGAGAATGACTTTCAGGATTTTGGGTTGCCATCAAGTCCAAAGGGGGAGATTGTTGGCATTATGGCACAGGTTTGGAGCTATGGCACAGGTGTTGTCCTTAATGGCAACTCTCTTTGGTAACAGATCTCAGTTCAGGCTTTCAGAAGGAAGGAAAAGACATATACACAAGTTCATCTAGACAAAGACACGTATACACGTGGGTTTGACGTTTCAGAGGCGCGTATGCGTATACACACACTTTCATGCAAAGAAAAGCACGTATATGTTGGAGAACTTACTTTTGGTCCGTGGTAGTTAGTCCTCGGTATTTGAACCTATGGTTTTGGACCATGGTATCTCGACAAGTGTGTTGATCCCAAGTATTGGGCCCTTGGTATTGTTTTGTTATGGTTTTGGACCTTGGTATTGAGAAAGGCCTAGCACTATAAAAGAGGGAGGAGATCATTAGGCATGAACACCATCTGAATTATTGAATATCTGATGTTATGCTAGATCTGGAATACTGGTGATTGGATTATGGTGCAGATCTGGATCTAAAGGAAGGAGGAACGTGAGCGCAAGAAGGATAAGGTCTATTGATGGATCAAAATCTCAAGGCTTGAACATTGGTATCTCTGTATGATTTTGATCTGTTATATGTGGCGCACACTTGATCTATAAATCTAATAATCTGGGTTAACTAATGACTGAATGTTTAAAAGAATGAATTATCCTTTATAGATCTGTACGCAGGTTCAGTGAAGTGCAGGCGCATATACACGCTTTTTCTGTAAGTGAAAGAAGCGTATACGCAGGTTGGTTGTGGTACAGAAGCGTATACTCGCAGGTTTCTGAATAGTGAAGTAGCGTACATATCTTGATTTATGCTCTAGCTACTTCTATTTTATTGTTGCAGTGTTCTGGGTTCAGAATTTGGTGTTTGGTTACAGTTACTGTGTTCTGGGTACAACGGTCAGAGAAGGGTTTATTTGATTCAGCTTTGATTGGTGAAAAGAAGTTTGGTTGATGCAGAAATTCTTGATGTTTGATTGATGTTACTTGTGGATCCAGTCTGAAAATTAATGAAACGAGGTCCCTGAAAGCAAAGAGAAGGTTGCAGCCTTCTGCAGGTAGGAGCCTGCGTACTAGTATCTCAAGGCTAGTACAAGAACTAAGGGGGTTGGAGCTCCCTTCCAGGAAAGCTGGAGAACGAGAGAGAGTTGTAGCTCTCTGCAGGTTGCAGCCTGCGTACTGGTAAAGTCTGCACCAGTACAAAACATTGTAAAGAGAAGTTTCTAATTAAAAATAAGATAGAGACAAATTGCAATAGGGGGTTTTCCCCCACATTGGGTTTCCTCCTTATTATCTTGTGTTCTTGTGTGTGACTGTCTTCTGCTTTGTTTCACTGTTTCTGGTACTGTCTATTTGCTTCTGATTCACAGATTAATGACTGACATCTGAAAGATAAATCAAATAATAAGTCTGCTTTATATATGCGGGTTTCTTTATTTGTAGTTGCATATATACGCTGTTTGTATTAACTGAAGTAGCGTATATGATCTGAAGTTGAAAAGGAAAATATTTGACTTAATAATACTGATTCACCCCCCTCTCAGTATTATTTCCAACACGTTTTTCATAGGAAGCTGATCCAAACTCACAACCAAGTCTTTGATGAGCCCTATGCACCTTACTCTGCTGGAATCGAATGAATAGAGATCGTGATATTGGCAGGTGATGTCCAGACCAAGCTTATCCATGATAGCCTTGGGCATGAGATTGTGAGAGGCTCCGGAATCGAACATGGCATTGTGTAACACAAAATCATGCAATCGTAAATTGATATAGAAGGGTGGCACATCGCTATCGAGAGACTCACCATTCGTTGCTGACGCAAAAATCATTTCAGGCTGATCATCTTCTACGTTTACCATGTCAGACATTGGGTCCAAATTCAACATTTTAGAAATTTGTTCTCTATAACTGTTGTTCTTCACGATTTCAGTCAAAGGGATGGATACCTTTAGCTTAGAAACCTCATTCTCTAGGGTGAAAGTGGGAGTTCTTTCTACCTCTTTGACTGGGATCTCTTTCCTTTCATTCTCTTTTGATGTGGTTGGTTCCTGTGATTGTTCTACTGATTTTGATTTGCTGCTTTCTGGAACAACCGCCTCCTTTCCCTTTCTTTGAGTAGCTAATGGATCATTCTTTGTTGTTTCATCCTCCTTCTTTTTCTGAATTGGTTTGGCCGGTACATCTCTGTTTCTAAGGGAATATCACTGCTATTGTGCGGACAAAGCATTCATATACCCCCTTTGATATTCTTCTGACTCTTCTTCCAACACGGTTTCGTTAGCTAGAATAAAATCAGTGTCTTGGTGTGTAGCTGAATTTACTGCGCATTCTTCTTCTTCGGTGATGTAAGTAGGCAGCTCATCTAGAGTAAAGAGATGGTTTTCCTCGCCTATTACATTCCCATCCTCATCTGACTCCGGTCCATGCACAAAATTCTGCTGCAAAGGTGTTTGTACCGGCTGTTGTGCTGTTTGCTCTTGAGTTCGCTGATCTCTTTGTCTTATCCTATATTGTGGCTGCTGTTGGCCACGAAAGTTAGGATTCCTAACTTGTGGCTATGGCTTGTCAAGTTTTACTCTTTCAGGCATCTATTCTACCTTTTTGAGCAGCTGATTCATTGAAGAAGATTCTTCTTCATAGTGGTTTTATTCTCTGCTTTCGCTCTTTCTCTTTTGGACAACAGATTTGCCTCAACGCTGACTGCAATTTTCTGCATGTCTTCCATTGTAGCCGGTTCTCTCTCTCTTAATTGGTACGCCATGTCAGCATCAAAACCATCCGGAAACTTCATCATTGCTAGTCCCACATGTGGCTTTAGATGGTCTGGGATTTCGTTGTAGACTGCATTAAATCTAACACAATAATCTTGGACCGACTCACCGCATTCCGTTTGATTTGTTCATACTCGGCCAGAATTTGAAGGGGATTCTTTTTCACTTCCCAGCGGTTCAAAAACTGCCTTTGTAGTTCCGCCAAGGTAGTGATACTCGCATCCTTCAAACCTTTGAACCATTTCCTCACATCACCTACAAATGTTTGTACAAAGAGCCTCATTGCCACGTTCTCCGCATCAATCTCATGAAGTTCATAGAAATCTGCCATTTTATCCACATGTTGCTGAGCTGTAATACTGTTAGGAGTTCCATCAAAAAACGGGATTTTACTTTGATAGTCATTTGGCATGTCATCTAGGACTTGGGGCAGAACAAGGGGTGCGAAACGGGTAGCCATCATTCTCGGTGGATTTAGCCTTGGAGGTGTTGGAGGAGTGTGCACAGTTTGCAAGGGGCTTGCACTTGGAGTTTGGGGTTGTGTGGCAATGTAATTATCGATTAATGTATTAGCTCTTTCTGTCTCAACGTCTACAAGAAATTGCGGATCGGGGACAGTATAATCAACAGCCCTTGTAGATTTAGATTCAAACAGTGATATCTCAAATCGTTCGTCAAACTCAAGCTCTTCAAGATACTCAAAAATGTCGGGACATGAATGGGATTTGAACACGGGAGTTATGGTGCTTTCTTGACGAAGGAGTCTTGGGATAAAATTGGGATTTTCGTAAATATGAGGAGGGTCTACGTCTGGATTCGGTCTGGTATATCGTCTTGAAGCCAGCGTGCTATTGAGAGAAATTACGGGACACAACCAACTTACTCAGCCTTTCCAATCCTAAGCTCATCATCCAGAAGCCTATAATTCTCATGAAACAAGGGGATTTGATTTTCAATTGTTCCCCAGCAGAGTCGCCACTATGTTAGCACCTAAATCTGCCTTAGGCTGAAGGAAGGAAAAAATTAGGGTAACCACAAACCACGCTCAGTCTGGTAGCTAGCCCTACCAGAGCAAGACAGGGCTCTATCCGAGTCACGCTCAGTGAATATATGATCGAAAACAATCTGAGGTGACTTACAATACACTGTTTACCTTAGGCTAGTAAGTGGATAGGGATTTTGGAAAATATTTTATGAAGTGACCAAGCTTCTGGGATGTATATGGGAGTGGTGCTCAGTAAAGAACAGAGAATTGAAAATGAAGGCACAGATTATTCTGTGAGGCAAGGTAGGCGGAAAGAGCAGAAATTTTGGTTTAAGGTAATGCAGAATGGAAAGATTGCTGAAGAAAGTGAAAAGGGCATAGTCGCATGAATCCTTTTCAATAGAAGAATGACACTGCACATGAAATTTTCCCACAGGCAGAGCAATATAAATTGAATTCTACCTAATCTCACTTAGAAAATTTCACTGAAATGAAATGTGAATGAAATTATGAAACATAACAAGATACATATGGAAAATAAGAACACATTTGCTACACTCACAACCACAAGAATCTCATGAAACAGAGCCACTGCCTTTCATTAATTCTCTGTCAAATATACACAGTGAAGAAACAAAGTTTCTTTCCCACAGTCTCCCAGAAGTTACAAGCTAGCCAACCCTTTGCAAATAACTTGCATACAATATATAGAATGAGTGGAGAAGAGATATAATTCCCAGGGGTTGGGAAGTTACTCAAATCATTACGAAATGGAGATGGAGAGGCAACCATCAGCTATAGGTGCAGCGCTCTCAAGCATGACATTTCGCTAGGGTGACCCTTTGCATTCTTTTGCCACTTGGATAGATGCCCATCTGGAGAGAAAACTCTTTAAATGCTGCCTTTGGTGCCAAAAAACCGAAGTGTAGATGACCGGGCCCACTTGGAGAAGTCGCGACCCGAAATTTCACGAAACAGGAGCAAATTCGCAGTTTTTTCTCCTGTGCGTCGCGGCAAATTCTCTGTGCATCGCGCCACTTTGGAGCCTATTTTGGGGCACTTATAGGTGTCCAAAATGTGCTCAAGTGGGCTTGTTGGAAAGCCTGTCCTGTCTGATTTCTAAACCCACTAGAATTTTCCAATTTGGTGCTCATTTTCCCCTCCAAATCTTCATTCTTCGAAGACTACATTCTGTGTGTCAAAAAAGTGGCAGAGAGGCCAATTTTGGGTGTTTTTTGACATTTAGGAGACCCAAAACTTGTCAAACTTTCTTTCCCAGACACCAGTAGACGTAATTTTCGATGCTAAATCCAAATATGCAAGCCGTTCCTCGATTAGAGTCCTAGATTTTTAGCGTCGCACCAGTGGCACGGCGCACAGGGAGGAATTTCCTGTTTTGTGCCCAAAAAATTTGCCTGTGACCAAAATTTGCCCAAATTTTTTGAAATTTGGGCTGGAGGATCTCTATGGGGTGCCATGCTGAGCCAAGGAAGCATTAGCCAAGATTCTAAGGCTATCTTGCTCCTTTTCCTGTTTTACCCTTCTTGTTACTTTCCTCAGTTTTGCTTTCAAACTCCTTATCCGGGACTGTGCACTCATGTTCTGCACCCTGTAATGGAAAGTCATGTGTCTCAATATAGCAAGGTTCCAATAAACTTTTTCCAACAACCTCTCCAAATGCATGTTGACCCTCTCAAGGTTGGACTCCCGGTCTTCATTGATCGCTTGCTCTAAAGATGTGAGCGGGACCCTTCTTCTTTGAGCAGCTTGGCACTGCTCGCAGATGTTCTGTAGCTCCATGATCGTTTGTTGGTCCTCAAGCTATTTGTTTCTCCACTCCAGGTAGTTCATGTTCCACTTGGCCCTTTCTAAATCAATGGACAAGTCTTCAATCTCTGATTGCTGCTCCCTGATGATCTCTATAAGTTCCTCCTTGGTTGGTTTTGCATCTGCCTCATCATCCTGGAGGAGAACAAACTTGGTCTCTCGCTCACCTGATGGCCCTTCCTCCTGCACTGGCTCCTTTCCCTTACCATACTCCTATGATGCTGATGGCGGAAGCAAGGCCCCTTCCACCCCAGGTGGAGATAACACTCGCTTTGCTGCTGCAAACAACGGTCTACTACCCTTTTGGTATGTGATGTATTATGGCATGGTGGCAGTCTCATGGTGCTCGAACTGATGTGAAGGACTTCCCATCTCAGGCTCAAACTGATGTGAAGGACCTCCCATCTCAGGCTCAAACTGACGTGAAGGACCTCCCACCTCATGTTCTGCCTCTGATATCACCGGAGGAGCGCTGAAGAAATCACGGGAGATGAAGTCCTCCCAAACAATACCCTGTAATCCCAACTAATGGTCCACCAAAATCCAGATGAGAGAAAAATGATAGACACTGTTTAGCTGCTATCGTGGGGTCTTGTGCTGCATGAAATTTTTCATCTTCTCAATGTTGTTGCAAATGAAAAATGGGAGGCTCATCATCCGCACCCTGGTGAAGTGCATGAGCAAGAGGATGTGATAGGCATAAAGGTGAGAAAACCTACCCTCACAACTAAAATACTTCATGATCAACCTCATGAGTGGGGCATACCCATCGCTCAAAAACCTGAACGGAAAAAATCCGGTGAGCTGGCTCAAACCGCTGTTCTTGATGTAAGGCTCATAAAGATGCCTCTCCACCTTCCTTTTATTATGCTACTGTTCCCCAACGTTCGGTATTCATGTTGCCGCTGATATGGTCTCGGGTTTCAAGGTGAAAGTGACCCCAGCCAGGACAGATTGACCTCCCTATAGATGAAGTGCAAAAAGGCGGGCCAACTCATGATGTACTCTGACATTTGCCACCCTTTGGCAAAATTCATAACATGCCAAGTGCTGGAAACAAGACATGGCAAGTGGGCATGCCTGTAGCTCTGTGAGGGTGTTTAGCTCATCTCTGAGATGTTTGCTGCTCTGGTGATGTCTCCTATGGGCCTCTCTCCTGAAGATGTGTCGCTGTGGGTCCCCTCCTCATACTCTGATGAATTTTCTAATGCCATTACTATTGCTTGTACCTTGAGTTTTATGCTGCCCTCTGAATCCAATGAAACTAATAGATGCTCTGAAAATCTGTTACCAAGGGGACAATAAAATAGGGGAGTGTTGGGAGGGGAATGATGAAAAGGGGAATAGGGGTTTAAAGGAGAAATTTATCAGGGATTTGGGAGTGTTTGGGGTATGGTTTTGATGGGGCAGGGTTTGATATCTTGAGCTATATGAATAAAGGGGACGAATAGATATGATTACAATGTAGCTAGGGTAACTATTAAGGGAAACTGCTACAGGGGAATTAGTTAGATAGGGGTAGGGTAGGAGTATGCTTTAGCAATCATGTTACTGTAGCAAAATCCTAGCTTTTTGACCTTCTTTGTGTCATTTCTGGGTTTACTTAATAAAAAATTTGCCTTTGATTTCATGGTCACCAAAATCATATTTTTCTCTGAGTTAAGGATCAATGGTGAAGGTATCTAGGGCCACCTTTGCAATTTTGAGAGCCATTTATAAAAATCTAGGCGATTCGGTGTTTTTTTAGGCTCACAGGTCTGTGCGCCGCACGCTTTGCCCAGTGCGTCGCGCGCCGGGTATGCGCCGCGCCAGTGTAATACTAACATTGTGGCCGGGCTCCCAGTGCGCCGCGTACCCTGAGTGCGACACGCCACCTTGTGTGTGCGCCGCGCACTGTCAAATGACACTAATTTTCTTGGAACACCTAGGGTAGGGTCTTAATGGAGATTTCTAGGGGGTTTCCTTATGAGACAAGGTGGAATGGCGGTGGAAATGACGAGGAGTGAGGGGACAAGGGGAGGGGAGTAAAACCTTGGTCGCGTCTTCACAAATTTGTGACCCCATTTATCATTTTTGCTTTGATGATTATTTTCATGTATGGCCAATGTGCTTTGGATATCATTAAACATCTTAGAAACAACAAACCATTGACCAAATTGACAGAGAAGAGGTTTCATTCGAGCCTACCTCTTTCTTGCTAGCCTTCAACTGGGATATAAAATAAATTTTTGAGTGTTTTTAGCTCCCTGGCTGTGTGCGTCGCGTGCCAAGCCCAATGCGTTGTGCCCTTGTTGATTTTGCACTGTGAGCTGGCTGCCAGTGCGTTACACCGTCTGTGTGCGCCGCGCGCCCTGGTGTATGCGCTGCACCCTTTGGAAACTAGCTCTCCTTCACTCAAACCCTCATGAATTGGCTCTCTCACCTTTGTAAATTCTCTCCAAGCTTGCCAAAGCACAAATGGTTTTTGTTTTGGGCAATAACAAGTATATATAGGCTTGGGAGAGTTGGGTTCAATTTTTTCTTCTTTGAAAACCCACTTTCTAATGTTTGTATTTTGCACTTTTTTCATTGACTTTAAAACACTCTGCTTTTCATTTTTTCTTTGAAATTTTGGCTCTCATGATGGGATTTTTGGCATTTCTTTGCGGGGACTGTGTGACTGGGCATTTGGCCATGAAAACCATGACTGCATCTGAAAAAGTCAACTGGCAATTTTTTGGAAAATTTTGTCATAGTTGACCTTGTTTGACTTTTCTTCAAAACAGAGTTTTGAAGAAGAGTCGATGTCCTTTCAGGTGATGATGAAGCTTTCCGAACCATAAATTTGTAGGGCCTCCCTCTGGCTTGCATGGCTTGTTCTGGACATGTTTTTAGAGACCAAACTGATGAATTTCTGGACCCAAACAATAAAAATGACTATGTCCTATAATAGGACTAGACCGGGACTGTCATGGGCTTCGATGGTTATGGACAAAGACCTGAGCCAGCAGAAGCCAGAGATGAGGGAAAAATGAGTAGCATTACTTTCTCTGTCAGATCATGGCATGTCCCTAGCGAAATGCAGTTGAGTGAATGGAGCGGGACACCTAAAATTGAAATGCACAAAGAGTTTTGATCTCTGACGGAGGGCTGACCAGACAGACTCTAACAACATTGACCGAGAATGTAGGTGAATAAGCCAGAATATATATATATATATATATATATATATATATATATATATGTTAGCTAGTAATCTCGTTATTATGTAAGTCGTGTTTTTTCTTCACCTCCGCATGTGACTTCGTAGGGTTTCGACACTCAATTGAAGAGATGGTACCCAATTTAAACCTTTTCCCCTAACTAAAACAGTTGTTCCTGGTTTAATATTTACATTTTGGTTTTCTCTGATTAATTTACTAGTTCTTCATTCATCATCCTCATTAGAATTACTGATGGTGTATGGTTGAAATATCGCTCAATAATGTGTTTTCACTTTTTTCCTTGATTACTAAATGTCTACATCTAATCTCGTAGGCTTGAACTATTCTCCTAGAGACACCTTTTTTTGGAGGCAACCAAGGTTCATATGTATACAAGGATTTTCTTGTTTACCCTGCGCATGCAACTCATTTTTGTTTCTACATAAACTGGGGTTTCCTTTTTGTTCATCGTCGGTTCATGTTAATGTATATAATTATGTATATGTAGGTAAATTTTTGTCTTTATTTCCATATGTATATTGAGAATCATCGCAACCCTTACATCATATGGTTAGTGATGGGAAGAGCTGATACCTCCTTGAGTCACAACGTTGCAGGTATCTGTATAATTTGTATTTCTTTTAAATTTTCTACATATCCCCTTCCTTTTATCTAATGAATAGTCGTGATGCAATTGGAATGATAATCTACTATGATTACTACAGGGAAAGCCTTTCTGGAACACTCATTAATACCATAGGTATTTTCTTTTTGTTTCAAATGTTATTATACTCACTAAGCCCTAATTCCCAATACTTGAATGTCTATGCTTACCCATCAAACCCTTCATTGTTGTAGGTATGCAGAAACCTATTGAATTTCTTTTTTTGTTTTAGGTTACTGAGGAGTAAGGAGAGTGCGACTTCTGACCTCCTTCAATTATGCTATAGGTCAGTCACTATTAATTTCCCTCTTGGCTACCTGTGCTCTACTTTCAGACCTTGAAGAAAATTTCTATGTGTATATTTAATTTCTCTCTGCTACTCTTCGGCTTAGAGAGAAATATAGTATTTAGCACTTATAATATTTTCTATATTCCCAAAAACCCTATTGGGTCGTGGAGGTTACAGTGTTAATTTTTTTTCCCTTGTTTAGAGTTATGAAGGCTACAATCATAGTCACTCACCCCATGAATTGGTTTTCAAGTATGATTTGATAATTGCTGTAGTAATTTCTAAATTTAAAGGTGAGACATTGTTAACCAAGTCATTTTTAAATTTCTCTGTTGAGAAACTATTGAGGGTTTTCCCTCTAATAAATTTTACTTTTATTTCTTCTCCAAGTTTTTTAGTTTAAAACTTATTTATGTGACTATTGAGGTTATCAATTATAATGAAATCGATGCTGTAATACTATATTTTTTTTTCTCAGACTATATGTATCACACACTTCTGCATGTGTATTGTAATGAACCTCCTTAGCCTACCCAAGAAAATAGCCTCTAGGCCCCATAAATTTAATTTTTTTGTCTTGATTACAATTAAGATTTCACAGTCATCACGAGTCCAGTGAACCAAGGATCATAACCACGGTGAAATATCAAGGTAGAGAATCATATATCTTGGGTATTATATCACATGCCCTCCTAACATGCAACCCTTACAACTACTTTAATGTCTTCATGCAATATTCCATGCAACATTAATAGAACATTTCCCTACATCTATCTCCAATAGCATGGGCATGCATCTTACATCAGACATAATCAAGCTAATATTGTCTTATCTATTATGCACATGCAAGAATACCTACACAGTCCCTAACTCATACCAGGATGAGGGTGTTTAGATCCAACTGTTAGAGTTTATAATTCAATGAACCACTTACGTTTTCATCCACTTAATAAGTTCTACTGCTACATCATAATGCAATAAGAACATATGCATAATAAGGATCCATCATTTTCATCATAAAGATTACTCTTAAGAAATAGAAAGAGTGAAGATCGAACCTTATTGAGTATACATACCATAGATCTTCTGACCATCATAGACTATTCCGTTAAAGAAATTATACCATCTGATCTGCATGAAGCCACCACTGTCCGCCATGTTAACTGGAGACTTTATATAGCATTACTTACATACTCTGATCCTTTGAAAATATGAATACCTTTAGATTAATTGGATATTACACACATCCACATTCATAAAATGAGATTAATTACAAGGATACAAATAGAAGAATCAATAGATATCTTATGCCATGCAAGTACAAAAGTGGAATAAATTAAGGAAAGCAACTCATCTTATAGTACCTTAATGCATGGATTAAATAACATGAATATCTGGCTTCACGATTACAGACTTAGAACCAAAATCATTTATCAAGTATAGTTACCATTCTCCTATTCAATGATCACATAAGTTAAAGTCATATTATTTGCTTCATTAAATTAAGGGAGCTAACTTCCTACTATTCTCTTGAATTGTATGATCTAACCATTTCAACAGTAGGAAAATAAATTTAGAGTTAAGAGCCAACATACAACACAATCACCACATATCCAACCAACTTAAACCTCACGTGGAGGGAGGAGCACCACCACCCAGCCATGAATCACCTTTGATTCCCCCCCAAGCTGAAGATCTTGCGAAGGATCAACTGTCCTCAATTGGTTAATGCAATGGGCATTTAATACCATCTTTCATGATTTAGTTACCATTAGAAACATCCCGCTTTTATGGATTTTTCCATTTGCCTAGGTGTTTTTTGGAAAAGCTCGTCTTTATCTCCCATGACGATTTTCCTCATAAAATCTTTCCTTTATCTCCCGCAAAGCTTTTATGTTTGATGGATCTTTATCTCCCATCCATCCGATGGATCTCCAATCCATCCAAGCTTATCTAGAATCACATATAGAAGCTTTATCATGAAAGATTCATCTCTATCCCATTCCTCATGGGATTTGGAAGCATCTCCTCTCTCTTGGTGCTCCACCCTCCAAGTGAATTTTTTTTATTAATTTATTTAACAACACATTTTCTTTTCATATTACATATCACCTAGCTTTCCTCAGCTTAGGTGTAGAATAGTTTTACCCATAAAGGATGATATCAAACCTAGATTTCCTTAGCTTAGGTTTACAAAACTTTAACACACAAGGGAGGATATCACACCTAGCTTTAACTTAGCTTAGGTTTACAATAATTTACTACACAAGGGAGGGGTGTTACATACTCCCCCCATTAAATTTTACACCACCCGCGATGTATCACTCCATCATGTCCTCGTTCACAGGTAGTTGGTTTCTGAATCAACATCTCTCATGGCTCTGCCATCTAATGAAATTTTTCTAATGTACATCGGTCACAAGGAGTGCTCCGAACATCTCTCCTTCCATAGCTACATCGGTCTCAAGGAGTGATCTCCTTTCATAGCTAATTGTAACATTTTTTCAAACCATTTGTGAGAATTTATATATGCAAAAGTTTAACTATGATAAATATCATAATCCCCTACTTAATATTATTAAAGCAATTATTTCTTATCATTTATTTTATCTGAAGAATGCATGTTCTCTACTTTCATTCTTCCAAGACTTGTGCTCTTGTCGAACACCTGCTTCTTGCAGTCCCTCTGCATACAATACATCAGTTAGCATATTTTCCACACTAATATGCCTGCAAGGTCATAATGGATAGTTCATATAACAATATATATTCATCATAATTGTATGTATGCCAAACTTATATTAACCAAAGTTACTTATACCAAACTTACTTTCATTCTTCTGGGTAACCTATACACTTGTTTACCTGGCCAGACATCTATCCAATGGCTCTATGCATACCTGCACACACGGTATTTTATACACACCAATACACATTTCATTTTTCAACCTTGTAGTATATGTAGTCATACGGTCCCATATGTACTGTTGTACATAGTCCATCTGCGGTACAGCCTATAATAACATCCTCATGGTATCACCTGTGTGACATAAACTTTATCCACATATTTTTCCACCATGTTAGTATCTTACCAACATTCCTTTATCTTTAACTGTGTTCAATTTACAAGGAATTTTTATGATCATGGTTCATCTATGTAATTAAGAAAGTTTTATTTCAAGTGTAAATCAATTCCAGATTTCATGTGCTTACAATATTCGTCGCATAGTATTGTATTCATTCATATTTTCATCTTAATCATACCTTATGCTTAATGTTCTAAAACAAACTATTAACTCATAGCTTTTAAAGTTTAATTTTCATCAGATCATTAATTCATCTTGTATGTTTTACTATTGCACTTTTTATGGCTCAACAACTTGTTGGCCATGCATAATTCAGTGTATTTATACATGAAAGTCTTTACTACTTTCAATCCAAAACTCTTTTTAGTTGCAAGTGTTTATGATCTTAGGGTATTTACATGTTAGCTCATCCTTAACATTAAATCACCCTTTACCAAAAGATGAGTTATCTATTTTATGAATTCTTGTTTGAATTACGAAACATTTCCTTATGTTGTCCAGACACCTTATCAATGCAATCCAATAAGAGATCCTCTCAAAATTGCTTGGTACAAATTATGATATCAATCTATTTAAATAGATTGTTAAATATCATTTAATTGACCTAGTGGTCCATACCATTTGTGCTACTTCATCAATTACTATGGTTTACACTCAAGGATACTTATAGGTTCTATTATGCATATCCATCGAAGGATGCATATGTCCTGGAAATTTGTTAAAGTTAAGTTTCCCCTTAACCATACTTTCTTCCAACCGAACAATGAATCTTATTGTAAGTAGATGCATTAATCACATGATTAATTTGAACAACAATTTGTACAGGTTATTAAACATAATAATGAGTTATTCATGCATACTTTGCCTATTATTTTTGGCACATAACAACCCATGCATGTATGCTAGCAAAATATAACTTCAATATAGTTCAGGCAACTCAAATCCCCTGCATGGAGGAAAAAAACTAAATTTATACATGCTATGCATATTTGTAAGCATTGATAGCAGTCTAACATTGATTCTACAAGTCACAACTATGCCCAACATCTAAGCAACAAAACATATAGTCTATCACAACACAACAACAACTCCACACTACTTTACCAATATAATCATTAGGTCAATCATGCTATTTCCTTCTACAGATCGTACTCCCATTTAATAGGCATTTGGGTAACCAACATCTTTATGATTGTTGAGCAATGAATTTTACTTTCTTTCAACATGTAAGAGACTATCAATACTAGAATTCATTAAGAATTGCTTACATGGAAGATTCGTATGACTCATTACTATGCAACTATACTATACCATTTGATAAATACAATATTCTTACAAGTCTATAATACTGCACACACATGTGCTTGCATGGTAAATTCATATAACTCATTAATATGCATTGATATTAAGAATGTTCCTCTCCAACATGTTTATCCTAATGACTACTTAACTAGAGTATGGTAACAACATGTAAAACTATCCATGACAAGGCATAGGTATATATATACCAGGATTAAGCCTGGATATGATCATGGACTTCCTCCATTATATAATCCTCCTTTAAAGTATTAGGTGAGATTTTTTTTTATGCACAAATCCTTATTTAAATCTATTAACTAATATAGTTTTTGTGTTAGAGGTTTTAAGCAAAAACTTTCTAATTTCTCTTCATCATTCATATATGTATTTTACCTTCACTTCCGAAACCACAACCTCCACATGCTCAAATATGACTAATTTGGAGATTTACATGAAAAATCATCCTACTAAGATAAACTAGAATTGGCTTTGCTCATTTACAGAAATCATTATACATAAGGATTTAATGCATAAATATTTATCTAGTTATCTGTTAGAAGCATACTATGTTCCATACTAAACATAGTGATGATCAAGTTCTGATTTAAAAGAGGTCTCACCCATCCATATACATTCAAAATATAAGTATTTCTGCTTATACATCATCATCCATGCAGATGCTATCATGAGTGGGATAGCTCTAATGAGTGGGATAGCTCTATGGCCCAAGCAATAACAGTTACCTACTATGCCACTTACCACTAACTCTACTATTTGATGCAATAGAGATACATGCTCTTTATATTCTTAACATTTTTCATGAAAACCTTTTTCATTGCATAACACCTTACTAGGGTTTAACATTTCTTCTTTTATACAATTATCCTTTTATTTAGTCAATTCCCTTTATAGCACTTGTAGGGTGTCAATTTTCTTGTATTGTAGTTGTGATAACATGATGACTATATCATTAACTTCATCCATTGCTATCCACCTCTTAGAATAATTTATTTCATTCCCGGCTTTAATTTTCTGCAAGGACAAGGATATTCTGGGTGACTTCAATAAGATTAAAAATTTTCAATCCAATGGACTTGCATGTAGCCCTAACCATTATTGTGAATATTAGTAAACAAAAACATGAGCATAAGCACAACCATATCCTTAATGAAAATTGAACAAGTATAAGTAAGAGCATTTCCTTGGTGAAACTTGAACCCTAATGAGGAATTGAATAGTGCCCCACATTCACATTTCTTTTTAATTGCCATATTATCCGATCTTCAATGGATGATATAATATTATATTCTAATCAATTCTGGAGGCAACTAGCATACTAGCATTTTAAGGAGGAAAATTGTATATAAAAGCATATTGATTATTATTTCTGTCCTTGCCTCATATGCCTACTCACCTTTATTTTTTACATACTAATCCATTTCAAATCCCATTTAATTCTTTAAAAGATATATCATCGTATATATAACAACAAGATTCCAAAGGAAGAAAATATAAGATATTACACTAAAAAAAATTAACGGTAACAATCATTTCTTTGCAGTCGCAATTAAAGTAAGGCTCCACTTGTGTGCAGTTACTTTTTATTTCAGGAACGACGCCCCATTCCACCATTGAATGACATTCTATTCAATTTAACTACACAATTGTGTATGAACTTAAATTTTCAAAATGTAGGTGCTTAGAATATTAGAAAAAAAAGATTATAATATTGAAAAACATTTGCATGTAAACATATGTCGACAAAACTTAACACTCTAAAATAGTGGTGTGGTTCCACGTTATACATGAGCAGAGTTTAAAATATTCGAATTACCATAATTTTGATTCTCTTGGAACACATGAACAATGCTTAATTTAAACATGAAATAGGTATTTCTTTTTAGACTGAAAATCCATATCTAGATCGGTTGGCTGACTAAGTCTTGGTAATTGTTACTTCTCTATACCACTTGCTTCAGGGATCTTAGTAGGTGGCTATAAGCACTTTTACCTATCATATTTACTTTTTCTTTTCCAATTAGATGATCTACTATTGTGGTAGGATGGGATCATGGTGTAGGAACTGCCCCTACCCTCTATTATTCAATATAGGCAGACACATTGAAGATGGATCTAACCTGAAATACATTCAATCATTGATTTCTTTGTGAAGAAATGTGAGTTATAGAACCCAAACAATAGTGAAAAAGCCATCTATAAGCAAGCATGGTTTTAGAATTATTACATATATCAAAGATAAATAATATAATGTGTGGAAACTATGAAGATTTTGGTGTAATTAATGAATGGGAGAAGGGTCTTAGGCAAGGTGGGCGAGTGAAGTAGGTAGTGGATTGATTTGATATGTGTACTACTATGCAACAAGTGCCAAGGCAGTAAAGCAATCTTCCGTTCTTGAAACAAACATTATAGAAGCAAAAAACAAAGTAACCAAGATTTTGTATGACATAGAGACATACAACTCTTCCAAATCTTGACAATTTTGTTTGATAGAGGTCATAAGCACTAATTCAAAAAAGCCTTAAGGAAGTGTTGACAAATACATACAAATAGAATCACCCAATGGCCACCTAAGATTACACAAGATTTAAAAACAAATATTAGAACCAAGCCACGCTAAGCATAAACAGATGCCTGGAACAATTTGGGAACCCTAAAAATGAATAGAGAGACATATTCTGGGGAAATATCCAAACTCGTAGTTTCAAATTCTGACGTAACATAGACACGGACCTACAGGGAAGGAACCTTCATTTTCCCTCTTCTCATCCACATTTCTACAGTTGCAACCGCCTGGCTGGCCATCCCATGGAAACTACAAAACGAATATATATATATATATATATATATATATATATATATATATATATATATATATATGTATGTATGTATGTATGTATATATATGTCTATATATATATGTATATATATATGTACATATATATGTATGTATATATGTATATACATATACATATATATGTACATATATATATACATATATATAGACATATATACATATATCTATATATATATATATATATATATATATATATAGATATATATATGCTGGGCGTGGAATCCCCTCAAGGCATGTTTTGGGGCTTAAAGCCAAAGTTTTGACTAAGTCCATTGTAAAGACTCCGCGATTTGTAGCACGAAGTCATAATAGAGTCACAGGGTTGTCCGCCCTTGTTTTTGTAATGTAATGTCGGCTTGAAAGATCTACCCATGGTCCACTGACCATGGGATTGTATAAATAGAGCGAGGCTCTAAGTGTAGAAATAAGTTAATTAGAGATCCATCAATAGAAGAAAAAGAAGCATTGAGTCGAAGTGTAAGTCATGTCTTTGGGTCATAGAGTAGGAGAAGGCTCTACAGTTGAGTGTGTAGAGGCCTAGTAGTCTGCAGCTGATTATACGGACCCCTGCAACTGAGTGCACAGGGCAGGTCAAGTCTGTAACCGTTGGAGGCATTAATAAAAGAGAAGTTTTACCATATTTCTATGTATCTTTTCCTATCTTATGTATTATTGGGTATGAATTGCAAGTTTATTGTTTATTTACTGCACGAACTCACATTAATGTGCTAAATAAGTAAATATAACATAAGGCATCCAATTACATGAAGATAACTAATTGGTGTAAGAAGATAAGTAAGATCTCGAGCGTGACTTAGCGAATTAATACAGATTGCTTCTCCAGTAGCGCAAAAGCCCCTCAACCCCTGGTTAGGGTTGTACGAAGGCGAATATATCAGGGCATGAAGGCTAGGGAAGTGCGTGAAGTAACCAACGCGAAGAGACTCTCAGTTGGACCAAATCAACCTCTCAGACATCTCAAGGGTGTGGAAACCTGGTTCCAGCACCCCCCCATACTACTTCGGGTGAGACCTCAATCCGTGCTCCGTGGAGTGTTGCCAAAAGGGCCAGTAGTACAAGGATTTTCTTGGCTAATTAACTCCGAAGTTGGGTCAGGCCCCAACAAGCCAACAATTAGTTCTGTTGCCGAGATTGAGATCTGCATAAAGATGTCTGATCTCGTATCACTGGAATCCAACTAAGAAAGAAATTAAAGATTGGTTGGATAGGAAGATTCACGAGTTCACAACGCAGGAGAACAAGAATCTGTGACTATCAAAACAAGAGTGGTTAGACTACTACTTGTACATAGAGATCCATGAAATTTTCTTTGCATCTTTCCCTACTGAGCTGTACGAGTGGATCGTGAAGCTAGCAGATAGCCAAGGAAGGTGCAGGCTCGACAGAACTATTGTGAGGACCCCAGAATTGGTGCAAATATTAGAAGCATTAGAGGATAAGATCCGTGCACTGTTGATCACTAGCTCGATTGAATTATAGGAGGATTCATCGCTGAGTTCACGATAGATACTTCAGTCAGCTATAGTGAGGCAGAATGATGCTTCCTCAAAGGATCGCGAGGTAAGTACGTTAAGTCTTTGAACACTTGGATTAAAATACTGTTGTGTGAAAAGCGAGTTATACAAATGCATTGATGCTTGGGGCTACGCGAAGTGGTAGAATTCACAGAAATGAAGGTAGCATTGAACAATAAATTGGCCCCTTGATTTCATGTCCGCGAGGGAACGAGGAAGAGCTCGCGAAGGTCTCACCAAGAAGTGCAATCAATTTGATAAGGCAGAGGATTCCACGCAAACCACCCCCACCCACACTACCGCTAGTTTCACCGTCTTCACCCCCATCTTTGCCCATACCACCTCTGCCACCACCATGAGTCAATATGGCAAGCGTGATAAAAATTGCCGGTGTTCAAGGAAGTAGGAAATGGAGATCCGGACTTGTTTTGGTTCATGATAAAAGATGTATGGGAAGCATAGGGAGTCACAGATGACAATATAAAGAAAGAAACATTGGCCAGCACTCTACAGGATCACATGCTGACTTGGTATATTAAGCATTCCAATGACAATCCGAATGCAGGGATCGCGGATATCCAAACCACACTGAATAAATAATTTAGCAGGCCAAAGTCGGAGGCACAGTTGATCATTGGGTTCAAGAAGATCACGATGCTACCAGGTGAGACCCCTTGGGAGTTGGATCAGAGACTGAAGTGCACAATTCACGAAGCTAATATGACTTTGATAGATGGACAACACTACAAATGGTTTGTAGCATCGGTAATGCCGCATTTAAGGAATGCGTTGCCACAACAGAGGTTAACAACTAAAGCCAAGGCCTTGGCGATCGCGATGAGACTACATGAGACCCCGATACAGGATCCTAACCTAGGAGTTCAGCAGATCCATGTGCAGTTGAAAAACTTGTGCCTTGAGATGCAGAGTCTAAAACAGGACAGGACAGCTCGCCCAGAAGTGCGCGATGAGGTATGGTGTGTTAAATGTAAGGGTTAGGGTCATGACAAGGATCACTACCCAGTGTTCGTGAATTACCTCACGGGAGGAGGACCAATGCCATTGAGAGCAGAGGCACAAGCAGGACACAACACGATGCCTACGTTATGGTGCGCAATTTACAAATAAGAGGAAAGCATGCTACAGACAACTGCCATATGTTGCAGAAGTACACGCAAAATTCACAATGGTTGTTTTGTAATTTCTGTAGATCAGTTGGACATGATGAGCACACCTATAAAAGTTATGAACTAATTATGGATAATACTCCCACCTACACAGTCCAGGTTGAAATGTGACCCCTTGACCAGAACGTAGGTATGATGTGAATTGGATTTTAGGGGCGCGGACAAGGCCGAGGTGGAGGAGGACCTGGAAGAGGTCACAGACAGCTGATATGTTACAATTGCGGAGGGCCATGACATTATGCCCATGATTGTACGAATCTGACACGTCCATCATGTTTGCATTGTACATTGTTTGATCATGAGATAGAGGATTGTCCCGCACTGATAGCGCGGCTATGCAGCAAAGGAGCGCTCCAACCTCCCCCGACTCAGAACCTGCAAATGATGAGTTTTGAGTGGCATGAGGAAGACCCTAACGTAAATATTATGTTGCGAAGTGGAATTACAATAGGGGATGACAAAGGCAAGTAGCCTGCAAATATTATTTGGGTTCACAAGGCTCCGACGAATGAACCAAAGTTTGATTTGGGTCATGCTAAGGAAACCTTCATGGAAGTAAGGAAGAGCTTCGCTGATGCCTCCACTTCAGGAAGAAAAGACAGATCAGAGCAGAAATGGACCCATCGATGCTCAAAACATTCTTGGAAACATGCATGAAGCTACTGCATGACATCAAGGTTGTAAAGGGACTGCAGGATCTCATAAATAGATGCACTGGGACCACACCAGGAGAACCACGTGTAGTCTAGAAGATTGGAAATCACATGATGAGGATAGGAAGAGAGATGAGATTGACCGCGCAATTTGGAGAATATGAGATGGACCAAATGATTCTGGACCTAGGATGAGACACGAACGTTCTACGGAAGCAGACATGGGAGCAAATAGGGAGACCTACGATGTAATGGTCTCTTATCCAACTGTGAATGGAGATCCAACAAAAGATTCTACAAGGAATCACCATAGATATCGAAGGGGCAAGTGCGCTGGCAGATTTTGGAAGTGATAGAGATTGTTGATGATAGAAATCCCTACCATGTGCTATTAGGGATGGATTGGGCCACTGACATGAATGGGGTGATAAATTTGAGGAAGCACTAGATGATTTTTGAGAAAAAGCCTCTGTGCATTGTTGTACCTTTGGACCCTGTAGAAGGATCGCGCTACATGGAACCAGTGTGTGACTATGAAAGAGACGATGACTTGGATTGCATCTACAAGATAACCACATGAGAGAAGGACTTGGTAAATCCCACCGCAAATGGACAAATATAATGGGAGCGTGAAAGCTCCTATACATCGGATTCTCACAAGGAGATAGAGTGATGGCAGAACCGATTACACGAGGTAACCACGCTAAACTGTAACATGATGACGAGATCTTTGCACTGCGTATCGATAGAGGTAAGGGATTTGCCTACATATGATGGGTTAAGCGAGGTAGATGACTTCGTGAACATATTCGAAAGAGAGGTGCCGAAACAACAAAATTTTGAGGCTTTCAAATGGGTACTGCTCGCTATGCCCACGAGGTGGTGGGGTAGGCAGAAAGGAAGCTTTGAGGACTGGCACGAATGTAGGAGGATGATGCGCATGCAGTTTGGAAAGCCTCATATGTGATTAACGAATAAGATTGTCGGACAGAACAATCCGTGTGCACACCTGTCTAGATGGATACAAGCATATGTTACAAAACCTACGTGGATACACACAGACATCGCGATAGGAGACACGGTCAGTAAGCATATGCGGGCAAGGCAATGGTGCAAATGACCCCTCAGGTTAGAACAATGGAATGTGGAAAGAATGAGTGGGCAGAAAGTTATCCACGCAGAAGCCTTTAACGAAGTATGTGAAGCGCTGAACAAGGTATATGATGTGCAGTGGACTGATTGGGACCTACATGTACCAGCGGCTTTGTGGGCTTATAGGACAACATGCAAGAAACTGACGGAGCATATGCCTCAAAGGATGGAGTATGGAGTGAATGCTATAATCCCCATAGACTATAAAATGCCTAGTATGTGCATAGTAGTGCCGATAGGTATGATGTCTTGCGAAGCCTTGGAAGAAGGGAGCGTCCAACTGAATGAAGTAGAACACTTGAGACCTAAGGAAGAAATCCGGCAAGGTGATCTTAGGCTCCAAGAACTTATGAAAGAAATGGTGCGATTAAGGGAGAAAAGTGCTCCAATGGAAGTGGAAGTCAAGAAGCTTGAGGATGGAATAAAGAAGGATTTTCCTGATAAGAAAACCAGGGTGATAAAATAGGGTGCGTACGATCACGTTGATGAATTTGGGGACTACTGCCAAGAGTTGATGAGCTTGATGCCTTGGATTGGACTGCATATTGCTAAACGGATCACCCATGGTGGCGCACTCCAGATGATAAAGTGCGTGACACAACCACCAACAATAAAAGGTGGATGTTTTCGAGGAAAAGTGACAAATAACTAGTTGGAACCTTATACAGGTGTCGAGACCACCTAACTAGCCATGGGAAGTACAATATTAGCACTCCAAGCAATTGAAAGGAGGCGTGGGACTATAAACTACTCTACCCAGGAGCTGCGCGATGTTGGAGGTGCGTGTAGGAGAAAAGTGTCACAAGGTCCGCAACCGCACAAGGGGGGCTGTGTTGTCACGCGGGTTAGCTTGAAAGTGATTGTTGTAGTCACTATTCATGATGTGATGCTCGACATGAGACCAAATGGAGCTGGTGGCAGGAATTTAAGACATGGTTTATGGGCAAGATTTGGGAAAATCTGCCATCAAGGGATCATTAATGAACTAGATTTGGGGGGAACGATCGAATTCAAATTCAAAAGATGCTATAAATTACAGATGGACTACACCAGGATGTTGGAAGAGTCATTCGAGGTCCTCACCAATCTGCAAGTGGACCCTAACATCCAATGCTTAGAGACAGAAGCGCTTGAGCTCCAGCAGTAGTACGACAGTGTCGAAGGGACCGCACAGATGGTGGCCCTCACCCAAAGGCTCACGTGAATGCAACAGCCCAAAGCACAGAAAGAGCAAGTGGACACAACATAGAACGAAGAAGAAGTTTTGAAGGCACGCGTTTAGCCTTGGATTGGCGAGGCCTTCATCAGTACAACAATGATTGAAGGCAAGCTCGCGCAAATGTAGGGGATGCAGGAACAGATTCAGGGAAGCAATTTTGACACCATGGCCTTGGAACAACGTGTACAGGAGATTTAGTAGGTAGCCGCTTAGTGCGTTGCCAACCTTGTAGCCGTTCGAGCAGAGTTGGAGGGTCTCCACATGAAGATCTCCACACTGACAGAATGACTCGAGGGCGAGTCATGATGTTTGTGTTGGGGGCCTGTTGGGTGTGGAATCCCCCCAAGGCATGTTTTGGGGCTTAAAGAACAAGTTTTTACTAAGTCCATTGTAAAGACTCTGTGATTTATGTGCGCGAAGTCATAATAGAGTCATAGGGTTGTCCGCCCTTGTTTTTGTAATGTAATGTTGATTTGAAAGATCTACCCATGGTCTGCAGCCCATGGGATTGTACAAATAGAGCGAGGCTCTAAGTGTAGAAATAATTTAATCAGAGATCCATCAATAGAAGAAAAATAAGCATTGATTCAAAGTGTAAGTCATGTCTTTGGGTCGTAGAGTAGGAGAAGGCTCTGCAGTTAAGTGCACAGAGGCCTAGTAGTCCGCAGCTTAGTGCGCGGACCCTTGCAGCTGAGTGCGTAGTGCAGGTTGAGTCTGTAACTGTTGGAAGCATTAATAAAAGAGAAGCTTTACCATATTTATGTGTATCTTTTCCTATGTTATGTATTATTGGGTATGAATTTCATGTTTACTATCTATTTACTATGCAAACTCATATGAATGTGTTGAATAAGTAAATATAACATAAGGCATCCGGTTACGCAAAGATAACTAACTGGTGTAAGAAGATAAGTAAGAGCTTGAGTGTGACTTAGGGAATTAATACAGATCATTGCTCCAGCAGCGTAGAAGCCCCTCAGGCCCTGGTTATGGTTGCGCGAAGGCGAGGGAAATGCGCGAAGTAACCTGTGCAAAGAGATTCTCAGTTGGACCGAATCAACCCCTCATACATCTCAAGGGTGCAAAAACCTTGTTCTAGCACCCACCCATACTACTTCGGGTGAGACCTCAGTCCGCGCTCTGTGGATTGTTGTTGAAAGGACCAGTAGTACAGGGATTTGTTTGGGTAATTAACTCTGAACTTGGGTCAGGCCCCAACAAATATATATATATATATATATATCATCCATTTCAATTTTAATTTAAATAAATATCCATGCCTTCAATTGTAGTATACCTTCCTAAATGGGGAGGTGGCATGCGTATCCGAGTGGAGGAGTCGGACTATACCGCGCCAATGCTCCAGGGCTCGTTCATGTTGAAGCCATGTTTTTGGCGAGTATTTGTGCATTGGCCCTATTTGGTAATACTTGGGACTTCTTTGAACCCCAAAGAAACGACAAGATTAGTGTGAACTTCTGAATTCTATTTAGACAAGATCTATCCATATATATCGATCGAACAACATATGTTGTCTCCGTTCATTGATGGATAGAGCTCTAAAAAGAATGGCATGAGCATTAAATTGGCATGAGCATTAAATTCAAATTTTATGCTTTGCCTCAGATAACCTTATCCTTCTTCTTTTAAGACATTTCTTAAATCAAACTATTGATCATTATCAGAATGTCACCTAAAGGTTTGTAGCTGTATCGTGTGACTTGATGCTAGCTCACATGCAAGCTACCTTTAGCCAAGGGAAACTGAAATCATGATTTCCTTCCACCTTTAATTTGCATGCACTATTGTTTTAACCATAAAACATGTCCTAAAACATCCCAACTGGTGTACCTTCCAATTGTAAAAGTAATTGCTTCTCTCTATGAGTATATATCATAATTTTTGGAAGGAAAGATAATGATTTATGACTAAATTAATCCAGATGAAGGCGGTGATAAAAATAGTTACTGTCCCAATCTATCTATTGGATAGGCACATGGAACGTTAACGTTGTCTTTTCCTTTTCTTTTTTTATACTATCGTTAATCTCACTCGAAGCCTCCGCATTATGCGTTGTGCCTATCTGGCAACATGATTTTAGCTAGTTTCAAACCCTTCACGTCCCGGGATTGTTTTATTTTACTATCTCTTTCATGGTGGCCGTGCCCAGTGCCTCGACATCTGTTGCAGCTCCACTCTACTTCTGTCATCGTCATGCTCAATGATAGTTACGTAGTGTTATCTTGGATAACACTCTAGAAAGAGCACAACAGTCATGATAGGTCCAGTCACGGTGAAATAAAACAATCTAATTTATTATTATCACCTAAGAGGAGCCAAGCTCTCCATTTACAATTACAGATAACATATCCCTCTCCACTTTCGTTTCCCATACTACCATTGGTTGGAAGATCGATTTTGTACTTTAGGACTTTTGTAAATCAAATTGCCAACGTTCTATTGCGTTCGAAACTATATCTTTATTTTTTTATTATACAATGAAGGGTTCGACAATTACCCAGTTTCAACTGGAACCCAATCGAAAGCGAGTGGAGAAGTATAATGTAGTTAGGTGAAATCGCATTTTTAAAAATTTCAAAGATTGTGCACTTTTTAAATGTATTACATATTGGTTTCAGCGTATGTTTAAGGTACTATAATTATGTACCATACAAGTTTGCATGTCAATGATATTTAACATAAATTAATGCATTTAAGTTCTAGGTATGCTTGTTTTAATGTGGCTACGGAACATGTTGGCGAGGGAAGTTCGGCCTAATAAAAGTTTGGTCCAAAAGAGCGAATTTATTTAGCTCTTGATTTAATCAATTAACCTTTTATAAAAACAAATCCTTCCTTGAAATATATTATTGATCCTTCAACAACCCTGATCATGTTTGGATTCTCCTTTGAAAAATCTTAAATTCCCTTGGTTTGCAATAATTTTTATGAATTTTATATGCTTAAATTTCCAGATAAATTTTAGGGTTATTGTTTTCATAGGAATTTTATAATTAAATCTGCCAATGAAACTTTACAGAGGTAGATGAGTCCATAGGCCTCAAGGCTTGAACTTTTCCTTTGATACCATTTGTAATGAACCTCCTTAGCCTACCCAGGAAAATAGCCTTTATGCCCCATAAATTCAAAATTTTTGTCTTGACTACAATCAAGATTTCACAGTCCTCATGAGTCCAGTGAACCAAGGATCATAACCACGGTGAAATATCAAGGTAGAGAATCATATACCCTGGGCGTAATATCACATGCTCTCCTGACATGCAACCCTTACAACTACTTTAATGTCTTCATGCAATATTCCATGCAACATTAATAGAACATTTCCCTACATATATTTCCGATAACATGAGAATGCATCTTACTTCAGTCATAATCAAGCTACTATGGTTTTATCTATTATGCACATGCAAGAATACCTACACGTCCCTAATTGGTACCAGGATGAGGGCATTTAGATCTAGTTGTCAGAGTTTATAATTCAAACAACCACTTACATTTCCATCCACTTAATATGTTCTACTGCTACATCATAATGCAATAAGAACATATTCATAATAAGAATCCATCATTTTAATCATAAATACTACTCTTAAGCAACAAAAAGAATGAAGATCGAACCTTATTGAGTATACACACCATAGATGTTCTGACCATCATAGATTATTCCATTAAACGAATTATACCATCTGATCTGCGTGTAGGCACCACTATCTGCCACATTAACTAGAGACTTTATATAGCATTACATACATACTCTGATCCTTTAAAAAGATGATTACCTTTAGATTCATTGGATATTACACACATCCACATGCATAAAATGAGATTAATTACAAGGATATAGCTATAAGCATCAATAGATATCTTATGCCATGCAAGTACATAAGTGTAATACATTAAGGAAATAAACTTAGCTTATAGCACCTTAATGCATGGATTAAATAACATGAAGAGGTGGCTTCATGATTACTCACTTACAACCAAAATCATTTATCAGGTATAGTTACCATTCTCCTATTCCATGATCACATAAGTTAAAGGCATACTATTTGCTTCATTAAATTAAGGGAGGTAACTTCCTACTATTCTCTTGAATTGTATGATCTAACCATTTCAACCATAGGAGAATAAATTTAGAGTTAAGAGCCAACATTCAACACAATCCACGCATATGCAACCAACTAAAACCTCAGTTGGGGGGAGGAGCACCACCTCCCAGCCATGAATCACCTCTGATTGCCCCCCGAGCCGAAGATCTTGCTAAGGATCAACTATCCTCAATTGATCAATACCTTGGGTATTTAACACCCTCTTTCATGATTTAGTTACCATTAGCAACATCCCACTTTTACGGATTTTTCCATTTGCCTAGGTCTTTTTTGGAAAATCCCACCTTCATCTCCCATAAGGCTTTTCCTCATAAAACCTTGCCTTTATCTCCCTTAATGATTTTATGTCCGATGGATATTTATCTCCCATCCATCCGATGCTTCTCCAATCCATCCAAGTTTATCTAGAATCACGTCTAGAAGCTTTATCATGGAAGATTCATCTCTATTCCATTCCTCAAGGGATTTGGCAAGTATCTCCTCTCTCTTGGTTCTCCACCCTCCAAGTGATTTTTTTATTAATTTATTTAATAACACATTTTCTTTTCTTATCACATATCACCTATCTCTCCTCAGCTTAGGTGTAGAATAGTTTAACCCACAAAGGATGGTATCAAACCTAGCTTTCCTCACCTTAGGTTTACAAACATTTAACACACAAGGGAGAATATCACACCTAGCTTTAACTTATCTTAGGTTTATAATAATTTAGTACACAAGGGAGGGTTGTTACATGTATTTTTAACATAACCATTTCCCTGCTATGTTATTATATGAAATTATTACAATAAATACATCAATGAGGATAGTTTTATCTTGGTCTCAGCCAAAGACATATATTTCTGTAAATTTGTATTTACACTTTTACCCTATTGATGCTACTGCCACTTATAATTTTAAATGAGAGCTAGACATAGATTTTCATGTTGATTAATTATCTTAGGTTAATAACTATAATATACCATTTTTATCTTTTCATAAGGATTCAAGTTATTGGATGCACACCTCTCGCTACTATCTGTGTTCTTATTTTCTCTTGTGGTTCCTAAAATTAAAACTAACAGAGAATTGGTTAACATAACTAGTCTGGGTTCTGATAGATTTTTTTTCTTCTTCTATTTTTGCAACCTCTATGGAACTAAATCACGTGCCCCAATAGTCTCTATCTTCCAAGGCCATTCGATCTCTTTTTTTCCTTCTCTGGTAACCCCTTCCAAATCTAAGGGAGGCAATTTAACTCTCCGCTAATTTAATCTCTACATGAATTTAATTTAGATTCAACTTCAAATTTCTGTTGACTTCCAATCCTTTAGCGATGGTTCCCAATTTGATAAGATAGTTCTGTTCATATACCCTGATTACTCTTCCAAACCGCTATTGAATTCTAACTTATTTTGTCCTTAGGTTGAGCTTTATTGGCTAACAAGCAAAGGTTTTTTTTTATTTTTTTATAATATGAATGTACATGCCTATTCATATTTATGCAGTAAATTTCTTAAATACGTATAAACATGTCTACCATTATTTACATTTATGTCGCATCATCGTATATAAAATATTAAAAATTGATAGCAAGTTATGATTTTAATGCCTATGTGCTCATATTCATATTATAAAACAACCATGTTTCATAAATAAATAAAATACTTGAACTGCATTCAGTGTGGTTCACACTAGATAACTAAAAACTTAATAAACTCTCAACTAAGGTATATTCCTATATCTCATGCATTTACTGCATATAATAATTACGATACACAAACTTATCAATCAAAAATACTAAGTGTAACCAGAAATTCTAACCGTGTCTATGGTGGAAAAACTCGCTTGGAAAATACACCTTCCTCCCAACCATGAATTGAAGCCACCAGTTCCCCCCAAGATGGGATGTGCTTTTCCAAAAGAAACCAACCTCTTGATTCCAAGATAATTTATTTTAAGCGTTTACTTCCCTAACCAATTCTTCCTTATTAGTGTCCTACTTTTCTTGGGTCTTGCAACCCACTTTCCTAGGCTTTCTTTCGTTCCTTTTTTGAAAAGGGCATATCTCCCTTTTTCCTTAAAGCCCTTTTTTCTCTCCTTCGATGCTTCATTCCACTCATACTTAACATCTTTCTACAACTAAGTGATTTAATGGACCTTTTTCTCCCATCTCATTAGATCTTTCTTATTACCTGCTAGGGATTTTTATTAGTCCTTTTTAGGGAAGATTTACTTTTCTCTCCTCCATAAGGGATAATTTTCCAAATTTGGCAAGAATCTCTTCACTCTAGTGTTTTTTTCACACATAGGTTTTCAACTTTTTCATGTATGAATAAAAACTTATTTGTTATGTCATAAAAATTTAATGTTCATTTTCATTCCAAACAATTATGGCTTTCCTGCCATCAAGTCTGCAACTAAATCAATCTGAATACAGCAAGACATTATCATAAAGAGAGAGGGGTATCATAGACATAAACATTTTGTTATAGACAATTATTATAGTTTATTGAATGTAGTAGGAAAAATGATATAAACATTTTGTTATAGTCCATCAAGTCTGCAACTAAATCAGTCTGAATACAACAAGACATTACCATAAAGAGGTAGGGGTATTACAGACATAAATATTTTGTTATAGACAATTATTATAATTGATTGAATGTAGTAGGAAAAATGATATAAACATTTTGTTATAGTTAACCATTATAATTGATTGAATGCAATAGTTTTGTTTATATTATGAAAAGTTTTAAAAATTTAAATATTAATTTAGATTTATTTTAATTTTGAATCTAGAAAGTATTTAAAAGGATTAATTTTTTTAAGATGTGACTTTTTTTAGTGTAAAACTTGAACAAATATTTATAAGAGATTTGATTCCTCTTAACACTTCGCAGAAATGAATCTATACTTATTATTGATGATATTATTGATATTCACATCAATTTCACATCTTCGTAGAGAAATTTTTGTACTTTTAATTTTATTAAAACCCTAAAAGGAAAGAGCTTTACATTTTTTTGATATGTTTCAATGTGTGTGTGTCAGGGAAAAGCTTATAATAAGTATTAAGTTTTTATATATTTATTAATTCAATTTGAACATGAAATTATTAAATAAAATGAAAATGAATATATATATATATATATATATATATATATATATATATATATATATATATAATATATATATATATATATATATATATATATCCAGAGAGAGATAGAGAGAGATTAATTAAATTTGTTAATTTTTTATATGTTTATTAATTATATTTTCAAATACTATTGTTCTAAGTATGAATTATTATTATTTAAGTTCATTTTAATGTACTACGCTTAGAGAGATCAAATATTTGAATACGCAAACCCCTTTTTGAGTACAAAACTTAAGCAAACATTTGCACTTTGGGATATTTGATTCTTCTAGGATTGGTAGATTTGAGTTAATATGGATCTAGCATTCACTAATATCTATATGTTCTACTAGAAGGTAAGTTATTAATTAGAATTATTTGACATTTTATTTCTACTCTAAAAATGAAGTAAGAGAAATGCTCTAGGATCATCATAGCTTTGTTGAGTTAAAAGGTGAAAATTTTTGGTAATGTGAAAAATATTTGAAAATTATATCAAATTTGAGTATAAGATGGACAATCTAAAAGAAAATTCCTTTCATCTTTAAATCTCCTTAGATTGCGCAGTTGACAAACTCTTTCATCCCATGGAATTTTGAGAATCGACCAACTCCCAATTTCACTATGAAATTCATCATAATTAGTTCTCATCATGGTAATATTCATTTTCTTCTTAACACTAGTGAAGAGAGGTATAATTTTAGTTTTAGAGAATGGGATTGATTTCTTACTCTTTATTTATTTACATGTTCTCCTTAAATTTGGAAGTAGCAATATTTTTAATACTGTCTAAATTCTACAAGATGATTTCCTCCTTTAGTTCCCAATGGTCTAGCCAAGACTAGACATCATTATGCTATCTTTGGTTGAGTAGATGGTGGGGGTTTTCGCTAGAGTTAGAAGCAATTTTAAAAAACCTCTTGGCATCCATGTTGTGTAATCTTTTCTTATACAAATGATACCTAGTCATAGATATGATTTCAATAGGGGAAAGACTTGCTTCAATCTAGAGGATAAAGAAAGGAGTATTTCATTTTATCTTGAGGCTACCCAAACCTCACATCAATATAATATAAAATAACAAAAGTGATGATTATATATATATATATATATATATATATATATATAGATGAGCATCAGCTTAAGATTGACACTTTTCTCAGACATGTTTTATAATCTTTTATTTTTAATATGGTATCAATAACATGGATTATATAACTAAGAAAAAAAGTTTAGTATAAGTATTATGTTTTTCTATATTTATTAATTATATGTTTTGAAATTTCCCGAGGGGGGTGACAAATAATTTTTTGGAAGCTTGAGAGATGGTTGACATCTCCCTGCCCATGTAGAAATAATGTTCTTTGAGTGTATATAGGATGCGCTCACATGACGTTCTACTAGTGAAGCTTCTAGAGAATCTCAAAGGATTTAATATCACAGGGGTGGGAGCATATAAGGTTTGTGGGTCTTGGAAGATGAGGGTTACGAGTGTTGGGTGAAGTAATTCTATAGATGAGTTGGGTGGCTTTTAGTCCAGGGCACTCCTCGCATTTAGCTATTTGATTGTGTTATTTTGTTTGATTGGTGAGATTACTAGTGCCCTCTAGGATCCTTGGCTAGAGAAAGTGATTGGAATTTGGGACCCAGGGGCACAAAATTTAGTAATTTAAGGTGGAATTCTCTTTCAATGTGTGAGGCTCAGAGCTCTTGTGTGCTTCTCTTACTAGTCGATGGCCTTGAGGCCTTGGCTAGAGGGTTTGACAGAGCTTGGTCTAGTGTTCTACACAGAAAATCGAGGCAACTAGGTGTTTGGGGCAATCAATGGAAATATTGGTCGCAATCCCTTTGTGACACTCGATAGTTGTGCAATGTACAATTGGTCATTTATCCTAGAAGTGTATTTATCTAGTTCTAGTCTAACACTCGCTTTAATATGGATATTTCTTAGTGGGGTATCTATGGTGGATTTTGTCGCCTATTGAGTTGGAGCCAAAAATAACTTAGGAGGTAAGGAGAACCTTTGGGTGTCCTTATATTTCCCCTCTCATTGCACACGGGTTTTTAGGGTTTCAGGTGGAGAGGTGCTGGAAGCTTTGGGGTATGTTTCATTAGGGGAGGCAGTTGGAAGTTCCTCGTGGAGAAGTTGAACTTGTGAAAGAGTGGCGGGGTGGAAAATTTGTACAAGGTTTAGCCATGAAGTCAGAGGATGTTGGATTGGAGTTTATTTTAATTGGATAGGTGGTAGTAGAGCTACAAAATAAGAAGAAGACAATTGGTCAGTAGTGTGGAGTGTCGACAACCCAACTGGGCAGAGTGTGTGGGTGTGTTAGGAGTCTAGGTGGACTCACAACTTCATAAGAAGGGGCAATGGTTTGGAAAGTTTGCGTAGACATTTCCAAGTGGTCAGTGAGGGCATGATGATGCTCCAAAGAGGGAGGGCCCATCGCGTGCTAGTCTGTGAGGTCAAGGGGTTGGTCACTAAGTCGAGTAGGTGGGTGATCGGGAGGAAAGTGAATAGTAGTAGGGAAACTTGCTAGGACGCATAGACCTACCCCTGCCCTTTGATGTTCTTGAAGCTCAGATTCTATAGTTGAAAATAATGGTGGAACAATTGAATCATGACAAAGATGACGACCGCAATGAGATCATCTATTTCATCAATAATATGCAACAAAATCAATTACACATAATGGGTAGGTTGGTTTCTCTCCCGCAATGGAAAAAATAACTGTAGGCAAGTTAGATAGCTTTGAAGGAAGGATGACACATATGGAGGCTCATATCCATGAGGCCAAGGATAATTTTAGAGGTGAATGTTCGCCCTTTGGCGAAATTAAGGGGTTTTAAATTTTTAGTGGGCAAATATTTTGTATCATAGTACATTTTTACAAATCACCTCAAATAGCCCACCTTATTTTAAGGGAGAGGGTAAAAAAGGTAAATTTAGCCCTTGAAATTAGGACTTACAACCTTCCATTCGCCCATTTTCAAGAATAGGTTTTATTTAAGTGAATCCATTCGCCCATTTTCAAGAATAGGTTTTATTTAAGTGAATCCATTCGCCCATTTTCAAGAATAGGTTTTATTTAAGTGAATCCTATGGGCCAAATACCATATTTATAAAAGAGGTATGGTAAATAAATAAAACATTTTTTATATTTACTCCATAAGTCACCTTATATACATGTAAGGGTGTAAACAAATAAAAATATAAGTAAAGTGGAGGTATGGTAAATAAATAAAACGTCTTTTTATACTTACTCAAAAGGTATGGTAAATAAATAAAAATATAAATAAACTATACGTATCGTAAATAAATAAAACCTCTTTTTATATTTAGTCCATAACCCTCGTTCTATTTATGAAGGCTCAAGAAAGAGGTTTTATTTAAGTGAATCCTATGGGCCAAATACCATATTTGTAAAAGAGGTATGGTAAATTAATAAAAATATAAATAAACGAGAGGTATGGTAAACAAATAAAACATTTTTTTTATATTTACTCCATAAGTCACCTTATATTTACGAACACTCAAAAAAATGGGTTATATTTAGGTGAAACCTATGACCAAAATACTATGGGACAAATACCATGGACTAGATTGTTATTAATACCATGCAAAAAACCATTATTAACCCTAATATTAGAGTTAATAAAAATAAAAATGGCACATGGTATTGACCCATGGTATTCACCAAAATGGCACATGGTATTGACCCATGGTATTCACCTAGAATGTAGCCTATTTAAATGGGGGAATTAAACCAGCTTGTAGCCTATGCTAAGATTCACTAGGACTTTACAAAGTTTTATTATTTAGTGAAAGACTCGCCAAGATATTACAAGATTTTATAATTGAGTAAAATATTCGCCATGCTTGGTGAGAGATTCGCCAAAAAATTATATATACATATTATATTATTGATAAAATCGCCTTCCATTTTTCCTATATACCATGGAGATTCGCCCATTTATTATATTTATAAATTTAGGGGGGGTTCTTAAAATTTTCCCTGCATGAGGCCTTTCATCAACCATGTGGCAATGGTTTGAACGACGTGATTCTTGGTAATCCTACTAGTTAGTTATGGTAGTGGGTGGTATTTTGATCATTGATCAGTTTTGGTCTTGGTGGACAATTTTTGTATGTTCATTTAGTTTTGTTATTTGTGATAATCTTTTTGTGAGTACCAGATGACCAATAAATCCAGTAAAAATGAGACCAAGTATGTTTTGATCAAATACTCACCACAATATAAATATTTCACGAATTAATAGAATCTAGTGGCTTTATATATATATATATATATATATATATATATATAGTTCTGAATATGAATTATTATTATTTAAATTTATTTTAATATTATAAATATTTAAATTTTATTAGTTTAAAATTACAATATAATAAATAGAATGGAATTGATTCATTATTTTTAATTTTAATTACTTCCTAATTATTATTATTATTATCCAATTTTAAGGTCACCACCAAGTCAAACACTAAATTGGTGTATGAGGCTTTCTCTTGCAACAATTTGACTACTAAGTCTATAAAGGCATACATACTCTACCTCTCTGGTTTTCAACCTTTTATCTAAATAAAATTAACTTTACAAAATCTAAATCATTATATTATATTTTAATGAAAAAATAAATAAATATTTTTAACGTTATTATTTTATTTTATACAAAAATTATTACAAAATTCTACCAACTTTAAAATTCTTTATCATATACGTTTGCGACACAGTTCAATCGACAGATAACGGGTACACACTCGAATCGATGTGAATTATCGTCTAGGTTTTGTAATAATCGAAGATCAAGGCCCGAAAGGCTAGCATTATGGGGAATGGTGTCCATTTATAACATAATCCCTTGGGAAATCCCTTCCCCCTAATGTAGGTAAGGCAATCTCTTATTCTCGATTTCACAATTTCTTTGGAATAGATTGAGCTAAGCTATGGTTATTTCTAAGAAAGTTATGTCTTATTTTTAAGATAAATATAGGATGGTAGGTTATGCATCTATTTTAAAAATAAAATGTAGACATAGTTTCATATATAGTTAGTAGCTATAAAAAACAAGGATAATAAATAAATGGGGAAGAAATTTTCGTAGGTAAAAATATGATTGAAATATTATATTTGAAATGAAAACATTTACTTGCCCATAGGGCTTTGGATCGATAATGAATGGGCGCACTGTTAAGGCACTCCTTGTGATAGGTCACTGGTTCAAATCCCTCTGGGTTCTTACTTACGAAAGAAAAGAAATGAAAACATTTACATTTACACTTAAAAATATAGGTGGCCATATAATTAGTATTTTAGTTCTTAATCTCATTTCTTCTATTATTAACTTACCATTTGATTATTTATTTTGGAACATCATGGACATGAGTGAGGTGAAACAATTGACTTTTCTAAAATACGCTTAAAATCTATAATCACATTAAGTTTAACACCACTAACCTTAAAATCTATAATCACATTAAGTTTAACACCACTAACCTACAAGTATGAATGAAAAAATAACATCAACTTCAAATATTTATTTCATTAAATTTGGTCTTATCGCCTAACAAAATATCAATATATTATCTAGCAATGTGAATATTATATTTCCAAAATTATAGTATGACTTTTCGAAAGTGTGAATATCACATTAGAAAGTGCCAACATTAAGAGTATATATTTTGAGTTTTAAAATATTAACCTCGATTTGAGAATTGGAAATTTTGATTAAATTTTAAAATTATAAAAATTGTGGTTCTAAAACTATCCATATTAACATTAAGTTATAAGAATGTTATATATATATATATATATATATATATATATATATATATATATAAAGTCCCAAAAGTTAGCAATATATATATATATATATATATATATATATATATATATATATATATATATATATAAAGTCCCAAAAGTTAGCTTAGTTGGTTAAGTGCCTCAGAGTCAATTCTCCTCTATGCCATTAAGGTTAGGCCTATAGTATGGCCCGCAGTATTTTCCTATGTAAAATATATATAATATTATTACAATATTTTTTCTTAAAAAAATATCTTCTAGGAAATTTATTGGATGCCTCCCTATATTTGTAGATGAGATTGGTGGTAATCTATTAACAAATAATGGTAACAAATATCATCAACATTTGCAAGCACAAAATACTATAACCTTTTGCAAATACAACATTTTATTTATATATCAAAAAATTCATTGTATTACAGATTCATACACTTTCATAAAAATTTAATGTATCATAAAATTACCATCCATACATATAAAATAAGGACTATATAAATTTATCCCCTTATCTCTAAAACACTATAATTTTATATTATAATTGAAATATTTACAAATCTTATATTATAATTAGGAGAAAAAATAATAAAGAAATTTCAATATTTTAAATACAATAAGAGTTAAATAATATGAATAGCTAACATAATTAATTAAAAAATTATAAACTTGGAAATTCTTCTCTTAAATACAGTAATATTTTTTAATATATTTTTAATCTTTATATTATTTTCCATTTGTTTTTATTATATCTTAATCACCTCGAATATTTTTCTCTTTACTTTAATGTCTCTATTAAAAAAACCTCACTCCTAGTAAAATGTTAATCTCCATTAAAAAAAATCAATCATATTTATTTTCATTAATTTTTAATTTTTTTAATATACCCAACTAACTTTCATTAATAAATATTCCATTATTTTTTAAATTTGATAAATACATTGAATATAAATAATTATATTATAAACATAACTACATTCCTAACTAAAATTCTTAACACAAAACCATCATTATTTAAAAAAAATAATTTGTCGAAAAAAACTAAATAATACCTTTAAAAAATCATTAAAAAATAACAAATACATGGTAATAATTTAAAATTTTCCATAAGTACAAATTCCAAGTAAGAAAAATCTCTATGAATCATAAGCTGAAACCAATACTTCGAAAAAGTTGATTCGAAATAGTTTCAATGTCAATATTATTATCATGAAAAATCTACAATATGAAAAACGAAACCTATTTTTTTAATAATTATTCTTACGCTTTCAAAAAACAAAAATAATGGTTTTCTGATTTTTCATTTTTAATAATAATATTTTTATTTATTTTTAAATAATAATAATAATATTAAATTTAAAATTAAAATAAAATAAAATGGAATTTGACATAATAATAACATTAAATTTTCGAATAAAAAAAATAAAAATATATTCTTCATATCAAATACCTTATCATCATGTATCAAATACCTCATCATCATGTAATAGATAAGAAAATTTTAATACGTCACCATCATGTTATAGATGAGAAAAGTTTTATAGATATCCTATGGTATTAACATAATTTTATCATGTCAACAATATTGAGTAATTTCATCTTGAAACGTCACCATGGTATTTATAACACTCATTTATATCATTATAGGACCTCAATTATGTTATATTTAACGAATTTAAACCTTCTAAATTTTAAAAATAAAATAAAATGTAAATTGTTCATATTTGATCTTATCGAAATAATTCAGAAAGAAAATTCCCTAATATGTTTTCCTAAATTTGTTTTTATTTATGAAATAAAATACTAGTTTAATAATTAATTATTTTAATATAATGTTTTCTAATTTATTTATTTTTAATAAATTACTTAATATTTTCACATTTTCAAATAATCATCTCAATAATTAAACATATTTAATAAAATTTATTAAAAATATTATTTATATATTTTTCTAATATATAAATATATTTTTTATTATTCTTTCTAAACCATTTTTTTTGGTATATCTCTTTATTACTCACCCTTCGGAATTTCACAAGGAGTATCATTTCCTTCTAATTTAGTTTTCCATTCTTATACCCTACTACTAAACCTACGTAAATATTTTATGTTTTTTTCGCAAAAGCCCACACGTTCTCGTAAAACAATGTTTAGTACATCCTAAATTATAGTCTTGAGATTTGAATGCAATTAGACTCTATTCGTGCATTATGATAGTTTATTTAATTTTCTAAATAATTTATATTTTTTTCTTTTAACATTCGTTCAAATCCTTAATCAAAACATTTATATGTGATGTGTTAAGATTCATTAATGGTTGAGGTCAATAATAACAGATTTTTATCTTGATATTTTAGTGATCGTAACCATAGAATTTAGTATCATTTTTTTTTCACGTATGCTGTTTTAATATTTTTTTGGTTAAATAAAACTATATCAAAATTTGAGTATTATAACCAGTAGTTGTGTGAATTCTGTAAATAAAATTTTTGTTTGGAAATTTCATTCTCTTTGGTGTTACTTTTATATTTATTTATTTATTTTTGGTTAATTATTTATTTTTTTTATTTTTGTTTGTTTGTTTTTTTTTTATTTTTATTTTTCTTTTCAACTACCACTTGATATTTTAGTTTTCTCTTCTAACTTTTGTCTAACTTATTCTATTTTTTTGTTTTCCTTATTATGCTATTTTATTATTAAACATTTTTCCCTTCCTCTTGCTTCTTTTTTAGCTTCTCTCGTCCATTTTCTTTCACTATTGAACTCGATCCAAAAGTTCATGAGAGGTTTGCCTCTTTTCCACTATTTCTTCCTCCAACTACTTATGTTGATAAGCTTCTTTTTTAGCTTCTCTTGTCCTTTTTTCACTATTGAACTCAACCCAAAAGTTCTTCATGAGAGGTTTGCCTCTTTTCCACTTTTTCTTCCTCCAACTACTTATGTAGATAAGGATATGCAAACTCATATTACCATTATTTAACACTATTTTGTTTGTGTTGTGCCTCTTGATTCTTTCCTCTCCAAAAAGGAATTCAAGGACAATTTGAGATTTAATTTATACTTGTGTGCAATTTCCACAATTAATAATAAGGGAATATTGTTTTTTATCTTTATTAAAAGAGGAATTAATCTATCTAGAATAGTGGTACAACTAAATTCCCAAGTGATCCACTTGTTAAGTACATGCCTTGGTATATGGTTTGGGATTAGGTAGCTCCATAGGTTCCACTATAACTTTGGTTTGGTTTACAATTGATGTATTGTTCTATTTTTAAACACACAAATTCTATAAACTACTTAGAGAATTTAGGGCTTGGATTGTATAAAGTCAATGAAAACAATAAGTCTGTGAAATGATCACAAATTTAGACAATTTTCATGTATAGTTCTCTTTGTATAATCTCTAGTAGCAAACTAGAATAGGACTCCCAATGGAAGTAAAATTCCATATAATGTAGTGAATAAAGAAGTATCCTTCACTGTTTCACAGAGCTGATCTATCATAATTTTATTTTCTCTACATACTACACACTTGTCATTTTGGGAAGCTCTATCAAGAGGATTCATTTCCATTGTTGAGCAGAGGGATGGCTTAGCTCTTCTCTGATGTCTGGAGATAACAAGGGATCGCTTTGACAGGGAGGAGGATGAGAGATCCACAGAGAGTGCTCCCTGTTGGTAGATATTGAATAAGATGACAGAGGATGAGAGATGAGGCAGAGAGCAGCTTGGAGGCGATGAGACAAGTAGAAGAACATGAGGGATGCTGGAAAGATGGAAAGCAGGCCTCTAGGAGAGGGAGTGAAAGGCAAACAGAGAAGCAAAGGGAGGCTGATGCGCAATGGGATACACAGATGAAGGGGAGAAATCGGAACTGAAGGGGGAGAGGAAGCCACGACAGAAGATGAAGGATGGAGTGAAAAAGAGGAAAATATAAAGGAGAAAACAAAGGATAGGCTAAGGAGAGGATAAGGTCGATGAGGAGTCACGAGAAAACTGAGGGAGCTTGTCAGACTTGGAAATCGAGCAGGAGCAGGAGAGGGGTACGAGAAGGATTTGAGAGAGATCTGTTTTCAGAGAAGGAGGATTATTTATAGTTTTAGTCAAATTCCTATCCATATATCGATGTGACAATGACAGGATTGGTCTGAAGGATATTTTATGGAATTGGAATATGTATAATGTCATGAAGAATACGAGATTCACCAGGAGGCCGTGCCACTACCGAGTTGGCCTAGGTGTTAGCTGAGTTGTTGTTTTCTCTCAGAATGTGCTTGAAGGAAACTTGGCCCAAATTTAACAGATTTTGTCTGATTCTTGTTATGGATTGGCACAGAGCAACATTTGTTGGGTTGCTTCTTTTAACCATAACTTGAATGATTATAGCCGAGTCACCCATTATGATTGGATTCTGAATATTCCTTTTTTTTAGGATCATTGTGCCCAACAACAAACCGTAGGCCTCTACCCTATTGTTTGTGTTTTTTCCAAGTCCCCATTCATAGGTGATAGGGTTAATTCCACCTGGTTCTAGGAGGATGCCACCAGCTCCTACTTTTCCTAGATTTTCCTTTGAAGCGCCATAAAAAAAAAGGTAAGGTCTATTTAAATTTTTCATCCAAAGGATGAATTCTTCATTTTTTAGCCTAATTTTCCAATTCTGAAGTGTTGGCTTTAAATTGGGGGTGCTTGGCCAATTAGGCCTACTAATTGCATAGTTGATCCAACTTCTCTCCTCTTGTTGTAGTTGATTAGTGTCAATTGGTTTCATTCCTTTTGAAGATAGGAATTTAGATGTAAGACCCCAAGTCCTAGACAATACTTTGTCGATGATTGGAGGGCGGTCATTGAAAATTTGTTGGTTTCTTGCTAACCAAAGCTGCCAGCACAAGAAGGAAGGGAGACTTGTCCAATACCTTTTGATGGAGTGTTTTTTTAAGAGAGTAGGGATATTCCCTTTTCCAAGCTGTAAAGAAGTCATTAAAAGGTCGAGATAGATTCAGATCGATCTCCAGGGGACTTACTAGGAGGTTCCAACATTCTTTTGCAAAGGGAAAATCGAGAAAGAGGTGTTGAATGCTTTCTTCAGCCATTAAGCACAAAGGGCACCTGGAGGGCCCTGAAAATCCCTTTTTTTAGATTATCCGTAGTTAGGACTTTGCCTTTTAGTAGAGTCCAGATGAATATTTTTACCTTTGGCAAGCTTTCAGTTTTCCACACCATTCTCCAAGGTGCCCAATCCTGTTTATCTTGTTGTGCTTGAATAGTCAAATATCTTGATTTCACCGAATACTCTCCTCCATTAGGATCCCATATAAATGAATCTTGGGAATCTTGATTAATTGGAGCAGCTCCCTTGAGAAGGATGATTAAAGAGTCCCATTGTTTTTTGAGGTTTTGAGGGAGGATGGGGATCTTCCAATCTGCCCAATTATTGTTTTGCCAAAGAGAGATTGCTTCCAGTGTGCTTATTCCCTTTGAGCTCATCCATCTTCTTAAATTTTGGAGATTTGAATGAGTGGCTAGGGGAGGGTTCCCCATTATTCTATCTTCCCATAATTTAGTACCTTTTCCATTCCCAGGGAGTTTATATGTGTGCTCCTTGATGAGAGGGAGGACTTTTTTGACTAGTTTCCAAACTTGAGAGCATGGCCTGATCGGGGTGCCTTCTACTAGAAGGAGAGATCGAGCATGATTCATATACTTAGATTCCAAGACTTGCTTCCACCAACAGTCCTTCCCTGTGATAAGCCTCCATGCTATTTTTTCCCCTAGAGCCAAATTCAAATGAGCAGGGAGTCTTATGGACATACCTCCTTTTTCATATGGCAAGGTTACTTGATCCCATTTTACTAAGCTGAACTTTTTTTATTCAGATTTCCCTCCTTGCCATAGAAATCCCCTTATTATTAACTCTATTTTCTTGTGTATGCTAGTTGGTGCTAAAATTGCTGCAAATTGATAGATTGGGAGAGTTGTGAGCATTGACTTAATTAAGATCACTCTGCCTGCTAAATTGAGCCAATTCATCCCCCAATTTTGTATCTTTTTTTTCATTTTCTCAATGTGGTTGTTCCACAGTTCTGTCTTCAGGCTTTCTTTAGATATAGGGAGGCCTAGATAGAGGAAATGACTCCATCTTGCTTGAAAGGGAATGTCCAAAATCTGAGATATTCGTTGAAGAGTGTGTGGAGGTGCATTCCAACCATAGATTCTACATTTTTTGTTGTTTAGGAGTCCTCCTGAAACCTCCATGAAATTATTCAACACTTTTTTTATCCTTTAGGCTACTATGCAAGAAGCCCCTCCCATCAATAGTGTATCATCTACAAATAATGAGTGATTGATGCTTTTGACTCCAAAGGTTATAGTGAGGCCAATTAATGTGCATTCTCTTCTGCACTTTTCAAGAGTTATGCTCAACGAGTCTGCCATTATTATATAAAGAAATGGAGATAAGGGGTATTGTTGTCTTAATCCTCGTGAACTTTGGAAGAACTCACTTGAACTTCAATTGATCAGAGGGGCAATCCATGGTCCTGTTGGAAATAATACTGAGAGGGGCGGGGGTGAATCAGTATTAGAAAATTAATAGCTTTTTCATTTCCATAATCAGATTGATATACGCTACTTCAATTAAGGGAACCCGCGTGTACACGCAACTGTGTTTAATGCAAATAGCGTATATCCAGTAAACTTATGATTCAGTTAATTCATCATATGTTGATCTTTAATTAGTGAATTAGAACTTCATCAACCATATAAATAGTAACCAGGTGCAATAAAAATAGAACAGATCATCACACATAAGAAACACACATGAACACCATGATATAAGGTGGAAACCCAATGCGAGACAAAAACCACCTGTTGTTATCTTCCTTTAATATAAGGAAAACCTGTTTACAATCTTGCACTGGTGTAGACTCATACCAGTATGCAGGTATCCACCTGCAGAAGGCTCCAACCTTCACTCGTTTTCCAGCCGCTACTGGAAGGAACTCCAACCCCTGGCTCTTGTACTGGCCAATATGTTTACCAGTATGTATGCTCCAACCTATAGAAGTCTATAACCTTCTTTCTTCCTCCAGGGACCACGTTTCATAAATTTTCATACTGGATACTCCTGAAGCACAACACCAAATCTGAAGGCCACGTTTCATCCAATTTTCATATTGAACCCATCAATAACATTGAAGCACAAAATTAATCACCACCTGCATCATCAATCTTTGAATCAACCAACACTGAATCACTCAAACCCTGTCAACAAAAAACAATCACCAGAACATAGAACTCTGCAATAGCAACTAGATCCAACTGCAACTTCAAACATCATACTTCATACTATGTACGCTACTCTGATGAGCCGAACCGGAGTGTATACACAATTTTACCAAAGCGAACCCGCGTACAGATCTGCAAATATTTACTTATAAGTTTGCAGCTACTCCAGACATTAGTCATACCCAGATCATAACATTTATACAATAAAACATGCGTCAATAATTCATATCTAGTCTATCCATGATCAAACCACATAATGATAATACATTCCAAGCCTTATGATCCCGATCCGTCATTCATCATCATCCACATAAGTGCATCCTTGGTTCAGATCAAGCAAAGGATAACAAACCCATAACCAACATATTGGATCTCACACTTTATCAGATATTCAGTACTTGCACTACTTGCACACCTTTCCTAATGATCTTCTCCTCCTTATATAGTTTTAGGCCTCTCTCAATACCATGGTCCAAAACCATGTAGGACCAATTCCTTGGGTCAATACCTCGAACCAAATACCACGGACCAATACCAAAATACCATGGACCAAATACCACAGACCAAAACTTAGTTTTCCAACATGTATGCGCCTTTACTTCTGTGAAAGTGTGTGTTTATGTTATACGTGACTTTGTATATAGTGAACCTTCGTGTATTCACAGTTTGGTCAATGGTGAACTTGCATATACCTTTTTTTCTTCATTCTTTGTTGTTTACCTGCTCTATTGTGATCTTTCATCTAAGAGAGTTGCCATCAAGGACAACACCTGTGTCATAATGCCAACAATCTCCCCCTTTGGACTTGATGGCAACAACAACACCAAGTCACTCTCCCCCTTTGACATCAAGGGCAAAGGGCGGACCAAGATATTCTCTCCCTTGATATACATTCTGTTGTCCATACTCCCCCTGAGTACATGCTGAAATCTCTGATTGAGCTCTCCCTTTGTACATGCTGAGATGTACCAATCCATCCATGCTCCCCCTAAGCACATGTTGAATTCTCTGATCGAACTCCCCCTTTGTACATGCCAAGATGTACCAATCCATCCATGCTCCCCCTGAGCACATGCAGAGTCTGCAAAAATATTTTTCAAAAGAATAACATGACTCTACAACTCAACTAAGTGAGTATGACCTTCCTATCACCAATGACTCATACATACATCAATCTCCCAACCAAGTGAGGATACACCGTTTTGACTCATCTAACCAGTCAAGTGGGGATATACCAAATGTTTATACATGACATTATTACATCATCCTTCCCATGCAAAGTGGGGTTACAAATTTGGTCTTTTCATGACCTTTACATCAAATGATATTCATGACTTTTATAACAAAGACTAGCAATCTAAACAAGACCATGATAGTCATCAGCAACTATCATACACCATATATGATCTGCACTATAACCTTCTGTCAACAGCATCCAGACCTGTAACCTGCAATACCATTCTCTTGACCAACCAACAATAAGTAGCAAGATGTATCATTTAGTCACATAAGCATCATCACCAAATATTGCTAACCATAATGCCAACAATGCATTATTCAAATCATATGCTCCCCCTGAACCTGTTCCATCTATTGACTGTCAGATCTGATCATGCATATATTAGCAAGAAGTATCAAGGCATCATCATCAATCAGATATACATCAAGTTAACTTGTGAGGATCAAAAGCTCTTCTAAATAACATCTTATGAGTACCAACACATTTCCACACATCATCAGCAAATTGTAATCATCATCAAACAGAGAAAATAATTGACTGAATCATATCAGACCCTTTTTCTTGAGTTTGTCCCACTGCTTTTCCTCAAACCAACATATACGCGACTGTGCAGCTTCGAACTCGCATATATATGCGACTTGTCTTCATGAAACTTGTGTATGATATTTAGAACACTGAGGTTCCACACCTTCAGCTCCCTCTGAGTCTGTCATGTCTGTATACTCTGCTATGCCACATCTTTCTGACTGTACTTCCTTTTTCTTCCATATCTTCAATTGTGATGATGTTTTCTCCTTTTGGTATGGTGCCCAAAATCTTCTCCTGCATTCCGTTTCTATATATCCAAGCTTGTTACATGCATAACATCTTATATGTTTCATATTCCTTCTATAGCAATCAATGGCTTTGTGACCAAACATATTGCAAGCAAAATAGTATCCCTTAAAGTACCTGGAATGTGATGATCTTTCTGTGTGATGGTCTTGAACCATTCTACTTCTGCATCTAGCTGCAACATGTCCAAGATTATGACATTCATGACATTCAAATATTCATTGGAGGAAATAACCATCTATCACTTCCACAATTAGGAGTAAAATATTTTCTTTGAAGGATTTCTTTCCTTGGTTGGGGTTGACCTCTTATCTCCTTGTTGAGCATTTTAGGTTTTGCATTAGAGTTCCTTGCCTCACCCTGTGAGCTAGATTCACCTTCAACAAATTCATAAAAACCAAGACCAGTTTTGATAGTAGGAGACATTTGACTAATAAGAATATCATCCAATATCTTAGTACTGTCTTGAAATCGTAACAGTTTGTCCTTTTCTTCTAATTTACCTTTCAAGATATTTACCTCAACCTGATGTTGTTCTTCCTTTTCCAGATATTGCTTCTTCAAGATTGCTTCAGACTTTCTTCCTTCTTTCACTTGTTGGCTTGGTTTGGGAATCTCATTTTCTTGTTCTTCATTCTTCTCCTACAGCATTTGACACACTCTGAAGGTACACTCCAGCTAAGCTTTTAAGCTGATAACTTCTTCTTTGAGCACACTCTCCCTTTTGTTAAATAGATCTTGTTGATCTATGATTTTACCTGATGCTTTGTATTCAATATGAGGTGATTCAGAATCTGAATACTTGCTTCCACTTAATAGCAGGCTGTCATTGTTCCTTTGAGAAGTATTCTTCTTTTGATGCGCTTTCTTTCCCATTGTTCTACGGATCTCCTTCAAGCGATCAAGCTTCTACCAAATGACCTGCTTTGATTCCAATTGTTGGAAATAATACTTGGGGGGGGGGGGGGGTGAATCAGTATTAGCAAATCAATAACTTTTTCATTTCCATAATCAGATTCATATACGCTACTTCAGTTAAGGGAACTCGCATGTACACGCAACTATGTTTAATGAAACTACTGTATATCGAGTAAACTTATGATTCATTTAATTCATCATATGTTGATCTTTAATCAGTGCATTAGAACTTCATTAATCATATAAATAGTAACCAGGTGCAATAAAAGTAGAACAGATCATCACACATAAGAAACACACATGAACACCATGATATAAGGTGTAAACCCAATGCGGGACAAAAACCACCTACTGTCGTCTTCCTTTAATATAAGAAAAACCTATTTACAATCTTCTATTGGCACAGACTCATACCAGTATGCAGGCACCCACCTACAGAAGGCTACAACCTTCTCTCGTTCTCCATCTAATACTGGAAGGGAGATAAAACCCCCTCGCTCTTGTACTAGCCAATATGTTTACTAGTATATAGGCGCCAGCCTATTGAGGGCTCCCACCTTCACTTGTTTTCCAGCTGCTACTAGAAGGGAGCTCCAACCCCCTGGTTCTTGTACTGGCTGATATTTTTACCAGTACGTAGGTGCCAGACTACAGAAGGCTACGACATTCTTTCTTCCTCCAGGGACCATGTTTCATATATTTTCATACTAGATACTCCTGAAACACAACACCAAATCTGAAGGTTGGGTTTCATCCAATTTTCATACTGGACCCATCAACAACATTGAAGCACAAAATTAATCACCACTTACATCATCAATCTCAGAATCACCCAAAACTGAATCACTAAAACCTTGTCAACAAAACACAGTCACCAGAACACAGAGCAGAACACAAAACTTTGCAATAACAACCAAATCCAACTCTGCAACCAGCTTTTATACATGCTTTTACCAAAGCAAACCTGCATAAAGATCTACAAATATTAACTTATAACTTTGCAACTATTCTAGACATCAGCCATACCCAGATCATAACATCTATGCAATAAACACATGCGTCAATAATTCAGATCTAGTCTATCCATGATCAAACCACATAATGATAATACATTCCAAGCCTTATGATCCCGATCCATTATTCATCATCATCCACCTAGGTGCATCCTTGGTTCAGATCAAGCAAATCATCACAAACCCATAACTAGCATACTGGATCTCACACTTCGTTAGATATTCAATACTTGCACTACTTGCACACCTTGCCTAATGATCTTCTCCTCCTTATATAGTTTTAGGCCTCCATGAATACCATGGTCCAAAACCATGTAGGACCAATACCTTGGACCCAATACCTTGGGTCAATACCTCGGACCAAATACCATGGACCAATACCAAAATACCATGGCCCAAATACCATGGACCAAAACTTAGTTTTCCAACATGTACATGCCTTTACTTCTGTGAAAGTGAATGTGTACGTTATAAGCAACTTTTTATATAGTGAACCTGTGTGTATACATGGCTTGGTCAATGGTGAACCTGCATATACCTTTATTTCTTCATTCTTTATTGTTTACCTACTCTACTGTGATCTTTCATCTGAGAGAGTTGCCATCAAGGACAACACCTGTGTCATACTGTATCATAATGCCAATAGGTCCTACTGTGCAAGCTATGATTGCTTCTATTATCTGACTTGAGAAACCAAATTTCTTAAGGTCTGCTGATAGGAAGGATAGATTAACTCTATTAAATTCATTTTCCATATATAATTTTATAATGATGCCCTTCTCTTTCCTTGATACACTTCAATTCAATGCCTCTTGGACTATCATAATATTGTCGATGACCTGTCTGTTAGGCACGAATCCTCCTTGGTTTTCTGAGATTAGATCAGGGAGGAGAGGCTTTATTCAATTGGCTACGATTTTTGTGATTATTTTATAAGAGGAATTACACAAGGAGATTGGTCAGAATCAACTAAATGTGGAGGGCCTTGCCTCTTTTGGGACAAGAGAAAGGTAAGAAGAGTTGGTGAAACCTCCTAACTTCTTTTTCCTAAAAACATTTCTTATCATTCTTATAAAATATTTTTTGATAATGTGCCAATTGTAACAATAGAATGCAATGGAAAATCCATTAGGGCCAGGTGCTTTGTCTGGATGAAGGTCCCACATAGCTGATTGGATCTCATTCTCATTGACTTCTTTAGTGAGTTCAAAGTTGATTTCTTCACTTATTTTATTGGAAATATGCTAGATGAAGGTTCCATAGACTAAATTTGTTGAATTTGTTGTTAGAAGATTTTTGAAATGGATGTAAGCTTCCCTTTTCAATGATTCTTGACCTCTGATTTCTCTATCTTCTTCAACCTTTAAAGTGTTAATCTGATTTATGATTCTACACATATTTGTTGAATTGTGAAAGAAGGTTGTGTTTTTATCTCCTGCCTTCAGCTAGGGTTTGCGAGATTTTAATATCGAGTCCTCTTCCTCTCCTCTATTATCTCTATATATTTCCCAATAAAGTTTATTTTCTTGAAATTGACTTTCTTTTGTTTCTTCCAGGTGTTCTTTTGTTTCTTGAACTATTTTCATTTTTTTTTAATAATTTTGCCTTCCTTTTCTGGGTTTTTTTTATGATTATTCTTAGTCGATATTTTGATTTCCTTCCTCAAGATTTTTAGTTTGGTCTCCCAATCAAAATTTGGAGAACCTGTAATCTTTTCGGACCATACCTCTACTTTTATTTTTTTAACTTCCTCGTTACTATTCTGTGAAGGGAAATATCAAAATGGTATAGGTACTAGATTCCCCATAGTCCCTTGGGAGATTACCACTGGCTTGTGATCGAATGCTGAAGCATGGACTATTCTATAAATTATTGAGATGAAGTTTGTTTTCTTTTATTGCTCCATGTATATTTTCTGTTATTGGTAGGAATAATCCAATACGTTATAGGATTCCATAATGTTTTCAATAGATTCCCTTTATGGATCAACTCGAAAGGATCCTCCAAACTTCTCATCAACATTCAAGACTAAGTTTACATCTCCTCCAATTATGATGCTTCTGGTTTGTACCTAGGATAAGATATCTTTGAGAGAATTCCAACATACTTCTTTCTCTCTATAGTGATTTGATGCATAAATATTAATCATGCAGTATTTATCATCAGTGATTTTATTTCTTAGGTCAGTTTTAATCCAGTGCTGATATTTTAGTTGATGTACTAATTCCCATTTTCCTTTCCTCCATAGAGTGCATATACCTCCTGAGGCCACTGTTTCTTGGAGAGCCGAGCCTTCATAGTTATTTATTTTTTGGATCATTTTCCCAAATTCTAGTTCATTTATTTTGGTCTCCTGTATCATGGGGATGTCTAGATTTTCCATTTATAATGTCCTTCATTCCATTGAATTTCAATGGGTTTCCCATTCCTCGAGAGTTCTAGGAGACCAAATTCATTATTTATTTTGGTTGGAGGCAGAGGGTCCTCTGCCTCTAGAAGGATCAGGGGTATTTTCATTAGTTCCTGTGTTCTTTTCGGGGAAGGAATCCATAGGAGCTTGAGTACCCATAGCCATCTCCGTTGCTACAACTTCATCTCTTAGTTCTTTGTTTGTCTTTATTCCTTATTTTTTTTATGGTTATGGGAGGATACTGAATCTTTGGATTGGTTCCTTGTTAGGATTCGATCAAAAGAGGGAGGGAGGGGGCTAAGGGGGAGATTGGGGGAGGAGGCGATGGGAAAGGGAAGAAAAGGGAGATGCGGGGAGGTGGGAGGAGAAGAGGAGTTAATGGCAACCTCTTCGAGAGGACTGGAAGGATTAGAGACTAAAAGGTTGAAGGGAGGCAGGAGAGAGATGAAAGAAGGCAATGGAAAAGAGGGGGTAGGGAGGGGAGCTAAGAGAATAGGGGTTGAATGAGAGGGAGATTGAGGGAATGATGACGGCATAAAAGGATGTTTACTTTCTTTCTTTTGCTTTTTTACCTATTCCCATTTTGGATCCTAAGCTTCTAATTCTTCATTTTCTTATTTTTTCGAACACATATTAGCAAAATGATCATATTCATGACATACCTTACACTTGAGTGATATTTTTTTGTAGTCTAGCTGTTGATGCACATCCAACTGTCAACATTGAAATTCACAGCTTCTGTGAGGCCTTTTCCTAGGTCTACTTCAACACATATACTTTCACATGCATGCATATTCTCCTTTGGCTCGCTTTTGTCGATATATTTTGCTACTGCATTTCCGATGGATTTGACTAATTCATCTCTCCAAAAGTGGAGGGGGAGGTGAAGGAGACACACTTAGACTGGCACAACGCTTGGCAAATCCAACTCTCGATTGAAATCTGGAGTCCACTTGTTTAAATATAGGGCCCTAGTGTCATTAAAATATGGGCCATTTCTATGTTGAAAATAGCAAAAAGAAATTCTAAAAATAGAAATGCTAAAAATAGCATTGATATAAATAGCATTTTAGGATATACTCCAACTCTGCTGGAAATAACAAAAAATAGAAATGCTATAAATAGCATTTTAGGATAGATTCCAATTTTAATTAGTCCCTGAATTAAAATTAAGAATTAAATTTTGAATTTGGTCTCAGCAGTTGTTTGAAAATAATTAATTAATTCATTTTGAGTAAATTAGTTGGAGAAAATGAAACATGAAATCTATGTGAAGACATGCAACAGTTATTCCTTTGATTGAGGAAGTTATCCCTTAATTAAGGAGATAAGGATGAGTTGTATTTGAGTTGTAATTAGTTAGCTTAGTTAACTGAGTTAAGTCTAGTTTAATTAGTTCCAAATAGTTGGAGGAACTAATTGTGAGTTCAGTCAGTTAATGCATGCATGCATGCAACTAGTGTTCTCCAGATAACTGAATATTCTCTCATAAAAACCTCATGCATGTCAGTTCAGAGAAAGACCCGGTTGAGATTAAAGGAAGGGACAATGCACTATCAGTTGTAGGAATTTTCCTATAAAGGAAACTCATCGATGCAGAAGGAATTAACTCCTTCAGGATTGTGTAGTTATTTTAGAGGTCAGTGTTGTGTGTGAGGTGAGAATCACACGGGTTGCAGCTGGAAGACCCATGAGAAACTACGCAATGAAATAGGAGGCTTGGAGGACTGAAGGAAGGAATATGTGTTTTCTATTCTGTCTATGAGCAGCAGTGAGGGATTGCACTGAGATCTGGATAGCTTATGAGCTAAAGCTTTGTGTAATGCTAAGATTTTTCCACTTGTATGATAATACAGCTAGCGAGGTTTTTAGCTGAGGCTTTCCCAAGAGTATTCTTCTGTGTTTCATGTGTATGATTTCTTCTTCTCTATTATATGTGTTCCGACTGATCTTGCTAAAATTGATTAAGCTTCTTCAAATTTTGATAGTAGAAGTAGATCAAGTAGTTTGCTTTAGTATATTGCATTATCAGGTGAGCTACAGTGAAATTTCTTCATGGTATCGGAGTGAGGTTTTGTACAAAAATTTCTACAAGGTATCAAAGCAATGGTGAGTCTTGCTCTCCTTAGTCTTCCTAAGAGCTGTCATAGCTACCAGGACTTCCTGAATGGAAGAGAGAAACTACCAGATTGGGAATGACTGTGGTCGGATCTAATGTAGGAGGAGATCAAGAGGAGCAACAGAGATGGTTCTTCATCCAAGGAGCATCAAGAAAATTTCTCCTTAGCAAATAAGGTAAGGAAAGGGAATGAGAAGGATTCTCGTCCCAAATCGAGTTCTTCTCATGGAGGGAATAAAATTGACAAATCTTAAGTGAGATGGTTTAATTGTCATGAGGTGGGCCATTATGCAACTAATTGTCCATTGAAGAAATCCAAGAAGGGATCCTTGGAGGGATGTGAAGGTGAGGCATTGACTTCTCAGTTCGAATTGGATTTTATCCTCATCACATGCATGGTTTCATCAATGATGGGTTTTGGTTGGTTTCTTGACATTGGAGCCTCATTCCACATGACCCGTGATAAGAGTTTGTTTAGTACATTGGAGGAGAAAGACCTCCAAATGCACATAGAGATGGGCGATGATGGAAATTATTGTGTCTGAGGTGAAAGTACGATTGCTTTTCAGAGGGAGCATGGATCTTCTATCACCCTAACTGATGTGAAGTATGTGCCAGGATTGAAGAAGAACTTGGTATTGATCACGATGGCGGAGTACAAAGGATACGATGTTGTCTTCGGTAAGGGAAATGTTTTTCTTAGACACATCACCACAGGTTAGGTGAAACAGATCAATTCACGGTTACAGAACCTGTATTCTCTTAAGGTTCAAGACGCATCCAAGGCTTCGAGGAGCAAGAAACTATTAGGGACTTGGTGTTTGAGAGGGAGAGTACATTACCTCTCAACATGCAGCCTCAGAAGAAGTCTCAAACAATTGTGGAGGAGCCACAATTGGTGAAGCAGTCTCAGGAGGTTGTGGAGTAGCCATAACTGGAGAAGCTGAGAGGAGATCGAGTGGAGACATACACTCATGCAGAGACCTCCAGTAGGGGGAAATTTCGAGCCAAGTTAGTAGAGGGATCACATGCAGCCATACCTCTAGGTGTGAGGTGGGGCGATGTGAAGTGATAATCCCAAGAAGGCTGAAATAGGGGCAAGATCCTTGAGGTACCCAGCCTCTTTGATTAGACCTTGTTATGGGAGCCCCGATGAGGAGTAGCAGGACTGGCTGAGTGGGTATAGATGGATGCAGATGGAGCGACAGAGAGAGCTATAGTGCAGGGGTCCCAAGACAGTGCAGAGCTAGCAAGCTGCAGCAATGTGAGAGGCACAGGAGTGTTGCACCAGTGTAGGATGGGACAAAGAGGTGTGCAATAATGCAAGATGCAAGGAGTTGTTGCAGCAGCACAGAGGTCAGAGAGGGAGCACTTGTCAGCATCAGAGTGAGCTTTAGCATCAGAGGGTGTTTCTAGCCCAACAGGGAGGCCAGTTGGGAGATCAGTTACTTACTTATCAGTAATTGAGTTGTAGTGCAACCGTGGGAAGCACGATGCAACATGATGAGAGGAGGTGCAGTGCGGATGCAGTGCTGGGAAATAGGACCAGCAAGAGGACGGATGTAGTGGGAGGAAATAGTGTGATTGATGCAGTCATAGATCAAAGTGATAGAGGCTAGAGGAGTCAGATACTGAAGGGCACAGAGGTGTAGAGTTTTTAGTCGAAAGAGGCAATACCAGTCAAATAATTTGATGACGGAGGCATAATTCTGATTCAGGTTGGATATTTTTGTGTTCCTAGAGTTGTTGGAGCAAGAACACATGAGATAAGTGTTGCATGCAAAACATTCCAAAGGTTTAGGATCAGGTTCGAGTTGAATGCTTTTCTTGTTGAGAGGGAGTGTTGGAAATAGCAACAAGAAATGCTAAAAATAGAAATGCTAAAAATAACATTGCTATAAATAGCATTTCAGGATATACTCTAACTCTGTTGGAAATAAAAAAAAATAGAAATGCTAAAAATAGCATTGCTAAAAAGAGCATTTCGGGATAGATTCTAATTTTAATTAGTCCCTGAATTAAAATTCGAATTTGGTCTCAGTAGTTGTTTGAAAATAATTAATTAATTCATCTTGAGTTAATTAGTTGGAGAAAATCAAACATGAAGTCTATGTGAAGACATGAAACAGTTATTCCTTTCATTGGGGAAGCTATCCCTTAATTTAGGAGATAAGGATGAGTTGTGATTATTTAGCTCAGTTAACTAAGTTAATTCTAGTTAAATTAGTTCGAAACAGTAGGAGGAATTAATTGTGAGTTCAGTCAGTTAATGCATGCATGCATGCAACTAGTGTTCTCCAGATAACTAAATATTCTCTCATAAATAACTCATGCATATTAGTTCAGAGAAAGACCCAGTTGAGATTAAAGGAAGGGACAATGTACTATCAATTGGAGGAATTTTCCTATAAATGAAACTCATCCATGCAGAAGGAATTAACTCTTTTAGGATTGCGCAGTTATTTCAAAGGTCAGTGTTGTGTGTGAGGTGAGAATCACACATGTTGTAGCTAGAGGACCCAGGGGAAATTGCGCAAGGAAATAGGAGGCTTGGAGGACTAAAGAAAGGCATATGTGTTGTCTATTATGTCTATGAGCAGCAGTGAGGGATTGTACTGAGAGCTGAATAGCTTGTGAGCTAAAACTTTGTGTAATAATAAGATATTTCCACTTGTATGATAATACAGATAGCGGGGTTTTTAGCTAAGGCTTTCCACAGAGTATTCTTCTGTGTTTCATGTGTATGATTTTTTCATCTCTGTTATATGTGTTCCAATTGATCTTGCTCAAGTTGGTTAAGCTTCTGCAAAGTTTGGTAGTAGAAGTAGATCAAGTATTTTGCTTTAGTATATTGCATTATCAGGTGATCTAGGGTGAAATTTCTTCATTCTGAATATCAATTCTTTGTCTTCTTTTGTTTCAAAATAGGATGTGTAGTTGCCTCTTCCGTAGAACCTAATCAAGATTTTTCCACTAATTGAAGAGGACCAATTTTGTTCAACCCACTTTTGCACTGATTGAGGAGAAGGCCAAAATCCTGTAATTGTCGCACGAATCCGTGTTCAGAGAGTGAGAGCGTTGCATGACGAGGAAGGAGGGAGGAAGAATGATTTCTGGGATATCTTCTAGCTTTTTTTAACAAACTTGGAAACAAAAGGTTTGGATCTAGGAGGGCCAAGAGAAGTTAACAGAGAAGCGAAGGTTGCAACATTTTCTTCACGGTGCTGAGCCATTTGAGAAGAAGCAGGAGGGAGGTTAACATCCGGAGGAAGCTCTAGAGGAACCATAGCTGCAGCAGGAGGCTAACGTTGAGGTAGCGAGGAAGAGGGGACCATAGGAGCCTGCAGAGTGCGCATGCTAAAACAAAATATTTTTAAATTATTTAGTCCGTAAAATTTGGAGAGATTCACACACACATATACATGTATATATATATATAATCTGATGGAAAAAATATTTATAATTCCATAATCTCAATCGACTCTCGTTTACTTAGTTATTAAGCTGCATAAATATTATCTCCTACTATTTTCTTAAACATACAAATTAAATAGCTATTTCTCTTCTCTTACTAGCATCCCTGGTATAGAGTAGGCTCCATATTTAAAGATTCAGTATATTTCTCCTCGTAATTTGTCTTTTTTGGGGGCTTTGAGAAATTCTTATATATTAATATATTCTATCATGAATTATATTAATTCATTTGAAAATAAATATTTTGGGGCGACATAAAATATTTACGTACAAGTTAAATAGATATTTCTCTTCTCTTACTAGCCTACATGGTATAGAGTAGGCTCCATCTTTAAACATTCCATATATTTCTCCTCGTAATTCGTCTGGTTTGGGGGCTTTGAGTAATTCCTATATATTTAGGCCGATAGGCCTTTCCTATGCATCAACTTTTCGTCAACACTTTTACTCTGATCCGTTAGATCAGATGAAACACTTTCAACCGTTGATCTGAACAAAACAATGGAAAATCAAGAAAGCACGGAAAGTCAAGAAAGCACAAAAGCTCAAAAAAGATTCTATGCAAAAAAAATCAAGAAAGCACGAAAAAATCATAAAAATCAAAGATCGAAAGAAAAAAGCTCTGAAAAGCAAAGATTTTTGAGGATTTTTATTTTTATTTTTATTTTTTAAATGCAATGTATTATTAATTTATTTTAATAATTTAATTGAAATATAAATTTTAAATTTTAAATTTAAAAATTAGTTTAGATTTATTTTTAGTTGTAAGTTTATTATGTGTTAAGAGGGACTTTTTTTTTGAGGTATTGATTTTTTAAGTGTGAAAAGAGATTTGATTTTTTTGGCATTTGGTAGATGTAGAGTTAAAATGAATTTAGATTAGTTTAAATATTAACCTTTAAATAACTCACATTAGAGAAAAATACCATGGGAAAAAACCATAGATTAAAAATATAATAAGGAAAAACCATGGGTTGGAAAATTTTATATTTTATATTTTAATTTTAATTTGACTAAGTCAAAATGTTAAACATTGTAACATCTCTCTAAAATAACTAAATTCAATTTAAGTCCATGCTAGCTCCCATCATTTTCCTGCTCAAAAGATAGGCGTTCTCAACACCTTAGCTACTTCGGCGGGCGTTGCAAGTTTATGACGAAAATCACCTTGAAGATGAGAAAACTGACCTCCTGGAAGTTTTTAATAAGAATGGTTATAGTAGGTCTCAAGGTCTTAAGGCTTTTCAAAATGCTGAAAAGGGTCCTAAGAGTAAGATTGACCCCAAGGATTGGTCTTCCAGTGTTCATCTTCCCTTTATTCTAGGGACCACGGATAAAATCGCTAGGATCTTGAGGAAGCATAAGATTCATTCTTCTTTTAGACCTCTTAACACTATATGAAGTTCTCTTCATTTTGTTAAGGACCCGATTAACCCCAAGGATTAGAAGGGTGTTTATATCATTCCCTATTCTTGTCGAGCTCCTTATATTGGTGAGACCGATCGATTCATTAACCAAAGGATTTGTGAACATGCTGCGACATCAGGCATGGAAGGTCTCGCTCCTCCGCTTTGGTAGAGCATGCAGAAAAAACCAATCATCACATCTCCATTGAAGAGGCTAAGGTCATTGCGAGGATTGACCATTTTCATTATCGTAAATTTAGAGAGGCCTTAGAAATTGAAAAAAAGACTTGTTAATTTAAATAGAGATGACGGCTGGAGTATCAACAGATGCTAGATTCCTGCACTTTCTTCCTAAAAAATTATTTTTATTTATTTATAGATTAATTAATTAATTTTTTTTGTTAATCCCCATATTGCTTATTTTATGACTCTCTTAAATTATTCTTGGTAATATGAATAGGATTAAACCTTAATATTAATATAATATTATATATAATAATATTCATTAATAAGATTATATAGGGTTATGGATCCTTTCTCACCTGAGGGGGGATGTGAAAAAGAGAGCGAGGAGGGTTCCGTCGGCAGGAGGACTCGAACCAGGGCAGCCTAGGCCATCGGCCTAGGGTGCTGCAGACTAGACCTCATTTTGGATGACGAAGACTAGGAGGTACGGGGTGGGTCAACAAGTTTTCTGTGGAGATGGTCCATACAATCACCATGTAGGCTGTGGGTTGGATCCAGGGTGCTCAATCTGCAAGGATCCCAAGGAATATTTTTACTGGGACAAATTTCATCCAACTGAGAGGGTACAGTGGATGATTGCAGAGGAGGTTTTGGGTAGGGATTCTTCCTTCGTTTCTCCCATGAATCTCAGATGCTTGATCCAGTACACAAACCCCACCCCTTCCCCCTTTGATCCTTTGTTTACGTAATATATTATACCCTAAATTATTCATTAATCGAGCATGTCCAAAGGTATGAATCAACAATCCAACTGTATATATTTGTGATGCTTACTGGTGCAAATTTTCATTTTTCCACAAATGCATAATAGCGAATAGATTTACCTTAAATTATTCAATGTCCAAAGATATCAATCAACAATCCAGCTGTATAGGTATATGTGTGACATTTACTGGTGCAAATTTTATTTTTTCACAAAAGCAGAATCGCTGTCAGGGTTTACCGAGAAGAGCTGTGGCAGTGTAGGTGACTAGGCTGATTGAACCAATATCTCTTCTAAAAAAATTCAACAATTCCAATTTAATAATCCTATCGGCCTCTCTTTGTACCTTTTGGGACAATTGCTAGTAATATATTCTATCAGGAATTTTTTAATTCATTTGAAAATAAATATTTTGGGGCGACATAAAATATGTGCATATCGACTCATGGTAATCCAAAGCAGGAGCTGAGTAAGGTTTAATTCAATCACTGGAAATAATTATATAATAACACTTGTGTTTCTCGACTTTCTTATTTATTTTTTAATATATAATAGTTTAAGAGTAAAATAAATTTACTTCAAAGGATAAGGTACCACGTCATGAGGAATATTTGAACTTTACTAGTGAATATGAGTAAATTTACTTAATATTTATAAGTCAAAATGAAAGTTTATTACGAGGAGAGGATGGTAATATTTGTTGATCTAATATTTGATTTAAAGTGGAAATTAGAAAAATAATTTTAGAGTATGCGTTAATTTAATAATCAATTAAATAGAAATATAATTAAACAAATTACATTTCAAAAATAATTTAATGCTTTGAATTCTTTTTAAAATACTATTAAAGATAATAAGATAAAGTTGAGTATTTACCTGTAGCTTTCTGAAATTAGTGATGTCACGAACCTTCCACAATATATAAAAGTATTTTTTTTTTAATGGTAAATTATGACACCCTTACATAAACCCCTTCAACATAATTACTATTGCACATAGTTTATCATTGCTTATAGCCGTTCGGAGTTGATATAACTTGGACATATTTTATTTCCTGACAAACTATATGGTTAATTGGTTCACGGTTCGGCTTGTTTGCATGGGTTACATGTGTATTTAATCGGAAATCGAAATGTATGCATTGTCGGACCGATAACTTTTCTGGCGATGAGTTGTTGGTGGCATTTAAGATTTCATGGCAGCTGTTTAATACCCCAGCACAGGTGGCCTGGCTCACCCGTTTGGCCATGTGACTCGCCGTTCTTCGTACCCTCGGCCTTCACGCCTTGGTTTCCCGCTTCTTGTCTACGGTGGAGATCTAATGACTCAGATCTGAGGGCGGGAATCCGTCTAAGGGTTTGAGAGCTCTTCATAAACCTTTGGAGTTTCTCTCGTGGCTCATTTGGTACTAGAATGGCTTTCGGATTTCACTTGTCTCTTTACTCTTTGGACTCGTTTCCATTTCTCGTCTCCTCCAGGGCTTCATCAACAACTCAGAGAATTTATGCTTAATTCCCGGAGTCACCGTGCAGGTAATGTATTTTTTTTTAGAAATTAGACACAGTTTTTCGCTATATGATATTTCCTTCTTCCGGGTTTCGCTATTAGTTCTGCATGCATTTCTCACGAGTTCCACTACTGGTTTTGCATGCATCTGTTAACAGTTTGTCTCTTGTTATTTGTCGTATGAAGGTAAGGGTTATAGCGATGCAACCTCTCTGCTTGCGGATTGACGGGACTTCAGCGTTTCGACCTTCTCCGCCGCGTGCCAGGTATGCAAATCGGCCGTAAGGTCCTGGTGCGATAACTGGGGTTTTTCCTTGATGTGCCTGAGTCGGCTGTGATTCATACATGCTTGTCTTCTTCTCTTTTTCTTATGTTTACTGGCTTCCTGCTTTCTATAATCCAAGCGAGGATTTCCAGAGTAGGATCCTCATGATTTGCATGTGTTCTCGTATTCCCAGGTTTTGTGTTCCCGGCTTACCCTGTTGGGTTATGAGGAACAGTAGGTTCCCTTGCGCGGGATAAGCCTTAACCTTGTACAACGATTGAGTTATTTGAAGGCAACCTTGTTTTTCTATGTTTAGTCATCCAGATGCAACTGTTTATGAGTAAATGATAAGGGCCACTGTTGAACTGGCCGCTGAATATAGACCCCTCTGTTCAAAGGGTTTTTTATTTATATTTGATGAATATATTTCATTTGCACTTCCAGTTTCATCATTTTAATAAAAACTTGCTCTGTAATTGTTGGTTCACTTCTAGTTTTTCCTCGGATAGTTTTAATAGCATGCCGCTTGTGTTTCAGTATGCTCAGCTTGATATTATTGGCCTGCCATTATGAATCGGTTAGCTGTTAAATTTTGTCCTATGGATGGTATGTATTCTCTGGTTTTCCAGCTACAACATTTTGCTATTGTCCTCGAGAAGGGTAGGACAGTTGTTATTTCCTTGCTGCTCATTTTTGTTTAAACGCTCCTTTTCACAGTTATGGAACTCTGTATTACTAGCATATGGGTATTTATTGTTAACGAGCTTAATTTATAATGGAAATGTTAAGATCGTTACTCAGTATATATGCTTACTTGGTTTGAATGTATGTACATACATGTAAACACTTCCGCTGTCATGTCCACGGCCACGGTTAGAGTAGTTTCTGTGGTTGCATTTTGTTGTCCTTTGAATGGAATACTACGGAGTCTAGATTTGGTTCGTATTCCTCTGGTATCTTTTCTTAAGTTAATCGTTCTCGTAATGTTTACTTCTTTAGTATCTTTTGATTACATGTAATTGTTTCACAGTTTAAGCAACCTGTTTCGTAATATTTACCTCTTTCGGTATCATTTGGTTATATGTAATTGTTTCACAGTTTTAGGCGAACTTTCTTGCTACCACAGATTCGTATAGTTTCTAAACTCTAAACTATGATCACACTGTACGTTTAGATGATTTGTCCAGCGGGTATTCCTATTACAGTTCTGATAACCCTAGCTGGCAGTCTAAAATAGCTCGAGGCCTTTAACATTCCTTATTTTTAATAATGGATAAACTCAAGTAACTAAAGATAACCTATCATTCTTTTAATGCACTAACTGTTCGGATAACCTCCATAGTGCCTCTAGTCCCGACTCATTGTTTTATATATATTTTTTTTTGTTGAAACTACCATTAGCATATCAGGTTTTCCCTTTAACAGTTATCTGGCATTAAATCAGTAATATTTGCCTGAATCAAATATATTACAGCAACATAATATCGATGTGGGATTTTTATAATGTAATGGGTCTTCACTGCCAACTACTATGATTTTAGCTAACAGTATTGTCTACAATCACTGTAGAACTAATTTTTCTTCAAATACTATTGCGTACCTGGTTCGCCAGATTTGTATATATGCTTCAGAAGTTCATCTGCAATCCATGTTTTCTCTTGTCCTCCCAACCATGAGATCCATCGCTAAGACTGGAATCTCCCCCTGAGCTATCTTGCAGGCCTACAACCCTCAACAAGATACAAGCACCTTGTGCCTGGTTATCTGGTCCTTACCAGACTTAACCAGCTTTCTTTTTCCTTCTACTTCTGTCTGTCCCTACAGCACAGAATTTTTGTCTCTACCCCCTTTTTCCCTTGGAGGCCTTTCCCGTTAGGGAGGGTAGTTTCATGCAGTTTTCATAACTGATTTCTTCTTCAAATCCTCCTTTCAGAGGTTGCCAGCATTTCAAGAAGTATATATTTTTCCAATATATATTTAATTCACAATAAAATAATATGATTAGAGTTTTTTTTTTTAAAAACAGTCTTTCAACTCTATCTCTTACTACAGTAAAATTCCAATATTTACATTTTCCAGGGTCATCACATCTCCCCCTCCTGAGATTGGACATCGTCCCGATGTCTGATTCCCATAAACAATTCTGGGTAAGCCTTTTTAATGAGCTCTTCATCTTCCCAAGTGGCCTCATCAGGCCCATAGTGCTGCCACTGCACTTTAACTTGGGTAATAGCTCGCTTCCGCAGCTGCACTTCTCTGCGGTCGAGGATGTTCAGTGGCTCGACCAAAACCTCGCCTTCCGGTTCAACCTGCAATCAAAAACAATTCCAGTCACTTACTTTGTGGAATAAAAGTTTAATTAGATCAACCAGATTAGTTCTTACCCATACATCCTGCCATTTGATCACATGTTTAGGGTCGTAAACGTATTTTTTTAGTATAGAAACGTGGAAGACATTGTGGATCCTAATATGGCTTGGCAGGGCGAGTTGGTAAGCTACCGGCCCCACTCTTGCCAAGACCTGAAAAGGTCCAAAATAGCGAGGAGCAAGTTTGGCACAACCGCTCCATTGCAGGGTACTCCTTCTGGCTTGGATCCTCACAAAAACATGGTCACCGACCTGATATTCTTTGAACCTTCTTTTCCGATCTGCAAAGCTTTTTTGTTTGTCCTGAGCAGCCTCTAAATTAGTACGCACCCTTTTTACCATGTCCTCCATTTCTTTGAGCATTTCTGGCCCCAATCTTAATTTATCCTCAGGTCCACCCCAGCTTGAGGGTGTGCGGCATTTCCGCCCATACAAGACCTCAAAGGGGCTCATTTGTGTTGACGTGTGATATCCGTTATTATACGCGAATTGAACCAAATGTAAATATTCCTCCCATTGGGTTGGTTTTTGCATTACACATGCTCTTAACATGTCCTCCACTACTTGGTTCACTGGTTCTGTTTGACCGTCGGTCTGGGGATGATAGGCTGTGCTGAAATTCAGCTGTGTCCCCAGTTCAGTAAACAATGCTCTCCAAAAAGTTGACGTGAATTTTACATCACGATCAGATATTATTATCTTCGGAAGTCCATGCAGTTTGAACACATTCTGCATAAAAATATGAGCAATTTTTACAGCCCCATAAGTGGACTGCATAGGTATAAAGTGTGCTGCCTTACTTAGTTTATCTACCACTACCATAATGGAGTCATTGTTCTTCTTTGTCCGAGGCAAACCGGTTATAAAATCCATAGAAATAGTTTCCCATTTCCACTCCGGAATGGGTAAAGGTTGTAATAGCCCTGCTGGATGCAAATGCTCCGCTTTAATCTGTTGACACTCCAAACACCGTGCTAAGTATTCAGCTACATTCTTTTTCATTCTTGGCCAATAATATTCTTTTCTAAGTGCGGTGATCATTTTTTGGTACCCTGGGTGTCCTGTATAGTGGCTGATGTGAAACTCATCCAAAATCAGATTTCTAAGACTATCCTTATTAGGTACATACAGCCTCTTATTATAATACAACATTCCAGCATCATCTAATTCATATCCCTGCTGATTTTTCCCACTAGAAAGTTGTTGTACCTGCTGTTTTATTTGCTGGTATTCAGCATCTTGATCTGCTGCTGTTTTTATCATTTCAAAGAAGGAATTCTTCCATTTACTGAACGAAATTTCATACAAGCATTGCACCTTCCGACTTAATGCGTCAGCTACACAGTTCTCCTTCCCTTTTAAGTGCTTAATTTCAAAATCAAATCCACTTAGAAAATCCGCCCAGTGGGCTTGCCTCGTATTTAAGGTAGGTTGGCTGAAATAATTTGTCAAGCTGTGGTGATTTGTTAGCAACAGAAATTTTCTCCCCGTGAGATAATGCCGCCACATCTTCAGTGCGTGTATAACAGCTGCCAATTCTAAATCGTAGGCAGAATATTTCTGCTCATGCTCCTTTAGCTTTCTTGATTCGTACGCGATCACTCTTCCTTCCTGCATCAACACACCACCCACACCCTCCTTATTTGCATCAGTACATACCACGTAATCCTTATTAGGATCAGCTATACTCAAGATGGGTGCGGTGGTGAGTAAATGTTTAAGTTGCTCAAAGCTCCGTTGACACTCTGAGGTCCATTTGAATACCCTTCCTTTTTTCTGTAAGGAGGTGATAGGGTATGCTACCCTTGAAAAACCTTCCACGAATCTTCTATAATAACTAGCTAGCCCCATCAAGGACCTGATGTCTGCCACATCCTTTGGTACGGGCCATTCCAATATAGTCCTTATCTTTTCAGGGTCCACTGCAATCCCCTCTTTTGTGATTATATGGCCTAAGTACTGTATTTCCTCCTTGAAGAAATCACACTTGCTGAACTTAGCATATAACTGATGTTCTTGGAGAGTTTGTAGCACTAACCTGAGATGCTCCTCGTGCTCCTCCTTAGAACGAGAATATATCATAATATCATCGATAAATATCAACACAAATTTATCCAAGAACCTATGAAACACACTGTTCATCAAACACATAAAGGTGGCGGGTGCATTGGTCAAGCCAAAAGGTAGCACTACAAACTCGTAGTGCCCATACCATGTTTTGAAAGCTGTTTTAGTGATATCCTCCTCCTTAATCCTAATCTGGTGATAACTGGATTGCAGATCAATCTTAGAGAACACTGTTGCCCCCTTCACTTGATCGAAAAGTTCATCAATCCGAGGTAATGGATATTTATTTTTTATCGTGAGCTTGTTCAGCTGACGATAGTCTATGCACAGTCGAAGAGTTCCATCTTTTTTCTTGACAAATAACACTGGGGATCCCCACGGTAATACATTGGGGCGAATATAATTCTTGTCTAGCAGCTCTTGCAGTTGCATTTTTAATTCTGTTAATTCAGGTACGCTCATTCTATAAGGTGCCCGCGACACTGGTACTGCCCCCGGTGTCAATTCGATGGTAAAGTCTATATCTCTTTTAGGTGGCAGCCCGGGTATCTCCTCTGGAAAAACATCCGCAAATTCTTGTATTACGGGAATGTTTTCCAACGTGGCTGTTTTATCCTTTTGATTTGCATAGCCTACCTGAATGGCATAACTTTGACATTTTTTCTTGATACATTTAGCTAGTTGGGATGCCGTGATCGACCGGATCTGCACAGGGCGCTTGATCCCTTGCATTTCCTGTTTCTCTCCAAAGTCATCGTTGCAGTAAATGGTTTTCGTCTTGCAGTTTACTAGTGACCAATGTTTTTCCAGCCAATCCATCCCAATCAGAACGTCATATGAACCCAAAGGAAGTACATTCAGATCTGCTACTACTGGCTGTCCTGCTACGGTTAAAGAGCAATTATTAATTTTTGCCAAGACCCGTCTCTTGGCCCCCGTAGTTAGCTGTACCAGCCATGGATTCTTGAATTTTTCAGATTGTAACTTACACTGTTCTACTATCTTTGGGCTAATATAACTTAAAGTAGCTCCTGGATCAATGAGAACAGCTATAGAAAGATTCGAAATTTTACCTTCAAATTCCACCATAGTCGGCTGGTATTCCACTTGACGATCATCCAGGGCTGCATTAATCCTTGGTACGCTACGTCCCACATCCTCAACGGTCGATGCTTCGTGAATCTGAGATATCTGATCAGTACCCTTTCACTGCGGGCAGTTTTTGACGTAGCGTGGTTCCCCACAGCCCCAACATTAAACTGGAGGTCTGGCCATTCCTCGCCCTCCTGCCTAGTAGGCTGTTCACTCACTCTAGACTCACTGGTTGTCCTAGCCTTGAGTGACCCTCTTGATACAGTTCTACTGTTCTGCCCTTTGCCAGCTCCCTTGCTACCATTGCTGCGACTTCCTTTACTATTCCCAACTGTTTTGTTACCTCTTCTTTCATTCCATCTTTTATTTGGAGCATCTCCTCTCTGTTTATTCTGCTGGTAACAGATTCTAGCCTTGCAGATAGCTTCATCAATCGTCCTAGGATTGTCAAACTCGATCCTTTCTCTTATATATAGAGGTAAACTGCTAACAAATCTTTGCACCTTGGCTTTCTCTTCCTTAATATAGGGCACATAGCGAAGCAGGGAGATAAAACGGTTGATAAACTCGTCCATAGTCTGCTGTCCCAACCGTAAATTATGGAATTCCCTTGCTTTTTCATCGTAGAAGCGCTCGGTCAGATATCTTTCTTTGAAGTATTTCTGAAACTTTTCCCATGTTATGGTCTGTTCGCTTACCCCTTGATGATCTTAACTTCCTCCCACCACAGGGTTGCTTTACCTTGTAACTAGAAGATGGCCAATCGTGCCTTCAGGTTGTGGTCATATTCATACAACTGAAAATATTTGTTCATGTTAATTAACCATGCTTCAGCCGCTTCTTCCTGTCCCCATCAAAATGTGGAGGTTTAATTTTTCGAAATTCTCCCTACAGATCCACTCTCTGACATTTTGAAGTCTGTTGTTCGAGTACATTATCAGAATGGTCCTCCTTTTCTTCTGAGTTTTCAGGTTCAGTTTGATAGTTTCGTTCTTCTGTCATCCTCTGTTGTTCCAAACTGGGATTAGCTAGTGGTGGGTTCTACCTATCCGACAAACTCTTCAAAATTCTTTCTTGTTCCACCATCAGTCGTGCATTATCCTCTCGTAAACGTGCCATCTCATTCTTCAGTTCCTGGACAGTCTCTAGTATTGCAAGGTTTGTGCTACGTGTCTCCTCGCCAAGCTGTACCCACAACTCTGGGTTGTCCCCAGGATTTACTTCAGGTTCCTGACCTGCCATCGATCTATGCGAAGCGCTGCCAGCTCTCTGCATATTCACTGTTTTTTGTCTATTGCCTATTAACTGTTACTTCCTTGTGTCCGACCCCTACAAATGGAACAAGAAAAGGAGTTAGTTTAATTAGTTCTCTATCTTACAAATGTACGAGATGGTTATCTGTACATTTTTAAACATGCTATTCCAGAGGCCATAGTATTGCAACCATGCACTGATACCAATTTGTCACGAACCTTCCACAATACATAAAAGTAATTTTTTTTTAATGGTAGATTATGACACCCTTACATAAACCCCTTTAACATAACTACTATTGCACATAGTTTATCATTGCTTATAGCCGTTCGGAGTTGATATAACTTGGACATATTTTATTTCCTGACAAACTATATGGTTAATTGGTTCACGGTTCGGCTCGTTTGCATGGGTTACATGTGTATTTAATCGGCAATCGAAATGTATGCATTGTCCGACCGGTAACTTTTCCGGCGATGAGTTGTTGGTGGCATTTAAGATTTCATGGCAGCTGTTTAATACCCCAGCACAGGTGGCCTGGCTCACCTGTTTGGCCATGTGACTCACCGTTCTTCGTACCCTCGGCCTTCACGCCTTGGGTTCCCGCTCCTTTTCTACGGTGGAGATCTAATGACTCAGATCTGAGGGCGGGAATCCGTCTAAGGGTTTGAGAGCTCTTCATAAACCTTTGGAGTTTCTCTCGCGGCTCATTTGGTACTGGAATGGCTTTCGGATTTCACTTGTCTCTTTACTCTTTGGACTCGTTTCCATTTCTCGCCTCCTCCAGGGCTTCATCAACAGCTCAGAGAATTTATGCTTAATTCCCGGAGTCACCGTGCAGGTAATGTATTTTTTTTTAGAAATTAGACACAGTTTTTCGCTATATGATATTTCCTTCTTCCGGGTTTCAGTATTAGTTTTGCATTCGTTTCTCATGAGTTCCACTGCTGGTTTTGCATGCATCTGTTAACAGTTTGTCTCTTGTTATTTGTCGTATGAAGGTAAGGGTTATAGCGATGCAACCTTTCTGCTTGCGAATTGACGGGACTTCAACGTTTCGACCTTCTCCGCCGCGTGCCAGGTGTGCAAATCGGCCGTAAGGTCCTGGTGCGATAGCTGGGGTTTTTCCTTGATGTGCCTGAGTCGGCTATGATTCATACATGCTTGTCTTCTTCTCTTTTTCTTATGTTGACTAGCTTCCTGCTTTCTATAATCCGAGCGAGGATTTCCAGAGTAGGATCCTCATGATTTGCATGTGTTCTCGTATTCCCAAGTTTTTGTGTTCCCGGCTTACCCTATTGGGTTATGAGGAACAGTCGGTTCCCTTGCGCGGGATAAGCCTTAACCTTGTACAGCGATTGAGTTATTTGAAGGCAACCTTGTTTTTCTATGTTTAGTCATCCAGATGCAACTATTTATGAGTAAATGATAAGGGCCACTGTTGAACTGGCCGCTGAATATAGACCCCTCTGTTCAAAGGGTGTTTTATTTATATTTGATGAATATATTTCATTTGTACTTCCAGTTTCATCATTTTAATAAAAACTTGCTCTGTAATTGTTGGTTCACTTCTGGTTTTTCCTCGGATAATTTTAATAGCATGCCGCTTGTGTTTCAGTATGCTCAGCCCGATATTATTGGCCTGCCATTCTGAATCGGTTAGCTGTTAAATTTTGTCCTGTGGATGGTATGTATTCTCTGGTTTTCCAGCTACAACATTTTGCTATTGTCCTCGAGAAGGGTAGGACATTTGTTATTTCCTTGCTGCTCATTTTTGTTTAAACGCTCCTTTACATAGTTATGGAACTCTGTATTACCAGCATATTGGTATTTACTGTTAACGAGCTTAATTTATAATGGAAATGTTAAGATCGTTACTGAGTATATATGCTTACTTGGTTTGAATGTATGTACGTACATGTAAACACTTCCGCTGTCGTGTCCAGGGCCACGGTTAGAGTAGTTTCTGTGGTTGCATTTTTTTGTCCTTTGAATGGAATACTACGGAGTGTAGATTTGGTTCGTATTCCTCTGGTATCTTTTCTTAAGTTAATCGTTCTCGTAATATTTACTTCTTCAGTATCTTTCGGTTACATGTAATTGTTTCACAGTTTAAGCAACCTGTTTCGTAATATTTACCTCTTTCGGTATCATTTGGTTATATGTAATTTTTTCACAGTTTTAGGCTAACTTTCTTGCTACCACAGATTCGTATAGCTTCTAAACTCTAAAATATGATCACACTGTACGTTTAAATGATTTGTCCAGTGGGTATTCATATTACAGTTCTGATAACCCTGGCTGGCAGTATAAAATAGCTCGAGGCCTTTAACATTTCTTCTTTTTAATAATGGATAAACTCAAGTAATTAAAGATAACCTATCATTCTTTTAATGCACTAACTGTTCGGATAACCTCCACAGTGCCTCTAGTCCCAACTCATTGTTTTATATATATATATATTTTTTGAAACTACGATTAGCATATCAGGTTTTCCCTTTAACAATTATCTGGCATTAAATCAGTAATATTTGCCTGAATCAAATATATTACAGCAACATAATATCGATGTGGGATTTTTATAATGCAATGGGTCTTCACTGCCAACTACTGTGATTTTAGCTAACAGTATTGTCTACAATCATTGTAGAACTAATTTTTCTTCAAATACTATTGCGTACCTAGTTCGCTAGATTTGTATATATGCTTCAGAAGTTCACCTGCAATCCATGTTTGCTCTTGTCGTCCCAACCATGAGATCCATCGCTAAGACTGGAATCTCCCCCCGAGCTATCTTGTAGGCCTACAGCCCTCAACAAGATACAAGCACCTTGTGCCTGGTTATCTGGTCCTTACCAGACTTAACCAGCTTTCTTTTTCCTTCTACTTCTGTCTGTCCCTCCAACACAGAATTTTTGTCTCTACCCCCTTTTTCCCCTGGAGGCCTTTTCCGTTAGTGAGGGTAGTTTCATGCAGTTTTCATAACTGATTTCTTCTTCAAATCCTCCTTTCAGAGGTTGCCAGCATTTCAAGAAGTATATATTTTTTCCAATATATATTTAATTCACAATAAAATAATATGGTTAGAGTTTAAAAAAAAAAAACAGTGTTTCAACTCTATCTCTTACTACAGTAAAATTCCAATATTTACATTTTCCAGGATCATCACAAGTGAGGTTCTTATATTTGTCAAACTAAAAAAGCTAATTGGTGATACTAGAATAGAAATGTATATAAGAATATTGACCTTCTCTTGATGAATGGCTTTTGATTGATATAATGGAAATAATGAGCCTGTTTTTCTTTTTCAATCCAAACATGAAAAACCAGATTACAACTGAATCTCCCACTAGTGCAATGATTACACATTGACGTGAAGGTCTTTTCGAATTGAACGTCGAAGATTTCAGAGATCACGGGAGGAGAAATTCATAATGCAAATGATATATGAATTTGATGGTGACAATGAGTTTTCCTTGGGGTCATTCGACGTTAAATGCAAATTTTGAAATCCTCTCGAAGCCTTCTCTTTTCCTTCTTTCTTGGAATGTTACCGCTCGAGAGATAATTTAAGAATGTCAAAAAGAATCGAAACTTTGTTCAAAGCCTGTAAATCTCTGGAGCGTTTTCATATTTCTTATGTCTTTGAGGGAGTATATTTGATGAATCATGTTCAAAAGTTTAAAATCCCTCATTTTACTATGTCTTCAAAAGCTTAAGTAAACGTTCATGAATTTGAGAATTTTAAGATGTTATAATAGAATTAGATCCATGGAAATTCTCGATTGTTTCAACAATATTTAAAAAAAAAAAAAAAAAAAAAACCAAAACCCTCTAAAATGATAATTCATTTGATGAAAAAATTCAAAGGGATATTGGAATAGTCATGATCACTTCAAGGTGGATCGAAATTCTTAAATTTTGATTTTTTTTGGGGGAAGGAGACGTGTTCCTTCCAAATATAGATCTTAGGAAAGTTTGAATTTAGGAAATGTGTAAATTTTTTAATAAATAATATTATGAAATACTTTTAAAATTAGTAAATATAAGTTTTGAAAGCTATAATTCAAATAATATTTTGATAATTTTGATTTTTTCTTTTAATATGGGCATTTTTTAATATTCTAAAGTTTATAGTAAGTTGTAAAAGTAATTTTTTAGAAAAATATTAAAAGTAATTATTTAGAAAAATATTAAAAGTAATTTTTAAGAAAAGATCACAATTAAATATTATAAAATAGTTAAAATAAACAATTAGTTAAAAAAGGATTAAAATATTTTTTAAAATTTAAAATTTAATTTTTAAAGATTTTCAAGGGAAACCTGGAATTTTAAAAGAAGAGTAAAAATGAAAAATAAGAAAATATAAATTTTATAAAAATATGAAAAAATATTTTAAAGATTTCTTTGAGAGAAATTAAAAATCCATGAATCAAATACTCATATTTATTGGACCAATTTTAAAAACTTATAAAATCATTAAAGCTCAACTTACAGACCATTAAATGTTTATGAGGGTTCCTAAAATTTAGAATTTTAGATAAGTCGTTAAGAGCTCAACACATAACAATGCACTTAAAGACCATGTTAAATATCTAGAAAATAAATTGTCGAATCTATAAGATTAGAGAATAAAGAAATTAATGATATCATGATAAAACTGATTTCACTTTTGGAGTGGTATTCCATAAAGATGTGGATTGGTAATGGATACTTTTCAAATTATGCTCCCTTCAATAAATCACTAATTGATTTAATTGGTAAATCTCAATATAGTTAGTTCATTTATAATGTGACACAAAGATTTATATTTTATCTATAATTATAGGGCTCATTAGATTAAGTTTTTTTATTTAATATTTTTTTAACTAACTTATCAAATTCTCATTGGGTTTCTCTAATGCTCATGAGTATTGATAACCTTCACGACATCAACCAATATCACAAAACCTTGTCCATTACCATGTCATAGCCTTAGCAAATACATACATGTATTCCCTTACAATACGTACTTCTTACCTCGTGCTTGCTTTATATTTTAGTTAATTATGGATAGATGAGAGAGGAAAGAATTTCATTAAATAGATGGGGATCATACATGTCTATCAAAATTAATTAGCTAAGTATGGTTAGTAAAAGTATCCCTTAGAAATGTTTTGGCCGATATTTGTTTGGGCTCCTTCTATAGGATAAAATAATGTATTATTATTTATTAGTGAATCTTCTCAAAGAATTAGATATTCATCACTAGTCAAATTTAGCCTTAGCTTTCAAGGGGTCAAACACCTATGAAGATTTATGTTCCAACTCTAAATGAATTGTTGAAGCAATTTAATAAATATATGATAAAATTATGTCTCTCATAGCCATTATTTCATCGACATTTTAATAGATGTTACAAGGATTTGTTACATACACCATGAATTTAGATATTCAACAAAGTTGATACCAAAATAAAATATGTCAATGAATAATATAAGATGAAACATATTTTTAAAATATATAAATAGATTATTCAAAATGAAAAAGGGAAAATACTATTATAAGAAAATATAGAAAATAGTATAACTAAATAAATATCAAGAAAATTAAATTAAAACTATAAAAAGAGAATAATTGAAAGAAACTAATTTTTTTTAGGTAGAGATAGTAATGAAAGTAACTTTTCAAGATTTAGCTATTTAAAAAGAAGATTTGTGTCTCTTTCTCCATATTTAGTATTGAATATGTGTCAAGCCCAACTTTTTAACTTTTAGAAATAGGCTTGTGATATTTTTAGAGATAGAATATGTGAGATATCTTGAAATGACCAATGTTTTGGGTTAACACTCCACACCTTACCACAAGATGATTTGGAACAAATGTGTGAAGAGAGTGATGTGGAGTTAAATTTAAAATGAAACTATTTTTTTAACCATTGAGAGGCAAAATAAATTAATGGACTCATAATTATTGAAATTTCACGTGTTTCCTTTTACATTCATTTAATTTGTCTTATTTAAAATTAAGGTATCTAATATGAAATTGGAATTATTTATGTCCTTACGAATGCTTTTCAAACCCATGTCAAACCAACTTCTAACAATATCTTCACTATCAACAAATTTTTTTTGGCCTTTTGTATTTCTTCTTTCAACTTTAACAAAGTTTTAATTTGATTTTGAAGGGATGGATAACCTAATCTTGTGAATATTAGGATAGCTATAGGAAAGAGAGAAAAATATTAAAAGTTGGGATTCCCCCTTATATTAAAATAGGTAATGAGGGGAAGTTCTTAATGTAGCCTTAGGAGCAACTTAGTGTACCCATTGGGCATAGGGTAAAGCATTGGGATAGTTCCTATGATGTTTAGTGCATAATTTATTTAGAATGAAAACTAGAAATTGCACCAAATGTTACAAATGGATGACATAAGGCAGTGGCGTAGGAAAGAGTAGTAATGATAGTGAAAATTTCAGATGCAACATTTGGAGAAAAATAAAGCTGCACTTAATAATCAAAACTACTCTTGAAAACCTTTGGTAAAACTAAAACTTAATTCCATGTAGGGAACCAAATTTAACATAATTTCATGTATGGCACCCATGTTCTCAACTATGTGTTAATCACCCACCCATATTCTCATCCTGGCTTGGAGGGGGAGAGAGGTGCATACTTGTCAGTTATGAATTCTCTATCATTACAATATATCAATTGAGGATTTCCTTTAAAAATGGTCGTTGGCAAACAATGGGTGTAGTTGATCCATGGGTTCATAATGTTCTCAATGATCCATTTAACCCATAATACTTTCCAATATCTATCTCAAGAGCACCATCTCAATGATTCATTTAACTCATAATACTTTCCAATATTTGTTTCAAGACCACCATCCAAGCTATAAAGATTTAATTTTTCATGGGTTTCTTTGTCACTCATTGGAATATCAATTGCACCATAATATTATAATAATTTCCAATATTTAATCTTGTTATTAAATTTTATATATTGTCCCTGTAAAATAAAAATATTCTTCAATTAATTTTTTTTGAAAAATTATGTAAACATATAATTTCATTATATCCTATTTAAACTATAATGAATATAACCCACCCTAACCATACCTAATAAAAATATAATATAATATGTCTTTCCAATTTTAAATTTTAAATTTAAATATTTTATAAAATGTCCTTCACTAAACTTTTTACTTTATTACACACCTTAAATGCCAAAAGATGACATTAAATGAACATGGATAGCATTTATTGCCAACACCATTCTCATTCTCAAGCATCAGGGAAGGCATGTAAAGGTGAAATTAGAGTCCAGATGTAGCTCGTCACGCCATGAGAAAACACTACCGACGAGTTTGGAAGAGGCAATGGGGCAAATGGGTAGCCTAGATTCAGCTCCCTTTGAATCGAACATGCCTCTTGCTCATCACCTTTGAAACAACAGAAGTGGCAACTCAATTTTTTTTAAGGGGATGTATATTGTAACATTATTGAGCCCCTTTGAGCATGTATATGCTAGGAAAATAACAAAGTCCACCCTGATGAAGTGAAGCACAATCTGCACAGCCCATCCCACAATAAAAATCCAAAGACAATTGAAGAACAAATGGATTAGAACTTAGTTTGGTAATGCAATAAACACCACTACCAAGGCCTCCCCTTGAACCTTTTGGTTGTCCCTAGATTAAAGAAATTAGGCTAGGTGATGGGCTTTCAAGAGGAAAATATGGTGGAGGAGGAGATGCACACCAACCATAACTTAAATATACATCATATACTTTTGAACCATCCGGGTATAGTAGCCCAAAGTTCCTTTCAATGGTTGGTCGTGGCTTATGGTTCTCATTAAAATGTGAGAAAATAAAGGTCTTTATGACTCTATTAGGCATCATTGGAGTTCCTGGATTGGAAGTGACATGTTTAATGACTATGGTGTTATAGTTTCTAACACCAATTTGTTGGAAAATGCACAAATATTGGCATTTACTTGCACTCTAAATTACAACAAGGTTAAACAAACTAAGTTCACAACAAAAAGTTAAACCCCAAGGACAATTACAATCACTGTAACCATAAATGTTCAAATCATATGATCGTTGAAGGACTGAATCCTACTAAGACTTAGGGTTTTCAATACAACAAACCATTATTATTAATTTTGAATGTGACGTTGATACTTCCAATCCTCAATTAATTTTTATTTTAGTCAGTTCAAACAATACAAAGCTTTCTCAAAGGAATAGAGTAGGCACTTAATGTCTCCAATTTAGAAAGTGACATGACAGAAATATTTTCTGGAAGTGATTGCCCCAGCAGAAAATACCTCATGATTAGGTGTCACGTTTAGATGAGTCATGCATTCAACAATGAGTAGTGCCACATGTGCATTCTGATAGTGTTCTACAGACTCAGGCCATGTATGAAGGGGTACCAGTTTCTGAAGGTCATCATTCTGATGGGTCAATAAGGTCAGTGCCTTTTCATCCAATGATTTGTAGACAACAAGCTTACACCAACACTCATAGGGAATGGAGTATATGGTAGAACAACAACCTCCTCATTTTCTTGACAGATCAGATGAGGCCGATTGGCCTCTTCAGAACAGAACTCAGGAAGTGGATGTTTCTTCAGGTGTGAGAATGTGTCTTATATATATAGACTTTTGTTTCTTTGATATATTCAATTGGCTAGTCTACCAAGGCTAAAACATATTTCCCAGATCATTAGATACATATTTTTCACCCAAATATATCTTATGGCATTGCAGGTGGTTACATGTTTGACTGGAAGAAAGAACGAAGTGGTTACACGTATGTTATTTTTTAATAGTGATTTAGTTGCCTCCTTCACAAGCTTTAGATGTTCATGTGTTGTTATATTTGAAGAAAAAATAATAGGTGCCTTGTCACTCATTGGACTCTCTTTCTCTATAAGGCTTGTTTTTTTATAGAAAATGGAAATTGATGTATCAATATCCATATGAAGGTCCATATGAAGGAGACATGTGATAAGGAAGAGAATGTTAGGTCCCTATAACACTAGTTCTTCCCCCATTACTATTGTCATTGTAGCCCTTATTGTTATTATTGTGCCCCTATTTTCCCCATAGTGTTATTAGTGTTCCCCATAGAAACTCACTATTGTTATTGTTGTGCCCTTATGTTATTACTGTTATGTTGACTTGATTATATTGTGACCCCTTAGACTCCTATATATAGAAGGGAGATTTACTCATTTGTATCATCCAAGAATTGTTTATTTGTGTAATGTAAAGGAGGTTTCCCCCTTAAAGAGGCTAAATTCTAAGGCGTTGATCTATCTTTTCTATCTTTTTATGAGCTAGTTTCATAACATTTGGTATCAGAGTTTTGGATTCTAGGGTTTCACTGCTCCAAATAGGAAATTGTGGAATTTTCGCTATAACTTTTGTTCTGTGATGTTTCAAAAGCTAAAAAAAAAAACACATTTGAGCTGAAATCGTTCTAAACTTGGGGTCTGAATTTCAAAGCTTATCTCGCTATATTTTCGGAGATATGATCTGAGGAAGCTAGGGTTTTGGCAGAATCCTGAATTACATTCCAAACAAGTGACCTGAGAAAAATCATCATAACTTTTGTTTTGAGCATCATATTGAAATTTTGTAAGATGTTTCAAAAATAGGACAACCTGTAGTTTTCCGTATATCAGTTTCAGGTGCTAAGGTCAAAACAATGACACGTGGCACTTCGTACAAGTTTGCTCTACTGAACTAGGCTATAATCAGGTAACCGTGGGAGATTTGGCATAACTCTTCCTTGGAGAATCCAATCTTGATCTGACTTGCGAGGTTAGAAAGGGAACTCAAAGAGCTACTGCAGGATGGAATTTCAGATATTCAAGGTCCATAGTTACTAAGATAAAATAGATTCATTATCGAGCTCTTACAAAGTGAAAAAAAGGTGTGTAGTTTTTTTAAATTTTTTGCATAAGATTGGTTTGAAAAATTAGTTTGAAGGAATTCAGAGGGAATAGTGAAGAATTATTAACATTAATTGATTCCCCAAAGAAAGAAAATGGAAACACCTAGTAAGCGACCTAAAAGCTCTAGCATGACTCATGAAGAAGGGGAAGAAATGCAACATGATATATCAAAATTAAAAGATCAAGTACAACAAATTTCACTCTCAAAAAAGGTAACTGAAGGCAAGACAAATGGCATGAAATCTAATATGAATTATGTGCAGGTTCAAATGGATGATGTGGAAGCTAAGATGAATGGCATGGACACTAAGATGAATGGCATGGATGCTAAAATGGAGGAATTGAAGATAAATTTGAATAAGTTGCTACAAGAAATGGTTTCTAATGGTGAAAGGGTAGTAAAGGAAACTCATGATGAGAACAAAAGAAATATTAATCATGATTTCATAGACTCTAATGTTGGATTAAAGACCCACCATGTTCCAAAAATTGATATGAGGAAGTTTGATGGCAAGGATCCCGGAACATGGATACTTCAAATGGAGCAATTTTTCGATCTCCATAATGTGCAAAACACACAAAAGGTACGTATTGCAACTTTATATTTGGAAACAAATGAGTTTGTATGGTATCGATGGCTTTTCTATCATAAACAAATTCTCACTTGGGCAATTTTTATATAAGAAATGATAGCACATTATGAGGATACAAAAATAAACACCTTTTTTATCCAATTGATAAATATCAAACAAAAGGGTTCAATGAATGAGCACATTGAGGACTTCCAAAAATTGAACATAAGGGTAAAAAATATTCCAGAGGAGCATAGGATTGATGTGTTCATAGGTACTTTAAAGGCTAATATCCAACATGAGGTTTGCCTTTGGGAACCTGATTCATTGGAGAAGGCATTCAGGTTAGCAAGAAAAATGGAAAGAAAAATTATGGCAACTAGGAAGCCTACCACTCACAACTATAAATATGGAAGTGTTGTTCCCCATAGCCTTCCAAAACCTACAAGGTTGACACCACAAAAATTGGAAGAAAAAATATCGAAAGGGCTTTGTTATAGTTGTGATACTAAATACACTAAACTTCATAAGTTTGCTGAGAAGAAATTATTCTACGTAGATTGTGAAGAGGAGGAATACAAGGAACAAGAAATGTCAAAAGAAGAGGATATAGTCCAGGAACAAACCCTAGATAAAGAAGAAATGAATATGACCATATCTTGTAGTGCATTGTTTGGAATTACCACTCCTCAAACTATCAATATAGAAGGACATATCAAGAAGAAAAAGGTAATAGTGTTGATTGATTCAGGAAGTACCCATAATTTTATTCATTGTAAGATAGCCAAGGAATTGAATTACTTCCTATATCCAGCATTAGAGTGTCAGGTGATGGTTGCAAGTAAAGGAACCATAAATCGCTCTGGTAAGTGCCATAATATCAAGCTAGCCATGGGAGAATATGTACTGAATAGCCCAATGCTTTCCATTCCAATGGGTGGTGCTGATGTTGTACTAGAAGTCCAATGGCTACAATCCTTGGGTATAATAAGTTTTAATTTTAAGAAATTTGCATGAAATTTCATGCAGAAGGAAAGGAAGTTGAATTAAGGGGTATTGTAGGGAAACTGGGAAAGATAATTAGCTCTCATGGTATGAAAAAGCTTCTAAAGAATGAACAATGAGGCATAATTGCACAATTATGTTCGCTAGAGGTTCCCACATCGAAATCATCTATTTATCTAGATCTCCAAAATGCCTCGGACAATCATTCCAAGGTATTTGAGACTCCCAAAGGCCTCCCACCTATTCGTGATCATGATCATGCTATTCATTTGATTCCAGGAAGTGTTCCTCCAAACATCAAGCCGTACAGATATCCCCATGCCCAAAAGAGTGAAATTGAATGTATGGTTGCAGAAATGCTAGAGGCTGGTATAATTCAACCTAGTCAAAGCTCTTTTTCTTCTCCAGTAGTATTGGTGTACAAGAAGGATGGATCATGGCGCATGTGTCCGGATTATAGGGAGCTCAACAAGCTCACTATTAAAGATAATTTTCCCATTCCTGTCATTAATGAATTATTGGAAGAATTACATGGATCAATTTACTTCACCAAGTTGGATCTTCATTCTGGATATCATCAATTCAAAATGAAGACTTCAAGATATTCTGAAAACAACATTTAGAACTAATTAGGGTCATTATGAATTTTTGGTCATGCCTTTTGGCATTACCAATGCACCTTCTACATTTCAAGGTTTGATGAATTCCATTTTCAAACCCTTCCTTAGAAAATTTGTGTTAGTATTTTTTGATGATATACTAATCTACAACAAGTCTTGGAAGGATCATGTTCAACATGTTGACAGGCTGCTCAAACTATTGGAGGAGAAACAATTATATGCAAAAATCTCCAAATGTTTATTTGGAGTACAAGAGGTGGAATATGTGGTTCATATTGTATCTCATGAAGGTGTTAAGGTAGACCATAGCAAAATGAAAGCCATTAACGAATGGAAAATCCCCACATCCATAAAGCATCTGTGAGGATTTCTTGGGGGGATAGGGTATTATCGCAAGCTTGTTAAGAATTATGGGAGAATCGCAACACCTCTAACAACATTATTGAAGAAAGATGCATTTTCATGGACTCCAGAAGCAACAAAGGCCTTCGAACATCTTAAAGAGGTAATGTGCCAAGCACCGGTCTTAGCTACGCTGGACTTCACAAAAACTTTTATTGTGGAATGTGATGCTTCAGGAAATGGAATCGGTGCTGTTTTAATGCAAGATGAAAGACCCATTTCTTTCGAAAGTCATCCAATCAAAGGAAAGTATTTACACAAAGCTATTTATGAGAAGGAAATGTTGCAAATACTACATGCACTTAAGAAATGGCGACCCTACCTAATGGGAAGACACTTCAAGGTAAAAACAGATCATGATAGTCTTAATTACATTTTAGAACAAATATTATCCTCTGAAGAGCAACAAAAATGGGTCATAAAGATGTTGGGTTATGACTTTGAAATCATCTACAAAAAAGGGAAGCAAAACATTGTGGCAAATGAACTCTCAATAAAGTATGAGGATGTGGAAGCATCAGGGAAAATTTTAAGAACCCCCCCTAAATTTATAAATATAATAAATGGGCGAATCTCCATGTTATATACGAAAAATGAAAGGCGATTTAATCAATAATATAATATGTATATATAATTTTTCGGCGAATCTCTCACCAGGCATGGCGAATATTTTACTCAATTATAAAATCTTGTAATATCTTGGCAAGTCTTTCACTAAATAATAAAACTTTGTAAAGTCCTAGTGAATCTTAGCATAGGCTACATGCTGGTTTAATTCCCCCATTTAAATAGGCTACATTCCAGGTGAATACCATGGGTCAATACCATGTGCCATTTTTATTTTTATTAATTCTAATATTAGGGTTAATAATGGTTTTTCGCATGGTATTAATAACAATCTAGTCCATGGTATTTGTCCCATAGTATTTTGGCCATAGGTTTCACCTAAATATAACCCATTTTTTGAGTGTTTGTAAATATAAGGTGACTTATGGAGTGAATATAAAATAATGTTTTATTTGTTTACCATACCTCTCGTTTATTTATATTTTTATTAATTTACCATACCTCTTTTACAAATATGGTATTTCGCCCATAGGATTCACTTAAATAAAACCTCTTTCTTGAGCCTTCATAAATAGAACTAGGGTTATGGACTAAATATAAAAAGAGGTTTTATTTATTTACGATACGTCTAGTTTATTTATATTTTTATTTATTTACCATACCTTTTGAGTAAGTATAAAAAGACATTTTATTTATTTACCATACCTCCACTTTACTTATATTTTTATTTGTTTACACCCTTACATGTATATAAGGTGACTTATGGAGTAAATATAAAAAATGTTTTATTTATTTACCATACCTCTCATTTATTTATATTTTTATTAATTTACCATACCTCTTTTATAAATATGGTATTTGGCCCATAGGATTCACTTAAATAAAACCTATTCTTGAAAATGGGCGAATGGATTCACTTAAATAAAACCTATTCTTGAAAATGGTTGAATGGAAGGTTGTAAGTCCTAATTTCAAGGGCTAAATTTACCTTTTTTACCCTCTCCCTTAAAATAAGGTGGGCTATTTGAGGTGATTTGTAAAAATGTACTATGATACAAAATATTCGCCCACTAAAAATTTAAAACCCCTTAATTTCGCCAAAGGGCGAACATTTGCCCCTAAAATTATCCTTGGGAAGCATTGTTGTGCGCCATTTCCGTTATCCAACTAGATTGGATAAAAGAAAAAAGGGATTAATAGAAGAATGATGAAGAAGTGTGGCTCATTCAAAAGTTACAACAAGATCCCAGTACATCTGATACGTTTAGCTGGAAAAATGATTCGTTTATGGTACAAATATCGCTTATACCTATGTAAGAATTCCCAACTCAAACAAAATATACTTATGGAATTGCACACTTCTCCTGTAGGAGGGCACTCAGGATTTTAAAAAATTTACCATAGGGTTAAGAAGGAATTTTTTTGGGATGGACTTAAATAAGATATTCAAAAGTTTGTGGTGGAATTTTTGGTTTGCCAACAAAATAAAGTTGAAACAATTAAGACCCCAGGTCTATTACAACCTTTGTCCATTCCAAGCCAACATTGGGAGGAGGTTTCAATGGATTTTATCACAGGTTTACCCAAGTCCAAAGGAAAGAGTGTCATCATAGTGGTAATTAACAGACTTACCAAGTATAAATATAGTATAGTTTCTATTGCATTTATGGAAACAATTCAAAAGCTACATGGAAACACAAAGATTATTGTAAGCGATAGAGACCCCATTTTCATTGGAAATTTCTGGACAGATTTATTTTCTTGTCTCGGTACTCAGTTAGCTCATAACTCATCTTATAATCCTCAATCTGATGGGAAAACTGAGATAGTAAACAAATGTTTGGAAGGATATCTGTGTTTCTTTGTAACTGATAAACATACACAATGGGTCAAATGGTTTCCTATGGCTGAATGGTCGTATAACACTTCCTTCCATACTATAGCAAAAATGACCCCATTTATGACATTTTATGGATATCATCCACCATCCATCACTTCATATTTAAGAGAATATTATAAGGTTCAAGTAGTGGAACATCACATCGAGCATCAACAACAAGTTCTCCAACTCTTAAAGGATAACCTCACATTGGCGCAGAATAGAATGAAACAACAGGCATATCAACATTGCAGCGAAAGAAGTTTTGATGTAGGTGATTGGTATTCCTATGACTACAACCATATAAACAAATGTCCCTCAAGAAATATAAGAAGGATAATAAATTATCACCAAAGTATTACGGTTCCTACAAGGTGTTGCAAAAGATTGGTACTATGGCATACAAATTGGAGCTTCCTGCAACTTCTCGAGTGCACCCAGTTTTCCATGTTTCATGTTTAAAGAAGGTTATAGGTGACAAGTTCCGAGTTCAATCAATATTGCCAGAACTTGACGAGGAATGAAAATCATATTGGAACCAGAAGTAGTCATAGAAACAAGAACTCGACAAATACAAAATCGATCAATTTCGAAGTAGCTCATCAAGTGGAAAAACTTATCCGCTGAAGGTTCCACATGGGAGAATGAGAATTTTATACAGAAGCATCCAGAACTACTCAAGCATTGAGGACAATGTTTTTTGGAAGGAAAGGGGCATGTTAGGTCCCTATAATACTAGTGATTCCCCCATTACTATTGTCATTGTAGCCCTTATTGTTATTATTATGCCCCTATTGTACCCATATTGTTATTAGTGTGCCCCATACAAACCTGCTATGGATATTGTTGTGCCCTTATGTTATTACTGCTATGTCGATTTGATTATATTGTGACCCCTTAGACTCGTATATATAGAAGGGAGGTTTAGTCATTTGTATCATCCAAGAATTGTTCATTTGTGTAATGTAAAGGAGGTTGCCCCCTCGAAGAGGCTGAATTCCAAGGTGTTGATCTATTTTTTCTATCTTTTTGTGAGCTGGTTTCATAACAAAGAAGCTAAAGAAGGGATCAAGAGAAGCGCATATGCAATATTTTAAAACAAATAAATGAGAAATTAAATGTGTTGTGTAAGCTGACAACCTCCCTTTTTCCTATGTGCATGTGCAGGCACTGAACGTGTGGTGTTTCCATCTTATAGGAGAAATGGGTGTATGTGGCCTCATATGCATCACACCAGGATTTTGGTAGATTTTCTTCTAATCTCAAATCACCATGTTTGGGTACTTTTCAATTAAAAAATTATATTACTCACCCTTACTTCTCCCACTACCCTTTGTATCTCTAACATTTGGCTATATTTGTAGAAAGTTCTTTTACGCTTCCTTTTTTATCACATCTATGGAGGTGGCTTGCAATGAGGTTAAGGAATTTCCAAGCTTGTCATCAGCTACACAGGTGTATACCCCTCTTTGCCTGCTAGTGAAGGATAAATTTGATTATGTTGAATAAAATTAAGGATGTTGGGCCCATAATTTCTTCAAGGACAACTACAATTGCAACATTCAATGATTGGCCAACCGCACCTCGTTCAATTCCTCCATTTCATTATGTCAAAATGAGAAATTAAGGTTAAGAGTCTACTATAACCTCATAAAGTTTGGACTCCCATCAATAGCATGGATCAAAATTAATTTTGATATGGCAAGCAAATATAATCCTGGAAAAAATCTGAACCAAGAGAAGTGATCAGAGACCACAAAGGAGCTTTAGTGGAACATTGCAAATTATGTGTCTTGTATATACAAATATTTGTTTCTTTGATATATGCAATTGGTTTGCCTTCCAGGGCTAAAACATATTTCCAAGATCATTAGATACAAAGTTTCCACCGAAATATTGCTTATGGCATTGCAAGTGGTTACATGTCTGACTGGAAGAAAGAACAGAGTGATTACATGTCTATTATTTTTTTAATAGTGATCTGGTTGCCTCCTCGAAAAGATTTAGATGTTCATGTCTTGTTGTTATATCTACAAAAAAAAAAATAGGTGCTTTGTCACTCATTGGAAATTGATGCATCAATATCCATATGAAGGAGACATGTGATAAAGAAGAGAAGCTAAAGAAGTGATTGAGAGAAGCACATATGCATTGTTGTAAAACAAATAAATGACAATTTAGAGGTGTTATGTAAGATGACAACCTCCTTTTACTGTGTGCAGGTGCAGGCACTGAACGTGTGGTGTTTCCATCTTATGGGAGCAATTTGTGTATGTAGCCTGATATGCACACCAGGATTCTGGTAACTTTGCTTCTATCTCAAATTACCATGTTTGGGTACTTTTCAATTAAAAAAATCTATTAGTCGCCCTTGGTCCTCCCACTTCCCTTTGTATCTCTAGCATTTGGCTATCTTTGTAGAAAATTCTTTTACACTTCCTTTCTAATCACATATATGGAGGTGGCTTGAAATGATGTTAAGGAAATTCCAACCTTGTCATCAATTGCGAAGGTGTATACCCCTCCTTACCTGTTGGTGGAGGATAAATTTGATGATGTTGAACAAAATTAAGGATGTTCAACCCACAATTTTTGCAAGGACAACTTCAATTGCTACATTCAATGCTTGGGGAACCACACCTAATCTAATTTCTCCATTTCATTATGTCAAAATGAGAAATGAAGGTTAAGAATCTACTATCACCTCATAAACTTTGGACTCCCATCAATAACATGGATCAAAAATAATTTTGATATGGAAGCCAAAGACAATCCTAGAAAAAATATGGAGTAGGAGAAGTGATAAGAGACCGCGAAGGAGCTGGAGTGGAACCTTGCAAATAATGTGTCTTATATCTATAGAATTTGGTCTCTTTGATATATTTAATTGGCTGGCCTGTCAAGGCTAAAACATATTTCCATGATCAGTAGATACAATGTTGTCACCCAAATATTGCTTATGGCATTACAAGTGGTTACATGTTTTTTATTTTTCTTATAGTGATCTCGTTCCCTCCTTGAATGACTTCAAGGACATTGGCATTTGTGAGACCAATGTAAATAGAGTAAGGGTTATTCAATTAAATATAGTAAATAGAGTAAGGCCAAAACATATTTCCATGAACATAAGATACCTAGTTGTCACCCAAATAATTTGCATGCCAATGGAAGTGCCTATATGTCTATTACTTTTTTATTTCCATCCTCATAAGACACCGAATTTTCACCCAAATATTGCTCACGACTGTGGAAGTTCTTTTATGTCTCTTATTTTTTTTAATAGTGATCTGGTTGCCTCCTTGACAACTTTAAGGACATTGGCAGGACATTTCCATTTGTGAGACCAATGTAAATAGACTAAGGGTTATTCAATTAAACATCTAAATTAATATAAAGTTGGAACTAATAGATAACAATGTCTACAAGGAAAATAATTTCTACACTAAAGAAAGGATTATTGAAGTTTATAATAATTGACATGAAGTTGGAAATGAGAGAGGAGTTTGTACATAAATATTTGAATAAGAACAAAGAAAAACTTCAATCAGGCAATGGCCCTTGAAGTTCAGAGTAATTGGAGGAGCAAAGATCTGGAAAATGATTACTGCATTGGCCACAGAAGAGAGAGAAAAAGTCAATTAGCCAACCAATCCAAACAAACTGATCCATTCAAATGCCCATGAAAAGTTAGGCATAGGCAACAAAGAATGAGCTAATCACTCAACAATTTAACATGATAGAACAACCATTCTATTCTGAGTTTTAATCAAGTGCTTCAAACATTGGTGGAATTTCTTTAGAGATAGAAAAGTGGTGTAAACGAAGGCCTAAAATGAACCTAGGAAGAGAAGTCGTAGATGGAACAAAAGGTTTGTCTATATCTCAAATGTACCCAATTGAATTTAGCACAACCTGATCAAAATTTATTGTATGATTATGTCATGTAGCTTCAATTTCAGCTTTGATACAAAACACCCCAAGATATTTTTTAAGTACTTAGTCTTTGGACACACAACTTAGTTATATGAGTTCTTTTAGCTTGTGACTTGAGAATCAAGAGGTTTTAACTTTTACAAAGTGTCTCAAAAGTTAGCTGCTTTATGGATTATTATTCCCCGTGTTTATGATCTGAAAAACTACAAATGGTGTCTCAAAAATAAACATACTTTTGGATTATTATCCCATGTGTTTATGATCCGAAAAACTACAAATGGTTAAATACAAAGTATGACAATGCATTCCACACAGTCGCCTCACAACATTTGTGAAATATGGTCTTTATGCCACTCTATTGACCTTGGGGTTGCAAATTTTATATAGCTCTATGACCCTTGAGGCTAATATTTGTCATAGGTCCTAGAACTACCCCATGATGTTTGTTGTTTTTACATATGTGAATTACATAACTCACCTGAAAATTAAAATTTCTTCTATTCACCTGCAATGAAATTGTAACTTTTGGATTCACAAATATTTTCCAAGACACAACATATCCTTGCAAGATGTTTGTTGGTCTACAACCTAGATCTTGCAAGGACTGAAACTTTAACATCCTAACTTTTCCCAAATATCCCTTCACAATTTTATCCTTCCTCAAATTCTGCTTCTACAACTTACAAAAGGCTGACTAGACTTTGCAGTTCCCACAAAATTCTAGAATTGAAACCTTTCATAAGATGCAAAAGTATTCTACCAAGTTTTCATAGGCCTACAACTGAAGCTTGCAAGACTTCAAATTTCTCATCTAGTTTTTTCCTTGTAGGACATTCCACAAGTCCACAACAAGACATTGTTGCATTTCCACTCTCATCAACCTACAATTTTTTTCTTAAAATATCATATCAATCCCTGCAACCTTCTCCATGAGTTTTTGCAGGGATTTGTTAGACCTTTCTACCTAAATTAAATAAAAAACCTATTATTTTTTTAATAGTTACCTAGTTGCCTCCTCGACAAGCTTTATATGTTCGTGTGTTGTTATATCTACAGACAAAATAATAGGTGCTTTGTGACTCATTGTACTCTCTTTCTCTATAAGCCTTGTTTGTTTATAAAAACTAGAAATTGATGCATCAATATCCATATGAAGGAGACATGTGATAAAGAAGAGAAGCTAAAGAAGGGATTGAGAGAAGCACATATCCATTGTTGTAAAAAAAATAAATGGAAATTTAGAGGTGTTGTGTAAACTACCAACTTGCTATTTCCTGTGTGTAGGTGCATGCACTGAACGTGTGGTGTTTCCATCTTATCGTAGAAATGGGTGTATGTGGCCTCATATGCACACCAGGATTCTGGCACCTTTTCTTCTATCTCAAATTACCATGTTTGGGTACTTTACAATTAAAAAAAATTATTACTCGCCCTTGCTCCTCCCACATCCTTTTGTGTCTCTAGAATTTGGCTATGTTTGTAGAAAATTCTTTTACACTTCCTTTCTGATCACATATATGGAGGTAGCTTGCAATGATGTTAAATATGTTCCAACATGTCATTTGTTGTGAAGGTGTATCCCCCTCCTTTCCTGCTAGTGGAGGATAAATTTGATGACGTTGAACAAAAGTAAGGATGTTCGACCCACAATTTCTTGAAGGACAACTTCAATTGCTACATTCATTGCTTGGCCAACCGCACCTGATTCAATTTCTCCATTTCATTATGTCAAAATGAGAAATGAAGGTTAAGAGTCTACTATCACCTCATAAATTTTGGATTCCCATTAATAGCATGGATCAAAATTAATTTTGATATGGCAGACAAATACAATCCTGGAAAAAATATGGAGCAGGAGAAGTGATCAGAGACCACAAAGGAGCTGGAGTGGAACGTTGCAAATTATGTGTCTTATATATACAAACTTTTTTTTCTTTGATATATTCAATTGGCTGGCGTGTCAGGGCTAAAACTTATTTCCAGGTCATTAGATACAAGGTTGTCACCAAATATTACTAATGGCATTGCAAGTGGTTACATGTCAGTTATTTTTATTATAGTGATCTGGTTGCCTCCTTGACCAGCTACAAGGACATTGGAATTTGTGAGACCAATGTAAAAAGTGTAAGGGATATTTAACTAAACAACTAAATTCCTATCAAAGGCAAAACATATTTCCATGCACATAAGATACTGAATTGTCACCCAAATATTTTGCATGCCAACAAAAGTTCTTATATGTCTGTTACTTTTTTATTTCCATGTTCATGAGACACCCAATTGTCACCCAAATATTTCTCATGGTTGTGGAAGTTCTTTTATGTCTCTTATTTTGTTTAATAGTGATATGGTTGCCTTCTTGACAGATTTATGGATATGGGAAGGACATTGCCATTTGTGATACCAATGTAAATAGACTAAAGATTATTCAATTCAACATCTAAATTAATCTAACGTTGGATCTTATAGATAGCAGTGTCTACAAGGAAAATAATTTGTACACTAAAGCAAGGATTATCGAAGTTTAGAATAATTGACATGAAGTTGGAAATGAGAGAGGAGTTTGTATAGAAATATTTGAAGAATAACAAAGAATAACTTCAATCAGGGAATGGCCCCTCAAGTTCAAAGTAATTGGAGGAATTATGGTCCAGCAAAGGATTATTGCATTGGCCACAGAAGAGAGAGAAAAAATCAATTAGACAACCTATCCAAACAAACTGATCCATTCAAATGCCCATGAAAATTTAGGAAGAGGCAACAAAGAAGGAGATAATCTCTCAAAAATTTAACATGATAGAACAACCATTCTGTCAGGCCAGGGTAACTCCAGAATGAGCGGGAGAGAAAACTGATATTTTATTCATTAGCTAACTCATATTTATATACATAAATACAACGGATCAATTCATCTTCTAGATGACTGTCCAGTTCACCCATCTGTTTCGGATTAGGTGTCAACATTCCCCCCCTTAATCTGAAGGGATGTTGGTGAGTCCAAGCATCGTTCTGAATCTTTCAAGCTTTTCTCTTCCAAGCGCTTTGGTGAAGATGTCTGCAATTTGCTCGTTTGTGGAACAATGACGGAGATGGATTGTTTTGGCCTCAACATGATGTCGGATGAGATGATATTTAGTATTGATGTGCTTAGTACGATCATGGAACTTTGGGTTCTTGGCCAACTTTATTGCAGAGGTGTTATCAATCATGAGTGGAGTTGATTGTATTTGTTTTACCTGCAAATCTTCAAGAATTTTCCTGAGCCACACAATTTCTTTCGTTGCTTTAGCTGCTACCACATATTCTGCTTCTGTTGTGGAATCTGCTGGTACTGATTGTTTGCGTGATCTCCAGGAGACAGCTCCTGATCCAAGACTCATAGCATATCCTGAAGTAGATACCCCAGTTTCTTTGTCTCCATCGAAGTCTGAATCAGAGTATCCAATCAGGTTGAAGTCGTCCACCTGTGTATACTTGATTCCAAGGTCTTGAGTTCCCTTCAAGTACCTTAGAACTCTTTTTGCAGCAGACCAATGTCCCTCAAAAGGCTTTTGCATAAACCTGGAGAGGATTCCAACAGCAAATGAAATGTCTGGTCTGGTAGTAGTGAGGTAGATGAGACTTCCTACAAGCTGTCTATACTTTGTTGCATCCTCAAATTCCTTTCCTTCAATAGATGTGAGCTTCAAGTTTTGTTCCATTGGAGTAGAAAGGGGATTGCACTCTGTCATGCCAAATCTATTTAACAAATCTCCAATGTATTTCTTTTGAGAAAGAAATATGGACTTTCGATGTTGGGTTACTTCAATGCCAAGATAGTAATGAACATAGCCCAAATCAGTCATTTCAAAATTTTTTCCTAATTCTTTCTTTATGGATGCAATATAGCTTTCATTGTTCCCTGTCATTAAAAGATCATCTACATATAACACAAGATATACAACTGTTTTGCCAACTTTCTTGACAAATAAAGTTGCATCGTCAAGATCAAAATGATTGAAGTTGAGTTTCAGAAGATGCTCAGTTAGTTTTTCATACCAGACTCGTGGTGCTTGTTTGAGGCCATACAAGGACTTCACAAGTTTGCATACTTTGTGTTCATGTCCTTTCACAGCAAATCCTTCAGGCTGGGACATAAAAACATTCTCTTTTAGATCTCCATTCAAGAATGCAGTTTTTACATCCATTTGATGGACTTTCCAACCGTTCTGAGCAGCTCGTGCAAAGAGTGTCTAGATGATTGCCCATTTTGTTGTGGGGCAAAAGTTTCCTCATAATCGACCCCTTCCTTCTATGCAAAGCCTTTTGCCACAAGCCTAGCTTTGTGCTTGTCAAGTGAGCCATCAACTTTGTACTTGTTCTTGTAGACCCACTTGCAGCCAATTGGTTTGGTTCCAAATGGAGGATCAACCAGCTTCCAAGTGCCATTCTTTATGAGGGCATCATACTCCTTCTGCATCGCTTCTTTCCATTCATCATGAGAAGCAGCTTCTTTGAACGAAGTTGGTTCAAAATCTATAGACAAGTTCAATTCACAATCATAAGTAACATCCATATCAACAGGTGAATTAGAGTTATCTACATCACCTCCATCTTGTCGGTTTGTATTTCTGGTTCCTGTTTTTCCAATTTCATCAGGATGAACACTTTCAAGTGTCTTTGTCAGCCACTTTGGGGGACCTTTCTGAGATGGTCCAGGCTGCTCTGTTAATTGAGTTGGGTCTGAATCAAGATTGAGTCTCCCAATTCTATCAATTACATCACTTAAAGCATCATCCGTTGTTGGAGTGTCATGAAGGGGAGATTGTTCTTCAGAAGAAGATTCCACATGTTGATCTAATATAGGAATCCCCCCTTCAAGATGTGGAATCTGATTATCAAACTCTTGAAATGATTTCGGTTTTGTGAATCTATCCAAGCAATCAAGTTGCCGCTCAACAACACTGTCAGATTTGGATGATTCAAGAAAAATGACATCTCTAGATAAAACAAACTTTTTATTTACTTCATCATAGAGGCGGTATGCTTTAGATGTGTTTGAATACCCCAGGAAGATACACTTACGACTTCTAGCACCAAGTTTGTTTCTATGTACCTTTGGTATTAAAGCATAATAGGTGGAACCAAATATCCTGAGATGTTTTACCGAAGGAACATGTCCATACCACAATTCATAAGGAGTCTTGTTTCTTATAGCACTAGATGGACATCTCTTCTTTATATATGCAGCACATAGAACAACATCAGCCCAAAACATTGTCTTTACATTTTTGAAGAAAAGCATGGATCGTACCATATTCAAGATTGTTCTATTCATTCTTTCTGCTACACCATTCTGTTGGGGATTATAAGGTACAGTTGTTTGATGTTTAATCCCATGTTGGCGAAGATAATGTTCAAATTCATTTGATGTATATTCTTTTCCATTATCAGTGCGAATAAACCCAATATGAGATTGTGCATCATTTTCAATCCACTTATGAAAATTCTTGAATGTTTGAAAAGAATCAGATTTGTTCTTCAATAAATAAACACAACACATTCTGGTGTAATCATCAATAAATGTCATGATATATTTATTTCCATTTGCAGAAGAAATAGGCATTGGACCACATAATTCTGAATGAATGAGTTCAAGCTTCCTATGTGCTCTTGAATGTGAATCATGAAAACACTGTTTGCTATGCTTTCCTAGAATGCAAGCATCACATTGCTTATGTTTTCTAGGAATTGAAGGCAAACCAACAACACCATTTTTCTTCAACAAGCGGAGACTATCATAGTTTAAATGTCCAAATCTAGCATGCCATAATAAACTTGATGGAAGTGTACCTTCTTCATGATGAGAAATATATGAAAAATGTTGTGCATGAGCAGAGGTTCCTTGCAGTTTAAGAAGTATTTCTTCTTCTATACCCCTCATGATAAGTGAATGGTCAGATGCCTTTCTTACCTCAAGCTTTCCATCAAACATATGAATGGAGTGACCTTGCTGGCGGATGTGGACCAGGGACAGCAAGTTTCTCTTGAGCTGTGGGAGATATAGAACATGGTCCAGAAGAAAGTCTGGAAGACAAGGCAGTTTAAGCCTGACTGTGCCAAGCCCTGATGGCTTGATTTTTGACTGATCTGCAAAGTATACTGCTCCATCAACATTGTCAGTGAAATCTTCAAAAAAATCTTTCCTATGAGTCATATGACAGGTTGCTCCTGAATCAAGCAACCAATCATTTTTCGAAGAAGCAAGTGAAGCATTAAACAAGTCTTCATTTACTCCAATGTTACATTGTGCCTCAATATAGTGAGCGGATTCAGGTGCTTTACCTTTGTCTTTGTCATCAATTTTACCTTTCTGCTGGTTTCTTCTCTGCTCAACCTTGTCCCATGGTAGCTTGCATGTAGAAGCATCATGTGATCCATTTCGTTTGCAGCGAATGCAATGCAGATCTGCCTTTTCTGTTTGAGGATGTCTGCCCCCCCTGCCTCTGAAGTATATTCCTCTTCCTCTTCGTCCACCTCTTCCTCTTGTAGAATCTTGAGCAGGATGCTTTTCTTTATGAGCAAGGCAAACAGTCTCTTCAGAAGATTCAGGGACTGTTTTCTTTCCAAAGGCTTTCTCTCTTTCAGCAAACTTTTTCACAAGAGAGTCAAAGGTTATATCTTTAAAATTTCCATTTGCTTGTAAAGACTCAAGATAATTAGAGTAGGTAGGATAGAGTGCTTTGAGAAAGGCAATAAGAGAGATATCTAGCTCAACCTTAGTGGATTTAATATCATGCATTATAGACTTTATTTCAGATGCAAGAGCAAGAGGATCATTATTTTTTAGTTCAAGAGAGAAGAGTTTAATCATGAGCTGAACAACTTCAAGTGCAGAATGTGTATCATAGAGTTCTTTCAGCTTTTGTAAAGCTTCAAATGCAGTGGAATAGGATGAAATATGACAACTTACTTCCTCATTTACAGATGCTGCGATCAATGCATAGGCTTTGCTGTTCTTGTTTTCCCAAATGACAAGTTCTTTATCTGATGTAGGCTGCACAGGGTCTTTGTCTTCTTCTCCGACACACACTCCTTTCCACAGCTCATTGTAGATGAGGGTGTGTTTTACCATCCGAGACCATTCAGAATAGTTCTCCTTGCCAGTGAGAACTATTCCGACCATAGAGATGATTGAATGCATTCTGTAAAAAATTACTTCTGCTAAAAAAAAATCCTTACGTTACAGCCTTCAAATCCCTCTAATATTTGCTAAAAACATCAGCATTTCATTGTACACGTCACTGCAATACTACTATGTTTTGAAAAAAGCGCAATGGAATATATCACTTCATCCTATTAATATATCACTTCAATATATCAATATATAATGCAATTGAAAAGATGCGCAAGGATCACTTCACTATATCACTTCACTTCACTGTATTAATATTCCAATTCCCGCAATCTCAAAGGCCACGCACAGATCACAAAATAAAGCACAAAACATTTGAAAAAAATATCTATCACTGTAATTCGAAGCCAACAATCCCCGCAGCTTTGTGTCCAAACGAATGCATGGTAAAAAAAACGTTTTGATTATTTCCGCTTCAATTACCGAGCCACATACAATCTTATGCGGATCTCCCCATAGCGTACATAGGTCACTGCAAAACTTCAGAAATTTTATGCGGCAGCAGAATCTATTACTGTAAACGCACTTGTTTTTCTACAAGTCCGAAAGGACTTCTCCACAGAACCGAATCACCATTCAATTGAATACCAAAAAAACGTTATGCATTCACCATATATGCTATTCACCATCAAAGTTCTTCAATATATGAGTTTGTTAATGGATCTCGGTCTTTAAAAGGACTTACAAAATGCCATCGGTATTTGAACACAGTCGACACAGAATGCACACTGCAGTCTTACCATTTGAGGAGGCGCATAATCCATTGGGACATCAAACTGAATTTGATTCGCTATAAAAACCCTTTCAGAGCATTTCTCCAGGACAGGACGTAGCTCCACGAATTATATTACCACAGGACCAAAATCGGGGTTCGATTCCCACATTTCTTCAAGGGTCTTGCATTCCTCCGGAGGCAGCCGCGGCGACAACGACGAAAGAAATATTATCCATATTGGAATCGCACCAGAATCTCTTAGAGGAAGCCGTGACAGAGCTTCAAGAGATTGTATCCAAGGATTCTGCAATGCGCGTTTTTGCTAGGAAATTGCGTGATGCACAGCAGGTGTTGGAGCAAACCCTAGAGGATTACGAGGGTTACAGGATAGGTAAACGCTCAAAGTCTTCGAATTCAAGTCCAGGTGAAACGCATCAACGCTTATGCGCATTCATTATCAATGACTCATGATCTGAGAGGGCGCAGTCTCTGGCAGTCAGAGAGCGCAGGGCATTCAATATCAATTCAAAATCAGAAACGCATCAACGCTTATAGTGCAGTCAGGGAATCGCTCAGGATGTCAGAGCAGAGCAGCGCTCAGGAGAGAGCAGCGCTCAGGTATGAGCAGCTCTCAGAACAGCAGGAGTTACAACTATTTCTGGGACCTGTGCTCTGATACCATGTCAGGCCAGGGTAACTCCAGAATGAGCGGGAGAGAAAACTGATATTTTATTCATTAGCTAACTCATATTTATATACATAAATACAACGGATCAGTTCATCTTCTAGATGACTGTCCAGTTCACCCATCCGTTTCGGATTAGGTGTCAACACATTCTATTCTTAGTTTTAATGAAGTGCTTCAAACATTGATGGAATTTCTCTGGAGATAGAAAAGCAGTGTAAATGAAGGCCTAAATTGAACGTAGGAAGAGAAGTCACAGATGGAACAAAAGGTTTGTCTATATCTCAAATGTACCCAACTGAATTTATCACAACCTGATCAAAATTTATCGTATGATTATGTCATGTAGCTTCAACTACAAATTTGATACAAAATACCCCAAGCTATTTTTTAAGTACCTAGTCTTTGGACATGCGACTTAGTTATACAAGTTTTGTTAGCTTGTGACTTGAGACTCAAGAGGTTTAACTTTTACTAAGTGTCTCAAAACTTAGTTGCTTTATGGATTATTATTCCCCGTGTTTATGATAAAAAAAACTACAAATGGTGTCTCAAAACTCAGTTGCCTTTTGGATTATTATCCCATGTGTTTATGATATAAAATACTACAAATGGTTAAATAAAAAGTATGACAATGCATTCCACACAATCACCTCACAAAATTTTGGAAATATGGTCTTTATGCCACTTTGGTGACCTTGGGGTTGCAATTTTTAGATAACTATGCAACCCTTGAGGCTAGGATTTCCCATAGGTCCTACAACTACCCCATGATGTTTTCTGCATTTACATCTATCCAAAACATAATTGGCTTGAACATTAATGTGTCTTCTATTCACCTGCAATGAAATCACAAGTTTTGGACTCGGAAATCTTTTTCCAGACACAATATCTCCTTCGACAATGTTTGTTGGCTTACAACCTAGCTAGTGCAAGGACTGAAGCTTTAACATGCTGATTTTTCCCAAATACTCTTTCATAATTTTCTCCTTCCCTCAGCTTCTACTTCTACAACTTACGAAGGCCTGACCAAACTTTGTAGTTCCCACAACATTCTAGCATTGAAACCTTTTACAAGATGCAAAATTTTTCTACAAAGCTTTCATAGGCCCACAACTAAAGCTTGTAATAATTTAGTTTTCTCATTCAATTTCTTCCTTGTAGGACATTCCACAAGTCCACAACTATACATTGTTGTATTGCAACTCTCATAAACGTACAATTTTTTTCTTAAAATTGCATATCAATCCCTGCAACATTCTCCATGACTTTTTGCAGGGCTTTGTAAAACTTGTCTATCTAACATAAATCACAACCCATCCTTAATAAACAAGCCACTTCAAGATTGCTCCTATTTAGAAAAGAATGTATTGGAACACTAGCAATTTAGTTAATGCATATCTATCATATTTCTCTATCTTATCTTTAGACTTTAGCTATACAGAGGCCTCTTTATGAGAAGAGACAAGGTGAGTAGTAAGAAAAAGGTCATGTACTTCATCAAGAAACTGTAACCCACATAGGTCCATCTTCACCTAAGGGTAAAAAAGAAACCAAATAATATAGGTTTATAATGGGTCTCAACTAGTTTATCTTATTATTATATAATAAACTATATTTTTTACGTTATGGTAACTAATAGTCATCCTTATTCCCTTCTTTATTTATAGGCCTATCTTTGTTTATCATGTTGGTTTATAAGTATAAAGACACATGGACACAATAAATCTCATATGTACTCCACTATAGAGTGCACCTCAATTCTCTTTGTGAATCATAAATTTAAAACTCGGAGTTTCCTGATTCAAAATAAGTCAAACTGGCTAAGTTGATAGGAAACTACATGAACTTGGACAGGGGGATCGGTTTGCTACCAAACTTGCCCAGGCCCCAAACTTGTCAATCAAACCAACCTCCTCTGTCTTCCATCAGCTAATATTTTTCAATTCTAGTAATTCCTTACACATTTCATTTGTGCAACATGGTATTGAACTTAATTGTTCCAAGTCTATAATCCCTACTTGCCAGGCAGGGCCAATAGAAATTTTGTTGATACATTTTCTCTAGTTAATGCTATAATAAAGCTAGTTATGCCACCTTTTCTTCATGAATTTGCCACTTTTAGAAGGGGTTGAACTTGATGTGTGTGGAGCATGATTGTTCAGAGGTCTTTGTTTCAGCCGGATGTATACGGCAGGAAGTTTGTACACCCCTCCACGCAGGGGGGTGCGGGGGGGCCTTGTCCCCCCCCCGCCGGGGTCCGGGGGGGCCGATCCCTCCCAGCTGGGGTGTCTGGGGGCTAGCGGTCCCCCAGATGGGGGGTCCGGGGGCTCAGGGGCACCACCCCTGAAGCTAAAAACAAATGTAAAATTGCTTTGTAAAAGTATAGTAATTTCTAGTCAATCTGGGCTGTTCATTAGGCAGATGATCTGACAGTAGAACTTATGTTTAGTTTAGGGTTTTCTGCCCTAGAAGGCAACCCCTCTCTTTGTATGAGGGCATTGTATTGGAGGCTGAGATATATATGTGTATTTTGTGAGCGAGAAACAGAGAGGTGAGACTGTGAGAGAAAACAGAGGATATTACAGCAGATTTGTTGTAGGTTGTGTCTCTTCATTTTGCTGGATAATAGAAAGGAAGGACTGGCTATTCGCGGTGGACGTAGCCCAAACTGGGTGAACCACGTATATCTGTGTCTGTCTTGTTTTGTGAGTTTTCTGTGTTTATATTTCTGCAATGTTTTATGTGTTCCATTGCTCCGTAATATATAATTTTCTAATAACTGGTATCAGAGCCGAAGGTCCATTTGGCTGATAAACTTGTAGGAAAGAAGGGTTCCTGGTTCGAGTGGGAGCAATGGCAGAAGATGGTAAGTTTAGGGTCGAGAAATTTAACGGCCAAAACTTCTCGCTGTGGAAGATGCAGATGGAAGATTATATGTATCAGAAAGATCTATACCTACCATTGGGAGGAAAATCAAAGATGCCGACGGGTATGACAGACGAAGAATGGAACCTTCTCGATAGAAAGGCACTCGGAACAATATGGTTGTTCCTTGCTGCGTCAGTCACCTTCAACATTTCGAAGGAAACCATGACAGAGGGTTTGATTCAGACGTTGTCGAAACTATATGAAAAACCATCGGCCTCAAACAAGGTATTTCTTATGAAACGATTATTTAATATGAAGATGTCGGAAGGCGGATCTATTGCAGACCATTTAAATGATTTTAATACAGTTACAAGTCAGTTAAGTTCTGTAGGGGTAAACTTTGATGATGAAGTTATAGCTCTGTTATTCTTGTGCTCATTACCAGAAAGTTGGAATGGTTTGGTAATGGCCATTAGTAACTCTGTTTCTGGATCTAGTACTTTAAAGTTTGATGATGTTGTCGGTGCTATCCTTAGCGGGGAAACGCAACGGAAAAGCTCCGGTGAGACATCAGGAAATGCTTTGAGTGCAGAGTCTAGAGGAAGAAAAATGGAAAGAGGAAAGAGCTCAGGCTAACGCAGTAAATCAAGGAAAGGCAGATCCAAGTCCAGATCGGGGATAGTGTGCTGGAAATGTGGAAAGAAAGGACACCTAAAGAAAGACTGTAGATCTCGGAAGGGAAAAGAAGGAGATGCATAGCAAGAAAACAATCATGAAGCAAATGTGACAGGTGAGGTGTTACAAGATGCTCTGATTCTTTCTTTCAAAAATATCACTGCTTCCTGGGTGGTAGATTCAGGGGCCTCATTCCATGCCACACTTGATAAGAAATACTTTCATGACTATGTTCAAGGAGATTTTGGACAAGTTCGTTTGGGTGTTGATAAACCCTATAAAATTATTGGAATGGGTAAGGTTCTTGTAAAACAGCAGAATGGAAACCAATGGCTACTAAAGGAGGTAAGGCTGTTCTAGATCTAAAGAAAATCTGATTTCAACAGGGCAGCTAGGCAGTGAAGGTTGTGTGACAACTTTCACAGAAAAAGCTTGGAAGGTCACCAAAGGAGCCTTGGTAATAGCAAAAGGCGAAAAGGTTGGTACATTGTATTTATGCAATGGTATTTCTAACTCTGTTAATGATTTAACTTCCAAAGGAGCAGATGTAGCATTATGGCATCATAGGCTCGGACACATGAGTGAAAAGGGGATGAAGATTCTTCACTCAAGGAATTTGTTGCTGGGTTTGAAGAATGTTGATTTGGATTTCTGTGAGAATTGCATTTATGGAAAAGAGAAGAGAGTCAGATTTCTCAAAGTTGGGAAAGAAAAGAAGAGCGAAAACTTAGAGCTTGTGCATACAGATGTATGGGGACCTGCTCATGTATCATCTCTCGGTGGCTCTCATTATTATGTTACTTTTATTGATGACGCAACTAGAAAAACTTGGATTTATTGTATTAAGAATAAATCTGATGTAATTGATACTTTCAAGAAATGGAAAGCTTTGGTTGAGATTGAGACAGGAAAGAAATTGAAGTGTCTTAGATCAGACAATGGAGGTGAATATTGCAGCAAAGAGTTTGATAGGTACTGTTCAGAACATGGAATTCGTAGAGAGAAGGCAGTTCCAAGAACACCACAAGAAAATGGTGTATCGGAAAAGATGAACAGAACAATCATGGAGCGTGCAAGGTGCATGAGATTGCATGCAGGATTGCCTTTACAGTTTTGGGCAGATGCTGTAGATACTGTTGTTTATCTAATAAACAGAGGGCCTTCAAGTTCCTTGGATGGTGGTGTTTCGGAGGAAGCATGGACAGGTAAAAAGGTAAAGTACTTCTTTTTAAAGCCTTTTGGTTGTGAGGCGTTTGTCCATATTGATAAAGAAAATAGAACAAAGCTTGAGGCAAAGTCAAAGAAATGTACCTTTATTGGATATGGTGTTAATTATTTTGGTTATCACTTATATGATTACAAAAATCAAAAAATCATTAGGAGCAGAGATGTAATATTCAATGAAAAGGTCTTGTATAAGAATCAGTTGTAGGAAAAGAAACAGGAAAAAGAAAACAAGGAATACGCAGTTCTTGATGAAATAACTGAAAAGGTAAAGATGCCTGAAAATAATAATAATCAACAACAAAAACCACCACAACAACAAAAGGCGCCCCAAACACCTGAAAGTGGTGTTAGAAGATCTACCAGGATAAGTAGACCCCCTGAACGATACTCTCCTTCATTATATTATTTATTGTTGACTGATTCCGGTGAACTCGAATGTTATGAAGAGGCAATGCAGGCTGAAAGCAAGAAGAAGTGGGAGGTAGCCATGGAAGAATAGATGGACTCCTTAATGCATAACCAGACTTGGGATTTAGTCAGGTTACCTGTAGGAAAAACTACATTGAAGAATAAATGGGTTTACAGGCTGAAGGAAGGAGATGGAGGAAAACAGAGGTATAAAGCTAGAATTATGGTGAAGGGGTTTGCACAAAAGAAAGGTATTGATTTTGATGAAATATTTTCTCCTATTGTTAAAATGACTTCAATCAGAACTATTTTAAGTCTTGTAGCAGCTGAAGATTTGCATCTTGAGCAGTTAATGTAAAGACAACCTTTCTCCATGGGGATTTGGAGGAAGAGATACATATGCAGCAGCCACAAGGATATGAGGTGAAAGGGAAGGAGAAACTAGTGTGTAGGTTGAAGAAGAGCTTGTATGGCTTAAAACAGGCTCCAAGGCAGTGGTATCTAAAATTTGGCAAGTTTATGTCTGAACAAGGTTATACTAGATGTCACTCTGATCATTGTGTTTATTTGAAAAAGAAAAATGATGGCAGCTATATTATATTGTTATTGTATGTAGATGACATGCTTGTTGCAGGATCTAACATGCAGGAAATAAATGTGCTCAAAAGAAAATTGGCAAATTCATTTGCAATGAAGGATTTGGGAGCTGCAAAAGAAATCCTTGGTATGAGAATAACTAGAGACAGGAAAAATCGTAAATTAACATTGTCTTAGAATGAGTACATACAAAAGGTGCTAAAAAGATTTAACATGCACAATGCAAAACCAGTTAGTACACCTTTTGCTAGCCATTTCAAACTTAGCAAGGAAATGTGCCCAAAGACCCATGAAGACATGGATTATATGTCTAAAGTTCCATATGCATCAGCAGTTGGAAGCTTAATGTATGCAATGGTCTGCACAAGGCCCGATCTTGCACATGCAGTGGGAGTTGTAAGCAGGTACATGAACAATCCAGGAAAGGAACATTGGATGGCAGTGAAATGGATTCTCAGATATTTGAAAGGTACCACAAATCAAGCATTATGCTTTGGTGGTTCAAACATCTCCCTACAAGGATATGTTGATGCAGATATGGCAGGTGACAGAGATAACAGGAGGAGGACTACAGGATATGTATTTACTATTGGTGGAACAGCTGTCAGTTGGATTTCAAAAATCCAAAGTGTTGTTGCACTTTCAACAACAGAAGCAGAGTATGTCGCTGCTACAGAGGCTAGTAAAGAAATGATTTGGTTACAAAGGTTTATGGGTGAATTGGGTAAGGAGCATGATATGGGCACGTTATACAGTGATAGCCAAAGTGCCATTCATCTTGCAAATAACTTAGCATTTCATTCTAGGACTAAACACATACAACTCAAGTACCATTTCATACGATCAGTGTTGGAAGATGGAGAGTTGAACCTGGGAAAGATACACACTAGCCAGAATCCTGCAGATATGCTAACAAAAGTTGTAACCAGGGAGAAACTGAGAATATGCTCAGTTTCAATTGGTCTTCAAGGATGACGACGAAGATGAGAAACAACCAGGTCCAAAGAGGAGTCATTGTCCAGCAAATGAAGCAGCGGTGGAGTTTCTACAATCATTCTCCAAGTGGGAGATTGTTGTGTGTGGAGCATGATTGTTTAGAGGTATTTTTTTTCAGCCGGATGTATACCCCAGGAAGTTTGTACACCCCTCCACATGGGGGGGTGAGGGGGGGACTTGTCCCCCCTGCGGGGATCCGGGGGGGCCGATCCCCCCCGGCTGGGGGGTCCAGGGGCCAGCGGTCCCCCGTTTGGGGGGTTCGGGGGCCAGTGGTCCCTCGATGGGGGCTCGGGGGCAGCGCCCCCGAAGCTAAAAACAAATGTAAAATTGCCTTGTAAAAGTATAGTAATTTCTAGTCAATCTGGGCCGTTCATTAGGTAGATTATCTGACGGTAGAACTTATGTTTAGTTTAGGGTTTTTTTCCCTAGAAGGCAACCCCTCTCTTTGTAAGAGGGTATTGTATTATAGGCTGAGATATAGATGTGTATTCTGTGAGCGAGAAACAGAGAGGTGAGACTATGAGAGAAAACAGAGGATATTACAGCGGATTTGCGGTAGGTTGTGTCTCTTCATTTTGCTGGATAATAGAAAGGAAGGACTGGCTGTTCGGGGTGGACATAGCCCAAACTGGGTGAACCACGTATATCTGTGTCTCTCTTGTTTTGTGCGTTTTCTGTGTTTATATTTCTGCAATATTTTATGTGTTCCATTGCTCCGTAATATATAATTTTCTAACAGAACTCTTACAATTACCAATTCAAGACCATTGCTGAGACACCACCTTTTCTTCTTGAATTTACCCCTTTTACAATGGTGAGTTAGGGATGTTTGAATCTTAGGTGAGTTAGGTATAAATCAATTATATGGCCATTGACATGCCCTGTATTGACATGGCCCACCCTGATGTTAGAAAATTATATATTACGGAGCAATGGAACACATAAAATAATGTAGAAATATAAACACAGAAAACGCATGAAACAAGAGAGACATAGATATACGTGGTTCACCTAGTTTGGGCTATGTCCACCCCGAACAACCAGTCCTTCCTTTATATTATCCAGCAAAATGAAGAGACACAACTACAACAGATCGCTATAATATCCTCTGGTTTCTTTCACAGTCTCACCTCTCTGCTTCTCGCTCAGAGAATACACATCTATTACATAGCCTCAATACAATACCCTCATACAAAGAGAGGGGTTTCATTCTAGGGAAAAAAACCCTAAACTAAACATAAGTTCTACCGTCAGATCATTTGCCTAATGAACAACCCAGATTGACTAGAAATTACTATACTTTTACAAGGCAATTTTACAGTTGTATTTAGCTTCGGGGGCACTGCCGCCCCCCCTGGAACCCACCTACAGCGAATATTTTACGAGTGGAAACAATTTCGAACTGGGGTCCAATGTAGCGATACCTTTGAATACAAAAGATAGTCAGGCTCCACACCCAACAATCTCCCACTTGGAGACTGATTATAGAAACTCCACCGCTGCTTCATTTGCTGGACAATGACTCCTCTTTGGACCTGGCTATTTCTCATCTTCATCGTCATCCTTGAAGACCAATTGAAACTGAGCATATTCTTAGTTTCTCCCTGGTTACAACTTTTGTTAGCATATCTGCTGGATTCTGGCTAATGTGTATCTTTTCCAGCTTCAACTCCCCATCTTCCAACATTGATCGTATGAAATGGTACTTGAGCTGTATGTGTTTAGTCCTTGAATGAAATGCTGAGTTCTTTGCAAGATGAATGGTACTTTGGTTATCACTGTATAACGTGCCCATATCATGCTCCTTACCCAATTCACCCATAAACCTTTGTAAGCAAATCATCTCTTTACTAGCCTCTATAGCAACAACATACTCTGCTTCTATTGTTGAAAGTGTAACAACACTTTGGATTTTTGAAACCCAACTGACAGCTGTTCCACCAACAGTAAATACACATCCTATAGTTCTCCTCCTGTTACCTCTGTCACCTGCCATATTTGCGTAAACATATCCCTGTAGAGAAATGTTTGAACCACCAAAGCATAATGCTTGATTTGTGGTGCCTCTCAAATATCTGATAATCCATTTCACTGCCATCCAATGTTCCTTTCCTAGATTGTTCATGTACCTGCTTACAACTCCCACTGTATGTGAAATATTAGGCCTTGTGCAGACCATTGTGTACATTAAGCTTCCAACTGCTGATGCATATGGAACTTTAGACATATAATCAATGTCTTCTTGGGTCTTTGGGCACATTTCCTTACTAAGTTTGAAATGGCTAGAAAAAGGTGTATTAACTGGTTTTCCATTGTGCATATTAAATCTTTTCAACACCTTTTGTATGTACTCATTCTGAGACAATGTTAATTTGCGATTTTTCCTGTCTCTAGTTATTCTCATACCAAGGATTTGTTTTGCAGCTCCCAAATCCTTCATTGCAAATGAATTTGCCAATTTTCTTTTGAGCACATTTATTTCCTGCATGTTACAACCTACAACAAGCATGTCATCTACATACAATAACAATATAATATAGCTGCCATCATTTTGCCTTTTCAGATAAACACAACGATCAGAGTGACATCTAGTATAACCTTGTTCAAACATAAACTTGTCGAATTTTAGATACCACTGCCTTGGAGCCTATTTTAAGCCATACAAGCTCTTCTTCAACCTGCACACTAGTTTCTCCTTCCCTTTGACTTCATGTCCTTGTGGCTGCTGCATATATATCTCTTCCTCCAAATCCACATGGAGAAAGGTTGTCTTTACATCTAACTGCTCAAGATGCAAATCTTCAGAAACTACTAGACTTAGAATAGTTCTGATTGAAGTCATTTTAACAACAGGAGAAAATATTTCATCAAAATCAATACCTTTCTTCTGTGCAAACCCCTTCACCACAAGTCTAGCTTTATACCTTTGTTTTCCTCCGTCTTCTTCCTTAAGCCTGGAAACCCATTTATTCTTCAATGTAGTTTTTCCTTCAGGCAACCTGACTAAGTCCCAAGTCTGGTTACGTATTAAGGAGTCCATCTCTTCTTCCATGGCTACCCCCAACTTCTTCCTGCTTTCAACCTGCATTGCTTCTTCATAACATTCGGGTTCACCAGAATCAGTCAACAATAAATAATATAATGAAGGAGAGTATCGTTTAGGGGGTCTACTTATCCCGGTAGATCTTCTAACACCACTTTTAGGTGTTTGGGGTGCCTGTTGCTGTTGTGGTGGTTGTTGTTGTTGTGGTTGTTGATTATTATTATTTTCAAGAACCTTTAATTTTTCAGTGACTTCATCAAGAACTGCGTATTCCTTGTTTTCTTTTTCCTGTTTCTTTTCCTGCAACTGATTCTAATACAAGACCTTTTCATTGAATATTACATCTCTGCTCCTAATGATTTTGTGATTTTCGTAATCGTATAAGCGATAACCAAAATCATTAACACCATATCCAATAAAGGTACATTTCTTTGACTTTGCCTCAAGCTTTGTTCTATTTTCTTTATCAATATGGACAAAGGCCTCACAACCAAAAGGCTTTAAAAAAGAGTAGTTTACCTTTTTACTTGTCCATGCTTCCTCTGGAACACCACCAACCATGGAACTTGAAGGCCCTCTGTTTATTAGATAAACACCAGTATCTACAGCATCTGCCCAAAACTATAAAGGCAATCCTGCATGCAATCTTATGCACCTTGCACGCTCCATGATTGTTCTGTTCATCCTTTCTCACACACCATTTTCTTGTGGTGTTCTTGGAACTGTCTTCTCTCTGCAAATTCCATGCTCTGAATAGTACCTATCAAACTCTTTGCTGCAATATTCACCTCCATTGTCTAATTTGAGACACTTCAATTTCTTTCCTGTCTCAATCTCAACCAAAGCTTTCCATTTCTTGAAAGTATCAAATACATCAGATTTATTCTTAATAAAATAAATCCAAGTTTTTCTAGTTGCATCATCAATAAAAGTAACATAATAATGAGATCCACCGAGAGATGATACCTAGGCAGGTCCCCATACATCTGTATGCAAAAGCTCTAATTTTTCGCTCTTCTTTTCTTTCCCCACTCTTAGAAATCCGACTCTCTTCTATTTTCCATAAATGCAATTCTCACAGAAGTCGAAATCAACATTCTTCAAACCTGGCAACAAATTCCTTGAGTGAAGAATCTTCATCCCCTTTTCACTCATGTGTCCGAGCCTATGATGCCATAATGGTGCATCTGCTCCTTTGGAAGTTAAAGCATTAACAGAGTTAGAAATACCATTGCATAAATACAATGTACCAACCTTTTCGCCTTTTGCTATTACGAGGGCACCTTTGGTGACCTTCCAAGCTTTATCTGTGAAAGTTGTCACACAACCTTCACTGCCTAACTGCCCTGTTGAAATCAGATTTTTCTTTAGATCTGGAACATGCCTTACCTCCTTTAGTAGCCATTGGTTTCCATTCTGTTGTTTTACAAGAACCTTACCCATTCCAACAATTTTACAGGGTTTATCATCACCCAAACGAACTTGTCCAAAATCTCCTTGAACATAGTCATGAAAGTATTTCTTATCAGGTGTGGCATGGAATGATGCCCCTGAATCTACCACCCAGGAATCAGTAATATTTTCGAAAGAAAGAATCAAAGCATCTTATAAGACCTCACCTGTCACATTTGCTTCATGATTGCTTTCTTGTTGTACATCTCCTTCTTTTCCCTTCCAAGATCTATAGTCTTTCTTTAGGCGTCCCTTCTTTTCACATTTCCAGCACAGTATCCCCGATCTAGACTTGGATCTGCCTTTTCTTGATTTACTACGATATCCTGAGCTCTTTCCTCTTTCCATTTTTCTTCCTCTAGACTCTGCACTCAAAGCATTACCCGATGTCTCACCAGAGCTTTTCTGTCGCATTTCCTCGCTAAGGATGGCACCGATAACATCATTAAAATTTAAAGTAGTAGATCCAGAAACAGAGTTACTAATGGCAATTACTAAACCATTTCAACTTTCTGGTAATGAGCACAAGAATAACAGAGCTCTAACTTCATCATCAAAGTTTACCCCTACAGAACATAACTGACTTGTAACAGTATTAAAATAATTTAAATGGTCTGCAACAGATCCACCTTCCGACATCTTCATATTAAATAACTGTTTCATAAGAAATACCTTGTTTGGGGCCGAGGGTTTTTCATATAGTTTCTCCAACGCCTTAATCAAACCCTCTATCGTTGTTTCCTTCGAAATGTTGAAGGCGACCGATGCTGTGAGGCATAACCATATTGTTCCGAGTGCCTTTCTATCGAGAAGGTTCCATTCTTCATTTGTCATACCCGTCGGCATCTTTGTTTTTCAGCCCAATGGTAGGTATAGATCTTTCTGATACAGATAATCTTCCATCTACATCTTCCATAGCGAGAAGTTTTGGTCATTAAATTTCTCGACCCTAAACTTACCATATTCCGCCATTGCTCCCACTCGAACGAGGAACCCTTATTTCCTACAAGTTTATCAGCCAAATAGACCTTCGGCTCTGATACCAGTTGTTAGAAAAGTATATATAACGAAGGAATGGAACACATAAAATATTACAGAAATATAAACACAGAAAACACATAAAACAAGAGAGACACAGATATACGTGGTTCACCCAGTTTGGGCTACGCCCACCTCGAACAACCAGTCCTTCCTTTCTATTATCTAGCAAAATGAAGAGACACAACCTACAGTAGATCCGTTGTAATATCCTCTGTTTTCTCTCACAGTCTCACCTCTCTTCTTCTTGCTCAGAGAATACACATCTATTACAAAACCTCAATACAATACCCTCATACAAAGAGAGGGGTTTCCTTCTAGGGCAAAAAACCCTAAACTAAACATAATTTCTACCCTTAGATCATCCGCCTAATGAACGACCCAGATTGACTAGAAATTACTGTACTTTTACAAGGGAATTTTACAACTGTATTTAGCTTTCGAGGCGCTGCCCCCGAAACCCCCCACCAGGGGGGGGGCTCCCCAAAGGTTACAGCTACCCCCCCTGGCCCCCCCTGCATCAAATATTTTACGAGCGGCGTTGTCACCCCCATTTCAAACTGGGGTCCAATGTGGCGATACCTTTGAATACAGAAGATAATCAGGCTCCACACCAACACCTGATATGAGTTGTTGTACATTAGAGGTCATAAGTGTGTTACTGCATTACAGGTAAAATTAAGTTAGATGCCTCCATTTAATTTAGAAATTCACATTCAAAATAGAGCGATTGAAAATAAAGATTGTGTTTTTATTAGAACAATCAAGAGCAGGCCCACTAACCTTCTAAATCTGGGTTACAACCAAATGGCCTATACAATTAGCACCAGGAAATATCTTTACATCTCAAATAATTTTTGTTTTCTGGTTCCATAATGAAGTTCAAAACATGGTTGTTGCTTATGTTAATAATGACCCTTTGCAGATGAAAAAAACACTTACATACCTCACTATACCTAATCCAACATAAAATTTAAGGAAAATGAATGGTTAATTTTTATCAAATGACCCAGAACAAGGTTACCAGGTATCATGGTTGTGGTTGTTGGGCACACTGAAAAAGTTATGGAGCTCACCTAGTGACTCTTAATAAGCCCCACCCAAGAACATTCCCAAATAGCATGGCTCACTTATTTCCGTGAAAGAATGTAGAGGCAAGCCACGAGTTCTCCTATATAGTATGGCTCACTCCTTTTCCTCGAAAGAATGCAGACGTAAGCCATGAGTTCCACCATCAATGTCACCAGATATGAAAGTGTCCACCTTGCCATTACTGTCACAAGTGAGGTCGACAGAATGGCATGCACAATGGGCTTCTCGTTGAGCCTATGGATACTATGGATAGGCATCACTGGAAACAACTACCCAATTGCCTAGAAGTTAGGAATCGACTTGAATATTTACATATTTATACATGGTAGGCCCTTCAGTGAGAGGAGTAGATATGACATCACACATCCCATCTACAATAACTTACTTTTCAAGCTCAGGCGCCCTTCTTTGAACAAATCTAGGCACCTTGCTTTACACATGGAAGCCATGGCCAGCAAGAACTTTGGTTTCGACCAACTTTAGGGTTTGTCAAACTCTACAATGGTCTCCACAGCATATCGATTAATTGTCGGTGTTGTAGAAGTACCAAGACCATTGCCATTGGAAAAGAAGGGACTGGGAAAAATAAAAACCAGTGGAACAAGAAGAGATCCCTCCAAGGGCAAGCAGAAGGGGTTTTGATGGGGAGAATCACAACACCTAAGCAAGCTAAGGGTGACATCAGATCCTGTCGTTACCATCTCTCATGATTCACAGGGGTCGTTACTGTAACGAACTTCCAGCTCCACAACATTTGCGTTCTCCACCACCTATGACCGCTTATGATGATCAAACAACTAAATTTCTTTTAATCATCTAACATATCAGATCAATGTCGCAAAACAATACACAGTGGCATATTAGGCGAGTTGATCTCAGAGGGAAACGCCTTACATCATAATTATGTTATTATTAGTTGATTCAACTACATTATTACCTTTCAAACTATAATTTGATGAAAATAAAAAATTGATTCCCTTTTCCAAACCAAATTCAATCAAATTTAATGAGGAAAAATAAGAAGCATTAAAAAAAATAGTACTAAAGAATGGTGAAACTAGTAAACAAGTGTTATTTTGAGAATTAGATCACAATACATATTAATTCACTTTTATGAATGTTATTACTTCTACCCATCTAGTGAAGATCTATGCATACTTAAGATGTACTTATGTGGCCTTTAAGAATTAAGATTAATCTCCCAAAGGATATCACAGGTAGGCATAAGCTTCAACGATCATATTTTCATTCTATTTAAGTAGTTGTTGCTAGATCCATGTTATAGATGATTTTTGAGATAATTGTGTCATGAATTTATATTTGTTGGAATTCAAGAAACATTATTGGTATATATAGAAACTTCATTTCCCCAACCTTCTTCTTTCGTAGTAACTTGATCTTGGTGTTTAGCTTCCAATTTATGAAGTTCTTGACTATTTTAGTTCACCAAAATTCAAACCATACTCTTAACTATAAATTATATAATTTCATTTTTCTTTCACCAAGTTCTTTTTCTAAGATTATGAATGTAAATGATGCCTTGAAGATATAAACTTTGAAGTTTTTTATGACATTAATTACAACATAGGGTTTCTTGTCAATTGGTGGATAATTCAATTCAATTCCTTTGTAGACATGTGTTCATAAATGAAATCAAACATTCACCTTGTTCTTCATCCCTTTGTGTCAAAATATATGCCAAATAATGCGATTGTAAAAGAAATTAAATATTCGCCTCATTCTTAATTTTTTTAATGTCATATAAATGCGAAATAGGGATATGATGCGAAACTATATGAAAAGAATTATTGGTTGAAATTATGATTATGTAATGTGATAATGTTAATAATAATATAGTAGCCTTGATGTTTTCAAATTTATATTTTTTTGTTTGAATGTATTTAAAAATATCATCATCCTTTATAACTTTTAATAATGGTTTAACTATATATATATATATATATATATATATATAAACAAAATTGATCTTTCTATGCAATTATCATTCTATGGAGGAGAATTTCGAGAAATAATTGTGGTTAACTTAAATGTTAATGTCCTAACCCTTTACCTTTTATTGTCCTAGCACTTTACCTTTTATGAGAACCAATATTCTTTTCTTTATCTTCAAAATGTTCCATATCTTTTGTACTTTTTAAAATTTGTCTCCAATACTAAAAACTGTTTACATTTTTAAGAATATATTGTGACATTTTCCAAATAAACTACTATTGTATAATTAAACAATCATTGAAAAATAATATTCATAAACAATGCTTGAAAAGTGATATTCATATCTTGTTGAAAGGTATAACACTTATTTATTAATCCAAAAACTTTCCCATAAGCAAATGTTTCCCATTTTCTATAAAATGTAATCCTTAACCAATTTGGTTCAACTATGTAAACTTGGTTAAATTGGTTATAACTGCAAAATCCATCGAAAAAAAAATCATCTATAATGTGGTTACCCATTAATGGTTTTTCTCATTTAATTAAACAAGATAACTATCCTTTTTTCATATAAATTAAGAAATAGTAAAATCTATCCACTTCTCTTTTTCACCGAAACCAAGTTTGATGCTTATCCTTTTTCTTTTTGATATAAATTAAGAAATCGTAGAATCTATCTATATCCGAAACCAAGTTTGCTGCCCAATATGAATGACAAACCTGAAAAATACACTTGCCTTTTGTACCAATGACTATAATGCGGCGCTCATATATATATATATATATATATGAAGCCATTATAAAAGAATGAGTCGACACTAGTGATAACATGTTACGCCATCTTCCTGTCGCAAGTCTTCACAAATTCCAAGTGAAAATATGTTCACACTATTTGAATAATCTAATGTAAGCTTGCTTCTCGGCTTTCAATCTGTTTAATTAACATTTTATTTTTAAGTAGTTTTAAGTTGCCACTCACGGAAAGAATTGGATGTCCTGTTTTTGAATGACGGGATTTGACTTCCTTCCACACGACCAATGGGTGTTGTTTTATGCGTGAACTTATGAAAGCATTCCTTCGGCATAGAGTAGGGCCGGGCTTGGGAGGTACTGTCATATTTGGAGTTGGGGGTGAGATATCATTGCCACCATCTAAGGATCGAACAGGATCCTGAATGTTCCTCATACTCGAACCCCTGACCACATCTGACCTCGCCGCTGTCGGATCCCTTTGAACCCTCGTCTTTCTAAAATCCCCATTCGCTTCTCGGCTTCCAAGTTCCTGCCCATCTGCCTGCTGCTCTTCTCCTTACCCTGCCCTCTCCTCTTCCCCAGTCACCGGATCGAACCTCGTGCGTTGCTATCGCCTCGCCCTCCTTCAGGATTTCCACCCTGCGGGCACAACGAGGAGACAAAGATCGCAAAGCCTGCGCGCAATACCGAGGGTCTGTTCGAAATCCCAGCGGTCAGCAGTTCGAATCCTGCAAAATGAACGGCGGCGGAGTGCGTTGCGGAGCTTGTAAGTTTCTGAGAAGGAAATGCGTGAAAGGCTGCGTATTTGGTCCATACTTTGGCTATGATGAGGGCGCGGCGCATTTCGCCGCAGTTCATAAATTTTTCGGGGCGAGCAATGTATCGAAGCTTTTATTGCATATCCCTACACCGCAGCGCTGGGAGGCAGCTGTTACCATATCGTACGAAGCACAAACTCGAGTCCAAGATCCCGTCTATGGCTGTGTTGCGCACATTTACGCCTTGCAGCAACAGGTATTTAAATGTTCACTGCTCATTGTGAAACATATATTGTGTATATATCAATACCGTCTGCAGATCCCTTCTTTAATGTTCTTTTAAATTTGCAAACATCATTTCTCCAAGTATCTCAGATCCATTCTTTAATGTTCTTTTAAATTTGCAAACATCATTTCTCCAAGTATCTCTCGTCTCAAGATATCTGTAATAAAGATAAATTTATTACAGGTTGCGAGTTTGCAGGCAGAGCTTGCAATCGTGCACGCACAACTGGCGAGTCGCATGTCGTCCGGCTCAGCATCGACTCCGGCGAATTTTCATACCTTGTCTTCTTCATCGTACAGTCAGCATCCACGTCAGTTCCCTGCACACCTCTCCCTGCCATATCAACCAATCCCACAGTCCTACAGCGCTCTCCTCTCTTTTGTCAGGAAGGAGAAACCCTGTGATTTGGACTGCAAGTTTCCCAGGTCTATCAGCGATGATTCGTTGCCACATATGGAAATCAAGAGGCAAATGGACAAGATAGCGGAGAGCTCCAGGATCTGGTCCATACTCTTATTCGGAGAGGTTAGGATATTCGAATAATTTCAATAGGCCAATGTCCATATTTTGGAATAAAATTTGTAAAAATTTAATTTATTTACAAATTAAATATTGAAATTCATGAGTAGTTGTAAATACTGAAATTTATTTTGAAAGTAGTTGTTTTTTTTTTTTAAATGTTTTTAATGAAATTGTAGTTGTTATTTTCTTTTTTAATGTTTTTAATGAGATTGTTTGATTAAAAAATATATTATATGAATCAGAATAATAAACAGCTAGTTATATTTTTTTGAACATGGGATATTAACAAGTCACAATGTAATAATATTTAGGGATTAAAAGTTTTTATGGTATAATGGTGTAATTTTTTTATGGTTATAGGATTGTTTGTTTCAAGTTAAGGTTTTTAAATTTTAATTTAACTATCAATATTTATTAGGTGAATAGTGGGATTTAACTTTTACTAAATATTTAGGGAATATTCTAGAATATTGATAGTATTAGAAGTTGATATTTATCTTTAAAGTAGTTATTTTTTTTTTGTCTTTAATTGATTAATTAAAAAAATATCATGTGAATAAGTGTAATACTTAAGTGAATTCATGAGTTTTTAAGTATAAGATCTTGATATATTGTGTTATTGGTTAATAATATTGTAACAAAACATGTTTACCTATTAAAAATATTTATTATAAAATGAAAATAAATACTATAATTAAGAATTTTATTCAATATTTTAAAAATATATATAGTCAATTTATATGATTTTTTTTTTTTATTTTTAAAATAAAATATATAATAAAATAAATATTTAAATATTTATTAGGATTAATATCTCTCCACGATCATGAGCCATTTAATATACATAACTTTACTGGTTTAAATTACAATTAAATTTATTTTCATTAACCTTTTCAACCCGATGGCTATAATTTTTATGAAATACTTTATTCATTGTTCTAATTATAATGGGGAATTTGACCTAGAAATAGTCCACCCATTCATTTAAATAGTAAGAAAGACATAATTATAAAATTAAGTTAGGGGATAATGTTCCATACCATGTTTTTATGGAGTGATTATTTTATGTTTTTATATTATTAATCAAATTTATATTAAACATGTTTAGTGAAATTTTAGTATTAAGTATATTTATCGTAATTCTAGTGTTAACTGGTTAATGGTTATAAATAAACAATAAATTTTAAATTGCATTATGTTTTTTCAAATTTTTATTATAATTAAAGTTATTAAAATTCTATTATTACGCCATAAAGCGTTTCTTTCTGAAAAGAACTTTATTTTTGTCCACTTGTCATTGCCATGCTTCGTTAGATTATATGTTAGACAATTAGAAAGTGTTTACTCATTGGATCATAAAAAGGTAGTTGGGAAAAAGGTAGTTGGAAAAGAAGAGCTATTAACCCTAACCCATCACTCCCAATGATTTCGACTTTTCATCTTCGATTCAAGAAACGAGGCTCACAGGCAGCTGACGAGTAAACATTGTTCCATCCCTCGTGCACTGTTTCGACTTCGCATTGTCGATTGTAGACAACAGGGCCAGGTAAACCCTTTCCACAATAGTGGTTTTTTTGCGCAACAGGGGGTCAGTTAAACCCTTGCATTTTTCTGCCTCAGGCAGCAGGGGGCCAGGTAAACCCTTAGCATAACAATAGTTTTTCTGACTCGTTGCATCAGTATCACCAAATTTCATTTACTTATGTATCCTTTGTTCTTTGTTGTTTGGGTCAACATCTTTTTATAGGTAATATTACACCAAACTAGTAGGTTGGGTTGTGGTTTATCTGTGAATAGGTGTGAATTTACGAAAACTGGTCCAGATCCAATGCTAATTGTATTCCTGTATGGGGTTTAATTCATAATTCCATCTGAAGTTGTGAATTTTGTGGCATTATTGCTAGGTCTCCCGACAAATCCCGCATCAGGGCAAATATACTTTATGTCATAGGCAACCGACAAGTAAACATTGTTCCATCCCTCTCGCACGGTTTCGAATTCGCATCGTCGATTACAGGCAGCAGGGGCGAGTTAAACCCTTTCCACAATAGTGGTTTTTTTCGCAGCAGGGGGTGAGTTAAATCCTTGCCACAACATTAGTTTTTCTACCTCAGGCAGCAGGGGGCCAGGTAAACCCTCAACACAACAATAGTTTTTCTGCCTTGTTGCATCAGTATCACCAAATTCAAGAAGAGGAGACTATTCATGGCTACAATGCACAGTTTCAACTTCACGTCGTCGAATGCAGGCAGCAGGGGCCAGGTAAACACTTTCCAAAACAATAGTTTTTCTACATAGCAGGGGGCCAGGTAAACCATTGCCACAATAGTAGTTTTGCTGCCTCGGGCAGCAGGGGGCCAGGTAAACCATTGCCACAACAGTAGTTTTGTTGCCTCAGGCAGCAGGGGGCCAGGTAAACCCTCGACAAAACAATAGTTTTTCTGCCGAGTATCACCAAATTCAAGAAGAGGATACTCTTCATGGCTGCAATGGACCATATTTCCTGTACCTGGTATGCATGACCTCTGAAAACTGAAAGGTTCCTATCAGACCTAGTTTTAGCTGGCTCTATGTTAGTTTATGTGCCGGGAATATTGTAAGATGGAATTTCATTGTGTTGAGATAAAGATGAGCCCAAAGATGCAAGGTTGTGCAAGTCATTAATTGGGTTGATATTGTTGTTGTATTCAGGCAACAACAGGCATGGGGGTATCTGACAAATGCCTGATTTTGTTTCAGGAGCTGAAGGGGAAGAAGTCGCATCGTTACATTGTGTTCAAATCGATGAGAAATCCAAGGAAGTGTTGGTTGATAAAACTACGAGGGCTGCAGAAAGTTATGAGGATTTCATAGAATCCCTTCCCAATAATGACTGCAGATAATGAGTGTTTGATTTCAACTATGTGACTATGGATAGCTATTAGAAGAGCAAGATCTTCCTCATTTCCTTGTTAGTATTTCATTTACTTATGTATCCTCTGTTCTTTGTTGTTTGGGGCAACGTTTTTTGCTAGGTAATATTACACCAAACTAGTAGGTTGGGTTGTGGTTTAGAAGTTGAGATTTATCTTTAAAGTAGTTATTTTTATTATTTGTCTTTAAATTGATTAATAAAAAAATATCATATGAACAAGTGTAATACTTAAGTGAATTTATGAGTTTTTAAATATGAGGTCTTGATATGTTGTGTTATTGGTTAATAATATTGTAACAAAACATATTTACATATTAAAAATATTTATAGTAAAATGGAAATAAATACTATGATTAAGAATTTATTCAATATTTGTATATATATATATATATATATAATTAAAAAAATTATAATTAGTCAATTTATATGATTTTTTTTTTAATTTTAATAAAAAAATATATGATAAAATAAATATTTAAATATTTATTAGGATTAATATCTCTCCACGATCACGAGCCGTTTAATATACATAACTTTACTAGTTTAAATTACAATCAAATTTATTTTCATTAACCTTTTCAACAAGATGGCTATAATTTTTATGAAATACTTGATTCATTGTTCTAATTATAATGGGGAATTTGACCTAGAAATAGTCCACCCATTCATTTAAATCGTAAGAAGGACATAATTATAAAATTAAGTTAGGGGATAATGTTCGATACCATGTTTTTATGAAGTGATTATTCTATATTTTTATATTATTAATCAAATGTATATTAAACATGTTTAGTGCAATTTCCGTACTGAGTATATTTAGTGTAATTTTAGTGTTAACTGGTTAACGATTATAAATAAAAAATAAATTTTAAATTTTATTATGTTTTTTCAAATTTTTATTATAATTAAAGTTATTAAAATGTTATTATTATGTCGTAAGGCGTTACTCTTTGAAAAGAACTTTCCTTTTGTCCACTTGTCATTGCCATGCCCCATTAGATTATATGTTAGACGATTAAAAAGTGTTTAGTTGTTGGATCAGAAAAAGGTATTTGGAAAAAAGGTTGTTGGAAAAGAAGAGTTATTAACCCTAACCCACCACTCCTAACGATTTCGACTTTTCGTCTTCGATTCAAGAAACGAGGCTCACAGGCGGCCGACGAGTAAACATTGTTCCATCCCTTGCACAGTATCGACTTTGCGTCATCGATTGCAGACAGCAGGGCCAGGTAAACCCTTTCCACGATAGTGGTTTTTTTGCGTAGCAGGGCGTCAGTTAAACCCTTGCATTTTTCTACCTCAGGCAACAGGGGGCCAGGTAAACGCTCAGCACAACAATAGTTTTTCTGCCTCGTTGCATCAATATCACCAAATTTCATTTACTTATGTATCCTTTGTTCTTTGTTGTTTGGGTCAACATTTTTTGATAGGTAATGTTACAGCAAACTAGTAGGTTGGGTTGTGGTTTAGTTGTGAATAGATGTGAATTTACGAAAACTAGTCCAGATTCAATGCTAATTGTATTCCTGTATGGGGTTTAATTGAGAATTCCATCTGAAGTTGTGAATTTTGTGGCATTATTGCTAGGTCTCCTGGCAAATCCCGCATCAGGGCAAAGATAATTTATGTCATAGGCAGCCGACGAGTAAACATTGTTCCATCCCTTGCATGGTTTTGAATTCGAGTCATCGATTGCAGGCAGCAGGGGCCAGTCTAACCATTTCCAGAACAATGGTTTTTTTGTGTAGCACAGGGTCAGTTAAACCCTTGCCACAACATTAGTTTTTCTGCCTCAGGTAGTAGGGGGCCAGGTAAACCCTCAGCATAATAATAGTTTTTCTGCCTCGTTGCATCAGTATCACCAAATTCAAGAAGAAGAGACTCTTCATGGTTGTAATGCAAGGTTTCGACTTCACGTCGTCGATTGCAGGTAGCAGGGGAGCTGGTAAACCATTGCCACAATAGTAGTTTTGCTACCTTGGGCAGTAGGGGGCTAGGTAAACCCTCGAAAAAATAATAGTTTTTTTGCCGAGTATCACCAAATTCAAGAAGAGGATACTCTTCATGGCTACAATGGACCATATTTCCTGTACTTAGTATGCATGACCTCTGAAAACTGAAAGGTTCCTATCAGACCTAGTTTTAGTTGGCTCTATGTTAGTTTATGTGCCGAGAATATTGTCAGATGGAATTTCATTGTGTTGAGATAAAGATGAGCCCAAAGGTGCAAGGTTGTGCAAGTCATTAATTGGGTTGATATTCTTCTTGTATTTAGGCAACAACAGGCATGGGGGTATCCGATGAATGCCCGAGTTTGTTTCAAGAGTTGAAGGGGAAGAAGGCGCATTGTTACATTGTGTTCAAATCAATGATAAATCTAAGAATGTGTTGGTTGATAAAACTGGGGGGGGCTGCAGAAAGTTAAGAGGATTTCACAACATCCCTTCCCGATAACGACTGCAGATAATGAGTGTTTGATTTCGACTATGTGACTGTGGAAAACTATCAGAAGAGCAAGATATTCCTCATTTCTTGGTTAGTATTTCATTTACTTATGTATCCTCTATTCTTTGTTGTTTGGGGCAATGTTTTTTGATAGGTAATATTACACCAAACTAGTAGGTTGGGTTGTGGTTTCGCCATGAATGGGTGTGAATTTATGAAAACTGGCCCAGATTCAATGCTAATTATATTCCTGTATGGGGTTTAATTGAGAATTCCATCTAAAGTGGTGAATTTTGTGGCATTATTGCTAAGCCTCTCAACAAATCCTACATCAGGGAAAAGAGAGTTTATGCTGTATCTAAAGATAGACTGAGGAGGGAGCTTGATGGCATTCACTTCGAGCTATAGGCTACTGACCCTACTAAGATGGCTACTGGGTAGTACTTCATTTACTTACGTATCCTTTGTTCTTTGTTGTTTGGGTCAGTGTTTTTTGATAGGTAATATTACACCAAACTAGTAGGTTTAGCTATGGTTTAGCTGTGAATAGGTGTGAATTTATGAAAACTGGCCAAGATCCAATTCTAAATGTATTCATGTATGGGGTTTAATTGAGAATTCTAGCTAAAGTTGTGAATTTTGTGGCATTATTGCTAGGTCTCCCAACAAATCCCGCATCAGGGCAAAGATACTTTATGCTATATCTAAAGACAGACTGAGGACAGAGCTTGATGGCATTCACTATGAGTTGTAGCTACTGATCTTACTGAGATGAATATTCATGTGATCAGAGAGCATGGCACTTATATCATATGTTAAATTAAATTAGATTAAATCAATTCAGGACTTTTGTTTAAGAACTAGGGTGATGCAATTCACTCTTGGGGATCTTTATTCCAAATGACCAAGTTGATAGTGCTCTCTTCTAACTGAAGAGAGGTAATATAGTTTTTAACCAGATTTAGAGTAAAAATTTGAATATGACATACATAACACAGAGTTTTATTGCAAATGACCAAGTTTAATAACATTTTGTTCTAAAGGAGGTGTTGTAGTTTAACCGCCATCAGGGTTTATGCTTACTTGGATTGTTATATTGGTGATCTTGCTCTTGGAAGTTTTGTATGTTTATGCAGCTCATTAACATTTCATCTTTTTTATTAAAATGTAATAGACACGTATAAAGCGTAATGAATTTAATATCGCAGAACATTGCAGCATCCCCAATTTTTTGTCATTGTTGTTTTACATCTGTCAACTTCATAGTATTAAATTAGGATTATTCTCTACCGTTTGCTCTAAATATCTTTTAGCGTCTTTAATACTTTTTAAATTCTTTGATGTTTGCTTTGAGCTTATTATGTTTTTAGCTTTTCTTTGAACTTAATATGTTATGTTGTTAGCTTTGCTTTGAACTTATCATGTTTATGCTATTTGTTTTTCGGTGTCAAGGTAGTATCAGTCGATTGGAAATTTGTCCTTTGGTAATTTGATGGTTCTCCATATTCTGCCACCAAACATTTAAGTTTTTTGTAATATTATTTACACCATAATGTTTATTTAATAAATGTTTGAAAAAAAAAGAGAAAATGGCATAGAAATATTTGATTGTAAGTTTTCACTGCAAAATTGAACATAAATTAAAAGCATACAAATGAACAAAATTGTATCAAGAAACATCGAACTTTTTCCCAATATTCACTAAATAAGTAGGAAATACATGGGAGTAAAAGAAGAAAAAAAATTAAATGTCACGGCTCATCAACATACCCTGTATAAAAATTTCTTGGAAGGTAGACCTCCTTAAGTGTTCCAAATATTTCAAATGGAATGTGGAGATCTTTAGGCCTGCATAGTATGTAGAGTGGGCTTTCAGTAAACTATAATCATGAATACTAATTAAATGTGATTATTGGAAATAATGATCATTAAATCAAAAAAAGTTAAAGTTAAAAAAAGATAGCAAGATACAACAAAGGTGCAAGAACCAACTCTAATTTGGCTAGACATCCTATTCTAGCTTGCTTCCTTGGCTAAAGCATACCAAGTAGTATAGCGCATTGATGAAGGTAGACAAACATAGGCAATTAGATCGACTAACTACACCAGACATCGGAATTGGCTTATGCAAGGGTGAACTTCAAAATTCAATCATCCCAACTTAGAATTCAATGATCTTCAACACAATTCTTCAATCATCCCCGGAATTTACAATCATCCCCCGCTCACAATTTAATTTGTCCTTTGGCAATCTGATGGTTCTCCATAATCTGCCACCAAACTTTTAAGTTTTTTGTAATATTCTTTACACCATAATGTTTATTTAATAAAAGTTTGAAAACAAAAGAGAAAAATGTCATAGAAATATTTGATTGTAAGTTTTCATTGCAAAATTGAACATAAATTAAAAGCATACAAATTAACAAAATTGTATCAAGAAACATCAAACTTTTTCCCAATATTCACTAAATAAGTAGGAAATACATGGGAGTAAAAGAAGAAAAAAATTAAATGTCACGACTCATCAACATACCCTGTATAAAAATTTCTTGGAAGATAGACCTCCTTAAGTGTTCCAAATATTTCAAATGGAATGTGGAGATCCTCAGGCCTGCATAGTATGTAGAGTGGGCTTTCAGTAAACTATAATAGCAAATACTAATTAAATGTGATTATTGGAAATAATGATCATTAAATCAAAAAAATTAAACTTAAAAAATATAGCAAGATACAGTAAAGGTGCAAGAACCAACTCTAATTTGGCTAGACATCCTGTTCTAGCTTGTTTCCTTGGCTAAAGCATACCAAGTAGTATAGCGCATTGATGAAGGTAGACAAACATAGGCAATTAGATCGACTAACTACACCAGACAAATACTCAAAAACAAGCTTGGAGTATCATTATGCAGCAAAATACAATAAAATACTGAAGTATCAATGTTAAAAGTTGTTTTTATATTCAATATTTTTTTTAAATGTCTTTAAGTTAAAAGACTGGATAAGAAAACAAATCTGATTTGTTCTACTTGTAGAGTTTTGTAGCACAAAAACATGGAATTATATAATATTTCCTAAAGGGAAACGATTTATTTTGGAAATTTGAAATGGTTTAGTCAAGTCTAATCTCTTACTATGAAAATGAGCCAATGAAGCAAAAATCTTCAAATGTAAAAACTCTGCACTAGAAACACAATGAAAAAACTACTACCATAAAGAGAAAATAATTGTTTGGCCCAAAACTTTCTGCCAGTTAAATATGCAATTGAATTTAGAAAGTAGTAAAAACCTGCCACATTAGACAAGATACTACATTATATATCTCCAGACTAGCAATCTACTTGAGTGCTTTATATCTGACCATTTTTGTTTCTACCACTAAGTTGTTTATATTAGCATATTTTCTGCTAACATTTCGTGTATAGTTGTTGTGTATTTAGTCTAAACAATAAACAACATTGCACGGAGACTGCATCTAGAATCCAAACCTTCCTTTGGTTGAACTATCAAAATAGACCAACCATACCCTATACTGTAATCGAAACTACATATTTCATATTTTCAGTAAACCATTACTTTGTTTTTTTCTAGCAATTGGAAAAGTCTATTAGTTCTACAAACTCTGATATAGAATTAGCATTACAAATCAATTTTGGAAGTGCCATTACACTTTAAAGAAATTTCAACATTGATAAAACAAAACTAGCATATATCCATCTTAACCCCAACACTATAAATAGAGAGGGATTAAGGTGCTTAGAAGATCCAGGGTTAAGATTGCTTGCTTTTTTACAACTTCACACTGAAATCTCTCCCACCCAGCCTGTAAAGCATCTGGTATTTTTACAGCATTACACCATCTCTCCCAACCCACCTGTAAAGCACCTCACTTCATCAATGCATTAATGCATTTCAAAATATCACTAGCTAGGGAGTTCAGAGAAATTAAGGAAATCACAAGAATTCCAAAGACATCTCTCCCACCCACACTGTAAAGTACCTCACCTCACCAACATCTCTCTCACCTGGGCTAGCAAAGCACCTCACTGTTATCAATATAATAATGTATTTCAAAATATGACTAGCCAGGAAGTTCAGACAAAATAAAAACCATAAGAAAACCACAAACATCTCTCCCAGCCCATGCTTAAAGTACCTCACTTCACCGACATTTCTCCCACCTGAGCTATAAAGCACCTCACTCTCTTGACTCATTAATGGATTTCAATACATCCCTAAGATAGTTCAAAGAAAATAAGGAAACCATAAGGATTAAATAGACATCTCTCCCACCCAGGCTATAAACCACCTGGATTTTCTTAGTGCAATAATGCATTTCAAAATGTCACTTGTGAGGAAGTTCAAACAAAATAAGGAAATTGTGCAGATAAGGAAACGAACCTTAGAAATCTTAGTGCCAAAATTCATTTCATAAAGGCTATAAAGCACCCAATTTTTCTCAATGCAATAATGTATTTCGATATGTTACTACCTAGGGAGTTCAAACAAAATAAAGAAATTGTATAGATTAGGAAACAAACACTAGGAATCTTGATATAGAAAGGCATTTCAAAATATCACTAGCCAAGTGATGAGAGGAAATAAGGAAACCAAAGGAATATTGCACTATAAATGCATATGTTGTAGCCACTACATAAATATTTCAACATAACTATTTATAGCATACAATTCTAATATATAAAAGATATAAAAATCCATTACCTATCCATGGTAAGTAACCTTGGTATTGCACAGAAAAAGGTCTATTAAATCAATAACACTAAATCAAGAACACTACAATGTATGATAAGTAAGCTTGAATTTAATGGGCACACCTAATTCGTTGCTCTTAGCAGTCTAATGGGGAGTAAAATTCTCATAATCCTAATAAAAATTATGTAGCTTACGAATTTTTTCTAAAGTATAGTTGAAATTATCTTTCCTCGTGCGTACTTAAGTAATTTTAAAGTTATAAATTACCATTTTTGAAATTATATTACGTTTTTCATGTATCATTGTATATAATATTTAATTAATAAAATTATATATATATATATATATATATATATATATCTATATATATCTATATATATCTATATATATATCTATTTTATGGTTTGAATTTTTTCCAAAATATAAATATAAAATTATAATTTCTTTTTCCAAATAAAAATATAAAATTATAGCTTTAAATTGTTCAAAATAAATTGTAATTCATTTGATATTTATAATATTTATGGGCTTTTCCAAGTTTATATTTTCTACTTTATATTAAATATTATTTATTAAAATAAAAATAAATATCTACAAATTTAATAGATTTTAGTCTGACATGAATGATTGCATGGGATATTTTAGCCCAACATGAGTGAGATGTTGTAAGGTTATGTAATGTTATTTAAACATCTTAATTTAGTCAAATGACATAAATATAAAATAAAATAAAATAAAATATTATAATTATTAATAATCAAACCATTTTAGATCGATCTTAACTCTAGATTTAGAAAGCGTACAAAGGGATTAAATTTGATTAAATCTCTCAAGGTGCAAGCTTTTCCTCTAGATCCATCTTAACACTAGACTTAGCAAGCATAGAGAGGGATTAAATTTCTTGATCATAATGTTTGAGTTTGCACTAATAAATTGAACTGTGATTTCAACTTTTAAAAGTTTGCTGGGATTGCAGACTTGGATAAAGATCCATCTTGAATATGAAAGCATGATATTCATTTTCGCAGAGTTGGATAAAGAGCCATCTTGAAGATGGAAGCAATATATTAAAAAAACTAGTTCTATTCGTAGAGTTTGTGAAATCTTACAAAGACCATTTCACACGAGTGAGAGACAATTTACTTGATGTGGTTTATAAACATGTATATGCATCTGCTATATGGGGAGGAGCAGGTGGAGGGGCCATGTTTTGGTATATGGAAGAAGGAATAAGCTCATATGGAGATGGGTATGAGATTTTTTTGGCCAGTCTCAAAAGTTGGATGAGCTTACTCATTTATTTACCAAGATATATGAGGCAGGTCCATGCACATCACCATGTTTTGGTATATAGAAGAAGGAATGAGCTCATATGGAGATGGGTATGAGATTTTTCTAGCTAGTCTCAAAAGTTGGATGAGCTTACTCATTTATTTACCAAGATATATGAGGCAAGTCCATGCACATCACCCATGAACTTTATCAGAGGTTGAGATTGATGGTCAAATTCTTTAAATATTTGTTTGAATAGCATTTTGTTTACTAATTTTTATATTCAATGATTTTCTATATGTCACGATTATTTTGGAATTTATGCCTTACAGCATTTCCTTTGCAACATTTAGTGCAATTGCTAGTTATAAATGAAATGAATAAAATTTACATACTCGAAGAAATATATATCATTTTTCTTATTTCGTCAAAGAAATTGTATTGTATTATTCTCTACTGAATTATGTATAAAAAGATGCACAATTATCATTATCACTAATTGTTATATTTAGTTGATCTTCTGCTTCTTTTTCTTTCATTTCTTAACAGGGAACTTTCTACAAAATAATTAAAAATAAAATATTTCTTTAGAAATAAAAAAAATTAATAGTTAAATGCAAAACTTTTAACTTAAAAAAATAATTAAATTTTAACTTTTCGTTTTGAAAAAAATATTTTTATCTCACACTCACAATCACATTTGTATGTAATGAAATTAACTAAGTCAGTATAAAAAACATACACACATAATTAAGATATTCAATATTCACCAACTTGGCAAATGTATTATATATTCTAATATATTATTTATAACATTTGGAAATTTTGAATTAAGATATAAAAATTGTATTGTTGCTTTAGTGTAAATATAATAATTTATTTTTAATCTATCATAATATTTATAATAACAATAAATAATTATAATTCAATTATTTTTGTGTTTTTAATCCAATAAAAAATATAATAAAATAATTTTTTTAATATTTATTATAAATTAATACTTTTCTATATTTATATATTATTTAATCTATTTAGCTTTGTTAATTTAAGTTAACAAAATTTACCTTCATTTAATTTTTCTCAACAAAATCACTGTAAGTTTTGACGATGATGATGATGGTTAACATTCACTGAGACCAAACTTTGGTCTATCGGAGCTAAAGAAACGAATTATTTTGTTTAATTTAAGATTTTATTCTTATGCTCAAAAAGCTTGGAAAGAAGCCTCCTAAAATCACTGTAATTTTGGCAACGTAAAAGGCTAGAAAGATCAGTATTGCAACAAAGATTTTGAAACTAAGATCTAATATGGTTGCACGTGAGGTACTATAAGATACTCAATTCATAGTTCTAACAATAATAAAGAATTTGATGTAAAAATAATCCACTCATTCATTTAGATAATAAAAAAAATATAATTATGAAATTTATATAACTTGGATAACTTTCCATACAATGTTTATGAAGTGACACTATTCTATTTTCTTATGTTATTAACCAAATGGATATGGTACATATTTAGTGTAATTTCAATATTAAGTGGTAACCAAATGCATATTTGACATGATTAATATAATTTTTTTTTGTTTTAATCGATTAATTGTTATGAATAAATAATATATAATAAAATAAAATATTTTAATAATTTTTTTTATAATTTTATTATTAATAAAATATATTTTATAATTAAATATATTAATTTTATTTATAATAATTTTAATATTATTCTAATATATATTATAATAAAATTTTATTATAATTACTCTTTTATTATTAAAATGGAAGGAGGAAAGATAAGATATTATAACAAAGGTATATTTAAAAAATGTGTATCTTTAAGGAAATTTATTAGACACTATTATCACTTGTTGTTATATTTAGTGTTTTTACTTTAAAAGTTTGTATCGCTAAATTATCTAAATATATAAATATGATTAATATATTTATTATTCACCAACATGTACAGATACATGTATTATATAGTTTAATAAATTAATGTACAGATACATGTATTATATAGTTTAATAAATTAATCAATATTGTTTCAATATTTTGAGTTAAAAAAATAAAAGTCACATTCTTGTTTTATTGTAAATATAACACTTTCCCACTTAACAATTGACGATTTATTGCAAATGTTACTAAAAGGTAAACACTATAATACCACAAAAATGATTTTATTAGTTGGATCTAAATTCTCCTATATATTCCAATCAACAATGTTCAAATAAAAAATTTAAGTTCCCACACCAGCTATAGCTATATTAATTTTGGCACAATCGTCCATCCTTAACTAGCTACACTCATGTCTCTCAACTTTACACAACTGTAGGAAAGGACTCTCTTCCTTTACAACATAGTCTCTTCTGAAATCCCTTCATTTATCATGCTCAAGTGTAAGTTATAAAATAGATAAATTATTATGTTTTTGTTAGATATTTCTTATATCTTCAATTAAGTTATATTTTATAAAGATCCAAATTGAATCAGTCCAAATTGAATCACTTACTATAGCTCGGGGAACAATACCTTGTAAGATGGTAATCTCTATAAATAATGGGATGGTATTTTCCAAATCTTAAATTATTATATCTTTTTCTTTTTCCGCAAAGAAATTGGAGATTACATCATGTAATTCATTTTTTTTGTTAGGTTTCATGTTTGTCCTATTTTTTCATTTTTGTCTTTTACAATTATGGAGGTTTTAGGTTGCATATTTTTATAGAGAAATAATTGGGCCATATCATCCATTCGATGCAAGTTTTTTTAGAATAATTGGTTTCTCCATTTTTAGAATAATTTTTTTTTAGAATAATTGGTTTAATGAGATTTATAATGATTATCTTTCTTTTTTTTAATATATTTGGAGATTTAGGCTGTATAAATAATGTTGGGCAAAAAAGAATTTAATTTAATTAATATTTTTTTTATGAATTTAAATTATAATTTATAATTTATAAATAGTAATATTTATACTTTTGGAATCTAATATTTTAATTTGAACTATTGATATTTATATATTAGTACAACCATATTAAAAGTATTAATGTGGTTGATATGGTCGAAGGCTTTATAAATATAGTTAAAAAAAACTATTGCAACACAAAAAAATGCCTTATCAATGGACACATTTCCCTGATTAACAATGTATAAAAAGGTTATAAGTAAACTTTAACTTGAGAAGAAGAAATAATTAAACATATTATTGTAAAATGGACCATTTTGCTAAATAAAACTTGCTTATATATTAATTCCCCTATATAATTAGAATGTGAACTTATTAGAATTGGAATAATCTCAAATCCCGAGGAAATATGTGGGTGGGGACCTATGTGGCTCAAATCTAATTTAATTTGAGAAAAAAAGGAATTACACATCTTATTGTAAAATGGACCATTTGTCTAAATAAAATTTGTTTATATTTTAATTTCCCCATCTGATTGATTAGAATATCAACTTATTAGAATTGGAATAATATCAAATCCCTAGGAAATTGGTGGGCAGGGAGCCATGTAACACGAATCTAATTTTTAATTTTTTGTAAAGTCAATGCAACCTAACAAACTTTATAGCACACTGCACTGATTAATAAGCATTAAGACTAAACATATTGTAAACATATTTTCTTGAGAATCAATCTAAATTGTAAAAAAAAAAAAAAATTAATCTTCATAGTCATTAAATTGAAATACAAAATTTCAATAATAAAAAATAAAAATCACACTTAAAAAATAAAAAATAAAAACCTTTTAAAAAACTTAATTCGGAAAAACTAAAGCCAATAAAATACTCCTTAACCATCAAACACACTAGATTGATTATAGGTATGTATTCCATACTTAAAAATATAAAAGTCACACTTTAAAATAAAAATAAAAATCACACTATTAAAAATCTTAATTCTAAATTACAAAAGCTAAAGCTAATGAAATACTCCTTACCCAACAAACACTTAATTGACTATATGTATGCATTCAATACTTAAATATTTAATACTTAAATATTTCAATTTTGTGTTGAAACCATTTTATGTTTTATCGATGTTTCTGTCGTATTATATTTTATAGTGATAATATTGAAATGATTAACGTGTTTTATGATAATTCAGTAAAGCGGTATCAATAATTTGATGTTCTAAAATATTTATTTAAATTGTATTTATATAAATATGTATTTTTTTTTTATAATTTAATAAATTTAATATAATTTTAATAAATATTAGTAATTTTTCTGAAAGGTGTAAAGATATATATAAGAAATTGAACATGTCTATATTGTTATTGCAGAAATGTTGTAGCAAATGATAAATAATAATCTAAAGGGTGAAGGAGAGGAAATGTGTTGAGGCTTACAATAGTGTCAAATTTGTGCAAAACAGATGTTGCTCGAATCACTTGGCTAAATCATTTTTTTCCATTCATACCACTATGTCAAAATATTATATACATATTATATCCAAGCTATAACATGCCAGATAATGAAGAGAAACATTTCAATACGTAGGTCATCGTGGGCACTGGCGCACTGAAAATGTAATTTCACACAGGAAATGACTAAAGTGAGCGTCTATTGATAATGAGAATAACTAAAGAGAATTTGTCACGAGAGTGATCTTCAGATCCCATGATATTTTGTAATTAACATAAAGAATGGGGTTTGTTTTAGAATTTTAACTATCAACTTTTAAAAATTTTAAATTAATTTGGAGCCATTTTCCTAAAGCTGTTAATTAATTCTAGTTTAAAATTTAAATTTAAATTTTTTCTAAGAATTGTTGGAATTGCAAATTTATGTGGTGTAGTTTACACAATCCAAGTATCCAAGTTTTCCCATTTAAAATAGGTCCCGTAAGCTATCTTTAGTCTTGTAGACCTTCAAATTTTATTTGTTTCTTTCTCATATTTCCAGAAGTAATTACGGATGCCTTTGCACAATTGGTGTGGGGGTCCCAGAATAATGGGTGATCATGTAAGTTAATCGTAGTTAAGAAGTTTGTATGTCAAGGACGACCATTTGTAAAAAATACCCAATAACCTCTTGTTGAACATGATTTAAGGTGGGACTTTATAATAATCAGTTAAAGAAATTTTGCATGGGAGTTATCTGAAGAATCTCCAGTGCCAAAATTTCTATATGAACTTACCAAAAATTAAGATATTTTCTGTTATATAAAAAAAATGATTAGGTTATTATCTAGGTGTAAATTGGTTGAAAAAAATCAAAATTAAGCCCATTTAATTTTTCAATTAATTTGTTTTATATCATTATACCTAAAAAATCCCTTAAAGACCTAAAGGAAATATTTAAAAATACATAATTTAATGTAAACTTTATCATATTTATTAATATGCTTGTTTAAATCAAATTTAATTTAAAATTAATTTAAGGCATTCGTTCCCCACTACATCACAGATATCATGGATTTTGAACATGAAGCTGCATAATCACATCCTAAAAACAAATATATTTAGCTTTTCTTCATGATATATAAATAAATATTCAAGTGCACATTACACTTATCATAATCAACCTAGGTAAAACCTTGGCACCTTTTCTAGTTCCAAGATGAAGACAATTCATTATATTTTAATAAAATAAGAACTATTTTGTTGTAAAAGTGTTTATGACTTCCGTAATTGATCTAGTCCATGAGCTTGTTTATTTATATCCTATTTTCAATGCCATATTATAGTGATGCATATTTATTTCTTATTTCTTACTAATTTAAATATGTAATATAATTGTAAAAGGTAAGATTATCATTTTTTTACGAATATAAAGATTTAAATGTGTTTTTTTTTAAATAATGCTAATTAAAAGTGAATTTGATTAACGAGAAACTAAAATAATTGTATTTAAAAAGTAAAATAATTATAAGATATTTTTTTAAATGGAAATATTTATTTTAAATGAAAGTGAGTTATTTAATTAATGTGATAATTTCCATCACTTGAATGTTAACATTGTTAATAATTTTGTTATTATGCTCTACTTTTCTTTAATAATGAGTAAGTAAATATTTCCCCATTTTTAATTTGCAAAAATAATTAAACACTCTTCACTCTTGAATTGAAGGAGTACCTACCAAGTATGTGATATGATATGCATTTATAGTTTAGAAATTTTTCACATTATTGAATTGTTTATTTTACATATATTTGTTTTGTATGTGGACTCGAGAAATTATAAATCTCAATTTCATATTAACAAAATATATATATAAAGGAGAGAAATTATATATATATATATATATATATATATATATATATATATATATATATAACAATAGTTAATAATATGTGTTTCTTTGGTAAAATGTCATAGGTTTAAATTCAAAGAGGATTAAGGCATATATACTTTCATAAAATTTAAACGAAAAAATCTCATATATCAATTTAATATCTAATTTAATGGTAATATTAATATTAAATTATCATTATTATTATTTAAAATCATTAAAAATAAATAAATAACAAACTTAATTTTAATTTAGATATTAAAACTTAATTAAATATATTTATTCCTACTTTATGGTGGTGGTTCTTAATTTATAAATATGTTTTGTTATAATATCATCGGCCATTACTATGGCTTATCAATACCCAAAAACCCATAAGGCGGTTCTTAATTTATAAATATATTTCGTTATAATAACATGGGCCATTACTATGGCTTATCAATACCCAAAAAACCATAACTCATTTCATATGGCACTAGTTCATAAAACATTTTTCTTTATTAATTTTTTTAATTAAAAGGATAAAAATGAGATAACTACTTTGGAAATAAATATCAATCATTGATTTGTGTATACTACTATGAAAATTCTAGACTAGCACAACCACATTAATAAATATGGTTGATAAATAGCGATAAGCCTATATCAAACACATATATACATTATCAATAATATTAAGAAATAATGTTATTAATGTTATTATTAATAACATTAATATAAATATAAGAACCATATTAATAATAATTAATATTAGGGAAAGATTGATATTGATAGATTCGCGATCGATTCCGGAGATGGCCCAAATCGTTTGCGTCTGTAACTCCTCGGGCTCTCTAGACGGCTTAGCACATGGAGACTCCAGATCCATGGCCGAGTGCCGATCTCCACAACATCCGGCCCAAGCGAATCCAGAACAAAATAAACCCACGATCCGCCAAGATCTGTCAGAAATGAAGAAGATCGATGCAAATCTCTGGGACGAAACAAGGGTTTCGAATGACCATACAGGATATCGCCAGGACTTAGCAGACAAGCTCGGCGGAGAAGCGGATTTCTGTAACAAGGGAATTCGCAGGACGACAAACTGTAGTTTATGTTCAAGGTATGGAAGAAATATCCCTCTCATCGAATATCAGAATGATGCCCTGTATAGTATTGGCGTAGATCTGAATTTTCTACTACCTTGGAGCTCCGAATGGTTTACTTCCCCACCGATCTGCGGCATCCTGCACTACATAACGGATCTGGGGGCGTTTTATCACTGTTCACGGCTTCTAGCACAAAATAGAGGCGCAGAGTATGGCTCCTCCATTCGGGCTTGGTCCGGATCTACCACCAGAAAGCAGCCACAAGATCTGGAACAATACAGACAGGGTTTAGATTTTTTTATCCGAATCTTGGTACAGGATGCATCACCCAGGACGGATCTGGGTTTCATTTATCAGTACTCTCGGCGATCTGTATCAATGGAGAGGGCCGTGTGTGTGGGAGCCAAACAGAGTAAGGGTGACCAGATCTGGGGCGTTCCCATGGCAACTCGCCTCAGATCAGATCGGCAAACCCATTTTACTTCGGTCATGCTACAAGAAAAAGACCACAGGAGCGATCCACTGTGCAGGGGTATAGATCTGGATCAACAAAAGCTCCACAGCATCGAACTAACCCATACATATACAGATCAAATTCAGATCTTCATCAAATCGCTGGAAGGAAAGCACTATTGCATGCGGCTCAGGAAAGCAACAAGCATACAGGAGTTAAAAAAGGAAATACAGGGCCGCCATGGAATCCCAGAACGATTACAAAACCTCATTTATTCAGGATTCAATCTGCAAGATAACAAAACCCTGCAGCATTATGGCATAGCCAACGATTCAACCCTTAATCTAACCCTCCGACTGCGTGGCAGAAGCTCTGGAACCAGCTCAAAAAATACAGGTTCCTTTCGGGATGCAGTCAAAGGAAAGGAAGAAAAAAGGGGAAGCAAAGCAGCACCAACTTCAGAATTGCCAGGACCCTATATCGTCGAGCAAAAGCCAGAATCACCAACTCTTCAGGTAACAATACCAGAGGTAATTAACCTGTATACTGATTTATCAAATACAGCAGTCATATGTAGATTCAATGGTTTCTGGCCAAAATCAGATGCCCTGCATCAATGGATCTACACAACCTGGACATCAAACTGCGAAATTTACCTCTGCCCTAAAGGGTTTTTCATAGTGAGTTTTGATACAGAACAGGAAAGAGACAATATTATTAAACAGGGGCCATGGTTCTGGGGCAATGCTGGCCTCTTTATAACCCCCTGGTTCTCGGGATTTGATGCTAATACAATGAAAGTCTCAACCATGCCTGTATGGGTGAGGCTCCACGGGCTCCCGCTACATTTCTGGCATCATAAAGTGCTAACCGCCATTGGGAATACTCTAGGGAAATTCCTAAAAATGGATGAAGACAGAGCAGTCAGGGGTATCTTTACATTCGCCAGAATATGCGTTGAAGTGGATCTGAGTCAAGGGCTACCAGACCACATCACGTTAAACTTCAACAATACCCAATGGATACAACAACTCAACTATGAAAACACAGCATTCCGGTGCAGGAACTGTTCGCAGACAGGGCATCTCCAAAATGAGTGTCCATCAGCTCGAAAGGACTCTAGGAAAACTAAGAAACAACAAAAAAAACCCAAAGGCTGGCAACACACAGAGCCATTGGAAGAAGAGGATAACAAGGAGGACCCCCCAGAGAACCACATGGAACCAGAACCTCCATTGGGACAGAAACAAACTCAGGAAACAAAAAACCTTTCTACTCATACGGGGCTGATCATTACAGATCTACATCAAGAGCTGCAAATGGAAGTTAGTGGCATAAAAAGAACCCACAGCTCGGAGGGCTCAGAATCAGACAAAGAACAACAAATGATCACCATGGGAAACCAGCCAGCTACAACTACACCCACAGCTGATTCGGGAGGATGGCGCCGGGTAGAGAAGAAGAAGGGAAGAAAAGAATAAGCTTGCTGGAACATTTATTTTTTCTGTTATTCTGTTGGATCCTGTCCTTACAGGATATATTCATCTGCTATTCAGTGTTATTCTCTTTGTTATGCTGCCTGTTATTACAGGATCAGCCATTTGCATATGCCTATGGCATCTACAAAATGTAATTTTATCATTTTATGAATAAAATTACGACTTTTTCCTAGGGGAAAAAATAATTAATATTATATTATTACTATTATATTAAATAATAATAAGAAAGAAAGAAAGAAAGATAATAGTAACAATTATATTGATAATCATTTAATAAAAAATAATGAAGTAATTATGAAATAAACATTTAATAAAAATAAATCAACAATTTAAATGTGGTTTATAGGAAGTTCAACTTTAAACGCTCCTCGAGAACACAATTATTAAACGCTAGTCTCTTCCAAGAGATAAATAGTATAAAGCCAACCTATAAACATCCTAAGATAAATATTATAAACCCTATAATAAACATTCTTGCCCAACATTTACCATCATTGATTTTCATATTGGGACGATGTTTGCGACAATGCGATATTGGACCATGGTTGATTTTCATATTGAGACAATCTTTGGCACATTGTGACATTGGACCATCGTTGACCATGAATGACCATGACTGTAAACCCAAGCGATTTTTATTAAACCCTAGAATTAATATTATAAACCGTATGAATAATATTATATCCTTGGAATATTAACCAAATAAACTCAAGATATTGATATTATAAACTGAATGGAATAATAAACCCAAGGGAATAATAAAACCAAGGGATTAATACTAAAAACCCAAGGGATTAATAGCCTAATGGATTGACAATATAAAACCAAGGGAATAATATGAAACCGAAGAGATTAATAATATAAGCCCAAGGTATATAAACCATAAGATAAATATTATAAACCCAAGGGAATAATAAACAAAAGGGATTATAAACCCAACGGATAGTAATAAACCCAAGGGATAAATATTATAAACCCTAAGCTAACAAATTGTCACAATGCGACATTGGAATATGGTTGACCATGATTGATTTTCATATTAAGACAATGTTTGTCACAATGCAACATTGGACAATGGTTTACCATCATTGACCATGGTTGATCTCCTTATTGAGACAATATTTGTCACAATGTGACATTGGACCATGGTTCACCATGGATGACCATTGTTGTGACAATGTGATGTCACAACAAGAGATAGTCTTTGTCACAATGTGACCATGCTTGACCATGGTGCACCACGATTGAACCCAAAGGTATTATAACTCAGGGGAATAATCTTAAATCCAAGCGATTAACATTATAAATGCAAGGTATATAAACCCTAAAGGGATTGATATTATAAAACCCAAGGGAATAATAAACCCAAGGATTAATACAGAAAACCCAATAGATTACATACTGAAAACCCAATGGATAATACTAAATGATTCAAAGGGATTCATAATATATTAAACCTAAGGATTCATAATATAAACCAGGATATAATAATAATAAATTATAACCCAGGGAAAATAACAAAGAGGGATAAATAATAAACCCAAGAAATAACCTAGGGATAATATTACCCAAGAATATAAATAATTTGTATAAATACACATAAATAATGTTTGAATGACTTGGATTCATATTGAGACCCAACATAAAATTTTCATGTTTGAGACAATGGTTGTTTTCATATTGACAATCTTTGAGCACATTGTGGATTGCACATCATTGACCATAAAATTGGCACATAAAACCATTGAATTTATCTTCACCCTAGGATTAATATTGTAAAACCATTTGTATGAATAATACCCTACATGAAATTGAACCATTTGTACCCAATGATTGATATTATAAATTGAAGGGAATAATAAACCCAAAGTATTAATTCCAATATAGGTATTTTAAACCCAAGGGAATAAATTTCCAAGGGATTAATATTGTAAATGAAAGGTATATAAACCCTATAAATTATTATAAAATAGAATAATAAACATGAATACTAAAAACATAAGGGTAAAATCCCGACGGAGTAATATGAACACAACCAATAATATTAATGCCATAGTACCAATATTTTCCAAGGTACATAATACTTTGTGATAATTTATTATCCTTCTTAGCTTGGCTTTAGGGACATTTGCTTAAATGGTTATAAGCCCAAGGAATACCAATAAATACATCAACCCTAACTTTTTTCACTGCGATGTTGATCTGTCTGTTGTTTCATTCTATTTTGTTGCCAACACGAGGTTATCCTTATAAGAGTTGGAGGACTTGTTGTTGATGTTCGATGTGGTGTTTCACTGCCTGAACCTTAGAATTTTCTCTTAAATATGATGTGATTGATGGTGGTTGGTACCCATAAAGTGCCATAAATGGGGTCATTTTTGTTGCTGTATGGAAGGAAGTGTTATACCACCATTCAGCAGAGGCAACCATTTCACCCATTGTGTCTATTTATCAGATACAAGCAATGAAGATATCCTTCCAAACATTTGTTTACTATATCAGTTTGCCCATCAGATTGAGGATGATAAGATGAGCTATGAGCTAACTGAGTACCAAGACAAGAAAATAATTCTGTCCAAAAATTTCCAGTGAAAATGGGATCTCTGTCACTTACAATAATCTTTGGGTTTCCATGTAGCTTTTGAATTGTTTCCATAAATGCAGTAGAAACTGTACTGGCTTTAAATGGATGTGATAATGCACAAAAGTGTGCATACTTGGTAAGTCTGTCAACTACCACCATGATGACACTCTTTCCCTCAGACTTGGGTAAACCTGTGATAAAATCCATTGAAACCTCCTCCCAGCGTTGGCTTGGAATGGATAAAGGTTGTAATAGACCGGTGTCTTAATTGTTTCAACTTTATTTTGTTGGCAAACCAAAAATTCGCCACAAACTTTTGAATATCTGATTTAAGGCCATCCCAAAAAATTCCTTCTTAACCCTGTGGTAAGTTTTTAAAAATCCCGAGTGCCCTCCTAAGGGAGAAGTGTGCAATTCCATAAGATATTTTGTTTTAGCTGGGAATTCTTATAGAGGTATAAGCGATCTTTGTACCATAACGAATCATTTTGCCAGACTAAATGTATCAGAAGTACTGGAATCTTGTTGTAGCTTTCGAATAAGTGCCCACACTTCTTCGTCATTATTCCATTCCTCCTTTGCTTCGTTTATCCAATCTGGTTGGATAATAGAAATGGCCACAACAATGCTTCCATATCCTCATCTTTCTTGAGAGTGCATCTGCCACCACATTTTGCTTCCCTTTTTTGTAGATGATTTCAAAGTCATAACCCAACATCTTTGTGACCCACTTTTGTTGCTATTTAGAGGATAATCTTTGTTCTAAAAAGTATTTAAGGCTATCATGATCCGTTTTTACCTTGAAGTGTCTTCCCATTAGGTAGGGTCGCCATTCTTAAGTGCATGGAGTATTGCCAACATTTCCTTCTCATAAATAGCTTTGCTTAAAAACTTTCCCTTGATTGGACGACTTTCAAAAGCAATGGGTCTTTCATCTTGCATTAAAACAGCACCAATTCCCATTTCCTGAAGCATCACATTCCACAATAAAGGTTTTTGTGAAGTCCAGTGTAGCTAAGACGGTGCTTGGCACATTGCCTCTTTAAGATGTTTAAAGGCTTTGTTGCTTCCGAAGTCCATGAAAATGAATCTTTCTTCAATAACGTTGTTAGAGGTGCTGCTATTCTCCCATAATTCTTAACGAACTTGTGATAATACCCTGTCGACCCAAGAAATCCTCGCAGATGCTTTATGGATGTGGGAATTTCCATTCCTTAATGGCTTTAATTTTGCTGGGGTCTACCTTAACTCCTTCATGAGATACAATATGACCCAAATATTCCACCTCCTGGACTCCAAAGAACATTTGGATCTTTTTGCATATAATTGTATCTCCTCCAATAGTTGTAGCACCTTGTCAACATGTTCAACATGATCCTTCCAAGACTTGCTGTAGATTAGTATATCATCAAAAAAATACTAACACAAATTTTCTAAGGAATGGTTTGAAAATTGAATTCATCAAACCTTGAAATGTTGAAGGTGCATTGGTAAGGCCAAAAGGCATGACCAAAAATTCATAATGACCTCATGAGTTCTAAATGCCGTTTTCGGAATGTCTTCAATCTTCATTCTGATTTGATGATATCCGAACGAAGATCCAACTTGGTGAAGTAAATTGATCCATGCAATTCATCCAGTAATTCATCAATGACAGGAATGGGGAACTTATCTTTAATAGTGAGCTTGTTGAGCTCCCTATAATCTGGACACATGCGCCATGATCATCCTTCTTGTGCACCAATACTACTGGAGCTGAGAAAGAACTTTGACTCGGTTTGAATTATACCAGCCTCTAGCATTTCTGCAACCATACGTTCAATTTCACTTTTTTGGACATATGGATATCTGTACGGCCTGATGTTTGGAGGAACACTTCTAGAATCAGATGAATAGCATGATCATGATCACGCATAGGTGGGAGACCTTTGGGAGTCTCAAATACCTTGGAATGATTGTCCAGGACTTTTTGGAGATCTGGAGAAATGGATGATTCCAATGTGGAAACATCTAGCGAACATAATTGTGTAATTACACCTCTTTTCTCCTTTTTTAGAAGCTTTGTCATGCCATTAGAGCTGATTATCTTTCCTGGTTTCCCTGCAATACCCCTTAATTCAACTTCCTTTCCTTCCACAGAAAATTTCATGAAAAGTTCTTGAAAATTAAAGCTATTGTACCCAAGGATTGTAGCCATTGGACTCCTAGTACAATCAGCACCTCCCATTGGAATGGAAAGCATTGGGCTAGTCAATACATATTCTCCCATGGATAGCTTGATATTATGGCACTTTCCTGAACAATTTATTGTTCCTCCATTTGCAATCATCACTTGACACTCTGGTGCTGGATATAGGAAGCAATTCAATTCTTTTGCTACCCTACAATGAATAAAATTGTGGGTGCTTCCTGAATCAATCAACACTATTACCTTTTTCTTCTTGATTTGTCCTTCTATCTTGATGGTTTGAGGAGTGGTAATTCCCGCCAATGCATTACAAGATATGGTCGGATTTATTTGTTCTTCATATAGGCTTTGTTCTTGGAATATATCCTCTTCTTTTGACCTTTCTTGCTCCTTTTCTTCTTCCTCTTCACAATCTATGTAGAATAATTTATTTTGAGCACACTTATGACCTTTTGTGTATTTGCTATCACAATTGTAACAAAGCCCTTTTGCTCTTTTTTCTTCCAATTGTTGCGGTGTCAACCTTGTAGGTTGTGGAAGACTATGGGCAACAACACTTCCGTCTTTATAGTTGTGAATGGTATGCTTCCTATTTGCCATAATTTTGCTTTCCATTTTTCTTGCTAACCTGAATGCCTTCTCTAATGAATCAGGTTCCCAAAGGCGCACATCATGTTGGATATTATCCTTTAAAGACCCTATGAACACAACAATCCTATGCTCCTCTGGAATATCTTTTACCTTATGTTCAATTTTTGGAACTCCTCAATGTGCTCCATTATTGAACCTTTTGTTTGAGACTTATCAATTGGCTAAAGAAGTGTTGCTTTTTGTATCTCATAATGTGCTATCAATTCTTCCGTTAAAAATTGCCCAAGTGATAAATTGTTTACGAGAGAAAGCCATTGATACCATACAAATTGATTTGGTTCCAAATATAAAGTTGCCATACGTACCTTTTGTGTGTTTTGCACATTTATTGAGATCGAAGAATTGCTCCATCTGTAATATCCATGTGGCGGGATCCTTGCCATCAAACTTCCTCATATCGATTTTTGGAACATGGTGAGTCTTCGATCCAACATTAGCGTCTATGGGTATCATGATTAACATTTCTTTTGTTCTCATCATGAGTTTCCTTTACTACCTTTTCACCATTAGTGACACTTTTTGTAGCAACTTCTTCAATTCTTCTTCTGTCTTCAAATCTATCTTCAATATGCCATGTCTCTCTTCAAATCTGTTTCTTCGAATCATCCATCTTAGCTTCATGCCCTTTATCTTAGATTCCACGCCACTTATCTTAGCTTCTGTTAGCTTTTGTGAGCGTGACATTTGTTTCACTTGTTCTTGTAATTTTTATATACATGTAGCATTTCTTCTCTTCTTCATGAGTCATGCTAGAGCTTTCAGGTTCCTTACTAGGTGTTTGCTTTTCTTTCCTCGGGGCATCAGTTACCGATAATAATGCTTTACTATGCCCTTTGAATTCCGTTAAACCAAGCTTACAAAAATTTAAAAAAAAACTACACACCTTTTTTCACTGTATGAAGCTGATATTGAATCTGATGTATCTCTGTAATTTCGAATCATCAGTTCTAAAATTGCTACCTGTAGTAGCCTTCTGTGTCCTCTTTCCAATTCCACAAGTTTGAGCCAAATTGGATTCTCCAAGGAAGAGTTATGTGAAATCTCCACAGTGACTTGCTTTTAGACTGGTTCAGTAGGAAACTTGTACGACGTGCCACGAGTCACAGTTTCAACCTTTGAATCTGAACACACATACAAAAAACTACAGTCCGTCCTCTTTCTGTACCTTTTTACGAAATTTCAATCTGATCCTCAGAGAGAGAGTTATGACGATTTTCCCCAGGTCACATGTTTTGAATGTAATTCAGGAGTCTGCAAAAAGGCCAACTTCCTCAGATCATATCTCCGAAAATATCGTGCGAAAAGCTCTGAAATTCGGACCCAAGGTTCAGCGCCAATTCTTCTCAAATGGGTTTTTTTGTGACTTTGAAACGACACAGAAAAAAGTTATAGCGAAAATGCCACGATGACCTGTTTGGAGCAGTGAAACCCTAGAATCCAAAGCTCTGATACCAAATGTTATGAAACCAGCTCAAGAAAAGATAGAAAAGATAAATCCACGCCTTAGAATTCAGCCTCTTCGAGGGGGCAACCTCCTTTACATTACATAAATGAACAATTCTTGGATGATAACAAATGACAAAAACCTCCTTTCTATATATAGGAGTCTAAGGAGTCACAATATAATCCAGCCGACCTAACAATAATAATATAAAGCCACAAAAATAACAATAGAGGGATTCTAAGGGGCACATAAATAACAATATGGGGGTAATAGGGGCACAAAAATATAAATAAGGGGTATAACTACAATAGTAATGGGGTAATCACTAGTATTATAGGGACCCAACAAAGGGAGTATGCACATGTTTAATTATTATTATTGCAAATATTATACATGATTAATGTTTGCAATACTAATTGAACTATCGTTCTCGTTATATATATTTGTGTCAAAAACCATGTAAATATATTTTGGTGACTAAGCATAAAAAAATATTTTTAAGTAGATGATGTAAAATAAATCACATAAAGTCATCTAAGGTAGAAGCGACTTGTGCATAGCAGAGTATAGATTTATATTTTATAAACCTAGGTATATTGTGATGAGTAACTTGTGTCTAGAATTGATGGGAGTCTGTGATACTATTGTCCCACAAATATTCTCAATAGTGTTTATAAGTAATAGGAATAATGTAATCGGGCTATTGACTCTCCAAGATTTACTTCATTTAGCAATAAGCTCGACGGCTTCATAACGGAGGTCTAGTAGCATATAAATCTTTGGTTTATTGAATTGAATTTTTTATCCACGAATCATTTGATGCGATGACATCTATAAGAGAAGTGCAAAGTGGATCTCCGTCTCTACAATATAGATAAAATGAAGAACCAAAATCTTTCTATCTCATTAAACAACATGAAACATTATAATGCTTCACAAAAAAAAGGAAAAAAGAAGGGCAATAATAATGTAATAATATCAACATCTTAAATTTTTTTATTTTATAATTTTTTTCCCTGAAAAGAAGTGGTAATTTCATTAAAAATTCAGATTCTTATTCAAAATTACTAAACCTATTATTAGGTTCAAAAGGAGAATATGTATGTCCTTGTAGGAACGAATATTCGTCTTAAAAACAAAAAAAAAAAAATTGGTATATAAGAATTGGTTTCTAAAAAATGTTTCTTTGTGAGTAGTGGAAAATTAAATCTGGGAATGAAATAAACTATTCTAAGAGCTAGATAGCAATATTATCACAACTACAATACAAGAAAATAGACACCCTTACAAGTGCTATAAAATGAATTGACAAAATAAAAGGATAATTGTTTAAAAGAAGAAATGTTAAACCCTAGTAAGGTGTTATGCAATTAAAAAGGTTTTCATGAACAATGTTAAGAATATAAAGAGCATGTATCTCTATTGTATCAAATAGTAGAGTTAGTGGCAAGTGGCATAGTAGGTAACTATTATTGCTTGGGCCATAGAGCTATCCCCCTCATGATAGCATCTGTATGGACGATGATGTATAAGTAGAAATACTTATATTTTGAATGTATATGGATGGGTGAGATATCTTTTTAAATCAGAACTTGATCATTACTATGTTTGGTATGGAACATAGTATGTTTCTAATAGATAACTGTATACATATTTATGCATTAAATCCTTATGTATAATGATTTCCGTAAATGAGCAAAGCCAATTCTAGTTTATCTTAGTAGGGTGATTTTTCATGTAAATCTCCAAATTAGTCATATTTGAGCATGTGGAGATTGTGGTTTCGGAAGTGAAGGTAAAATACATATATGCATGATAGAAACTAGATGTACATAAGGAAAACTTGGGAAAAATTGGTATTACGAATGATGAATAGAAATTAGAAAGTTTTTTCTTAAAACCTCTAACACAACCATAAAAATGTATTGGTTGAGAAACCATGTGGAAAACTATATTAGGTAACAGATTTTAATAAGGACGGGTGAATAAAAACAAATCTCACCTAATACCTGAAAGGATGATTATATAATGGAGGAAGTCCATGGTCGCATCCAGGCTTAATTGTTGTATATATATACCTATGCCTTGTCATGGATAGTTTACATGTTGTTACCATAGTCTGGTTAAGTAGTCATTAAGATAAACATGTTGGAGAGGAACATTCTTAATATCCATGCATGTTAATGAGTTATATGATTTTACGATGCAAGCACATGTGTGTTCAGTAATAAGACTTGTAAGAATATTGTATTATCAAATGGTATAGTATAGTTGCATAGTAATGAGTCATACGAATCTTCCATGTAAGCACTTCTTCATGAATTCTGGTATTGATAGTCTCTTACATGTTGAAATAAAGTAAAAGTCATTTCTCAAAAATCATAAAGATGTTGGTTACCCCAATGCCTATTAAAGGGGAGTATGTTCTGTAGAAGGAAAGAGTGTGATTGACCTAATGATTATATTGGTAAAGTAATGTGGAGTTGTTGTTGTGTTGTGATAGATTGTATGTTTTGTTGCTTAGATGATGGGCATAGTTGTGTTGAGCAAGGATTGGTGGCTTGTGACTTGTAGAATCAATGTTATGCTGCTATCAATGCCTACAAATATGCATAGCATGTAAGAATTTGGTTCTTCCTCCATGAAGGGGATTTCAGTTCCTTATTGAATTTATATTTTGTTAGGATACATTCTTAGGTTGTTATGTGCCAATAGTAAATAGGAAAAGTATGCATGACTATGTTAAGAGTCAGGCTAGACAAGAAAAATTGAAGGTTATAGTAGAAGACTATATAACTGTACAAATTGTGGTTCAAATTAATCCTTTGCTTAATGCATCCACTTACAATGTGATTTGTTCTTCGGTTAGAAGAAAGTATGATTAAGGGGAAACTTAACTTTAACAAATTTCGAGGAGATATGCATCTTTCGATGAATATGCATAATGGACCCTATAAGTATCCTTGAGTACAAACCATAGTAATTGATGAAGTAGCACAAATGGTATAGACCACTGGGTCAACTAAATGGTATCCAACAATCTATTTAAAACAGATTGATATCATATAAATAAAAATGCATAATTTGTATCAAGCAATTTTGAGAGGTCCTCTTATTGGATTGCATTGATAAGGTGTCTGGACAACATAAGGAAATGTTGCGTAATTCAAACAAGAATTCATAAGTAGATAACTCATTTTTTGGTAAATGGTGATTTAATATTAAGGATGAGCTAACATGTAAATACCCTGAGATCATAAACACTTACAACTACAAGAAGTGTAGGATTGAAATTAGTAACAAATTTCATGCATAACTACACTAAATTATGCACGAGGCATAAAAAGGGCAATACTAAAACATTTGAGATGGATTAATGATATGATAAATATTAAACTTCAAAAGCTATGTGTTAATAGTCTGCTTTAGAAAATTAAGAAGAAGGTATGATTAAGATGAAAATATGCATGAATACAATACTATGTGACTGATATTGTAACCACATGACATCTGGAATTGATTTACACTTGACATAAAACTTTCTTAATTACATAGATGAACCATGATCATAAAAATTCCTTGATAAATGAATGTTGGTATAATACTAACATGGTAAAAAATATGTGGATAAATTTTATGTCATGCGGGTGATACCATGAGGATGGTATTATAGGTTGTACCACAGCTAGACTATGTACAACAATACATATTGGACTGTATGACTACATATGCTACAAGGTTGAAAAATGAAATGTGTATTAGTGTGTATAACATACCTTGTGTACAGGTATGCATAGAGTCATTGGATAGATGTCTGACCAGGTAAACAAACCTAGAGGCTACCCAAAAGAAGGAAAGTAAGTTTGGTATAAGTAACTATGGTTAATCATAGTTTGGCATACATACAATTACAATGAATATATATTTGATGAATATATATTGTTATGTGAACTAATCTATTTTGACTTTGCATGCAAATTAATGTGGAAAATATGCTAATTGGTGTACTGTATGCAGAGAGACTGCAAGAAATAGGTGTTCGACAATAACACAAAGAATTGAAAGAATGAAAGCAGAGAACATGCATTCTTCAAATAAATAAATGATAAGCAACAACTGATTTTATAATATTAAGTAACAGATCATGATATTTATCATAGTCAAGCTTTTGCATCTATAAATTCTCACAAATGGTTTAAAAAAAATGTGTTACAGGTAGCTATGAATGGAGAGCACTCCTTGAGACCGATGTAGCTATGGAGGGAGAAGCGTTGGGAGAACTCCTTGTGACAGATGTACATCAGAAAAATTGCATCAGATGGTAGAACGACGAGAATTGTTCATACAGAAACCAACTACCTGTGAACAAGGACAAGATGCAGTGATACACCGAGGATGGTGTAAAATTTAAGGAGGGTTGTATGTAACACCCCTCCCTTGTGTACTAAATTATTGTAAACCTAAGCTAAGTGAAATCTAGGTGTGACATCCTCGTGTGTTAAATGTTGTAAACCTAAGCTGAGTTAAAGTTAGGTGTGATACCCTCCTTGTGGGTTAAACTATTCTAAACCTAATATGTGGAAAGCTAGGTGATATGTAATATGAAAAGAAAATGTGTTATGAAATAAATTAATAAAATAAATCACTTGGAGGGCGGAGCACCAAGAGAGAGGAGATTCTTGCCAAATCCCACGAGGAATGGGATAGAGACGAATCTTTCATGATAAATCTTCTAGATTTGATTCTAGATAAGCTTGGATGGATTGCAGATCCATCCGATGGATGGGAGATAAAGATCCATCAGACATAAAAGTTTTGCGGGAGATAAAGGAAAGCTTTTATGTGGAAAAGCTTCGTGGGATATAAAGATGAGCTTTTTTGGAAAAGACCTAGGCTAATTGAAAAATTCATAAAGGGGGACACCGCTGATGGCAACTAAATTGTGAAAGAGGGTATTAAATACCCAGTTCATTAATTAATTGAGGACAATTGGTCCTTGGCAAGATCTTCGTCTCGAGGGGAATCAGAGGTGATTCATCACTGGGTGGTGGTGCTCCTCCCTCCAAGTGAGGTTTAGTTGGTGTCATATGCATGGAATGTTTGTATGTTGATTCTTACTCTCTCTCTCTCTCTGTTACTGTTCCAATTTTATTATGAGGAGTTTTCTTAGTTCTGAGAATATTTAAATAAATTACATGTGCTTTGGTATTAATAGTTTTATTCATGTTTCCCTCTATTCAGGTGAGATTTACTTGCATGGTATGTGGAAATCCTTACTTTTTATGAGATTAAAATCAATTAGCTCAGATATGATGATGGTTGAATTTATCTCTATTATGAAATGATAGATTTCTTATGCATGTTGCATTCCAGTGTAAAGTTAACTATAGAAGCATGTTCAGTGGGTAACAATTCTAGGACCCATTCATGGTAGGAATTGGCATGGGACCATTATTCATAAATAGATTACCTGTGTTAATGTTTCCTTATGAAATGATTGCATCTATTGTGGGCTTAATGTGCATGACCATGTTTAAGGAGTTGGAAAATGATAACTATAGGGGGTTGATGTGAATGATTTCCATAATGTCTCCTTGAAGTCAATATTATGAAATGGTCATATAATAGGGTTATGATAGTTGTTGCATCTAAAATAAGTGGTAACTCTGGTGCATGTGGAGCACTTATTGGATGATGCTTCTAATTGGACTTGTAGACTTGCTTCCGATAAGGGTACTTTGATTAGTTAATTATGTATGTTGAACCAAGGGTTAGTCAGAACACGTTGATTATGATGAATTACATTAATGATGGATGGCGAATTCTGGCCATTGTAAACTTAAGATAATACTCCATTACTGCCGTGTGGATTAACCAGAGGATTATATAGGTTGCATGCAATGATTATTCCTTCACACTCAATGACAGTTCTGATACAAAAGTTACTTATATGAATCTAAAGGTTCCCATTATAGATCCGATAAAGTATAAAAGAATGATGCGTTATTATGAGATTGTATAAACCATTCGAAAATGAAGAAATTGTCAAATCTTACCGGTTAAAAAAAAATTACAGAATTAGAAGCCTAATTAACTATTGTTCCGGGGTAGGCCAAAGAGGTACGTTACACTATCCGATAACAAAGAAATAGAAGTGTGGTCATGTCATAAACTTTATAGAACAACTAAAACAGTCTGACCCTCCTCGTATTTATGACAATAATGTATATGATGTGAATTATTTGATATGCAATTGTCTTTATGGTTTTCCCACGTGACTTGGCAACGTGGCTTCACTTCAATGGTGGCACCCCCCTTGCTCACATGGTCATTAGGTGTGAATGTTCTAGATGAATCTTGAGAACTAACAATAGGGATTAAGTAGTGGGTGGTTAGTTTAACTACCCTGTCCCCATCCCACTCTCAATGCCATTTGCAACTGACTCTGGTGAAAGTTTTCTCTACAACTGATAGGGTTTTGACTTGGTTTTTGTTCAAGTTTTTGTGATAGACATCCCAACTGAATTTTCCTCCTCTCTTACCGAGCATGCATTAGCGTTTATACCACATCGCAAATATGGTAACTTCCTTGTCATGGTCTCACCCTCGAGGCTTTAACATTTTAGCAACTACAGGTAGCAACCACACTGCCATTTTTTTGTTTAAGGTTACTTATCTATTGCATGTATTTTCTTAATCGCACATAATTTTGCAAGGTACTCTATAAATTTCCCCAAGCCCGATTCCTGAAGGATTTGATGAGTTTTCTTCCTCAATCTATCTTCCAAAAACTTGTTCCAGACATCCTAAACATCGCTTCATAGCCTCGGATTTGCACCTGGTTTCTTAACTAGCTTCAGGGTTGACATTCGAGAAAGCGTAAAATTGCTTCTCTCAGGATTATCCTCTTCTCATGCATTTTTTAGAAAGGTAAATAATCTATTTTACTAAGGCTCTTGGTATCCAATAAAATTTCTCCATTTCCCTTGCAACTCATTTGACTATTCCTGTAATGTTATTTACACATAGGTGACGAATTTTGGATAAGCAACGGTCCTACCTAGGTAAACAATCTTCCATTGAGTTATGTTTTTTCCCTTTTGGCAAGCAGTGACGTTCTTTCTTACGCTTATGGTTATGTCATTTCAGTAAAATTTCCTTGTCTGCTACCGGTTTGTGTAAGCTTCTTCCAATTTTCCTAACAAAGTTCCCACCTTTGTTTCTCAGACAGTTTGCCAGGCACTCAAATTATTGAACCCCACCCTTCTATTCTATATAGGTTTAATCTTGGTATCACAATTTTCCAGGTCCTCAAATGATCGAACCCCACCCTTCTCTTCTATACAGGCTTAATCTTGGCATCATAAGAGTTTTGAAAGAAGACCCAGTACGATCATGGGCATGACCATTCTTGTTTTCAGTTATATTCTTCTAAATTGCAATTTTTCCCTTTGAAAGAAACAAAACCCCTCTAGGTTCGCCTATGTATTTTTTTGGTTTAGACCCTTCCTGGAACATTATTACTTGTGTCTACCAAGGAGCTGATTACGTTTGAATTCACTTATATTAAAGTTGTATGTAAATGATTCACCCTTGAATTAATCTGTTGAGTGATTTCCATATTGAGGAAGGGTTATGTTTTGTATAATACTAAGCTAAGTTTACTATAACGAATTTATATGTATGTGGAGAATGTATAGATATCTGGGAGTTTATTTTAATTTTTTTTTTATGGTTTTAGCACACTCATATTGTGCATGAATATTTTGGAGAGATGGGTTTCTACATCAAATTCTATGGGAAATTTTAGGACCTTTATTTTTTTATTTTGAATTTGAGTAAGTACTAAAGTGTAATGTTTAATTATTTTTGTATTATATAGAACATTGTTATTAATGGTTATAAAATAGAATTTGATTTAGTTTGGTGAATAAGTAGAAATTGGGGATACAAGTGTATAAATTGATGAATGTTTTTTTACATTCTTAATATATTAATTAATTTGAGATATAGATGTAGCTTTTGTATGATTTACTATAGTGTGGAATTTGTATAGAAGTTCAATTTATATTGAGTATCATATAACTTATGGTGTAATTGAGTATATGGATGAATACATAGATTCTTACAATCTACTATTTTAATGTAAACCTATGTACTTTGTTTCAGTGTATAATTCTATTTACAACATTCACAATTGAAAACAATTTTTAAGGGGTTTTTGAGGTATTCAATATTATAGTTCTCTATTTCAATTTTTTAAAATATTGGAAAAATAATATGTTTGAGTATTTGTAAGTTGTATATCCTTGAATTTTTTGCCATATTAATATTTAAGCAATCAATTTTTTTTGTATTCGCGACAATTTGCATTCAAATTTTGTAACTATGGTGTCATCTTGTGACACATGAGTGAAAGACACATCACTTCTCAGTAAAGAAGTATTAGCATGTGATTTTCATAATGACTACAATGTAAATTTCTCTAACTAGGAGAGCCATTGTGAATGATTCCCACCACATGCATTAGAAACCTTAGAGTATCCCAAAATGATCAAAAGGGAAGATGTAAGACGCAAGACTTAGAGTGTCATTAGTAATGGAAAATTGGAGAGGGTGCATAGGCATGCTTGAAAAGATGTAGATAGACCTTGTGTCTTGGGCATTGACTCATAGTGTAGAGTAAGGAGGTGAACATTGTAAGAAAGCACATTAGGAGGACGAAGGGGTGCATAATTTGAAGTAGGACACAGCAAGAAACCAATGAGGGCCACATAGTGGGATTCGTTAGGTCATCACAACTTTGTAATACAACAATTGTTTTCATTAGGTAGGATGATAATGGTGGTAGGGTGATAAAGGATGTGAGGTTCCCTTTGATGTCGGAACATGATCCTTAGTCACTATTGCGTTGGGGCTTGGAGATATGATGGACATAGTAAAATATTAGGAAGTTAGTTGTTGCACTCTATGCTTGGCTTGGGAAAGGCGACAATAGGCCATTTATGGTTAAGTGGTGATGGTTTATGATCACATATGATGAATCAAGAATTATAATATTCCACTTAGTTGAAAATATCCTTGGATAGGGTTTAGTTAGGGCATGCCATTTAGGTATAATCTAGGTGATATGATAAGGTTATTGGTCATACCCAACTCATGACGTCACACTATTTATATGAGGTGACTATGCTTCTTTGGTTGTATGGCACACTGAAGTAAGACAAAAACTTTGGTGTCGTAATAAATACTATCAGAGATACTATGTAACATACCTAAAATTTACCCTATCTTTCCATATATATATATATATATATATATATATATATATATATATATATATAAACACACTAAAAAATACAATTTGTTATGGTTTTCAATCTTCCAAAATTTTCTCTTACATAATGGAACTTATATTCTAAATCTATATAGAATAATTTATATGTTTTTGCAATTTTTTTAATAATATCCTCTTCCTTACTTCACTAAGTTTACTTTCATTGTTCAATAGATTTATACGTATTAAGGTGAAGGGACCTTGTAACCCTTACCTCTCATGTCCCTATTTGTAACACCCCTCCCTTGTGTTGTAAACCTAAGCTAAGTGAAAGCTAGGTGTGATATCCTCCCTTGTGCGTTAAATGTTGTAAACCTAAGCTGAGTTAAAGCTAGGTGTGCTACCCTACTTGTGGGTTAAACTATTCTAAACCTAAGTTGAGGAAAGTTTGGTGATATGTATATGAAAAGAAAATGTGTTATAAAATAAATTAATAAAATAAATCACTTGGAGGGTGGAGCACCAAGAGAGAGGAGATGCTTGCCAAATCCCATGAGGAATGGGATAGAGATGAATCTTTCATGAGTAAGCTTCTAGATGTGATTCTAGTTAAGCTTGGATGGATTGCAGATCCATCAGATGGATGGGAGATAAAGATCCATTAGACATAAAATCTTTGCGGGAGATAAAGGCAAGTTTTTATGTGGAAAAGCCTTGTGGGAGATAAAGATGAGCTTTTTCATAAAAGACCTAGGAAAATGGAAAGATCCATAAAGCAGGATGCCACTAATGGTAACTAAATCATGAAAGAGGGTATTGAATATCCAGTGCATTGATCAATTGAGGACAGTTGATCCTTGGCAAGATCTTTGACTCGGGGGAATCAAAGGTGATTCATGGCTAGGTGGTGGTGCTCCTCCCTCCAAGTGAGGTTTAGTTGGTGTCATATGCATGGAATGTTTGTATGTTGATTCTTACTCTCTCTCTCTCTCTTTTACTGTTCCAATTTTATTATGAGGAGTTTTCTTAGTTCTGAGAATATTTGAATAAATTACATGTGCTTGGGTATTAATAGATTTAATCATGTTTCCCTCTATTCGGGTGAGATTTACTTGCATGGTATGTGGAAATCCTTACTTGTTATGAGATTAAAATCAATTAGCTCAGATATGATGATGGTTGAATTTATCTCTATTATGAAATGACAGATTTCTTATGCAGGTTGCATTCCAATGTAAAGTTAACTGTAGAAGCATGTTCAGTGGGTAACAGTTCTAGGACCCATTCATGGTAGGAATTGGCATGGGACCATTATTCATAAATAGATTGTGTGTGTTAATGTTTCCTTAAGAAATGATTGCATCTATTGTGGGCTTAATGTGCATGACCATGTTTAAGGAGTTGGAAAATGATAACTATAGGGGGTTGATGTGAATGATTTCCGTAATGTCTCCTAGAAGTCATTATTCTGAAATGGTCATATAATAGGGTTAATATAGTTGTTGCATCTAACATCAAGTGGTAACTCTGGTGCATGTGGAGCACTTAGTGGATCATGCTTCTAATTGCACAAGTAGAATTGCTTCTGATAAGGGTAGTTTGATTAGTTAATTATGTATGTTGAACCAAGGGTTAGTCAGAACACCTTGATTATGATGAATTATATTAATGATGGATGGCCAATGTTGGCCATAGTAAACTTAAGATAATACTCCATTAATGCTGGTGTGGATTAACCAGAAGATTATATAGGTTGCATGCCATGATTATTCCTTCACACCCAATGACGGTTTTGATATATAAGTTACTTATATGAATCTAAAGGTTCCCATTATGGATCGAATAAAGTATAAAAGAATGATGCGTTATTATGAGATTGTATAAACTATTAATAAATGAGGAAATGGTCAGATCTTAGCTGTAAAAGAAAAAGAAATTTTACAGAATTAGAAGCCTAATTAGCTATTATTTCAAGGTAGGCCAAAGGGGTACATTACAAATGGTATCGGAGCCCAAGTTCAAACCTTGCAGCCTATGGACTCATCCACCCCCGTAAAATTTTCGTTGACAGGTTTGATTATAAAAATTCCTATAAAAGAAATAACCCCAAAATTTATCCGAGAAATTTAAGCATATGGAATTTCTCGCCGCCAAGGGAAATTAAGGTTCTTCAAAGAAGAATCCAAACATTAACAAGGTTATTAAAGGATTAATAACATATAGTAAATTCTCTATATATATAACCCGATATCATTGGGGGTTTATGTGGGTTTTAATTGATTAAATTATGACATGTACAATCGACATGCTGAGATAAAAACTGCATAGCAAAAAAAAATGTCTTGGGATATTACACTCGCTCTCGGTGATTGACAGTTATCCCCAGTGAAGTCATGGCCAGCACCACCTCATTTTATTCGCAAAAATAGAGTGTATTGAATATATATATTCTTAAAAACAAAATCAAATAAATTACGAAATTATTAAAAAAATAGGAAACCCATAAACTGATATGAATTTCGGTCAAATCAACCAATATATACAAGTTTCGTAAAAGCAGAAAGGAGTTCATGATCTTGAACTTTAATAGTATTTCATTTGATAGATTGCACAACAAGATAAATGGAATATTACGCCTAATCTCTACTACATATGTCATCTTGACTCAATATTATACTACACTATGTGTACGGTTAAATTAAGAAATGAGTTGAGCTGCCTCTCCATCATGAAGCTGGCGAAGGCTGCTAGAAATCCTAATTCCTATGATAAAAATCTCAGAATATATGTCGTAACATCTTGGCACATGTGATTTTGGTAGATTTCATAATATACAAATATGTCCTTATATATCACAACAAGACTATTCTTGGCATATATATAAGTGTATTGTTCTAATATTAAACTTTGGATAATCCAACGCAGTAATATACTTGGTTGCGGTTCTAGTGCAATCAAAGACGGTCAAGGTGTGAAGAATTGGTTTTTTATCAATGAAACTCAATCCCAAACCAAGCTGTCTAGATTCTGCTGACATGAAATTTGTAGGAAAGAGTAATACCAAGGAAGACGGAGGCTTCTGTGCCAGACCACAAAATGTTAGCCATTACTTTGTGCTGAAGAAAAACTTGTCTAATTAAATTGATTAATTAGTTATACATTGTGTGATCGCAATAAGATGGGTGATGCACCGTAGGGATACTCCTCCCTTGTGGCTTGGATGTATGGGTCGTCATCTATGGTGATATGCGTATTCTGCATGGAAGTCGTTCGATAAACTATGTACACCGGTCAAGGTTGGCTGAAGACCCATGTTTTATGGATGGTGCTTAAGCGACACCACGTCAAAAGAAACAATGCATGCTAATTAGAAGATGCAGAAAAGTCACGATTTCTATTTCCCTTTTAGATGTCGTTCAGGTTGTTTTATCCTTTTTTCCATAAAAGGATCAGAGAAAAGATTGCAACACTGTTGTTTCTCTTTTTTGTATCTAGTTTACCACAATTTTGGGAGGTATGCAAGTTGGACACAAAGCCAACAATGTTGTTTCTAGGCGAAGGATGGAAGAAAAGCGAGAATTCGGTTTGTTTCCTTTTGTCAATGGTGAAGTTGAAGGTGTCGAGTTGGGATAATAAGTATCATCAACCTATCAAATTAAGCAATAAACGTAATTCTTTCCTTTCAAAATGATAAACATACTATTATAAAGTATGTGTGACGTGCTAAGTAAAAGCAGTCACGGCGTTTATGTGTAATTATATGGATAGGATGAGAACAAAGATTAGCGGTAGAAGATGTGGCTATAAATCGTTCTCTAATCATGAGCTTTCATTTTGATTTTTAGGAAGAACATGATTAGTAACTAAAGGTTCTTGATTTTTGGTTTGTCTTACTATAGATGTGAGGCGATCGATCGTTGGTTAGATAAGACTTATCATCAGGTAGAAGAATGGATAATGGAAATCTGGATTCCAAGAAAATAGTGTCTCCTCTAATGCCCATAAATAAGTGAACAATCCTGATTGGCTAGAAATATAATAGTTGTTTTGAGTTCATTGAGAGGGAGCACCGTATAGCCACTGGCTGTGCTCTCAACGATGCCCACATATTGTCTATATATATTGCCTGGAGAAAGATTGATACATACATACATCTACGCTGTGTTTTCCTACTGCTCCCTACGATGCAATGATAGTATATACTTGAATCTATTCTCCTGGTTGGTAATTAAAAATGCATATAAGTTATTGATTTTTAACTAGTTTGTGAAGAGTGCTAGCATTATCTGGGATCCTTGCAAGGAAGAAGGATGAGTGACTTATGTGAAGGTCAGAAGACAAATGTGCAAGTGAAGAGTAAGAGAGTTCATGGGTGTTCCTTTCGCAGAGTTGTGAGTCTATTCACACTGTGGTATTGCAACATTTTCAATCATCAAGCCTCGTGACTTAGCTTAGTTTTAACACTGAATTTTGGATACAACCCCACAAATCTTTTGGTTCCACTCCATCTCATTTATACTTGATTCATAAAGAATAAAAATTATTTTCCCTCAAGGTTTGTATCCAAGCAAGGGTGTTATGAAACCAGCTCAAGAAAAGATAGAAAAGATAAATCCACGCCTTAGAATTCAGCCTCTTCGAGGGGGCAACCTCCTTTACATTACATAAATGAACAATTCTTGGATGATACAAATGACAAAACCTCCTTTCTATATATAGGAGTCTAAGGAGTCACAATATAATCCAGCCGACCTAACAATAATAATATAAAGCCACAAAAATAACAATAGAGGGATTCTATGGGGCACAGAAATAACAATATGGGGGTAATAGGGGCACAACAATATAAATAAGGGGTATAACTACAATAGTAATGGGGTAATCACTAGTATTATAGGGACCCAACATGCCCCTCTCCTTCAAAAAAGTGTTGTCCTCAACGCTTGAGTAGTTCTGGATACTTCTGCATAAAATTCTCATCCTCCCATGTGGAATCTTCAGCGGATAAGTTCTTCCACTTGATAAGATACTCTGAAATTGATCGATTTCGTAGCTGTCGAGTTCTTGTTTCTGTGACTGCTTCCGGTTCCAATATAATTTTTCCTTCCTCGTCAAGTTCTGGCAATATTGTTTGAACTGGGAGCTTGTCGCCTATAACCTTCTTTAAACATGAAACATGGAAAACTGGGTGCAATCGAGAAGCTGCAGGAAGCTCCAATTTGTATGCCATAGTACCAATCTTTTGCAACACCTTGTACGGACCATAATACTTTGGTGATAATTTATTATCCTTCTTAGCTTGCTTTAGGGACATTTGCTTATATGGTTGTAGCCGTAGGAATACCCAATCACCTACATCAAAACTTCTTTCACTGCGATGTTGATCTGCCTGTTGTTTCATTCTATTTTGTGCCAACACGAGGTTATCCTTTAAGAGTTGGAGGACTTGTTGTTGATGTTCGATGTGATGTTCCACTGCCTGAACCTTAGAATTTTCTCTTAAATATGATGTGATGGATGGTGGTTGATACCCATAAAGTGCCATAAATGGGGTCATTTTTGTTGCTGTATGGAAGGAAGTGTTATACCACCATTCAGCCAGAGGCAACCATTTGACCCATTGTGTCTGTTTATCAGATACAAAGCAACGAAGATATCCTTCCAAACATTTGTTTACTATCTCAGTTTGCCCATCAGATTGAGGATGATAAGATGAGCTATGAGCTAACTGAGTACCAAGACAAGAAAATAATTCTGTCCAAAAATTTCCAGTGAAAATGGGATCTCTGTCACTTACAATAATCTTTGGGTTTCCATGTAGCTTTTGAACTGTTTCCATAAATGCAGTAGAAACTGTACTGGCTTTAAATGGATGTGATAATGCACAAAAGTGTGCATACTTGGTAAGTCTGTCAACTACCACCATGATGACACTCTTTCCCTCAGACTTGGGTAAACCTGTGATAAAATCCATTGAAACCTCCTCCCAACGTTGGCTTGGAATGGATAAAGGTTGTAATAGACCCGGTGTCTTAATTGTTTCAACTTTATTTTGTTGGCAAACCAAACATTCCGCCACAAACTTTTGAATATCTGATTTAAGGCCATCCCAAAAAAATTCCTTCTTAACCCTGTGGTAAGTTTTTAAAAATCCTGAGTGCCCTCCTAAGGGAGAAGTGTGCAATTCCATAAGAATCTTTTGTTTTAGCTGGGAATTCTTACAGAGGTATAAGCGATCTTTGTACCATAACGAATCATTTTGCCAGCTAAATGTATCAGAAGTACTGGAATCTTGTTGTAGCTTTCGAATAAGTGCCCACACTTCTTCGTCATTCTTCCATTCCTCCCTTGCTTCGTTTATCCAATCTGGTTGGATAATAGAAATGGCACACAACAATGCTTCCACATCCTCATCCTTTCTTGAGAGTGCATCTGCCACCACATTTTGCTTCCCTTTTTTGTAGATGATTTCAAAGTCATAACCCAACATCTTTGTGACCCACTTTTGTTGCTCTTCAGAGGATAATCTTTGTTCTAAAAAGTATTTAAGGCTATCATGATCCGTTTTTACCTTGAAGTGTCTTCCCATTAGGTAGGGTCGCCATTTCTTAAGTGCATGGAGTATTGCCAACATTTCCTTCTCATAAATAGCTTTGCTTAAAAACTTTCCCTTGATTGGACGACTTTCAAAAGCAATGGGTCTTTCATCTTGCATTAGAACAGCACCAATTCCATTTCCTGAAGCATCACATTCCACAATAAAGGTTTTTGTGAAGTCCGGTGTAGCTAAGACCGGTGCTTGGCACATTGCCTCTTTAAGATGTTCAAAGGCCTTTGTTGCTTCCGGAGTCCATGAAAATGAATCTTTCTTCAATAATGTTGTTAGAGGTGCTGCTATTCTCCCATAATTCTTAACAAACTTGCGATAATACCCTGTCAACCCAAGAAATCCTCGCAGATGCTTTATGGATGTGGGGATTTTCCATTCCTTAATGGCTTTAATTTTGCTAGGGTCTACCTTAACTCCTTCATGAGATACAATATGACCCAAATATTCCACCTCCTGGACTCCAAAGAAACATTTGGATCTTTTTGCATATAATTGTTTCTCCTCCAATAGTTGTAGCACCCTGTCAACATGTTCAACATGATCCTTCCAAGACTTGCTGTAGATTAGTATATCATCAAAAAATACTAACACAAATTTTCTAAGGAATGGTTTGAAAATTGAATTCATCAAACCTTGAAATGTTGAAGGTGCATTGGTAAGGCCAAAAGGCATGACCAAAAATTCATAATGACCCTCATGAGTTCTAAATGCCGTTTTCGGAATGTCTTCAATCTTCATTCTGATTTGATGATATCCCGAACGAAGATCCAACTTGGTGAAGTAAATTGATCCATGCAATTCATCCAGTAATTCATCAATGACAGGAATGGGGAACTTATCTTTAATAGTGAGCTTGTTGAGCTCCCTATAATCTGGACACATGCGCCATGATCCATCCTTCTTGTGCACCAATACTACTGGAGCTGAGAAAGAACTTTGACTCGGTTGAATTATACCAGCCTCTAGCATTTCTGCAACCATACGTTCAATTTCACTTTTTTGGACATAGGGATATCTGTACGGCCTGATGTTTGGAGGAACACTTCCTGGAATCAGATGAATAGCATGATCATGATCACGCATAGGTGGGAGACCTTTGGGAGTCTCAAATACCTTGGAATGATTGTCCAGGACTTTTTGGAGATCTGGAGAAATAGATGATTCCAATGTGGAAACATCTAGCGAACATAATTGTGCAATTACACCTCTTTGCTCCTTTTTTAGAAGCTTTGTCATGCCATTAGAGCTGATTATCTTTCCTGGTTTCCCTGCAATACCCCTTAATTCAACTTCCTTTCCTTCCACAGAAAATTTCATGAAAAGTTCTTGAAAATTAAAAGCTATTGTACCCAAGGATTGTAGCCATTGGACTCCTAGTACAACATCAGCACCTCCCATTGGAATGGAAAGCATTGGGCTAGTCAATACATATTCTCCCATGGATAGCTTGATATTATGGCACTTTCCAGAACAATTTATTGTTCCTCCATTTGCAATCATCACTTGACACTCTGGTGCTGGATATAGGAAGCAATTCAATTCTTTTGCTACCCTACAATGAATAAAATTGTGGGTGCTTCCTGAATCAATCAACACTATTACCTTTTTCTTCTTGATTTGTCCTTCTATCTTGATGGTTTGAGGAGTGGTAATTCCCGCCAATGCATTACAAGATATGGTCGGATTTATTTGTTCTTCATCTAGGCTTTGTTCCTGGAATATATCCTCTTCTTTTGACCTTTCTTGCTCCTTTTCTTCTTCCTCTTCACAATCTATGTAGAATAATTTCTTCTCAGCACACTTATGACCTTTTGTGTATTTGCTATCACAATTGTAACAAAGCCCTTTTGCTCTTTTTTCTTCCAATTGTTGTGGTGTCAACCTTGTAGGTTGTGGAAGACTATGGGCAACAACACTTCCGTCTTTATAGTTGTGAATGGTATGCTTCCTAGTTGCCATAATTTTGCTTTCCATTTTTCTTGCTAACCTGAATGCCTTCTCTAATGAATCAGGTTCCCAAAGGCGCACATCATGTTGGATATTATCCTTTAAAGACCCTATGAACACATCAATCCTATGCTCCTCTGGAATATCTTTTACCCTTATGTTCAATTTTTGGAACTCCTCAATGTGCTCCATTATTGAACCCTTTTGTTTGAGACTTATCAATTGGCTAAAAAAAGTGTTGCTTTTTGTATCCTCATAATGTGCTATCAATTCTTCCGTAAAAATTGCCCAAGTGATAAATTGTTTACGAGAACAAAGCCATTGATACCATACAAACTGATTTGGTTCCAAATATAAAGTTGCCATACGTACCTTTTGTGTGTTTTGCACATTATTGAGATCGAAGAATTGCTCCATCTGTAATATCCATGTGGCGGGATCCTTGCCATCAAACTTCCTCATATCGATTTTTGGAACATGGTGAGTCTTCGATCCAACATTAGCGTCTATGGTATCATGATTAACATTTCTTTTGTTCTCATCATGAGTTTCCTTTACTACCTTTTCACCATTAGTGACACTTTCTTGTAGCAACTTCTTCAATTCTTCCATATCTGTCTTCAAATCTATCTTCAAATATGCCATGTCTCTCTTCAAATCTGTCTTCGAATCATCCATCTTAGCTTCCATGCCCTTTATCTTAGATTCCACGCCACTTATCTTAGCTTCTGTTAGCTTTTGTGAGCGTGACATTTGTTGCACTTGTTCTTGTAATTTTGATATATCATGTAGCATTTCTTCCTCTTCTTCATGAGTCATGCTAGAGCTTTCAGGTTCCTTACTAGGTGTTTGCATTTTCTTTCCTCGGGGCATCAGTTACCGATAATAATGCTTTACTATGCCCTTTGAATTCCGTTAAACCAAGCTTACACAAAAATTTAAAAAAAAACTACACACCTTTTTTCACTTTATAGAAGCCTGATATTGAATCTGATGTATCTCTGTAATTTCGAATCATCCAGTTCTAAAATTGCTACCTGTAGTAGCCTTCTGTGTCCTCTTTCCAATGCCACAAGTCTGAGCCAAATTGGATTCTCCAAGGAAGAGTTATGTGAAATCTCCCACAGTGACTTGCTTTTAGACTAGTTCAGTAGGGAAAACTTGTACGACGTGCCACGAGTCACTGTTTCAACCTTTGAATCTGAAACACACATACAAGAAACTACAGTCCGTCCTCTTTCTGTACCTTTTTACGAAATTTCAATCCGATCCTCAGAGAGAGAGTTATGACGATTTTCCCCAGGTCACCTGTTTTGAATGTAATTCAGGAGTCTGCAAAAAGGCCAACTTCCTCAGATCATATCTCCGAAAATATCATGCGAAAAGCTCTGAAATTCGGACCCAAGGTTCAGCGCCAATTCTTCTCAAATGGGTTTTTTTGTGACTTCTGAAACGTCACAGAAAAAAAGTTATAGCGAAAATGCCACGATGACCTGTTTGGAGCAGCGAAACCCTAGAATCCAAAGCTCTGATACCAAATGTTATGAAACCAGCTCAAGAAAAGATAAATCCACGCCTTAGAATTCAGCCTCTTCGAGGGGGCAACCTCCTTTACATTACATAAATGAACAATTCTTGGATGATACAAATGACAAAACCTCCTTTCTATATATAGGAGTCTAAGGAGTCACAATATAATCCAGCCGACCTAACAATAATAATATAAAGCCACAAAAATAACAATAGAGGGATTCTAAGGGGCACATAAATAACAATATGGGGGTAATAGGGGCACAAAAATATAAATAAGGGGTATAACTACAATAGTAATGGGGTAATCACTAGTATTATAGGGACCCAACAAAGGGAGTATGCACATGTTTAATTATTATTATTGCAAATATTATACATGATTAATGTTTGCAATACTAATTGAACTATCGTTCTCGTTATATATAATTGTGTCAAAAACCATGTAAATATATTTTGGTGACTAAGCATAGAAAAATATTTTTAAGTAGATGATGTAAAACTAAATCACATAAAGTCATCTAAGGTAGAAGCGACTTGTGCATAGCAGAGTTATAGATTTATATTTTATAAACCTAGGTATATTGTGATGAGTAACTTGGTGTCTAGAATTGATGGGAGTCTGTGATACTATTGTCCCACAAATATTCTCAATAGTGTTTATAAGTAATAGGAATAATGTAATCGGGCTGTTGACTCTCCAAGATTTACTTCATTTAGCAATAAGCTCGACGGCTTCATAACGGAGGTCTAGTAGCATATAAATCTTTGGTTTATTGAATTGAATTTTTTATCCACGAATCATTTGATGCGATGACATCTATAAGAGAAGTGCAAAGTGGATCTCCGTCTCTACAATATAGATAAAATGAAGAACCAAAATCTTTCTATCTCATTAAACAACATGAAACATTATAATGCTTCACAAAAAAAAGGAAAAAAGAAGGGCAATAATAATGTAATAATATCAACATCTTAAATTTTTTTATTTTATAATTTTTTTCCCTGAAAAGAAGTGGTAATTTCATTAAAAATTGCAGATTCTTATTCAAAATTACTAAACCTATTATTAGGTTCAAAAGGAGAATATGTATGTCCTTGTAGGAACGAATATTCGTCTTAAAAACAAAAAAAAAAAAATTGGTATAAGAATTGGTTTCTAAAAAAATGTTACTTTGTGAGTACTGGAAAATTAAATATGGGAATGAAATAAATTATTCTAAGAGGTGGATAGCAATGGATGAAGTTATTGATAAAGTCATCATGTTATTACAACTACAATACAAGCAATTTGACACCCTTACGAGTGCTATAAAGGGAATTGACTAAATAAAAGGATAATTGTATAAAGGAAGAAATGTTAAGCCCTAGTAAGGTGTTATGCAATGAAAAAGGTTTTCATGAACAATGTTAAGAATATAAAGAGCATGTATCTCTATTGTATCAAATAGTATAGTTAGTGGTAAGTTGCATAGTAGGTAACTCTTATTGCTTGGGCCATAGAGCTATCTCACTCATTAGTGCTATCCCACTCATGATAGCATCTGCATGGACGATGATGTATAAGCATAAATACGTATATTTTGAACGTATATGGATGGGTGAGATATCTTTTAAATCAGAACTTGATCATTACTATGTTTGGTATGGAACATAGTATGTTTCTAATAGATAACTGTATACATATTTATGCATTAAATCCTTATGTATAATGATTCCGTAAATGAGCAAAGCCAATTCTAGTTTATCTTAGTAGGGTGATTTTTCATGTAAATTTCCAAATTAGTCATATTTGAGCATGTGGAGATTGTGGTTTCTGAAGTGAGGGTAAAATACATATATGCATGATAGCAACTAGATGTACATAAGGAAAACTTGGGAAAAATTGGTATTACGAATGATGAATAGAAATTAGAAAGTTTTTTCTTAAAACCTCTAACACAACCATAAAATGTATTGGTTGAGAAACCATGTGGAAAACTATATTAGGTAACAGATTTTAATAAGGACGGGTGAATAAAAACAAATCTCACCTAATACCTGAAGGGATGATTATATAATGGAGGAAGCCCATGGTCGCATCCAAGCTTAATTGTTGTATATAGATACCTATGCCTTGTCATGGATAGTTTACATGTTGTTACCATAGTTTGGTTAAGTAGTCATTAAGATAAACATGTTGGAGAGGAACATTCTTTAATATCAATGCATGTTAATGAGTTATATGATTTTACCATGCAAGCACATGTGTGTAGTATTATAGACTTGTAATAATATTGTATTTATCAAATGGTATAGTATAGTTGCAGAGTAATGAGTCATACGAATATTCCATGTAAGCACTTCTTCATGAATTATGGTATTGATACTCTCTTACATATTGAAATAAAGTAAAATCATTTCTCAACATTCATAAAGATGTTTGTTACCCCAATGCCTATTAAAGGGGAGTATGTTCTGTAGAAGGAAAGAGTGTGATTGACCTAATGAATATAATGGTAAAGTAGTAAGGAGTTGTTGTTGTGTTGTGATAGATTGTCTATTTTGTTTCTTAGATGTTGGGCATAGTTGTGTTGAGCAAGGATTGGTGGTTTGTGACTTGTAGAATCAATGTTATGCTGCTATTAATGCTTACAGATATGCATAGCATGTAGAAATTCGTTTTTTCCTCCATGCAGGGGATTTGAGTTGCTTATTGAAGTGATATTTTGTTAGCATACATGCTTGGGCTATTATGTGCCAAATTGTAAATAGGCAAAGTATGTATGACTATGTTAAGAGTCAGGCTGGACAAGAAAAATCGAAGGTTATAGCCCAATACTATATAACTGTACAAATTGTGGTTCAAATTAATCCTTTGATTAATGCATCTTCTTGCAATGTGATTTTTTCTTTGGTTGGAAGAAAGTATGATTAAGGAGAAAATTAACCTTAATATATTTCGAGGACATTTGCATCTTTAGATGGATATGCATAATGGAACCTATAAGTATCCTTGAGTACAAACCATAGTGATTGTTGAAGTAGAACAAATGGTATAGAACACTGGGTCAACTAAATGGTATCCAACAATCTATTTGAAACATATTCATATCATATAAATAAAAATGCATAATTTGTATCAAGCAATTTTGAGAGGTCCTCTTATTGGATTTCATTGATAAGGTGTCTCGACAACATAAGGAAATGTTGCTTAATTCAAACAAGAATTCATAAAGTAGATAACTCATTTTTTGGTAAAGGGTGATTTAATATTATGGATAAGCTAACATGTAAATACCTTGAGATCATAAACACTTACAACTACAAGGAGTGTAGGATTGAAATTAGTACAAACTTTCATGTATAACTACACTAAATTATGCACGAGGCATAAAAAGGGCAATACTAAAACATTTGAGATGGATTAATGATATGATAAATATAAAACTTCAAAAACTATGTGTTAATAGTCTGCTTTAGAAAATTAAGAAGAAGGTATGATTAAGATGAAAATATGCATGAATACAATACTATGTGACTGATATTGTAACCACATGAGATCTGGAATTGATTTACACTTGACATAAAACTTTCTTAATTACATAGATGAACCATGATCATAAAAATTCCTAAATAAATGAATGTTGGTATGATACTAACATGGTGGAAAAATATGTGGATAAAGTTTACGTCATGCAGGTGATACCATGAGTATGGTATTATAGGTTGTACCACAGCTAGAATATGTACAACAATACATATAGGACTGGATGACTACATATGCTACAAGGTTGAAAAATGAAATGTGTATTAGTGTGTATAACATACCTTGTGTACAGGTATGCATAGAGTCATTGGATAGATGTATCACCAGGTAAACAAACCTAGAGGCTACCCAAAATAAGGAAAGTAAGTTTGGTAAAAGTAACTATGGTTAATCATAGTTTGGCATACATACAATTACAATGAATATATATTTGATGAATATATATTGTTATGTGAACTAATCTATTTTGACTTTGCATGCAAATTAATGTGGAAAATATGCTAATTGGTGTACTGTATGCAGAGAGACTGCAAGAAATAGGTGTTCGACAATAACACAAAGAATTGAAAGAATGAAAGCAGAGAACATGCATTCTTCAAATAAATAAATGATAAGCAACAACTGATTTTATAATATTAAGTAACAGATCATGATATTTATCATAGTCAAGCTTTTGCATCTATAAATTCTCACAAATGGTTTAAAAAAAATGTGTTACAGGTAGCTATGAAAGGAGAGCACTCCTTGAGACCGATGTAGCTATGGAGGGAGAAGCGTTGGGAGAACTCCTTGTGACAGATGTACATCAGAAAAATTGCATCAGATGGTAGAACGACGAGAATTGTTCATACAGAAACCAACTACCTGTGAACAAGGACAAGATGCAGTGATACACCGAGGATGGTGTAAAATTTAAGGAGGGTTGTATGTAACACCCCTCCCTTGTGTACTAAATTATTGTAAACCTAAGCTAAGTGAAATCTAGGTGTGACATCCTCGTGTGTTAAATGTTGTAAACCTAAGCTGAGTTAAAGCTAGGTGTGATACCCTCCTTGTGGGTTAAACTATTCTAAACCTAACCTGCGGAAAGCTAGGTGATATGTAATATGAAAAGAAAATGTGTTATTAAATAAATTAATAAAATAAATCACTTGGAGGGCGGAGCACCAAGAGAGAGGAGATTCTTGCCAAATCCCATGAGGAATGGGATAGAGACGAATCTTTCATGATAAATCTTCTAGATTTGATTCTAGATAAGCTTGGATGGATTGCAGATCCATCCGATGGATGGGAGATAAAGATCCATCAGACATAAAAGTTTTGCGGGAGATAAAGGAAAGCTTTTATGTGGAAAAGCTTCGTGGGATATAAAGATGAGCTTTTTTGGAAAAGACCTAGGCTAATTGAAAAATTCATAAAGGGGGACACCGCTGATGGCAACTAAATTGTGAAAGAGGGTATTAAATACCCAGTTCATTAATTAATTGAGGACAATTGGTCCTTGGCAAGATCTTCGTCTCGAGGGGAATCAGAGGTGATTCATCACTGGGTGGTGGTGCTCCTCCCTCCAAGTGAGGTTTAGTTGGTGTCATATGCATGGAACGTTTGTATGTTGAGTCTTACTCTCTCTCTCTCTCTGTTACTGTTCCAATTTTATTATGAGGAGTTTTCTTAGTTCTGAGAATATTTAAATAAATTACATGTGCTTTGGTATTAATAGTTTTATTCATGTTTCCATCTATTCAAGTGAGATTTACTTGCATGGTATGTGGAAATCCTTACTTTTTATGAGATTAAAATCAATTAGATCAGATATGATGATGGTTGAATTTATCTCTATTATGAAATGATAGATTTCTTATGCATGTTGCATTCCAGTGCAAAGTTAACTATAGAAGCATGTTGAGTGGGTATGATTTCTAGGACCCATTCATGGTAGTAATTGGCATGGGACCATTATTCATAAATAGATTACCTGTGTTAATGTTTCCTTATGAAATGATTACATCTATTGTGGGCTTAATGTGCATGACCATGTTTAAGGAGATGGAAAATGATAACTATAGGGGGTTGATGTGAATGATTTCCGTAATGTCTCCTAGAAGTCAATATTATGAAATGGTCATATAATAGGGTTATGATAGTTGTTGCATCTAAAATAAGTGGTAACTCTGGTGCATGTGGAGCACTTATTGGATGATGCTTCTAATTGGACTTGTAGACTTGCTTCCGATAAGGGTACTTTGATTAGTTAATTATGTATGTTGAACCAAGGGTTAGTCAGAACACGTTGATTATGATGAATTACATTAATGATGGATGGCGAATTCTGGCCATTGTAAACTTAAGATAATACTCCATTACTGCCGTGTGGATTAACCAGAGGATTATATAGGTTGCATGCAATGATTATTCCTTCACACTCAATGACAGTTCTGATACAAAAGTTACTTATATGAATCTAAAGGTTCCCATTATAGATCCGATAAAGTATAAAAGAATGATGCGTTATTATGAGATTGTATAAACCATTCGAAAATGAAGAAATTGTCAAATCTTACCGGTTAAAAAAAAATTACAGAATTAGAAGCCTAATTAACTATTGTTCCGGGGTAGGCCAAAGAGGTACGTTACACTATCCGATAACAAAGAAATAGAGGTGTGGTCATGTCATAAACTTTATAGAACAACTAAAACATTCTGAGCCTCGTTGTATTTATGAAAATAAGGTATATGACGTGAATTATTTGATATGCAATTGTCTTTATGGTTGGCCCACGTGACTTGGCAACGTGGCTTCACCTCGATGGTGGCATCCTAGTTGCACACATGGTCATTTAGGGCAGATGTTCCAGATCAATCTCGAGAACTAATAGCATGGATTAAGTAGTGGATGGTTAGGGTAATTACCTTGCCCCCCATCCCACTCTCAATGCCATTTTTAACTGACTCTACAGTGAAAGTGTGCTCTACAACATGATAGGGTTCTGACTTCATTTTTGTTTAGGTTTTTGCGATAGATACCCGAAGTAAATTTTCCTCCTCCCTCACCGAGCATGCATTAGCGTTTATACCACATCGCAAATATGGTAACTTCCTTGTCATGGTCTCACCCCTCGAGGCTTTAACATTTTAGCAACTACAGGTAGCAACCACACTGCCATTTTTTTGTTTAAGGTTACTTATCTATTGCAATTATTTTCTTAATTGCACATAATTTTGCAGGGTACTCTATAAATTTCCCAAGCATGATTCCTGAAGGATTTGATGAGTTTTCTTCCTCAATCTATCTTCCAAAAACTTGTTCCAGACATCCTAAACATCGCTTCATAGCCTCGGATTTGCACCTGGTTTCTTAACTAGCTTCAGGGTTGACATTCGAGAAAGCGTAAAATTGCTTCTCTCAGGATTATCCTCTTCTCATGCATTTTTTAGAAAGGTAAATAATCTATTTTACTAAGGCTCTTGGTATCCAATAAAATTTCTCCATTTCCCTTGCAACTCATTTGACTATTCCTGTAATGTTATTTACACATAGGTGACGAATTTTGGATAAGCAACGGTCCTACCTAGGTAAACAATCTTCCATTGAGTTATGTTTTTTCCCTTTTGGCAAGCAGTGACGTTCTTTCTTACGCTTATGGTTATGTCATTTCAGTAAAATTTCCTTGTCTGCTACCGGTTTGTGTAAGCTTCTTCCAATTTTCCTAACAAAGTTCCCACCTTTGTTTCTCAGACAGTTTGCCAGGCACTCAAATTATTGAACCCCACCCTTCTATTCTATATAGGTTTAATCTTGGTATCACAATTTTCCAGGTCCTCAAATGATCGAACCCCACCCTTCTCTTCTATACAGGCTTAATCTTGGCATCATAAGAGTTTTGAAAGAAGACCCAGTACGATCATGGGCATGACCATTCTTGTTTTCAGTTATATTCTTCTAAATTGCAATTTTTCCCTTTGAAAGAAACAAAACCCCTCTAGGTTCGCCTATGTATTTTTTTGGTTTAGACCCTTCCTGGAACATTATTACTTGTGTCTACCAAGGAGCTGATTACGTTTGAATTCACTTATATTAAAGTTGTATGTAAATGATTCACCCTTGAATTAATCTGTTGAGTGATTTCCATATTGAGGAAGGGTTATGTTTTGTATAATACTAAGCTAAGTTTACTATAACGAATTTATATGTATGTGGAGAATGTATAGATATCTGGGAGTTTATTTTAATTTTTTTTTTATGGTTTTAGCACACTCATATTGTGCATGAATATTTTGGAGAGATGGGTTTCTACATCAAATTCTATGGGAAATTTTAGGACCTTTATTTTTTTATTTTGAATTTGAGTAAGTACTAAAGTGTAATGTTTAATTATTTTTGTATTATATAGAACATTGTTATTAATGGTTATAAAATAGAATTTGATTTAGTTTGGTGAATAAGTAGAAATTGGGGATACAAGTGTATAAATTGATGAATGTTTTTTTACATTCTTAATATATTAATTAATTTGAGATATAGATGTAGCTTTTGTATGATTTACTATAGTGTGGAATTTGTATAGAAGTTCAATTTATATTGAGTATCATATAACTTATGGTGTAATTGAGTATATGGATGAATACATAGATTCTTACAATCTACTATTTTAATGTAAACCTATGTACTTTGTTTCAGTGTATAATTCTATTTACAACATTCACAATTGAAAACAATTTTTAAGGGGTTTTTGAGGTATTCAATATTATAGTTCTCTATTTCAATTTTTTAAAATATTGGAAAAATAATATGTTTGAGTATTTGTAAGTTGTATATCCTTGAATTTTTTGCCATATTAATATTTAAGCAATCAATTTTTTTTGTATTCGCGACAATTTGCATTCAAATTTTGTAACTATGGTGTCATCTTGTGACACATGAGTGAAAGACACATCACTTCTCAGTAAAGAAGTATTAGCATGTGATTTTCATAATGACTACAATGTAAATTTCTCTAACTAGGAGAGCCATTGTGAATGATTCCCACCACATGCATTAGAAACCTTAGAGTATCCCAAAATGATCAAAAGGGAAGATGTAAGACGCAAGACTTAGAGTGTCATTAGTAATGGAAAATTGGAGAGGGTGCATAGGCATGCTTGAAAAGATGTAGATAGACCTTGTGTCTTGGGCATTGACTCATAGTGTAGAGTAAGGAGGTGAACATTGTAAGAAAGCACATTAGGAGGACGAAGGGGTGCATAATTTGAAGTAGGACACAGCAAGAAACCAATGAGGGCCACATAGTGGGATTCGTTAGGTCATCACAACTTTGTAATACAACAATTGTTTTCATTAGGTAAGATGATAATGGTGGTAGGGTGATAAAGGATGTGAGGTTCCCTTTGATGTCGGAACATGATCCTTAGTCACTATTGCGTTGGGGCTTGGAGATATGATGGACATAGTAAAATATTAGGAAGTTAGTTGTTGCACTCTATGCTTGGCTTGGGAAAGGCGACAATAGGCCATTTATGGTTAAGTGGTGATGGTTTATGATCACATATGATGAATCAAGAATTATAATATTCCACTTAGTTGAAAATATCCTTGGATAGGGTTTAGTTAGGGCATGCCATTTAGGTATAATCTAGGTGATATGATAAGGTTATTGGTCATACCCAACTCATGACGTCACACTATTTATATGAGGTGACTATGCTTCTTTGGTTGTATGGCACACTGAAGTAAGACAAAAACTTTGGTGTCGTAATAAATACTATCAGAGATACTATGTAACATACCTCAAATTTACCCTATCTTTCCATATATATATATATATATATATATATATATATAAACACACTAAAAAATACAATTTGTTATGATTTTCAATCTTCCAAAATTTTATATTCCATATTGTAACTTATATACTAAATCTATATATAATAATTTTATATGTTTTTGCAATATTTTAATAATATCCTCTTCCTTACCCCACACAGATTCCTTTTAATGTTAAATAGATTTATACATATTAAGTTGAAGGGACGTTGTAACCCTTCCCTCTCATGTCCCTATTTGTAACACCCCTCCCTTGTGTTGTAAACCTAAGCTAAGTGAAAGCTAGGTGTGATATCCTCCCTTGTGCGTTAAATGTTGTAAACCTAAGCTGAGTTAAAGCTAGGTGTGCTACCCTACTTGTGGGTTAAACTATTCTAAACCTAAGTTGAGGAAAGTTTGGTGATATGTATATGAAAAGAAAATGTGTTATAAAATAAATTAATAAAATAAATCACTTGGAGGGTGGAGCACCAAGAGAGAGGAGATGCTTGCCAAATCCCATGAGGAATGGGATAGAGATGAATCTTTCATGAGTAAGCTTCTAGATGTGATTCTAGTTAAGCTTGGATTGATTGCAGATCCATCAGATGGATGGGAGATAAAGATCCATTAGACATAAAATCTTTGCGGGAGATAAAGGCAAGTTTTTATGTGGAAAAGCCTTGTGGGAGATAAAGATGAGCTTTTTCATAAAAGACCTAGGAAAATGGAAAGATCCATAAAGCAGGATGCCACTAATGGTAACTAAATCATGAAAGAGGGTATTGAATATCCAGTGCATTGATCAATTGAGGACAGTTGATCCTTGGCAAGATCTTTGACTCGGGGGAATCAAAGGTGATTCATGGCTTGGTGGTGGTGCTTCTCCCTCCAAGTGAGGTTGAGTTGGTGTCATGTGCATGGAATTTTTGTATGTTGATTCTTACTCTCTCTCTCTCTCTTTTACTGTTCCAATTTTATTATGAGGAGTTTTCTTAGTTCTGATAATATTTGAATAAATTACACGTGCTTGGGTATTAATAGATTTAATCATGTTTCCCTATATTCGGGTGAGATTTACTTGCATGGTGTGTGGAAATCCTTACTTGTTATGAGATTAAAATCAATTAGCTCAGATATGATGATGGTTGAATTTATCTCTATTATGAAATGACGGATTTCTTATGCAGGTTGCATTCCAATGTAAAGTTAACTGTGGAAGCGTGTTCAGTGGGTAACAGTTCTAAGACCCATTCATGATAGGAATTGGCATGGGACCATTATTCATAAATAGATTGTGTGTGTTAATCTTTCCTTAAGAAATGATTGCATCTATTGTGGGCTTAATGTGCATGACCATGTTTAAGGAGTTGGGAAATTATAACTATAGGGGGTTGATGTGAATGATTTCCGTAATGTCTCCTAGAAGTCATTATTCTGAAATGGTCATATGATAGGATTAATATGGTTGTTGCATCTAACATCAAGTGGTAACTCTGGTGCATGTAGATCACTTAGTGGATCATGCTTCTAATTGCAAAATTAGAATTGCTTCTGATAAGGGTACTTTGATTAGTTAATTATGTATGTTGAACCAAGGGTTAGTCAGAACACCTTGATTATGATGAATTATATTAATGATGGATGGCCAATGATGGCCATAGTAAACTTAAGATAATACTCCATTAATGCTGGTGTGGATTAACCAGAAGATTATATAGGTTGCATGCCATGATTATTCCTTCACACCCATTGACGGTTTTGATATGTAAGTTACTTATATGAATCTAAAGGTTCCCATTACGGATCTCATAAAGTACAAAAGAATGATGCGTTATTATGAGATTGTATAAACTATTAATAAATGAGGAAATGGTCATATCTTAGCTGTAAAAGAAAAAGAAATTTTACAGAATTAGAAACCTAATTAGCTATTATTTCAAGGTAGGCCAAAGGGGTACGTTACAAATGGTATCGGAGCCCAAGTTCAAACTTTGCAGCCTATGGATTGATCCATCCTTGTAAAGTTTTCGTTGACAGGTTTGATTACAAAAATTCCTATAAAAGTAATAACCCAAAAATTTATCCTATAAATTTAAGCATATGGAATTTCTCGCCTCCAAGGGAAATTAAGGTTCTTCAAAGAAGAATCCAAACATTAACAAGGTTATTAATGGATTAATAACATATAGTAAATTCTCTCTATATATAACCCGATATCATTGGGGGTTTATGTGGGTTTTAATTGATTAAATTATGACATGTACAATCGACATGCTGAGATAAAAACTGCATAGCAAAAAAAAAATGTCTTGGGATATTACACTCGCTCTCGGTGATTGACAGTTATCCCTAGTGAAGTCATGGCCAGCACCACCTCATTTTATTCGCAAAAATAGAGTGTATTGAATATATATATTCTTAAAAACAAAATCAAATAAATTACGAAATTATTAAAAAAATAGGAAACCCATAAACTGATATGAATTTCAGTCAAATCAACAAATATATAGAAGTTTCGTAAAAGCAGAAAGGAGCTCATGATCTTGAACTTTAATAGTATTTCATTTGATAGATTGCACAACAAGATAAATGGAATATTACGCCTAATCTCTACTACATATGTCATCTTGACTGCATATTATACTACACTATTTGTACGGTTAAATTAAGAAATGAGTTGAGCTGCCTCTCCATCATGAAGCTGGCGAAGGCTGCTAGAAATCCTAATTCCTATGATAAAAATCTCAGAATCTATGTCGTAACATCTTGGCACATGTGATTTTGGTAGATTTCATAATATACAAATATGTCCTTATATATCACAACAAGACTATTCTTGGCATATATATAAGTGTGTTGTTCTACTATTAAACTTTGGATAATCCAACGCAGTAATATACTTGGTTGCGGTTCTAGTGCAATCAAAGACGGTCAAGGTGTGAAGAATTGGTTTTTTATCAATGAAACTCAATCCCAAACCAAGCTGTCTAGATTCTGCTGACATGAAATTTGTAGGAAAGAGTAATACCAAGGAATATGGAGGCTTCTATGCCAGACCACAAAATGTTAGCCACTACTTTGTGCTGAAGAATAACCTGTCTAATTAAATTTATTAACTAGTTATACATTGTGTGATCGCAATAAGATGGGTGATGCACCGTAGGGATATTCCTCCTTTGTGGCTTGGATGTATGGGTTGTCATCTATGGTGATATGAGTATTCTGCGTGAAAGTTGTTCGATAAACTATGTACAGCTGTCAAGGTTGGATGAAGACCAATGTTTTATGGATGGTGCTTAAGCGACACCACGTCAAAAGAAACAATGCATGCATTTAGAAGATGCAGAAAAGTCAAAATTTCTATTTCCCTTTTAGATGTCGTTTAGGTTGTTTTATCCTTTTTTCCATAAAAGGATCAGAGAAAAGATTGCAACACTGTTGTTTCTTTTTTTTGTATCTAGTTTACCACAATTATGGGAGGTATGCAAGTTGGACACAAAGCCAACAATGCTGTTTCTAGGCGAAGGATAGAAGAAAAGCGAGAATTCGGTTTGTTTCCTTTTGTCAATGGTGAAGTTGAAGGTGTCGAGTTGGGATAATAAGTATCATCAACCTATCAAATTAAGCAATAAACGTAATTCTTTCCTTTCAAAATGATAAACATACTATTATAAAGTATGTGTGACGTGCTAAGTAAAAGCAGTCACGGCGTTTATGTGTAATTATATGGATAGGATGAGAACAAAGATTAGCGGTATAAGACATGGCTATAAATAATTCTCTAATCATCAGCTTTCATTCTGATTTTTAGGAAGAACATGATTAGTAACTAAAGGTTCTTATTTTTTGGTTTGTCTTACTATAGATGTGAGGCGATCGATCGTTGGTTAGATAAGGCTTATCATCAGGAAGAAGAATGGATAATGGAAATCTGGATTCCAAGAAAATATTGTCTCCTTTAATGCCCATAAATAAGTGAACAATCCTGATCGACTAGAAATATAATAGTTGTTTTGAGTTCATTGAGAGGGAGCACCGTATAGCCACTGGTTGTGCTCTCAACGATGCCCACATATTGTCTATATATATTGCCTGGAGAAAGATTGATACATACATACATCTACGTTGGGTTTGCTTATTGTTCCCTACGATGCAATGATAGTATATACTTGAATCTATTTTCCTGGTTGGTAATTAAAAATGCATATAAGTTATTGATTTTTAACTAGTTTGTGAAGAGTGCTAGCATTATCTGGGATCCTTGCAAGGAAGAAGGATGAGTGACTTATGTGAAGGTCAGAAGACAAATGTGCAAGTGAAGAGTAAGAGAGTTCATGGGTGTTCCTTTCGCAGAGTTGTGAGTCTATTCACACTGTGGTATTGCAACATTTTCAATCATCAAGCCTCGTGACTTAGCTTAGTTTTAACACTGAATTTTGGATACAACCCCACAAATCTTTTGGTTCCACTCCATCTCATTTATACTTGATTCATAAAGAATAAAAATTATTTTCCCTCAAGGTTTGTATCCAAGCAAGGGTGTTATGAAACCAGCTCAAGAAAAGATAGAAAAGATAAATCCACGCCTTAGAATTCAGCCTCTTCGAGGGGGCAACCTCCTTTACATTACATAAATGAACAATTCTTGGATGATACAAATGACAAAACCTCCTTTCTATATATAGGAGTCTAAGGAGTCACAATATAATCCAGCCGACCTAACAATAATAATATAAAGCCACAAAAATAACAATAGAGGGATTCTATGGGGCACAGAAATAACAATATGGGGGTAATAGGGGCACAACAATATAAATAAGGGGTATAACTACAATAGTAATGGGGTAATCACTAGTATTATAGGGACCCAACATGCCCCTCTCCTTCAAAAAAGTGTTGTCCTCAACGCTTGAGTAGTTCTGGATACTTCTGCATAAAATTCTCATCCTCCCATGTGGAATCTTCAGCGGATAAGTTCTTCCACTTGATAAGATACTCTGAAATTGATCGATTTCGTAGCTGTCGAGTTCTTGTTTCTGTGACTGCTTCCGGTTCCAATATAATTTTTCCTTCCTCGTCAAGTTCTGGCAATATTGTTTGAACTGGGAGCTTGTCGCCTATAACCTTCTTTAAACATGAAACATGGAAAACTGGGTGCAATCGAGAAGCTGCAGGAAGCTCCAATTTGTATGCCATAGTACCAATCTTTTCCAACACCTTGTACGGACCATAATACTTTGGTGATAATTTATTATCCTTCTTAGCTTGCTTTAGGGACATTTGCTTATATGGTTGTAGCCGTAGGAATACCCAATCACCTACATCAAAACTTCTTTCACTGCGATGTTGATCTGCCTGTTGTTTCATTCTATTTTGTGCCAACACGAGGTTATCCTTTAAGAGTTGGAGGACTTGTTGTTGATGTTCGATGTGATGTTCCACTGCCTGAACCTTAGAATTTTCTCTTAAATATGATGTGATGGATGGTGGTTGATACCCATAAAGTGCCATAAATGGGGTCATTTTTGTTGCTGTATGGAAGGAAGTGTTATACCACCATTCAGCCAGAGGCAACCATTTGACCCATTGTGTCTGTTTATCAGATACAAAGCAACGAAGATATCCTTCCAAACATTTGTTTACTATCTCAGTTTGCCCATCAGATTGAGGATGATAAGATGAGCTATGAGCTAACTGAGTACCAAGACAAGAAAATAATTCTGTCCAAAAATTTCCAGTGAAAATGGGATCTCTGTCACTTACAATAATCTTTGGGTTTCCATGTAGCTTTTGAACTGTTTCCATAAATGCAGTAGAAACTGTACTGGCTTTAAATGGATGTGATAATGCACAAAAGTGTGCATACTTGGTAAGTCTGTCAACTACCACCATGATGACACTCTTTCCCTCAGACTTGGGTAAACCTGTGATAAAATCCATTGAAACCTCCTCCCAACGTTGGCTTGGAATGGATAAAGGTTGTAATAGACCCGGTGTCTTAATTGTTTCAACTTTATTTTGTTGGCAAACCAAACATTCCGCCACAAACTTTTGAATATCTGATTTAAGGCCATCCCAAAAAAATTCCTTCTTAACCCTGTGGTAAGTTTTTAAAAATCTGAGTGCCCTCCTAAGGGAGAAGTGTGCAATTCCATAAGAATCTTTTGTTTTAGCTGGGAATTCTTACAGAGGTATAAGCGATCTTTGTACCATAACGAATCATTTTGCCAGCTAAATGTATCAGAAGTACTGGAATCTTGTTGTAGCTTTCGAATAAGTGCCCACACTTCTTCGTCATTCTTCCATTCCTCCTTTGCTTCGTTTATCCAATCTGGTTGGATAATAGAAATGGCACACAACAATGCTTCCACATCCTCATCCTTTCTTGAGAGTGCATCTGCCACCACATTTTGCTTCCCTTTTTTGTAGATGATTTCAAAGTCATAACCCAACATCTTTGTGACCCACTTTTGTTGCTCTTCAGAGGATAATCTTTGTTCTAAAAAGTATTTAAGGCTATCATGATCCGTTTTTACCTTGAAGTGTCTTCCCATTAGGTAGGGTCGCCATTTCTTAAGTGCATGGAGTATTGCCAACATTTCCTTCTCATAAATAGCTTTGCTTAAAAACTTTCCCTTGATTGGACGACTTTCAAAAGCAATGGGTCTTTCATCTTGCATTAAAACAGCACCAATTCCATTTCCTGAAGCATCACATTCCACAATAAAGGTTTTTGTGAAGTCCGGTGTAGCTAAGACCGGTGCTTGGCACATTGCCTCTTTAAGATGTTTAAAGGCCTTTGTTGCTTCCGGAGTCCATGAAAATGAATCTTTCTTCAATAATGTTGTTAGAGGTGCTGCTATTCTCCCATAATTCTTAACAAACTTGCGATAATACCCTGTCAACCCAAGAAATCCTCGCAGATGCTTTATGGATGTGGGGATTTTCCATTCCTTAATGGCTTTAATTTTGCTAGGGTCTACCTTAACTCCTTCATGAGATACAATATGACCCAAATATTCCACCTCCTGGACTCCAAAGAAACATTTGGATCTTTTTGCATATAATTGTTTCTCCTCCAATAGTTGTAGCACCTTGTCAACATGTTCAACATGATCCTTCCAAGACTTGTTGTAGATTAGTATATCATCAAAAAATACTAACACAAATTTTCTAAGGAATGGTTTGAAAATTGAATTCATCAAACCTTGAAATGTTGAAGGTGCATTGGTAAGGCCAAAAGGCATGACCAAAAATTCATAATGACCCTCATGAGTTCTAAATGCCGTTTTCGGAATGTCTTCAATCTTCATTCTGATTTGATGATATCCCGAACGAAGATCCAACTTGGTGAAGTAAATTGATCCATGCAATTCATCCAGTAATTCATCAATGACAGGAATGGGGAACTTATCTTTAATAGTGAGCTTGTTGAGCTCCCTATAATCTGGACACATGCGCCATGATCCATCCTTCTTGTGCACCAATACTACTGGAGCTGAGAAAGAACTTTGACTCGGTTGAATTATACCAGCCTCTAGCATTTCTGCAACCATACGTTCAATTTCACTTTTTTGGACATATGGATATCTGTACGGCCTGATGTTTGGAGGAACACTTCCTGGAATCAGATGAATAGCATGATCATGATCACGCATAGGTGGGAGACCTTTGGGAGTCTCAAATACCTTGGAATGATTGTCCAGGACTTTTTGGAGATCTGGAGAAATAGATGATTCCAATGTGGAAACATCTAGCGAACATAATTGTGCAATTACACCTCTTTTCTCCTTTTTTAGAAGCTTTGTCATGCCATTAGAGCTGATTATCTTTCCTGGTTTCCCTGCAATACCCCTTAATTCAACTTCCTTTCCTTCCACAGAAAATTTCATGAAAAGTTCTTGAAAATTAAAAGCTATTGTACCCAAGGATTGTAGCCATTGGACTCCTAGTACAACATCAGCACCTCCCATTGGAATGGAAAGCATTGGGCTAGTCAATACATATTCTCCCATGGATAGCTTGATATTATGGCACTTTCCAGAACAATTTATTGTTCCTCCATTTGCAATCATCACTTGACACTCTGGTGCTGGATATAGGAAGCAATTCAATTCTTTTGCTACCCTACAATGAATAAAATTGTGGGTGCTTCCTGAATCAATCAACACTATTACCTTTTTCTTCTTGATTTGTCCTTCTATCTTGATGGTTTGAGGAGTGGTAATTCCCACCAATGCATTACAAGATATGGTCGGATTTATTTGTTCTTCATCTAGGCTTTGTTCCTGGAATATATCCTCTTCTTTTGACCTTTCTTGCTCCTTTTCTTCTTCCTCTTCACAATCTATGTAGAATAATTTCTTCTCAGCACACTTATGACCTTTTGTGTATTTGCTATCACAATTGTAACAAAGCCCTTTTGCTCTTTTTTCTTCCAATTGTTGTGGTGTCAACCTTGTAGGTTGTGGAAGACTATGGGCAACAACACTTCCGTCTTTATAGTTGTGAATGGTATGCTTCCTAGTTGCCATAATTTTGCTTTCCATTTTTCTTGCTAACCTGAATGCCTTCTCTAATGAATCAGGTTCCCAAAGGCGCACATCATGTTGGATATTATCCTTTAAAGACCCTATGAACACATCAATCCTATGCTCCTCTGGAATATCTTTTACCCTTATGTTCAATTTTTGGAACTCCTCAATGTGCTCCATTATTGAACCCTTTTGTTTGAGACTTATCAATTGGCTAAAAAAAGTGTTGCTTTTTGTATCCTCATAATGTGCTATCAATTCTTCCGTAAAAATTGCCCAAGTGATAAATTGTTTACGAGAACAAAGCCATTGATACCATACAAACTGATTTGGTTCCAAATATAAAGTTGCCATACGTACCTTTTGTGTGTTTTGCACATTATTGAGATCGAAGAATTGCTCCATCTGTAATATCCATGTGGCGGGATCCTTGCCATCAAACTTCCTCATATCGATTTTTGGAACATGGTGAGTCTTTGATCCAACATTAGCATCTATGGTATCATGATTAACATTTCTTTTGTTCTCATCATGAGTTTCCTTTACTACCTTTTCACCATTAGTGACACTTTCTTGTAGCAACTTCTTCAATTCTTCCATATCTGTCTTCAAATCTATCTTCAAATATGCCATGTCTCTCTTCAAATCTGTCTCCGAATCATCCATCTTAGCTTCCATGCCCTTTATCTTAGATTCAACGCCACTTATCTTAGCTTCTGTTAGCTTTTGTGAGCGTGACATTTGTTGCACTTGTTCTTGTAATTTTGATATATCATGTAGCATTTCTTCTTCTTCTTCATGAGTCATGCTAGAGCTTTCAGGTTCCTTACTAGGTGTTTGCATTTTCTTTCCTCGGGGCATCAGTTACCGATAATAATGCTTTACTATGCCCTTTGAATTCCGTTAAACCAAGCTTACACAAAAATTTAAAAAAAAACTACACACCTTTTTTCACTTTATAGAAGCCTGATATTGAATCTGATGTATCTCTGTAATTTCGAATCATCTAGTTCTAAAATTGCTACCTGCAGTAGCCTTCTGTGTCCTCTTTCCAATTCCACAAGTCTGAGCCAAATTGGATTCTCCAAGGAAGAGTTATGTGAAATCTTCCACAGTGACTTGCTTTTAGACTAGTTCAGTAGGGAAAACTTGTACGACGTGCCACGAGTCACTGTTTCAACCTTTGAATCTGAAACACACATACAAGAAACTACAGTCCGTCCTCTTGATGTACCTTTTTACGAAATTTCAATCCGATCCTCAGAGAGAGAGTTATGACGATTTTCCCCAGGTCACATGTTTTGAATGTAATTCAGGAGTCTGCAAAAAGGCCAACTTCCTCAGATCATATCTCCGAAAATATCATGCGAAAAGCTCTGAAATTCGGACCCAAGGTTCAGCACCAATTCTTCTCAAATGGGTTTTTTTGTGACTTCTGAAACGACACAGAAAAAAAGTTATAGCGAAAATGCCACGATGACCTGTTTGGAGCAGCGAAACCCTAGAATCCAAAGCTCTGATACCAAATGTTATGAAACCAGCTCAAGAAAAGATAAATCCACGCCTTAGAATTCAGCCTCTTCGAGGGGGAAACCTCCTTTACATTACATAAATGAACAATTCTTGGATGATACAAATGACAAAACCTCCTTTCTATATATAGGAGTCTAAGGAGTCACAATATAATCCAGCCGACCTAACAATAATAATATAAAGCCACAAAAATAACAATAGAGGGATTCTAAGGGGCACATAAATAACAATATGGGGGTAATAGGGGCACAACAATATAAATAAGGGGTATAACTACAATAGTAATGGGGTAATCACTAGTATTATAGGGACCCAACAAAGGGAGTATGCACATGTTTAATTATTATTATTGCACATATTATACATGATTAATGTTTGCAATACTAATTGAACTATCGTTCTCGTTATATATAATTGTGTCAAAAACCATGTAAATATATTTTGGTGACTAAGCATAGAAAAATATTTTTAAGTAGATGATGTAAAACTAAATCACATAAAGTCATCTAAGGTAGAAGCGACTTGTGCATAGCAGAGTTATAGAGTTATATTTTATAAACCCAGGTATATTGTGATGAGTAACTCGGTGTCTAGAATTGATGGGAGTCTGTGATACTATTGTCCCACAAAGATTCTCAATAGTGTTTATAAGTAATAGGAATAATGTAATCGGGCTGTTGACCCTCCAAGATTTACTTCATTTAGCAATAAGCTCAACGGCTTCATAAAGGAGGTCTAGTAGCATATAAATCTTTGGTTTATTGAATTGAATTTTTTATCCACGAATCATTTGATGCGATGACAGCTATAAGAGGAGTGCAAAGTGGATCTCCGTCTCTACAATATTGATAAAATGAAGAACCAAAATCTTTCTATCTCATTAAACAACATGAAACATTATAATGCTTCACAAAAAAAAGGAAAAAAGAAGGGCAATAATAATGTAATAATATCAACATCTTAAATTTTTTTATTTTATAATTTTTTTCCCTGAAAAGAAGTGGTAATTTCATTAAAAATTGCAGATTCTTATACAAAATTACTAAACCTATTATTAGGTTCAAAAGGAGAATATGTATGTCCTTGTAGGAACGAATATTCGTCTTAAAAACAAAACAAAAAAATTGGTATAAGAATTGGTTTCTAAAAAAATGTTACTTTGTGAGTACTGGAAAATTAAATATGGGAATGAAATAAATTATTCTAAGAGGTGGATAGCAATGGATGAAGTTATTGATAAAGTCATCATGTTATTACAACTACAATACAAGCAATTTGACACCCTTACTAGTGCTATAAAGGGAATTGACTAAATAAAAGGATAATTGTATAAAGGAAGAAATGTTAAACCCTAGTAAGGTGTTATGCAATGAAAAAGGTTTTCATGAACAATGTTAAGAATATAAAGAGCATGTATCTCTATTGTATCAAATAGTATAGTTAGTGGTAAGTTGCATAGTAGGTAACTCTTATTGCTTTGGCCATAGAGCTATCTCACTCATTAGTGCTATCCCACTCATGATAGCATCTGCATGGACGATGATGTATAAGCATAAATACTTATATTTTGAACGTATATGGATGGGTGAGATATCTTTTAAATCAGAACTTGATCATTACTATGTTTGGTATGGAACATAGTATGTTTCTAATAGATAACTGCATACATATTTATGCATTAAATCCTTATGTATAATGATTCCGTAAATGAGCAAAGCCAATTCTAGTTTATCTTAGTAGGGTGATTTTTCATGTAAATTTCCAAATTAGTCATATTTGAGCATGTGGAGATTGTGGTTTCTGAAGTGAGGGTAAAATACATATATGCATGATAGCAACTAGATGTACATAAGGAAAACTTGGGAAAAATTGGTATTACGAATGATGAATAGAAATTAGAAAGTTTTTTCTTAAAACCTCTAACGCAACCATAAAATGTATTGGTTGAGAAACCATGTGGAAAACTATATTAGGTAACAGATTTTAATAAGGACGGGTGAATAAAAACAAATCTCACCTAATACCTGAAGGGATGATTATATAATGGAGGAATTCCATGGTCGCATCCAAGCTTAATTGTTGTATATATATACCTAGGCCTTGTCATGGATAGTTTACATGTTGTTACCATAGTTTGGTTAAGTAGTCATTAAGATAAACATGTTGGAGAGGAACATGCTTAATATCCATGCATGTTAATGAGTTATATGAATTTACCATGCAAGCACATGTGTGTGCAGTATTATAGACTTGTAAGAATATTGTATTTATCAAATGGTATAGTATAGTTGCATAGTAATGAGTCATACGAATCTTCCATGTAAGCACTTCCTCATGAATTATGGTATTGATAGTCTCTTACATGTTGAAATAAAGTAAAATCATTTCTCAACAATCATAAAGATGTTGGTTACCCCAATGCCTATTAAAGGGGAGTATGTTCTGTAGAAGGAAAGAGCGTGATTGACCTAATGATTATATTGGTAAAGTAGTGTGGAGTTGTTGTTGTGTTGTGATAGATTGTATGTTTTGTTGCTTAGATGTTGGGCATAGTTGTGTTGAGCAAGGATTGGTGGTTTGTGACTTGTAGAATCAATGTTATGCTGCTATCAATGCTTACAAATATGCATAGCATGTAGAAATTTGTTTTTTCCTCCATGCAGGGGATTTGAGTTGCTTGAACTATATTGAAGTTATATTTTGTTAGCATACATGCTTGGGCTATTATGTGCCAAATTGTAAATAGGCAAAGTATGCATGACTATGTTAAGAGTTAGGCTGGACAAAAAAAATCGAAGGTTATAGCCCAATACTATGTAACTGTACAAATTGTGGTTCAAATTAATCCTTTGATTAATGCATCTTCTTACAATGTGATTTGTTCTTTGGTTGGAAGAAAGTATGATTAAGGGGAAACTTAACCTTAATACATTTCGAGGACATATGCATCTTTCGATGGATATGCATAATGGAACCTATAAGTATCCTTGAGTACAAACCATAGTAATTGATGAAGTAGCACAAATGGTATAGACCACTGGGTCAACTAAATGGTATCCAACAATCTATTTAAAACATATTGATATCATATAAATAAAAATGCATAATTTGTATCAAGCAATTTTGAGAGGTCCTCTTATTGGATTGCATTGATAAGGTGTCTGGACAACATAAGGAAATGTTGCGTAATTCAAACAAGAATTCATAAAGTAGATAACTCATTTTTTGGTAAAGGGTGATTTAATGTTAAGGATGAGCTAACATGTAAATACCATGAGATCATAAACACTTACAACTACAAGGAGTGTAGGATTGAAATTAGTAAAAACTTTCATGTATAACTACACTAAATTATGCACGAGGCATAAAAAGGGCAATACTAAAACATATGAGATGAATTAATGATTTGATGAATATTAAACTTCAAAAGATATGTGTTAATAGTCTGCTTTAGAAAATTAAGAAGAAGGTATGATTAAGATGAAAATATGCATGAATACAATACTATGCGACTGATATTGTAACCACATGACATCTGGAATTGATTTACACTTGACATAAAACTTTCTTAATTACATAGATGAACCATGATCATAAAAATTCCTTGATAAATGAATGTTGGTATGATACTAACATGGTGGAAAAATATGTGGATAAAGTTTATGTCATGCAAGTGATACCATGAGGATGGTATTATAGGCTATACCACAGCTGGATTATGTACAACAATACATATGGGACTGTATGACTACATATGCTACAAGGTTGAAAAATGAAATGTGTATTAGTGTGTATAACATACCTTGTGTACAGGTATGCATAGAGTCATTGGATAGATGTATCACCAAGTAAACAAACCTAGAGGCTACCCAAAATAAGGAAAGTAAGTTTGGTAAAAGTAACTATGGTTAATCATAGTTTGGCATACATACAATTACAATGAATATATATTTGATGAATATATATTGTTATGTGAACTAATCTATTTTGACTTTGCATGCAAATTAATGTGGAAAATATGCTAATTGGTGTACTGTATGCAGAGAGATTGCAAGAAATAGGTGTTCGACAATAACACAAAGAATTGAAAGAATGCAAGCAGAGAACATGCATTCTTCAAATAAATAAATGATAAGCAACAACTGATTTTATAATATTAAGTAACAGATCATGATATTTATCATAGTCAAGCTTTTGCATCTATAAATTCTCACAAATGGTTTAAAAAAAATGTGTTACAGGTAGCTATGAAAGGAGAGCACTCCTTGAGACCGATGTAGCTATGGAAGGAGAAGCGTTGGGAGAACTCCTTGTGACAGATGTACATCAGAAAAATTGCATCAGATGGTAGAACGATGAGAGTTGTTCATACAGAAACCAACTACCTGTGAACAAGGACAAGATGCAGTGATACACCGAGGATGGTGTAAAATTTAAGGGGGGGAGTATGTAACACCCCTCCCTTGTGTACTAAATTATTGTAAACCTAAGCTAAGTGAAATCTAGGTGTGATATCCTCCCTTGTGTGTTAAATGTTGTAAACCTAAGCTGAGTTAAAGCTAGGTGTGATACCCTCCTTGTGGGTTAAACTATTCTAAACCTAAGATGAGGAAAGCTAGGTGATATGTAATATGAAAAGAAAATGTGTTATTAAATAAATTAATAAAATAAATCACTTGGAGGGCGGAGCACCAAGAGAGAGGAGATTCTTGCCAAATCCCACGAGGAATGGGATAGAGACGAATCTTTCATGATAAATCTTCTAGATTTGATTCTAGATAAGCTTGGATGGATTGCAGATCCATTCGATGGATGGGAGATAAAGATCCATCAGACATAAAAGTTTTGCGGGAGATAAAGGAAAGCTTTTATGTGGAAAAGCTTCGTGGGATATAAAGATGAGCTTTTTTGGAAAAGACCATGGCTAATTGAAAAATTCATAAAGGGGGACGTCGCTGATGGTAACTAAATTGTGAAAGAGGGTATTAAATACCCAGTTCATTAATTAATTGAGGACAATTGGTCCTTGGCAAGATCTTCGTCTCGAGGGGAATCAGAGGTGATTCATCACTGGGTGGTGGTGCTCCTCCCTCCAAGTGAGGTTTAGTTGGTGTCATATGCATGGAACGTTTGTATGTTGAGTCTTGCTCTCTCTCTCTCTCTGTTACTGTTCCAATTTTATTATGAGGAGTTTTCTTAGTTCTGAGAATATTTAAATAAATTACATGTGCTTTGGTATTAATAGGTTTATTCATGTTTCCATCTATTCAAGTGAGATTTACTTGCATGGTATGTGGAAATCCTTACTTTTTATGAGATTAAAATCAATTAGCTCAGATATGATGATGGTTGAATTTATCTCTATTATGAAATGATAGATTTCTTATGCAGGTTGCATTCCAGTGCAAAGTTAACTATAGAAGCATGTTGAGTGGGTATGATTTCTAGGACCCATTCATGGTAGTAATTGGCATGGGACCATTATTCATAAATAGATTACCTGTGTTAATGTTTCGTTATGAAATGATTACATCTATTGTGGGCTTAATGTGCATTACCATGTTTAAGGATATGGAAAATGATAACTATAGGGGGTTGATGTGAATGATTTCCGCAATGTCTCCTAGAAGTCAATATTATGAAATGGTCATATAATAGGGTTATGATAGTTGTTGCATCTAAAATAAGTGGTAACTCTGGTGCATGTGGAGCACTTATTGGATCATGCTTCTAATTGGACTTGTAGAATTGCTTCCGATAAGGGTACTTTGATTAGTTAATTATGTATGTTGAACCAAGGGTTAATCAGAACACGTTGATTATGATGAATTACATTAATGATGGATGGTGAATTCTGGCCATTGTAAACTTAAGATAATACTCCATTACTGCAGTGTGGATTAACCAGAGGATTATATAGGTTGCATGCAATGATTATTCCTTCACACTCAATGACGGTTCTGATATAAAAGTTACTTATATGAATCTAAAGGTTCCCATTATGGATCCGATAAAGTATAAAAGAATGATGCGTTATTATGAGATTGTATAAACCATTCGAAAATGAAGAAATTGTCAAATCTTACCGGTTAAAAAAAAATTACAGAATTAGAAGCCTAATTAACTATTGTTCCGGGGTAGGCCAAAGAGGTACGTTACACTATCCGATAACAAAGAAATAGAGGTGTGGTCATGTCATAAACTTTATAGAACAACTAAAACATTCTGAGCCTCGTTGTATTTATGAAAATAAGGTATATGATGTGAATTGTTTGATATGCAATTGTCTTTATGGTTGGCCCACGTGACTTGGCAACGTGGCTTCACCTCGATGGTGGCATCCTAGTTGCACACATGGTCATTTAGGGCAGATGTTCCAGATCAATCTCGAGAACTAATAGCATGGATTAAGTAGTGGATGGTTAGGGTAATTACCTTGCCCCCCATCCCACTCTCAATGCCATTTTTAACTGACTCTACAGTGAAAGTGTGCTCTACAACATGATAGGGTTTTGACTTCATTTTTGTTTAGGTTTTTGCGATAGATACCCGAAGTAAATTTTCCTCCTCCCTCACCGAGCATGCATTAGCGTTTATACCACATCGCAAATATGGTAACTTCCTTGTCATGGTCTCACCCCTCGAGGCTTTAACATTTTAACAACTACAGGTAGCAACCACACTGCCATTTTTTTGTTTAAGGTTACTTATCTATTGCAATTGTTTTCTTAATTGCACATAATTTTGCAGGGTACTCTATAAATTTCCCAAGCATGATTCCTGAAGGATTTGATGAGTTTTCTTCCTCAATCTATCTTCCAAAAACTTGTTCCAGACATCCTAAACATCGCTTCATAGCCTCGGATTTGCACCTGGTTTCTTAACTAGCTTCAGGGTTGACATTCGAGAAAGCGTAAAATTGCTTCTCTCAGGATTATCCTCTTCTCATGCATTTTTTAGAAAGGTAAATAATCTATTTTACTAAAGCTCTTGGTATCCAATAAAATTTCTCCATTTCCCTTGCAACTCATTTGACTATTCCTGTAATGTTATTTACACATAGGTGACGAATTTTGGATAAGCAACGGTCCTACCTAGGTAAACAATCTTCCATTGAGTTATGTTTTTTCCCTTTTGGCAAGCAGTGACGTTCTTTCTTACGCTTATGGTTATGTCATTTCAGTAAAATTTCCTTGTCTGCTACCCGTTTGTGTAAGCTTCTTCCAATTTTCCTAACAAAATTCCCACCTTTGTTGCTCAGACAGTTTGCCAGGCACTCAAATTATTGAACCCCACCCTTCTATTCTATATAGGTTTAATCTTGGTATCACAATTTGCCAGGTCCTCAACTTATCGAACCCCACCCTTCTCTTCTATACAGGCTTAATCTTGGCATCATAAGAGTTTTGAAAGAAGACCCAGTACGATCATGGGCATGACCATTCTTGTTTTCAGTTATATTCTTCTAAATTGCAATTTTTCCCTTTGAAAGAAACAAAACCCCTCTAGGTTCGCCTATGTATTATTTTTTACTTGTGTCTACCAAGGAGCTGATTACGTTTGAATTCACTTATATTAAAGTTGTATGTAAATGGTTCACCCTTGAATTAATCTGTTGAGTGATTTCCATATTGAGGAAGGGTTATGTTTTGTATAATACTAAGCTGAGTTTACTATAACGAATTTATATGTATGTGGAGAATGTATAGATATCTGGGAGTTTATTTTAATTTTTTTTTTATGGTTTTAGCACACTCATATTGTGCATGAATATTTGGGAGAGATGGGTTTCTACATCAAATTCTATGTGGGTGAATTTAGTAGAGATTACAAAGGCTATAAATTTGTAGAACATGCTCACTACACTCATTATGTGACCTTCTAATTCTACTTGTATGATTTGCTTTTATATATATATATATATATATATATATATATATATATATATATATATATATATATATATATATATATAATTAATTAATTAATTTTATTCCTCTTCAAGTTTTGTACCCAGCTATTTAGATTGGATTTCACATACTGTGTAACCTATATTTTATACCAGCTAGTTATTAGAAATGGCATCAAGTATTTGGATTGGATTTGACATACTTTGCAATCTATATCTTATATCAGCTAGTTATTAGAAATTACATCAAGTAGAACCATATTAGGTTTCATTTGTGTCATCATTCATTTCTTCCACAATAGTGGAAGCTTTAGGTTGTATATATTCATTTAGAAATAAATTAGCCATATTATCCATTGTAGTTAAGTTTGTTTACAATGATTTGTTTCATGAATTTTGTAATATAGATAGATTTAGATGGTTTAAATAATTTAGTATCTTTCTTTTGAATGATTTAATTTGATTAATACGTACATTTTATGAATCATTTTTTTTATTTATTTATAGTTTCGAATAGCGAATATTAGTAGTTCCAATTTTTTTATTCTGAAATATTGATATTTACATATTAGAAAACCAGCATCATATTTTTAAAAGATTAGACGTTAAATTATAAATCCAAAGCTTATGAAGTGCTGCTCACCAAACAATTGGTGAAACTTAAGGTTATTAAATTTATCTATTCATTTCTATTTTATGTTGAAACTATTTTATGTTTTAGAGATATTTTTCTTATATTATACTATATGATCATAACATTGAAATGAGCCATATTAAGTCATGTTCTATTCAACTTAGCAAATTTGATAGTATCTTACTTTACATTTTATAATGATAATATTAAAATAATTCATACTATTATATATTTTTATAACAATTTAAAAATTTTGATTTAAATAATTTCGTGGTCTAAAATATTAGTCCACTAAATTAGATTTTATGTTGATAAATTATTAATACATATTTTTTTATGATTCCATAAATTTAGTAGAGTTAATTTAATTTAATGTGTAATCCCAACTAATATATATTAGTATTATAAAAATATCAATAAAAATTGATCAATTATTCATATATATATATATATATATATATATATATATATATATATAATTAAATACTTTATTTTATTTTCTCTTCAATATTAAAAAATTAAAATTAAAAAAAAAAAAACTTAAAATATAGTTTTAAAATAATTTTACACATATTTTCCACTTCAAAGAAAAAATGTATATTAACTTTTGTAGAAAAATCCATAATTAGTTCCTTACATATCATTTTCAACGTAAAAGAATGAATGTACTCACGATGCTATAAGATATTTTAGTTTTGTTTTACATACACATCTCATTGTTTATAGCGGGTTAGTTTGGATTGATTTTACTTGCAAATAGTGACCATTCACGTTAACATATTAAACTATTGCTTTGAGACGAAGAAAAAGCAAAGGAGTCATTGTTGACAACGTTGGGTAAAGCAAAGAGACAAAATTGAGAATAAAATATAAGGATGGGTGGTCATTGTCTCATTGGTGTAAAGCATAGATTGAGAATAAAATATAAAGAAGGATTGCCATTGTCTAATTGAGAATAAAATATGAGGAAGGGTTGTCATTGTCTAATTATTACGGGTAAAGATTTATTTTTAATAAGTTAATTGAGAAATGTAATTTTTTCGATACATATGCTTTAAAATAAATTAAAAAAATAAATATTTTTTAATTAAAAAATTAATATTGATTATAATAATAAATAATAAATATATATGTTTGGTTAGTTTTAGTTAAAATATTATAAAATATTAATGCTCATTTAGTTAATATTATAAATAAATGTGAAAAATATTATAGTAAAAATATTTCACTTTCAACCATAAATAAAATATTTCAATGTTTATCTAAAATAATATAATTTTATACCAATTTTAAAAAGATAAAGTAATTAAAACTAGAAACAAATCTTATATTATAAGTGGAAGCAAGATATATCTTTCTTATACTTTTAAAAATATTTGGATACAGTACTTAAATAAATTAATTTAATATCTATGTTAATTAAATTATTTCGATATCAACTTTATATATAGAGAACAAGTTAAAAAAGTAAAATATTATTTTAATGTTGACCATCATAAAATATTTTAATGTCCCAAGAGAAAAAGTAATTAAAAATAAATCAAAATCAACTACTTTATAATAAAAGAAATATATAATTCAAATTCTTAATATAATATTTATATACAACACTTAAAATATATTAACAATAATAAAATAAATCAATGAGTGCTAAATAAAATATTTTAATATGTGATATTAAATAATATTGAAATGTATTTAAAAATACATTAATAGCCAAAATAACATTTCAATATAATAAAATAATTCAAATGTTATATATATATATATATATATATATATATATAATAAATTAATAGCCAAAATAACATTTCAATATAATAAAATAATTCAAATGTTATATATATATATATATATATATATATAATAAATTCTTATGATTAAAATATTTGAAGAAATTTTATTATTTCACATTTTTTTTGTTTTGATATGGTTAATTTTGTCTTAAATCTAGCAAACATTTGTGGATATTGCAAGTTCAAGTTATGTAAGTTGCGATTAGAATTTTTAAGGCGTTGAATCCATTTATTCATTAAAAGATAATTTGTTTTATATATAACTAGTATAAATGCATGTGAGTAAGTGCTTCAATTCTTAAGGTGGAAACATTTTTCCAAGTTTTGCACTCTAAAATATGTTTGCACTTTAAAGAGATTTGATAGCTTGAGAAGTTCATATTTGCATAGTTTTATTCTCTTGAGAAAAACATAAATAATGGTGAGATGTACCTCTTTGTAAATATATTTATTTACATTTTTTCATATTCATCTTTTATTCAAAAACTTGCTTCAATTATGGTGGGAAGCAACTGATGGTAGATATGTTATTTACTTTATTCAAATGTTAACAATAAAAAAACACTACACAAATATCTAAAAATAATATATGAATATTGCAACCATATCCATAATTTATGACATAAAATATGTGAAGAAGCTATCTATATGGCAATATCTCACACAAAAGTTACAATAAAATCTTCAAATTATGATTCAATCAAATATTTGAAAATCAAGATTTTTAATCATATTAAAAATTAAATATTCATTTTCAAAATTAAAAAAATTAAATATTCATTTTCAAAATTAAATATTCTTAGCTGCATTAACCATTACTAAATTAATATTCATCAACAAATAAATCAATGGCTAAAAATTTAAGTAGACCAGAACTAATGTATATTATTTTGTTGTTATGATTATAAAATTTATTGAATTCGTTAATCAAATATTTCAAAATTCATTACGAAATGATTATGTTGGAGCACATTATAAATGATTGCATTTCATCTTAACATATGCCACCGAACCCTAACGAAATGATTATGTTGGAGCACATTATAAATGATTACATTTCATCTTAACAAATGCCACCGAACCCTACTGCCGTGAAAATAAACAAATGAGAGGGTTGTGTGTATTTGGGAGCTCTAGGTAGCCTATGATTGAAACTTTAAAGGTTCCGGTTGAGTTTTACATGGAAGAATTGAATTTTAGGTTAGAAGAATAATGAAGGACCAATGCCAAAGAACGAAACCCTAGCATCCTGGGGAATAGTATTCGGGTTCCCGAAATTCGTAGTCAATTGAGGTCATTTCAATTAAAAAACAGGGCTGCCAAAACGAACTTTCCAGGCAACGACGATAAAAGAAATGGGAAATGCTGCAAAGAAGTTGAATAATCAGCAAAAACATAAATTCAACGGGTGTTGATAGACAACTTACATAAATTAAAATAATCATAAAGATGAATCGATTTGCGACTCCGTGAGCACATGTCAAAGTAATTGGTGGAATGTACATCACCCTCATGGAGTCAGCTTCAGTGCGTCATCATCATTGTATCTCTTTACACGAATCTTGATTGTGTCATCCATAGTTATGGAAATAGGTTGAATGGGCTAAAAACTGGAAAATTTGATGTTTCGATTCGGTTCGTGGATTAACTCGCCAATTCGATGTTCAGTACGAAATCTTCGGTTCACGGATTGGTACAGGAATAGCAAAGTTGATTCCCAATCAGAATTAAAAATTTCTGGCAGCCCATTACTCTTCAGAAACCGTTCCGGATCCATGAAATGGCATATGGTTACTTATTAGTCCCTGCCTTCAGCACTATAGTGATCGATAGATTGTTGACCCCTCATTAATTCATTTGTTGATCATGTTTTTTTTGGTTATCATGGTTTAACCAATGTTTTAACCATGCTTTTTTTGGGTTATCATGGTTTAACCAATGTTTTAGAATGACAATTTCCGTCTATCAAAATTTTGACGAAGGTTTTTGGCTAGGCAAGAAAGGACCTCTTATTGCAAGCTTGGGTTATACCAATGTAGAAATGTGGTGACAAGTTATATTTTATCCAAAGTCTGGAAAATTGTGGTGACAAACATGAAACTTAGGCGCTGGGAACATCTCTGTTGGTGTTTTATGCAAAGTTTATTATATAGCTGCCACCTACCGTCTGCCACCTCTCAGGTAGCTGGCTACCACCGCCTCTCAACTTCTTGCCACCAAACACAATATGAAATTAGTCTTTACCATCTGCGGAGGAAGGTTTCCAGTGAGACTGTTGTTGGATAGGCTTACCTTTGTCAAATTACTGTATTTTCAAAAACTGCCAGATTGTTCTAAATGTTTAAGTTTCAGGAGCAGAGAGTTTCAGTTT